>CM019066.1:303005247-303605247 GCA_009667805.1 Leptobrachium leishanense | reverse complement strand
GGGCAAAAGCCTCCAGTTCAGTCACATTCTTAGGCTTGCGCACTGCAACTGCTTTCTTTAAGTCCCACCAGATGTTCTCAATCGGATTTAAGTCAGGTGACTGCGATGGCCACTCCAAAATGTTCCAGCCTTTAATCTGCAACCATGCTCTAGTGGACTTGGAGGTATGCTTGGGATCATTGTCCTGTTGAAAGGTCCAACGTCTCCCAAGCCTCAGGTTTGTGACGGACTGCATCACATTGTCAACCAATATCTCCTGGTACTGAAGAGAATTCATGGTACCTTGCACACGCTGAAGCTTCCCTGTACCTGCAGAAGCAAAACAGCCCAAAGCATGATTGAACCCACCGCCATGCTTCACAGTAGGCAAGGTGTTCTTTTCTTCATAGGCCTTGTTCTTCCTCCTCCAAACATAGCGTTGATCCATGGGCCCAAACAGTTCTAATTTTGTTTCATCAGTCCACAGAACACTATCCCAAAACTTCTGTGGTTTGTCCACATGACTTTTGGCATACTGCAGTCGACTCTTCTTAGTCTTTGGAGACAGCAAGGGGGTGCGCCTGGGAGTTCTGGCATGGAGGCCTTCATTACGCAGTGTGCGCCGTATTGTCTGAGCTGAAACTTCAGTACCCACATCTGACAAATCTTTTCTCAGTTCCTCAGCAGTCACACGGGGACTTTTCTCCACTCTACGCTTCAGGTAGCGCACAGCAGTCGAAGTCAGCATCTTCTTTCTGCCACGACCAGGTAGCGTTTCAACAGTGCCCTTTGCCTTGAATTTGCGAATGATGCTTCCTATGGTCTCTCGTGGTATGTTTAACATTTTTGCAATCTTTTTATAGCCATTGCCCTTCCTGTGAAGAGTAATCACCTCTTCTCTTGTCTTCCTGGACCATTCTCTTGACTTCACCATGTTTGTAACCACACCAGTAAATGTCTAGAAGGAGCTGAGTATCACAGTCATTTTAAAGCTGCCTAATTGTTGCTTATTATGCTTTATTGCTGCTCCGTGACATCCACAGGTGTTTTCAATACCTGATTGAAAACACTTGAATGAACCTCTGTTCTTCAGAGTGGTAGTCTTTAAGGGGTTGAATAATTGTGTCAATGAAGAATTCACAAAAGAAACATTTACTACTGTATTACAAAACCAATTGATGTCATTTTAGTTGCATATGGTTCTTTAAAAAGTCCTTGTAGGATTTCATTCTGAATACAATTACAAATGTACACTAAATTCCCTAAAACCCTTTACAGCATTGGGGGTTGAATAATTTTGAACACAACTGTATATATATATACACATACACAGACCTCTGGGATGCAATTCATCAATTGCTGTGATGTGGAAGTGGTGTCTGCAATAATAAACACACTATCACGGTTATTCAGAGAGCGGTGAAAAGCAGGAGAATGACTGGAGAATGAAAAATTCTAGGTCAAAATAGCCAAACCAGAAAAATTCTCCCTTTCATCTCACTTTCCAAATTGGCTATTTTGACCTAGAATTTTTCATTCTCCAGTCATTCTCCTGCTTTTCACCGCTCTCTGAATAACCCTGTATAGGTATATATGTATATATATATTCAGCAGTCTGCCATGCACTCTCGCTTTTATATGCTGTAATGCCTGGTGCCTACCGTTTGGCTCAATATTTAGTTCCACAAATATAGTTCCATATATATATTTAAGTTGAGGTGGAGGGCAAAAAATTTGATTAAAAACCTCCACACTGCAAATAATAAAGTTTATTATTGCACACATCACAACAATTCAAAGAACTGCATCACAGAGCTCATATCCTACATTCCAAATATGCAGCACAGAACTCTGGGTAAGATATGCAAATGACTTCTGCAATTTCTCATTTTTTTGCATCCTGGGTCTGTTTTCACAAGGAACTAAGGAATCAATGCCACACCATACTACATGTTTTTTTTTTGTAGCAGAGATTTATGGTTTGTGCAACAGGTCACAACTACTCTGTCCTGTACAGCTGTTTCGGGTTTATTCTACCCTCTGTAGCAAATGAGCTCTGTGATGCAGTTCTTAAAAACTGCAGTGATGTGTACATGACTTCTGAAATAATAAATAAATATACATATATATATATATATCACACCAGGAGGGCAGCACTCAGCCTTTACTAAGCACCTAGGGCGGGTTCTTCTCAAGACAAGAAAAAAGCATAGCTCACCAGGAGGAGAGCACTCCAGCAAACAAATTCAAAATTTCAACAGTAGCCTATATACCCAAACAAAGATTTTACCAAAATTTAACCCCTTACAGATGGGAATATAGTTCATAATATGTGGTTATAAATTGCTTAAGCCTGTCAACACCGGCAATGTATCCCACCTTTGACAGGTCCTACTGTACATCACCTAATGACCGCCATTATGTGATTAGCTCTCTTACTGAGGATAGAATACTTACTGGAGCTCCCTGTGATTCAAGGTTAAAGGAACACTCTACTCAAAAATCACCTCCCCCCTGTTTTTTTTATCCTAATCTATCCCTATTCCCTTAATAAATCGTTAGGGTGTTTTTTTTTTGTGTAACTGTAATACTTACCCTAAAATCTACCTGTTTCCAGCGGCGTCTTTTTTTTATATATACTCACCTCCCTCCTCTTCCGCTCCCGTCCTTCTTGCATTGTACTTGCCTTCTGGTTTACGTGAAAAGCGCGCATGCGCGCCTCTCACGTAAGCCAGCCAATCGGCAGGCTTCCTCCCGACTCCCTCTGAGGATTAGTGTTGCGCGCAAGAGGATGCGCGCAACACTAACCCTCAGCCGCTGCCGCAAGCTACTGCGGCGAGTAGGAGACGTCATCTCGCTGAAAGAGCGATGACGTCTCCTACTCGGCAAAAGTCGGCAGAAGTGGGAAATCTGAATCCCGCTCTGCTGACTGACAGCTGGGAGGGCGGAGTAAAGTCTTCCGCCTCTCTCAGCTGTTTACAGCTTTTACAGCTGATCGGCTGAGCGGAGGGAGGGGGGACAGAGGGCGGCATACTTTGGGCATCATGACCACTTAAAAAAGCTTAGGTGGTCATGTTGCCTAGAGTATCCCTTTAAGTAGAGCCTGAAGGTGGAGCACCTGTGACAGGGAGCGGTGCTTGCCAAGGGTCATCAGCCCCTTTCATACAGATCACACCAGGAGGGCAGCACTCAGCCTTTACTAAGCACAGAGGTGGGATACATTGACGGTTTCGACAGGCTAAAGCAATTTATGGCCATATGTTGTGAACTATATTCCCATAATTTTTAACAAAACCTTAGAGTTAGAAACCTGCCAGAATCTTAAATGGGTTGAGAACTGTTGTAATGCTGAAAGGGTTAAGAGTTGTATTGAATCTGTAAGGGGTTACATTTTGGTAAATCTTTGTTTGATATATAGGCTACTGTTGAAATCTTTGAATTTGTTGTCTGGAGTGCTCTCTGTCACGGTCCATACCCCCAGACCCTCTGGCGCCCCCTTTGTTCTCCTTTCCCGCCATATTCTGCATGATTTATGCAGTTTCCAGGACTTTATGTTTCCCTATGTGACGTCCTGCACCCCTCTGGTTTACATTGAACATTCTTGTCTGGACTTTTAGTGTCTCTGGCGCCACCTCTGGCCTCAATTGACATTTCTTGGATTCCTAGCCTGATCTGTACCTGGACTCCATTGGTTCACCCTGGACCATTTTGTACATGGAGACCACTCCCTTAGTAGGGTGCGGTCTCATTCATCCTGAATCATCTATTCAGTTCAGTCTGTCTGTCTTCAAGCTCATGTCTGGTTTGCCTTGGTCTAGATTAATCCTATTCAGTCTGTCTGTCTTTCTACAAACTCATTGTCTGGTTTGCCCTGGTCTAGGTCAGTCCTGTTTTTCTTGCCTTCTTGTAGTATCATGTTTAGTTCTGCCTCCCATGTTTAGTTCTGCTTCCCATGTTTAATTCTGCTTCCCATGTTTAATTCTGCTTCCCATGTTTAGTTCTGCTTCCCATGTTTAATTCTGCTTCCCATGTTTAATTCTGCTTCCCATGTTTAGTTCTGCTTCCCATGTTTAGTTGCCTATTTGTTTATATCTGGTTTTCTTTATATTTCTTGCCTTGAGGTTAAAGGCTCTGTTCATTGAATTTATGTTCTGTGTTCCCTGCTCTTGGTTTAAGTTCTTGGTTCCTAGAATAAATAATATATATTTATTTTTCTAGTTCAGGCTCATGGTCTATTTTCACTGCTCATTAGGCTCACACCCCTCTCTGTCAGGTCAGGTTCCCGACCCCCATCGTTACATAATGAGACCGCCAGTAACAAGTGAGCTAGCAGTGATTTATGGTCTGTTGGAAAACCTGCTAAAGGTTATTAAAGCTGCAGAACAGCACCTGGAGAGGCGGAGTGCTATACTGCTGCAAACCCCTAGGGACGTCTTCCCAAAGGAACCTGTTCCTGTTCCAGTGAAAAGTTCCAGAGGACCCCTGACCCTGGAGGAAAGGGTATGGAGGAAAACCCAGGGCTTATGTTTCTACTGTGGTTCCTGCCTGCACAGAGTTGCAACCTGCCAGGTGCGCCCACAGAAGGCCCTCACGGTCCAGCCTTACCAGACCTCCTTGACCAAGCCATGCCAGGCCACAGTATCCATGTCCATTGCCCTCCAGCATAAGGACTCCTCTGTGTCCGCTGCCCTCCAGCATAAGGACTCCTCCGTGTCCGCTGCCCTCCAGCGTAAGGACTCCTCCGTGTCCGCTGCCCTCCAGTGTAAGGACTTCTCCGTGTCCACTGCCCTCCAGCGTAAGGACTCCTCCGTGTCCGCTGCCCTCCAGCATAAGGACTCCTCCGTGTCCGCTGCCCTCCAGCGTAAGGACTCCTCCGTGTCCACTGCCCTCCAGCGTAAGGACTCCTCCGTGTCCGCTGCCCTCCAGCGTAAGGACTCCTCCGTGTCCGCTGCCCTCTAGCGTAAGGACTCCTCCGTGTCCGCTGCCCTCTAGCGTAAGGACTCCTCCGTGTCCGCTGCCCTCCAGCGTAAGGACTCCTCCATGTCCGCTGCCCTCCAGCGTAAGGACTCCTCCGTGTCCGCTGCCCTCTAGCGTAAGGACTCCTCCGTGTCCGCTGCCCTCTAGCGTAAGGACTCCTCCGTGTCCGCTGCCCTCTAGCGTAAGGACTCCTCCGTGTCCGCTGCCCTGCATCCCGCAGGATCTCCAGAGTCCGCTGCCCTGCATCCCGCAGGATCTCCAGAGTCCGCTGCCCTGCATCCCGCAGGATCTCCAGAGTCCGCTGCCCTGCATCCCGCAGGATCTCCAGAGTCCGCTGCCCTGCATCCCGCAGGATCTCCAGAGTCCGCTGCCCTGCATCCCGCAGGATCTCCAGAGGTCGCTGCCCTGCATCCCGCAGGATCCTCAGAGCTGACACCGCCAAAGGGTCGTCGCTGCCGTAGAGCCAAGACAGTCACTGCCCAGCAGAACGTTGGCACCCAGTTTGTTCAAGAGCCATGCTGTACCCAGGTCGCTCAGGAGTCGTGGTGTACCCAGGCCACTCAGGAGCCGTGCTGTACCCAGGCCGCTCAGGAGCCGTGCTGTACCCAGGCCGCTCAGGAGCCGTGCTGTACCCAGGCCGCTCAGGAGCCGTGCTGTACCCAGGTCGCTCAGGGGCCGTGCTGTACCCAGGTCGCTCAGGAGCCGTGCTGTACCCAGGCCGCTCAGGAGCCGTGCTGTACCCAGGCCGCTCAGGAGCCGTGCTGTACCCAGGCCGCTCAGGAGCCGTGCTGTACCCAGGCCGCTCAGGAGCCGTGCTGTACCCAGGCCGCTCAGGAGCCGTGCTGTACCCAGGCCGCTCAGATCCGTGCTGCTGCCGCCATGTCCGAGCCACCGCAGAGCCGTGCTGAGGTCGCTGACCCACAGATCCGTGCTGCTGCCACCATGTCCGAGTCGCCGCAGAGCCGTGCTGAGGTCGCTGACCCACAGATCCGTGCTGCTGCCACCATGTCCGAGTCGCCGCAGAGCCGTGCTGAGGTCGCTGACCCACAGATCCGTGCTGCTGCCGTCATGTCTGAGTCGCCGCAGAGCCGTGCTGCTGCGCCATGTCCAAGTCACCACAGAGTCATGCTAAGGGCACTGCCCCAACGAGCCTTGCCAAGGGCGCTGCCCCTCCGGTCCTCACCAAGGGCGCTGCCCCACCGAGCCCAGCAACCAAAGTGTCACTGCCGAGCTGTGCCCATGACACTATTCCTGACATTGAGGCTGACAGAGCTGTACTCCTTGCTCTCTCTGAGGATTACCAGAATCCGGGTAGTTGGACTGGTAAGATGTACCCTACAAGAGGATCTACCCCTACGGGATACACCAGGACGCCCTCTGGCGTGTTAGTCTGGGAGGAGTACTTGGCGGTGCTCAGGCGCCATCCCGAGCTCTGGAGTCACTTCGACATCGATTCTGATAAATCTAGTTAGAAGACTAATTCCACAGATCCCTGATTCCTTGCCAGTCTTCGGCCGCATCTGGGGCATGCAGAGGTTGCCCCTTGTCGGCGGGGTACTGTCACGGTCCGTACCCCCAGACCCTCTGGCGCCCCTTTGTTCTCCTTTCCCGCCATATTCTGCATGATTTATGCAGTTTCCAGGACTTTGTTTCCCTATGTGACGTCCTGCGCCCCCTCTGGTTTACATTGGACATTCTTGTCTGGACTTTTAGTGTCTCTGGCGCCACCTCTGGCCTCAATTGACATTTCTTGGATTCCTAGCCTGATCTGTACCTGGACTCCATTGGTTCACCCTGGACCATTTTGTACATGGAGACCACTCCCTTTAGTAGGGTGCGGTCTCATTCATCCTGAATCATCCATTCAGTTCAGTCTGTCTGTCTTCAAGCTCATGTCTGGTTTGCCTTGGTCTAGATTAATGCTCAGTTCAGTCTGTATGTCTTTCTGTATGTCTTTCTACAAGCTCATTGTCTGGCTTGCCCTGGTCTAGGTCAGTCCTGTTTTTCTTGCCTTCTTGTAGTAACATGTTTAGTTCTGCTTCCCATGTTTAGTTGCCTATTTGTTTATATCTGGTTTTCTTTATTTCTTGCCTTGCTGTTAAAGGCTCTGTTCATTGAATGTATGTTCTGTATTCCCTGCTCTTGGTTTAAGTTCTTGGTTCCTAGAATAAATAATATATATTTATTTTTCTAGTTCAGGCTCATGGTCTATTTTCACTGCTCATTAGGCTCACACCCCTCTCTGTCAGGTTCACGACCCCCATCGTTACACTCTCCTCCTGGTGAGCTGTGTTTATGTTTTATGCCTCTAATATAATGATATCAGAAATATTTTGTCACTGGGTGAAAATAAATGCTATTTTAAGCATTTGACTTGGAATCAATACTGTATATCACAGTAGGTACTCTCACTATATATTGATTCAAAGCCTGTAGAGATGTCTTAAAATGGAAATAGCATAAAGTAATACTGTGCTACACCTACAGATATGTCAAAGTACTTTTGTGTCAACTAACTACTTGAGCGTAGTGATGAGTCGAACACCCCCGTGTTCAGTTTGCATTCGAACTCGAATAATTTCAAAAGTTAGAGTTCGAACTCGAACACGAACCGAACTCAATGGAAGTCAATGGGACTCAAAAGTTCGATTTTTAGAGTGCCCTCCAAGAGGGCATATATGCAAGATATTTGCCATAAAAGGTGTATGGGGGTCCGGGTAGTACCCTGGGGACAGGAAACAAGGACAAAAAGTTTTTAAAAAAAAAACTTTTTAAAGGAACAGTGAGTTTTCCATGAAATAAAGGTTAAGAATAAAAACAAAAAATTCCTTCAAATATCGTGCCTAGGAGGTCCCCATAACCTGCCCGTGAAGTGGCGAATTTGTAGGATGTATAGAAACATTTAAAAACAGAAAATGACATTTCGAATGACAGTAAATGGTTTTCCTTTAATCTATTCATAAACAACTGCTTGGGGCGGCAACCTGTATGAAAAGAGGAGACGTTTTAGGACACACAGAACAAGTTTAGTGATTTTTTTTGGCTAAATTATGGTGAATCTTAGGCAGGGTTTGGATGAAAGTAACAATAGGTGCTTTGTACTGTTGCCGACACTAAAGGCCCAATTTTAGTCACACTGTAACCCCTCTGTGGTATTGTAGAAGAGTGCAGGGTTGGACCCTGCGGTCAAATATTAAAATGATATGAATCTGGTACAGGCATCAGTGCACTCAAATATTGTGCCTTTGGTGGCACTGGCAGCAAGTACCTTCACACCGTAATCCCTCTGTGGTATTGTGGAAGAGTGCAGCGGTGGACCCTGTGGTCCAATATTAAAATGAGATGAATCTGGTATAGGCGTCAGTGCTCCCAAATATTTTGCCTTTGGTGGCAGCAAGTGCCTTCACACCGTAACCCCTCTGAGGTATTGTGGAAGAGTGCAGTGGTGGAGGTTTTGGTAATGCAGAAGAGATCCCCGATCTATTCAGTTACATCAGCAGCTATAACAAAACCGGATCAGCAATGTTTAGGCACTTGTACTGCTCTACTGTATATGGTGAGAATCGGCGCACACCAGTAGCAACAGGAAGTAAACAGAACAGGCAGGGAATACACAGAGAGAATAGAGAAGTCGTCAACAGATCGGGTCCTCAGAACAAGTAGCAAGTATACAAACTGATTCGGTAAGCTAGCGATGCGGGAATAAAGGCTGAGACACACTGAGCATGTAGCAACGCACACCGAAGAGAAGCAAATATTTTGCAGGCTTGACTTCACTCTGCTCCGCCTCGCAGCGTGTCTACACTGCATTACTGTTACATTTTTCCTGGTTTTGGCTGCGCCCCCTGGTGGTGAAGGGCCTTCAGGATCTCCTGGTCTGGGGGTCACATGGCCCAATCACACAGACCCACTCCTATAAATATCCCAGCAGCAGAAAGCCTCATTGACGGTTTGTGAAGTTTGATGGTGGTTGTGTCCTGTTTAGTTCCCTGTGTTGCTGCAAAGCATTCTTGTTCAAGTGCATTCTGGTTTTGACCTCGGCTGTGTTTCCTGACGATCCTTTTCTGCTTACTCCTGGTACTCTGTATGCTGCTGATCTGTTGCCAACCTTGCCTGCCTGACCATTCATATGTTTCATGTTTTCTGTACCTTGTCTGTCTTAGTTTAGTACAGTCTCCGAGGCCATTAAAAGGACCTCTTCAGTGCAGGATGTTTTTTCGGTCTTGTTCACCCTTGCCCTTCTTGATCTGTTATATCTTTGTGAGTTTTCTAGATAGGGATTATTGCCCAGCATAGGGATCCCTTTAGTTTTCTCCCTGGCCCTCCTGTTCTAAGTTTCTGTCTGGTTCCTGCAAAGCCCTTATTTGGAGTCCAATTCCCATATCGCCAAGTCTGTTTGTTGACTGCCCTGCAGCCTGCTCAATTCATGGATTGTCAGGCGAATCATTGTGTTTCTGAGCGTGTCCTAAGTGGTCTGGTGGTCTTAACCTTCGGCGCGTAGGGCAATTCAGTTCTGTTTTTTGGTGCTCCTTAGTTTTGGAGAAATTAGTCTGTCCTTGTGTCCAGTCAGTAACTCACCTGCCTTAAGGGCTTCACCCCATGTTCCAAGCCACCATGATGGCCCAAGCAGGGGCTAACCGTTACATTACAAACCGTCCACTCAAGCCTGTAGGTGAGTTTACTGTGATTAATTCTGTGCTCCAAATGGTGCTTGATTTGCTTATGGAGCTGAAGAGGTTAATGCTGTGTCTCAGTGTGCATAATTATGCAGTTCCTCCCAGCAGAGTCTCTGGGGAACCTCTCATATCTGAAAGAGCAAGACGTAGGTTGTTTAAACTCTGCTAATACTACAGTTCACCCCAGCACAAAGTATTTTCCTGTCCAGTAAAGCCCAGATCCAGCATGTCCTGTTTTCAAGGTGAGACCCTGGTATCCATGTCATGCAGCCGTAGTGCTGATCCTAATGCTGGGACCTCTGTTCATGTGCAATGCAAGAGTGTTGCAAATTCCATGTGTGGCAATAAAGCCAAAGTTGTTCCACCTCAAGGCATATACCAGCTTCCATGTTCTACAGTGGATCACTGTTTCCCAGTCCATGTAATGGGTTAAATGTCCAGGGTGGTGCAGTTGCCTCAAGTGGCCAGGGTGGCGCTGTTGCTACAGGTACACAGTTTAAATGTGAAACTGTATGTTCTGCACATTGTAGCGTGCCCATTGTGCCCACGTCCCACAGTGGAGCCACTGACTTGCAACCCCAAGTATTTACTGCTCTGTCTGTGCCAAACAGCGAAGCAACTGTGCCTATGACCCACAGTGGAGCTTCTATTTTTGGTAACAAGCCAGGTCTGTCTGCTACTGGCAATGAGAAGCCAGGTCTGTCTGCTACTGGCAATGAGAAGCCAGGTCTGTCTGCTACTGGCAATGAGAAGCCAGGTCTGCCTGCTACTGGCAATGAGAAGCCAGGTCTGTCTGCTACTGGCAATGAGAAGCCAGGTCTGTCTGCTACTGGCAATGAGAAGCCAGGTCTGTCTGCTACTGGCAATGAGAAGCCAGGTCTGTCTGCTACTGGCAATGAGAAGCCAGGTCTGTCTGCTACTGGCAATGAGAAGCCAGGTCTGTCTGCTACTGGCAATGAGAAGCCAGGTCTGTCTGCTACTGGCAATGAGAAGCCAGGCCTTTCTGCCTTCCACGATGTCCGTTCCTGGTGGGATGCCAGTTTTGTTTCAGTCTGCTGATGTGTCTGAGTCTCCTGTATCTGACTGTCTTGTGCACCCAGAGACTGGCTATAAGCCAGAGCACCCTACGACTGGCTATCAGCTGGGGTGTTCAGAGTCTAGCGAGGTGCCAGGGACCCTTGAATGTGGCTATAAGCCAAGGGATCCCCGTCTGTCAGTTTTCAACCCAGCAGTGAGACCTTAGGATCTAACTTCATGCCTCTTGTGGGCCCAGAGCCCTTCATGCCTCTTGTGGGCCCAGAGCCCTTCATGCCTCTTGTGGGCCCAGAGCCCTTCATGCCTCTTGTGGGCCCAGAGCCCTTCATGCCTCTTGTGGGCCCAGAGCCCTTCATGCCTCTTGTGGGCCCAGAGCCCTTCATGCCTCTTGTGGGCCCAGAGCCCTTCATGCCGAGCTACGACCCAGCTGCGCCCATGTTATGCGAGACCGCTGTGGCCACGTTATGTTATGAGACTGAAGTGCCTGTATCTACACATGAGAACTTCATGTCTGGTTCTACTAACGAGCTTCTAGTCATGCCAATGCCGAGCCATGAGACAGTTACGCCTGTGTTGTGTGAGCCAGTTGTGCCAATGTCCTGCTGTGAGATCGCTGAGGCCTCGTTAGGTTGTGAGACCGATGTACCCACATTAACACATGAGACCACTGTGCCCTTGTCCCACAGTGGGTCCACTGTTGTTCCTACCGTTGTCCCGCCAAGTGTGGGCGCTGAGCCCTTCATGTATAATTCGGGCAATGTGCACCTACTGCCGGTTTCTGGCGATATGCCAAGTTTGTCCCGGGTGGGCGATAATCTCTTCATGTCTGGTTTGGGCCAAGAGCCCCTCATGTCAGCCTCTGTCAGGTGTGTCTTTTTCGGGTTATGTGCCAGTCCTGCTGTTAATGGAGCTACATCCAAACTGACCGGTGTTACAATCTCAAATTCTATCCCTGTACTCGAGAGTTATATACAATCTCCATGTGGGATGTTGTTCCGTCAGGCACACTGGGCCATGATCAAGAAAGACCCTAATGCTTTGAGGTGTTTTCAGGAGGATTCCGATGACGCGAAAGGTCCACAGTAAATTCCTCCAGGTGAGATGTGTAGAACTAAGAGGTAAAACACAGGAAGGTATCTGTAAAATAAATTACAAAACCATGGTGCAGATACAAAAAATTATTTTATGCACAATGAAGAATCCCCGCTAGAATCACACTCACAAGATGTGAAACCAAGATGGACACATAACGAGTACTTGATTACCCCTCCTGGATGAAGTGGAAGCTGTTACGTCTTTTTAGGAGCTCTCAGCAAGAGGAATCTTCGTGACCTCCTTCCTTCAAGATCTCCACCAGCAAATTCCGGGGTTTTTAAATCGTTATTCTTTTCAAAAGTAATAAAGCAGGAATTCAACTTGAATTTAGATTTAATAAATCTTCATAAAAATAAACATAAAATTGGAGTACATTCCAACGCGTTTCGTCTCTCAAACAAAACGAGACTTCATCAGGGAAAAAATATATATCTCCATTAGCATGTCACACTATATAACAAGTACAAGAAGAAATGGCCAGCCTACAACTAACAGGGGAATGACTAACAGCTGAGGGTAATTAGAATGGGTGAGGTGCAATCCACCTAATCGTAGAGCGCATGTCCCACCCGTCTTATCAGTGATTAGCTAAAAGTCCCGCCGGAAATAACGTCTCGCAAAGTTCGACAGACGGAACGTGATGCGTTCCATGGTGGGGCGCATCTCTTGAAGATCTTTTGCCGGCAGTTTAACTTCCTGTCCAGCCGGAAATGACGAGTCGGGAAGTGGATCAAATCCGTCCTTCATACTCGCCATCTTCTGAGGGTCAGAAGATTTTACGCAAACCATACAGCAAAAACGAAAGTCCTTGAATGTCAATCACCTTATATACATGTATCAGATTCAATCAATAGATGACTCTTCATAAATCCCAGGAAAAATCCACTAACAGGGTTATCCAAAGAGATTCGAAAAGTCACCGCACGTTCGGTGACTTTTCGTTCTCTTCAATTCGGTTCCTTTTGCCGATTGCATTTCGGTGACCCTGCGGTGTATTCAGCAAACAGCACAGGGTCCCCGAATTGCAGGGAAAAGCTGCCGCAAACCCACCGAAAACTAACCGAATGCACGCTGAAAACAAGCAAAAACATCTGGATTAACCTTTGAAAAAGACGAACAGGAGCCGAACAGGAGCCGAATCACACAGAGCCGAAGCAGCTGTGACGTAGAGGAGGCAGTGAATAAATTAGAAAAACCATTTGTATGAATCTGGGAAAATGAAACGCTGTTTGCAAAGAAACTACTGAGCGAAAATGTCTGAAATTTTCACAGGAGGTCCAGGGAATGATAATAAAGAGGGCTGTTACAAAAACAATAAGTAAACTGAAAAAAAAATAAAAAAAAAATCGGACTTTTAATAAAAAATAAAAAAAATCAGAAAAATGCTTAAAGTATCCTAAAAAATCTATAAATAAAGAGACTTTTTGCTGCAGAATTTTATAATGAACGGTTTATTAGATATTGAATTAAAACGGGAATATTTTTAACATTGAAGTCTATGGGATTCTCCTGAATTATTTGCCGAATTAAACCACCGAATGGCAGGGCATTAGGGGAACCTTTCACTGCTGGTTTGTGTGAGGGCTGTTACAAAAACAATAAGTAAACTGAAAAAAAAATAAAAAAAAATCGGACTTTTAATAAAAAATAAAAAAAATCAGAAAAATGCTTAAAGTATCCTAAAAAATCTATAAATAAAGAGACTTTTTGCTGCAGAATTTTATAATGAACGGTTTATTAGATATTGAATTAAAACGGGAATATTTTTAACATTGAAGTCTATGGGATTCTCCTGAATTAATTTGCCGAATTAAACCACCGAATGGCAGGGCATTAGGGGAACCTTTCACTGCTGGTTTGTGTGAGGGCTGTTACAAAAACAATAAGTAAACTGAAAAAAAAATTAAAAAAAAATCGGACTTTTAATAAAAAATAAAAAAAATCAGAAAAATGCTTAAAGTATCCTAAAAAATCTATAAATAAAGAGACTTTTTGCTGCAGAATTTTATAATGAACGGTTTATTAGATATTGAATAAAACGGGAATATTTTTAACATTGAAGTCTATGGGATTCTCCTGAATTAATTTGCCGAATTAAACCACCGAATGGCAGGGCATTAGGGGAACCTTTCACTGCTGGTTTGTGTTCTCTGAATAGCCGAAGCAGTGCTTCTCTATGGAAATTTCACTGCCCTCGAACAGGGACCGAACAGGCACCGTATGTGCAGGCAATTCGCCAGTATTTGGCGAATTGCCTGCTCTCTGGATAGCCGAATGGCCAGGAAAGGTAACCGAACGCTGATTTTCAGCGTTCGGTTACCTTTCTCAAGCAATTCAGATCTCTTTGGATAACCCTGTAAGTGTGGGCTAAAAACAAACAGAAATCAGTGTATATATGCTGTTCAGATGGATTATAGAAAAACTTGCAACACAATTAATAAAAAAAGAGGTTTTTTATTAAGAGGTTTGAAAGACCTTTCCAGAGAGTAAGGGAAAATACACCAATATTTGATTGGGAAGAATAGTTTTTCACATATATAATATACTGATTTAATTAGAATATGTATAAGATGTCGTAAGGCATCAGAGACATTGATGGATATCCAAGTCTGTATTTAGCCCCCCTTTCTTACAGGTGGCCATTTTAAAAATCCACTCCGTCTCTCTTCTAATGAGATCCTTAGAGGCGTCACCACCTCTCCACTTATGGATAACTAAATCAATACCATGGCATATAAATTTATCTAAACAAAAAACAGGGCAGTTATTGCAGTGAATGGGAACACCGTGGTTAGTGGATCGTCTCCTAATGTTACCCAAATGTTCTAAAATTCTAACACGTAGTGGTCGAGAAGTTTGACCTATATACTGAGCCCCACAGGGGCATTGAAGTAAATAGATGACCCCCTTGCTAGAACAATTGATAAAATGGTTAATTTTAAAAGACTTCCCTGTAATGCTAATAGTGAATTCCAGAACCTTTCTTTCCTGATTTGCACAGGCTTTACATTTCCCGCATTTGTTGTAACCTAAGGTTTTTTTTAAAAAAATTAGAATCATTAACCATAGGAGTCTTATAGGATGGTAGCAAACTGGGGGCTAGTGAATTCTTGAGATTGGAGGCTTTCTTAAAAATAACTTGTGGCTTTGTAGGAATACGATATTTTAACAGATCGTCTGTTTGCAGTATATGCCAATGTTTATTAAGTATACTCCTCACTTGATAGGACTGTGGATTAAACTGAGTGCAAAAAGCAAAATTAAAAACAGTCTAATTTGTCATTTCCTTCTTTCAGTAGTGTATCTCTATCTAGATGTCTAACTTCTTCTAAATCACTCAACACTCTATTTTTATCGTATCCCTTAGTGACATACCTATCCAAAATAATATTTGCTTGAGAATTGAACACAGTAAGGTCAGAACAATTACGTCTCAACCTCTTGAATTGGCCACTCGGAATATTGTTGAGCCAGAAGTCAGCATGAGCACTATCCATTCCTATTGCCGAATTACAATCAGTTGGTTTAAAAAAGGTTTTTGTCTCTAATTGACCCTTTATTAATAAAAATGGTCAAATCCAGAAAATCAATTTCGTTAGGATGAATTTTATATGTAAATTTCAAATTATGATTGTTAATAATAAAAGACTCTATAAAAACCTGGAGCGAATCCGTTGAGCCGTCCCAGATGACAAAAATGTCATCTATGAAACGTTGCCAACGGACAAGGCCCCCCCCCCAGCCATTGGCCAAACCTGCTCCTTCTCCCAACTCTCCATATACAGGTTGGCATAGCTGGGGGTGAACCTTGTCCCCATCTTAGTGCCACAAATCTGAAGATAAAACACCTTCTCAAACCAAAAATAATTATGTTTTAAAATAAAAAGCATTAACTCTCCCAGAAAATCAATCTGTGTCTCAGAAATGACAGGATTCATTTTTAAAATATTGATGACTTCTTCGACTCCTTTAATGTGGGGAATAGACGTGTATAATGAAACCACATCTATGGTGGCCATACAAAAACTTTTCTTCCACACTATGGTCTTTAATAATCTTAAAATGTGACCCGTGTCTTTAAGATATGATTTCATCTGTCTAACATGAGGTTGTAAAAATAAATCCACATATTGTGAGATGTTACTAGTAAGAGAATTGATACCACTTATGATCGGTCTACCTGGGGGTTGATTAGTGTTTTTATGAATTTTGGGCAAAAAATAAAAAATGGCCGTTTTGCATTGAGCGTTACATAGAAATTTATATTCATCCTCCGTTAAAATACTACTACTTCTACCTCTATCAAGTACGGATGCCAATTCTATCAAAAACTCGAGTTTAGGGTCTTTTGATAAGGTCTGGTAAGTGCTTAAATCCCCCAAAATCCTAGAAGCTTCTCCCAAATAATAAACCCTAGACATTATAACTGTCCGTCCCCCCTTATCAGCCTGTTTGATCACAAGGTTGTGGTTGTCTTTAAGAGAAGTAATAGCCTTCCTTTCCTTAAAACTAAGATTAGATTTAAAGGGGCGAGTATTAAGTTTTGCTAAATCTCTCCAGACAACAATCATATATACTGGAATGTGGTTTCCTTTCTCCCAGACCGGAAAGAATTGGGATTTATGTTTAAGCTTCGTATGATGAAAAACTTCAGATGTAACATCTTCCTGCTGATTCTCCAAAGGGATATTTGTTCCAGATGTCAATTCTCTCTTCGAAAAAAACCTCTCCCTAGTCAATTTTCTCACGAACCTATGTAGATCCAGAAAAACTTCAAAATTGTTTTGTTTTCTAGCTGGAGCAAACTTTAATCCCCTTTGGAGCAATTTAAGCTCCATTTTTAGATGCTCCTGAAATATTAAAAATGCCGTCAAAATATGATACAGGTGAATTGGAAGTATCAGAATTAGGGCTCTTTAATTCTAACTCTGATCTACCTCTTCTGAATCTGTTTGAATCGTGAGGAGTCTTTTCTTTTATGCTGGTTTCAGAGGGGAAAAAGGATTCTGATGGGCCCATCCTTGTAAAAGCAGGGTAGGATCTCCGCCCCCCCCCCAACATTTGCAGACCGGTGGACCTGTCCTTCCCTAAAAAAGCGGTGGACCTATTCTTCCCTGCAAAACCACCCGTTTGTGATTCCGCTCTACTGCCTTCTGCTTTAGCATCCATATTCCTATCTCTACCGTGGGTTTTTTGGACTTTTACCCATCCTCCCAGTCTATCTTTAACTCTCGGAGTGGATGTTGACCCAGCCCTATAGCCACCTGCAGAATATGGATGATTATTTTTAGGTTTTACCCCTTCTTTAGAATACTGTTTACGTGGTGCTGTTGGTCTGTATGTATGGTACATCTGCTTCAGATTTTTCTTATGTAAGAATAAAGCTTTACCCTTAGCATAATCAGATGATGTGTAGAACTAACAAGGTGCCAATAGTCCCATGTTCTGATGATTTGGGATGAGCCGAACACTCCCCGAGTTCAGTTCGAGCCCGAACTTCCCATTTGTTCGGGACCGAACCCGAACCCGAACCCCCATGCAAGTCAATGGGGCTGAAAATTCGGTTTTTTGGAGTGCCCTCCAAGAGGGCATATATGCTACATATTTGCCATAAAAGGTGTATGGGGGTCCGGGTAGTGCCCTGGGGGACAGGAAACAAGGAAGAAAAGTTTAAAAAAAATGTTTTTAAAGGGACAGTGAGTTTTCCATGAAATAAGGGTTAAAAATAAAACCCAAAATTCCTTCAAATATCGTGCCTAGGTGGTCCCCATAACCTGCCTGTTAAGTGGCGGATTTCTAGGATGTATAGAAATATGTAAAAACCAAAAAATTACATTTCAAATGACGGTAAATGCTTTTCCTTTAATCTATCCATAAACAACTGCTTGGGGCGGCAGTCTATATGAAAAGAGGAGACATTTTCGGACACGCAGAAAAAGTTTACTGATTTTTTGGCGGTGAAAAGCAGGAGAATGGAAACTTCTACACCAAAAAGCCGATTTGGAAAGTGAGATAAATGGGAGAATTTTTCTGGTTCGGCTATTTTGACCTAGAATTTTCTCTGAGTTTCACCTTTCTCTGAATAACCCTGTCAGGGTTATTCAGAGAGCGGTGAAGAGCAGGAGAATGACTGGAGAATGGAAAATTCTAGGTCAAAATAGCCAAACCAGAAAAATTCTCCCATTTAGGCTAGGGTCAGACTAGCGAATTTTTAACGTGCGTTTAGGTGCACTTAATCACGGCCGCACTAGCAGCAAATGACGGGCAATGACGGCCAATATACAAAGTACGGTCGCACAAAAGTCCGGCTGCGCAATGCAAGTGGAAAATGAACGCATTTTTTTGAGAACGCAGAACCGCTAGTATGGACGTACAGAGTGCGCTGCGTCCACTAGCGGGGTGTGTGCGTGATTTGGAGACGTCAGACCCTGCTCATGTCCAGCCAACATAACGTCCAGACACCCAAAGTTTCCTGGTTTGGATCCGTAAAAAATCACGCACAAAAATGCGCATCGTATGACCGTTTTCGCGCAATCCGTGAAAAAATACGCCAATGCGTTCGGACGCACTTTTTGACGGTCGCTGCGAAAAATGCGTTCGTCTGACCCTAGCCTTATCTCACTTTCCAAATCGGCTATTTGATCCAGATTGTTCTCTTTTCCTGCCATTCTCCTGGTTGCACCTTTCTCTGAACAACCCTGAGAGAGAGGTGGAAGCCAGGAGAACTGGCAAGAGAAGAGAACAATCTAGACCAAATAGCCGATTTGGAAAGTGAGATAAATGGGAGAATTTTTCTGGTTTGGCTATTTTGACCTAGAATTTTCACTTCTCCAGTTATTCTCCTGCTTTTCACCGCTCTCTGAATAACCCTGTGAATGTTTAATCCCGAGGTGAAAAATAACATTGCTTTAGATTTTTTTCAAACACCAGTTAAATGCAGCATATTAGGATGTTTTAGGGAAATTAATTCTCAAATCTCAATCAGAAGCAGACACCACCCCACCCTCAGTACAAATATTGTACAATGTATTAAATTGATTACCAGACTAAAAACACCTGGTGTTATGCCTGTTTGTGAACAGAGGTCATTTAGAGTTGATAATCTTTCCACGTACACATTAGTTTTTAATTCAATATCTAATAAACCGTTGCTTATAATATTCTGCAGTAAAGAGTCTCTTTATTTCTAGATTTTTTAGTATTTTTTTAAGCATTTTCGATACTTTTTTTCAAAATTTCTTTTTTTTTTCGAACCCGAACCGAACACGCCCAAAAAGTTCGAAATTCGCGAACTTTCAAACTGCCAAAGTTCGGGTCGAACTCCGAACCGTCCGAACCCGAACAGCTCATCCCTACTGATGATGTGAAAATCATGCCTGGTGTGGGCGCTAAGCCCTTTATGCCTGGTACAGGTGATGCTGGCGAACTGCCTGTCTTGCCAGAAGCCAGTGGGCTGTCGGTAAATCACATGGCAAGCCTTAAGTCACCGATACCCAAGTCATGTCAGAAGACCACTGTGCCCAAGTCTCACAGTGGGTCTATTAATGCGAAACCGAGCAGTGGGTGTAATGAATCAAAATCTTGTGTGCTCGAGATCCCAATGTCTGTCCCTAATGTAGCTATGTCATGTGGGGTTGTCACCAGTTCTAGATCTCGTTCCAGGAGAAGACGTAAAAAGGTGACCAACCCTGGTCAATCTGATTCTATGTCCAGTCTGACCAATGCTGAGATCCCGTTATCCCATCATGTCCCTGAGGGCTATGTGCAGTCGCCCTCTGGACTGGTGTTCAGGAAGGAACACTGGGCTGGCATTCAAAGGAACCCTCATAGACAGAGGCATCTCAGAGAGGAGGGTGATAACTCTGAGGAGCGGGACCCCAATGGATTTTGGTGACTGGTATTCGTGATCTGTTTTCCTGATTCCGTCTGTCGTGTTTTCTGTTTTGGGTGCCCAGGGGGTCACCTGTAAGGGAGGGGGCTATCTTACATTTTTCCTGGTTTTGGCTGAGCCCCCTGGTGGTGAAGGGCCTTCATGTCTGTTTTTTTCCACTCTGGTTATGTTTGGCCGTGTTGTCTGGGGCTGTACTGGGGTTCTGATGTGATTTCCTGGTCTGGGGGTCACATGGCCCAATCACACAGATCCACTCCCTATAAATATCCCAGCAGCAGAGAGCCTCATTGACGGTTTGTGGAGTTTGATGGTGGTTGTGTCCTGTTAGTTCCTTGTGTTGCTGCAAAAGCATTCTTGTTCAAGTGCATTCTGGTTTTGACCTCGGCTGTGTTTCCTGACGATCCTTTTCTGCTTACTCCTGGTACTCTGTATGCTGCTGATCTGTTGCCAACCTTGCCTGCCTGACCATTCATATATGTTTCATGTTTTCAGTACCGTGTCTGTCTTAGTTTAGTACAGTCTCCGAGGCCATTAAAAGGACCTCTTCAGTACAGGATGTTTTGTCTGTCTTGTTCACCTTTGCCCTTCTTGTCCATCTTGATCTGTTACATCTTTGTGGGTTTTCTAGATAGGGATTATTGCCGAGCATAGGGATCCCTTTAGTTTTCTCCCCGGCCCTCCTGTTCTAAGTTTCTGTCTGGTTCCTGCAAAGCCCTTATTTGGAGTCCAGTTCCCGTATCGCCAAGTCTGTCTGTTTGTTGACTGCCCTGCAGCCTGCTCAATTCACGGATTGTCAGGCGAATCCTTGTGTTTCTGAGCGTGTCCTAAGTGGTCTTTCGGGCTTGAAACCTTCGGAGCTTAGTGGCAATTCAGTTCTGTTTTTTGGTGCTCCTTTGGTTTTGGAGAAATTAGTCTGTCCTTGTGTCCAATCAGTAACTCACCTGCCTTAAGGGCTTCACCCCATGTTCCAAGCCACCACGATGGCCCAAGCAGGGACTAACCGTTACAATTACGTTTGCTTCTCACCGCACTGGACAGGAATCCACTAACTAAATTAAAATGTACACACAAAACCGTTTTATTTTCACTAAGCACATGTTATATAGGCAAAAAAAGTTTCTACTGAATAAAATACATAAAAAATTACTGTTAATTTAATAGGAATAATATAAAAATATAAAAAAAGGTAACCCCTGATAATATATATTATAGGGACACGGAGCACCGTGTATAGAGTAGGGATGCATTGATACCACACACAGACATATACCTATTTATCAACACGCAGACCTATATATACGTATACATCAACACGCAGATATATATATATACACCCACCCACAGACCTCAGACCATACAGTATATACACCTACACACATGGGGGGGGGCGCATGTGGACAATCTCAACTAAATGCGCACCCCCCATTTGGCTGATCCCTCCAGAAGAAATGTTGAACCCGACAGAGCCGAGAATATATATATTCTCTGCTCTATCGGGTTCAACGTTTCTTCTGGAGGGATCAGCCAAATTGGGGGGGGGCAATTAGTTGCCAAAATGTGTGTGTGTGTGTGTAATACAAGTCTGGATATATATTATATAGATAAGGGGGGTCTCAGGCAGTGTTTTTTTTGTGTGTATACTCTTAGCAAATTTTATAGGGGAAGGTAAGGGCAGGTATGATATATATCATACCTGCCCTTACCTTCCCCTATAAATTTGCTAAAAATGTACACACAAAAAAAAAAAACACTGCCTGAGACCCCGCGCAGCCCACATGCCACCCCCCTCTACCTGGCTGAATGTATCTAATATATATAATTAAATACATTCAGCAAGGTAGAGAAAGAAAGAAAAAAGTTTTATTTTATGTTCCCGGGGACATTTAAAAATGTGCCGCCTTACCTTAGCCTGGTGACCAGTGGGGGCTCCCTGGATCTTGGTCGTGGGAGGGGGGTCTGCCGTGGCCGTAGGTGCAGTGGCTCCCTCCCTGCGCCGCCTGTCTCTGCCACATGCACCCAGGCGGCTAGCCCGCACAGTCGCAGCTCTGTTATTCGGCGGCCGCATGCTCCTCAAGGGGATCCTTGGGAGGCCCTGGCAGGCTGCCCTCTACAGTGCCTGATTAGACGGCCGTGTCTGCCTGATGTTTTAGTAACAAGAATATTTTATCCCATAGGCTTCAATGTTAATATTCCCGTTTTAATTCAATATCTAATAAACCGTTGCTTATAATATTCTGCAGTAAAGAGTCTCTTTATTTCTAGATATTTCTAGGTTTTTTTCGAACTTTTGGCGAACGTCCCAAGAAGTTCGAAGTTCGCGAACCTTCGAACGGCCGATATTCGATGCGAACTCCGAACAGAACCGAACGCTCATCCGTACTCCCATACGCGGAGGACGCTCCACGCACGTCTTCACACTACCTCAACTCAATGATGGTCTGCCGCTGGTCTGGGTCTTCGATCACAGTGAGCTGACATCTTTTATGTCAGCCCTTGCTGTGGGACTGCCCCCCCCCTCCCGCATCATCATGCACATGCACAATAAAGTCAGAAAAAGGAGTCCCTCTGCCTGACAGGGGAATCCCAACACAGGAGATGCACATTTTTTCTTTTTTTTTTTCTTCCCAAAGCAGCAGTATTGTTCACTTTTCAGTAATAAAGTGAATAAAATTGCTGTAATAACTCATCTTCTCATTTCCCACATTGGCAGCAAGTGTGAAGATTATGGCGCAAGGCGTTATTATGCATTGTTTCATTGAAAACCTGACCCACTGCATTGCTGTGAGGAGTGCTAGGGGCCTTTGGACCCCTGCATTGCCATTTTGTACTCCCCACAAGGTCAAGTGAGATGTCATTGGAAAGGTAAGAGTCTGGCCTTTCCAATGATACCATCCGTGACCACATAACGTGCAAAAATAAAAATATTGGGAAAGAAATTAATTGCAAAGCTTCTTTTTTCCCCCCTCTGTTCTAAGGCGGCTGTATTATTCACTTATAACACCAAAAATGCTGCTGCACTAATTCACCTTTTTTTTCCCCACACTGTGAGCAAGTTTAGAGATGATGGCATAATGTGTTATTACACATTATTTAATCTAAAACCTAATCTGTCGCACCACTGCTAGGAGAGGCTGGGGTACTTTGGACACCAGTCTGGCCTATCCAGAATTTCCCACTCTGGTAGCAACTTCAGTGTTTGATACACACAGGGTTATTCAGAGAGCGTGAAAAGCAGGAGAATGACTTCTCTTTCCAAATCGGCTATTTTGACCTAGAATTTTTCATTCTCCAGTCATTCTCCTGCTTTCCACGCTCTCTGAATAACCCTGATAGTCATATTTTTTTTTTTTGTTTTGGTGAAAATTGCATATGTTTTGGGGGGGGAAAGGTAATAGGTTCTCCATTTATGGTTTTTTTTCAAGACTAACAGAAATAAATTTGCAAATGATTGAAATCTGAATAGAAATTTACACTTTTTTTTAAATTAATTTTTTGTTCTAGCATTCTGACGGAACATGACATTTATGCATAGAAATCCTATATTTTGAATCTCCCGAGTCTGCTGAAAAAAAATAATATATAATTTGTCTGGGTCCTAAAATAAAACATGACTTCAAAACATGTTATGTTTAAACAACATGGCCAAAATGAGCTCAGCACACAGGGGTGAAATGGTGAAATGGTTCATCAGTGAAGGGGTTAAACATACAGGGTTATTCAAAGAGCTCCGAATTGTGGCCGAAAGGTAATCGAACGCTGAAATTCAGTGTACGGTTACCTTTCCTGGCCATTCGGCTATTCAGAGAGCAGGCAGTTCACCAAATGTTGGCGAATTGCCTGCACATATGGTGCCTGTTCGAGGGCAGTGAAATCCCCATAGAGAAGCAATGCTTTGTCTATTCAGAGAACACAAAACAGCTGAGAAAGGTTGCCGAAATGTCCTGCCATTCAGTGGTTTCATTCAACAGGTTTATTCAGGAGAATCCCATAGGCTAAAATGTTAAAAATATTCCCGTTTTAATTCAATATCTAATAAACCGTTAATTATTTTATTCTGCAGTAAAAAGTCTCTTTATGGGGGGTGTGGCTGGATGCCGAGGTGAGAGGATGCAGGCCGCAGGAGCTCTGTCCTGCTATCGCAGACTTTTTGGGTTTTACCCATTTTCGATGAGATTTTAGCCCCTCACCTCAGCTCTATCACTGTGGGCTGTCTCCCTCATCCTGCCTGTCTGAGTTTCCCGACTGTGCAAAGGCCTGCAGCCCTGGGAGCCGGTGCTGTTCTGCCGTGGTGGGTCAGTGGTGGCCATCTTGTCTTCCGCCATTTTACCTCCCACTTGAGGCCCAATCTCCTTGGAGTTTAGCTGGGCCGCGTTCCCTACCCCTCTCTGCAGGTCACTGTGGCCAGCAGGGAACAGCTGAGCTTGAATCGAGACGAAGGTGGGCCCCCGTCCCTTGGCAGTGCGACGGCAACGGCCTGGCTGAGGAGATTCAGAGCTGACAGGGCCTGGACTTGCATGTCTCTGCTTTCAGAGATATGGAACCCGACCTGGAGGATTGTGGAGGCCAGTCCTCGTTGCTGGCCCGAGATGACCTACCCTTGACCAAAGGGGATTTGCGGCTGCTTATGGTGGAACTGCGGGAGCTGTGGAGGTCTGATGCTCCTATTCAATCCTACCGGGCGGGAGCATGTGCTGCAGTGGACCCAGGAGGGCACTCACCTGTCGAGGGGGGCCGCTGCTGTGAGTTCCGGCCCTACGGCTGAGTTGGAGGGTCCCGAGCTGCTGGATGCAGCTGCTGAATTGCGGCCTCCGAAGATAACCCCCCAGGTGCAGCTGGGGGGATCCCCCAGCAGCTGGATGTGACCCGGGTGCCGAGTGTAGCGGTGGATGAGCGATTGGAGCAGCGGTGGTGCCCTCCTGCTATCATGCCCGACGCCGCGGCCAGACCGCGGCCGCCATGTTGGGACACCTTGTATACTCACCCGAGGTCCCTCGTGGCGCGTCACTCCCTGGTTCCGGTCTTCAGCTCGGAGGAGGAGAGCCAGGATGTGTCCCACGCCGCCTCCAGGATCCGACTGAGCAGAAACCAAGCGCGCATGCATGATCGTCCATCCTAAAGCATGAAGACCTAGGTACTCTTGCGCCCTCTGCTGGTCAAGTAAAGGTACTGCATTACACCTGCACTGGAGATCCTCGTATGCCACCAATTAACCTATCAAGTACTCAGGTATCCCCACTCCACCTACGAGCCCCAGGTGAACGGTGTTCTTATGATCCTCTGAACCCTATTTAAATCTGCCGCCTCTCCCAGTTCATTAACCAGGTTATACTGTGGTTCACCACCACGTTATCCAGTGGTCCCTCTTCGTATTTGCTCCAAGAGAATCCTGAGTTCCAGACCTGCTTCCACGGTACCAGCTCCGCTTCCAGATCTGCTTCCACGGTACCAGCTCCGCTTCCAGATCTGCTTCCACGGTACCAGCTCCGCTTCCAGACCTGCTTCCACGGTACCAGCTCCGCTTCCAGACCTGCTTCCACGGTACCAGCTCCGCTTCCCGATCTGCTTCCACGGTACCAGCTCCGCTTCCCGATCTGCTTCCACGGTACCAGCTCCGCTTCCAGACCTGCTTCCACGGTACCAGCCCCGCTTCCAGACCTGCTTCCACGGTACCAGCTCCGCTTCCAGACCTGCTTCCACGGTACCAGCTCCGCTTCCAGACCTGCTTCCATGGTACCAGCTCCGCTTCCAGACCTGCTTCCACGGTACCAGCTCCGCTTCCAGACCTGCTTCCACGGTACCAGCTCTGCTTCCAGACCTGCTTCCACGGTACCAGCTCCGCTTCGAGATCTGCTTCCACGGTACCAGCTCCGCTTCCAGACCTGCTTCCACGGTACCAGCTCCGCTTCCAGGCCTGCTTCCACGGTACCAGTTCCATCTTCTTCGAGTTGCTACCACAGTGCCCTTTTCCTCTCCAGGCTTGCCCCCACGGTGCCAGTTCCATCTCCAGGCTTGCTTCCATGGCACCAGTTCCATCTCCAGGCTTACTTCCACGGCACCAGTTCCATCTCCAGGCTTGCTTCCACGGCACCAGTTCCATCTCCAGGCTTGCTTCCACGGCACCAGTTCCATCTCCAGGCTTGCTTCCATGGCACCAGTTCCATCTCCAGGCTTGCTTCCACGGCACCAGTTCCATCTCCAGGCTTGCTTCCACAGCACCAGTTCCATCTCCAGGCTTGCTTCCACGGCACCAGTTCCATCTCCAGGCTTGCTTCCACGGCACCAGTTCCATCTCCAGGCTTGCTTCCATACCCACGGTACCAGTTCCAGATCCTATCTTCAAGTCCAATTCCTCCACCCTGGTCTATTTCAAAGATTACAACTCGTGTTATTTACCCCTACAATCCTTCGTTCTGGACTTTACTCCTGTCAAAGAAATCTTGCGTTACCTTTTGTTCTGGACTTATATTTTGTTCCATCCAGTAAATGCTCAACTGATCATACATCTCCTGGTCTCCTTCTTCGGCTTGCCATTGGGTTCCATACACACAACACTACACAGGGGTCATAGCCTCTGCCCTTACACCTGCGCCGATTGGTCCTCGGTTGGGGGTTTGACTGCCTTTGTCTCGGGGTAGTGCTGGAGCAGCGGCTTCTGTGGGTTCTAGGCCGTGCATCCCTGCCTGAGCACCGAGCTGACCCGGAGATGGAGCGGTTTGCCTTGTTTCGAGACGCAGGGTGAAGCTGTTATCCCCCCCCATAAGACTCCCTGATTTATTTTCCTTTTATTTTTTGTTTTATATTCCATTGCTGGTCTCTACAGCATTCCCAAGCCTATTCCTTATTTTTGTTTGAGACATTCATTGTAGACGCTTCCTACAACTCAGCGGACTTTTGATTTTTCTGTTCTTTGTTTGTTGCTGCGATACCCCTCCTTTTACTCATTTATTTTGACTGGACTCTTAGTCTTTAAGTGGACGTATGTGGAGAAGCTCTGCCTGTTGTAGACTCTGTTTATGTCCATCTCTTTTTCTGACGACACCCACCCCATCGAAAATTGGAGGGATTTCTTATTGTTTTTGCCTTTCCCCCCCACAGGCATTTGTTTTTCCTCTTTCCCCCCCCCCCACCCCTATGGGCGCTAGTCCTTTGTTGATAGTAACCCGGCCACTGATGGTGTACCCTTACCTTCCCCCTCCCTTATTTTTTTTGTGTATGGCATTACTCGGGTTGCTCCGGGGTGCGCCACTGTGGCACTCACCATGGCTCTGTCTGCCATCTCTGGCCCTCGGGCTCCTGGGCCTCGTGACATTGTTCTTCCATGGCCTCCTCCCGGGAGTGAGCCAGGAACGTCACGGAAAAGGTCAATGCTGTTCCCCCCCCCATTTTTTTATTTATTTTTTTATTTTATTTTTATCTATTTAGTTTTCTGCTCACCATCTGCAGGTCTGTGGTTGAAGTATTGTGCTGTCCCCTCTTCCCTACCTTCTTTTCTATAACTTGTCCTGCTCACATTACTGATGTAATTCTGCGGTCTCAGTCCACTGTGACTATTGACCCTGTGATGTTTTTTGTGGATGTACTGTCTTTGCTTCTGTTGTAACACTGCTGGCTTATCAAAATAAAAACATTTTGAAATAGAAAAACTCTCTTTTATTTTTAGACTTTTCAGGATCTTTTAGGCATTTTACAGGATTTTTGGGGAATTTTTTTTTTCTTTAAATCGTTTTTTCTTTTTTGTAACAGCCCTTTTTATTATCATTCATTGGATCTTACATGTAAATTTAAGATCATGTAAATTTCAGACAATTTCATTCAGTATTTTCTTTGCAAACAGCGTTTCAACATTTTGAGTCCTAACCAAAATGAAACCACAGGCTGCTACATAGCAAACCATACCTGCTCATGCTGCTTGTCAAACATGAGGTAGACTGGTAGGCCTTTATTTGTGCTCCCCCAGAAACAAAATCCACTTTGGGATCAAAACAAAGACACGGAGCGGAATCTTGCTGCAGGGATGACCTGGCTGGAAGTACATTGAAACATACATAGTGCAGGAGGGGTGGGGTCGCGCCTATTCCCCGAAGGGTTGGATGCAACCACCAAATGCATCCAGCCCAACAACATGTGTAGAACATAACAAAGAAAAAAATGTCATCTGCGCTTACTCCAATTATACCGTGTGAAACTAAACACAATTAGAGGTTTGGTTTCATGCCTACACTGCCTAGTTATAAATCCGGCCCTGGAACTAGCATGTTATCTGTATACCCTCTTGTAGAAATTGGTTCCATTGATTCTGGGTGTATTTGTTCTCTTTAGAATTGATTCTATTTTCGGTCTTCCTTTTTTCTATAGACATGTTATTTACTCACTGTTTCACTTTTTTCTGTGATGTTATCTGTTTTGTAAAATGAGCACCCAATACATTATTACTTGGAGAGTTGAAACCCTACCTCTTTCCCCTTTTTCATTCAATATCTCCTTTTAAATATCTATTAAACATAATATAGTGAAGCACCATTTTCTCATACAGGGTTATTCAGAGAGCGTGAAAAGCAGGAGAATGACTGGAGAATGAAAAATTCTAGGTCAAAATAGCCGATTTGGAAAGTGAGATGAAAGGGAGAATTTTTCTGGTTTGGCTATTTTGACCTAGAATTTTTCATTCTCCAGCTATTCTCCAGTCATTCTCCTGCTTTTCACGCTCTCTGAATAACCCTGTATATCAAACCCAATTGAGGGTATGAGATACTGTTGCAATATTCTCCATTCTCCAAGACATGTAAGACGTGATGAAGTGGACAATGTTTCGTACTTACCTTCACCAGGACTCATTGGAATTATATTATGCAGCTCTCTTACAAGCACTATTTGTTGAAGGGTCATAATCAGCAGTACTGTACATGAGATCATAGACTTTCAGAGAAGAGGTTCCAGGTAGATGAGTTAGTCCTACTTGCCCATATTTTAGGTCCTCATCTATATGTTGTGGACATTTTTATTTGGTTCATGATATAAAACACCATTGCCCAACCCTGGCCCCAAGAACTTCTAATAGGCCAGATTTTAAGGATTATCTTGGGGAAATGCAGATTGAATCCTGCAGTCACTGAGCAACAAATCATATCACCTGTGCTGTGATTTAGATTTATGGCAAACCTGGCCTGTTTGAGGTAGGGATGTGCGTTTCGGGTTTCGGAATTTCGGAATTTTCAGGAAATTTCCCTATTCGTGTTTTCGGATGCGGCCGATTTTCTGAAAATTTTTAGATCCGAAAATGGCAAATCCGAAAAGTTTTCCGAGCCGAAACTAAATATTTTCGGAATTTTCAAATGGACTTGAAATGTGTCAAATCGAAATGTATTTTTGCTCTATTCATGATTTGATCTTTATTTAATAAAAAAAAACACGATAGAATCGCCAGAATTATCATAGACACTTTGAAACGAGGAGAACAGAAGTTCCGAAAAACGAAAATTTCCGAAATTTCCGAAAAGTCGATACAAAAAACGAGCAAAGTGACACGAAAATAC
Organism: Leptobrachium leishanense; assembly: GCA_009667805.1. NCBI lineage: Eukaryota > Metazoa > Chordata > Amphibia > Anura > Megophryidae > Leptobrachium > Leptobrachium leishanense. The sequence goes on along the minus strand of CM019066.1, from coordinate 303,576,061 downwards.
GAAAAATGGTCGATATTCCGAAAAAAACATGTACACGAAAAACGAACCGAACCGAATCGAAACAGAAATCGGTCGAAACGAGCCGAATCGAAAAGTTTAAACATCCGAACAAATCGAACCGAAAAAAAAATCGGTGCACAAGCCTAGTTTGAGATACTTTAAGACCAGTTTGATAACCACTGATATAAAGCTTTAAAATTGACTGCTTGTCATTTTTTAAAGCAAAAATTGTTCCATGTGTTCGCTCCATCATATATTGGCTGTGCATGCCTATGCATGAGACACCTAAAGACCCGTATGGTATTACAAACTAATGGAAAAGCGAGGGTTGCTCTCCTTTCCCTACTTTTATGTGGGCCACCAGACCCATGTCTCGTAGCAGCTCTAAGTTCAATCAGGGCAAGATGAATCTGGCAGGTCATTGAAGAAGACATTATGTATGCAGGCGCTCTCTCTGTTTGCATAGCAATATGGGTTTTTTTTAAATAGAGTTTGTCTAAATGTGCCCACAGCTGCTTATAGCTGTCTGAAACGTGATATGAAGATCACTGGGAATAGAGCGAGCCATCCATCTTACCTCCTTGACTTGCCAGAGTATCTCCATATTTTAGACTGTATAGGATAATGGTACAAAGCTAGAAATGTCTCTGTGCTTTGGGCTCGTCCAGTCCAAGTCGATCAAACAGACATTGTGCTCCTGAAACATCCCATTTGTCCATCATATTTTGCTTGTGAATGGTCCTCTGTCTTCATTGACTTGAAACGGACGCTGCTGTTAATTAACTAACGTTTGTCAGTGATTGAGATTGATCGGCTCTTTTTGCATGTATTTTTAAATAATTTTAGTTTTCTCTCTTATCCACCTGGGACTCCAGATTATCACTAAACATACATTAAACGTGAGTATATTCATACATTCAGCTGAAGAATCTGCTTACAGCGGCGAAACGCGTCCTGGACACCTGTCTACATTTTATTTACTTTTATTATATTTTAATAAATCTGCTTTTTAAAACAATAAAGTCCCTGCATCCATGGTGGTTTCACTGGATTTTACCTGCCAGAAAAATCCATAGGCACTGATCAAGAGCTTTGGAAGCTCTACCAAGAGTGAGTTCCCAATTGTCTTTAAGATTTTGCCTTTATTTGTAATTGCAGAAGCGGAATCCGTTAACACCAGGTTCTGGCTCTGGTTAACTTTTCGCTGACCAGAGCCAGGCGTTAAACAGTGCTGGGACTTTGTAATTCCAGCGCTGATTAACACTTTGCGCTCCCCATGTTAAGTATAGGGAGCGCAAAGTGCAGTAACCTCGCGCAGAGGAGCGCAAGGTATCAAACGCAAACGTTTTTTTTTAACCCGTTTGTGTTTGGATTGTAATATGTGGTAAATACCGCAGCAAATGTTAACGCTCACCCCTTGGGTGCCAGATCACGATTCGGGACCGAAAAGTGCCGGATCGTGATCCTCTCCCAGAGCTGGCCAACAGCTTGGATGTCGGCCAAGCTTCCGGGAACTCCCCCTGATGACTGGCGTCATCGTGCATAGCGCGATGACGTCAGTCCTGGAGTTAACCCCTAGCTGCCACCAATGGTGGAGATAGGGGGTTCCAATGAACCCCCTATCTCCCGATCCGATGCAGCTAGGGGTTAATGTTTGGTATCATTGGATCAGCCATGACCATCTTAAAAGTAACCAAAAAATAAATAAAAATGTAAATAAAAAAATATTTTAAAAACAAATTAAATAAACAGCGCTTTTTTTTGTTAATGCAGCAATATTGTTCCCATTTCAATTATAATGTGAACAATGATGCTGCACTAACGATTTTTGTATGGGGTGCGTTTGTTAAAAATCCCGTGATTTTCCCCCAAAAAGAATGTAACGAGTCCCCATTTCTAATTTTTTTAACAAGCGCAACCCATAGAAAATGTACCCGTAAACGCTCGCATGTTAAAATGTGAAAAAAAACACTTTACACATTGTAAATTATTGAAAATTTTAATTTTATTGCATTTTTTTGTTACAATATACAGACAGGTCATGACGTATACATATAATAATGATATATTATGAGTCTGCCGGAAAGAACGATATATAATATGTCTAGGTCATATAATAAAATATGGCTTCAAAATGCGTTTAAACATGATGAGCGAAACCGGTAAAAATGACCTCAGCACACAGGCGTGAAATGGCTCAGCAGCGACAGGGTTAAATGGTCATGGTGTCATGAGTGTCCCCGGATCACCTGGCCCTGTCTGCTGTAACAATCCTTCAATCAGCTGTCGCTGGACAGCCTATCATAAAAAACATCTCCAAAGTGCATTGTTATAAGTGGAGAGTCTTGAACCAGAATATTCCAGTCGTACATAACTATTAGGGATGGGCTGGCGGTTCAATGCGAACATGAGTTCGCATCGGCCGTTCGAAAGTTTGCGAACTTCAAATTTTTCAGGCCGTTCGGAAATTTATTTATTTTATTTTTTTTTTAAATAATTTTGTGTTTTTTTAAAAAAAATGCTTAAAAAATCTAAAAATAGACTCTTTACTGCAGAATATTATATGCAACGGTTTATTAGATATTGAATTAAAATGGAAATGTTTTTAACATTGAAGTCTATAGGATAAAACAATCTTGTTGCTAAAACATCAGGCAGACGAGGCCCTCTAATCAGGCACTGTAGAGGGTAGCCCGCCGGGGCCTCCCAAGGATCCCTTGAGAATGCGGCCGCTGGATGACAGAGCTGCGACTGTGCTTGCCAGCCAGCGGTGCATGTGGCAGAGAGGTTTTCCTGCTGGAGCGCACTCTGCGGGGAATTCTAGATGTGGCACTAGAGGCAGAGCAGCGGGAGGAAGAGGAGGACTTCCCTAGCTCTCAAGGCCCCAGTCTTTATGCAGACAGCATTCCTGCAGGTCCTCAGATCAGACAGGAGGAGGATGAGGAGGGGGAATATTTAAGTTGTGGGGGCATGAAGGTGGGGATTCCTCAAGGGAGGGTTTTGTGTCCCCAGAAACCCAAGGACTAGTACGTGGCTGGGAGGAGGTAGTGCACGATACGGTCATCCTCAGTGACCAGGAACACACAGAAGCTAGTGCCACCTCCAACCTACGCTGCATGGGCTCCCTTATCCTGCAAAGCCTGCTAAAGGACCCTAGGATTCGTGCTATCAAGGAGAGGGATCATTACTGGTTGGCAACCCTTCTTGATCCACGATACAAGGGGAAAGTTGCAGAGCTCATCCTGCCCTCACTGAGGGAGGACAGGATGAAACTACTTGAGGACGCTCTAAAGCGACACTTGTGTAACACCTTTCCTGGCACTGGTAGGTTACCAAGTGATGACACAGGTGCTTCTGAGGCTGCGGTTTATCAGAAGAAGAGCGGTGAAGGGGGCCGCTTGACTGATGCCTTTTGCAGTTTTTTTAGTCTACGACGCCCAGGGATGTCAAATGTAGGCACCCCTTGCCAGCATCTTCACCATATGGTGCAGGACTACCTACGGGCAAGGGCAGACCTGGATACCTTTACAGCAGATGATCCACTGGCTTCCTGGGTGTTGAGATTGGATCACTGGCCAGAACTAGCCAATATGCTATGCAGCTACTAGGTTGCCCTTCATCCAGCGTGCTTTCGGAAAGGACATTCAGTGCTGCTGGAGGTTTTGTCACAGACAAAAGAATGTCCACTGACTCTTTAGACCGGCTGACATTTGTAAAAATGAATCACTCCTGGATCAGCAGCTACCACTCCCCTGATGCTGATGTAACTGAATAGATTGGGGATCTCTTCTGCATTTCCAAAACCTCCACCACTGCACTCTTCCACAATACCTCAGAGGGGTTACGTTGTGAAGGCACTAGCTGGCACCAAAGGCCCAATATTTGGGTGCACTAACGTGTGTACCAGATTCATATTTTAATATTTGACGGCAGGGTCCACCCCTGCACTCTTCCGCAATACCTCAGAGGGGTTACGGTGTGAAGTCACTAGCTGACACCAAAGGTCCAATTTTAATGCACCTGTTGTTACTTTCGTCCAAAGCCTGCATAAGTTTCACCATAATTTAGCCAAAAAATCACTAAACTTGCTCTGCGTGCCCTAAAACGTCTTTTCATACAGGCTACCACCCCAAGCAGTTGTTTATGAATAGATTAAAGTAAAACCATTTACCGTAATTTGAAATGTCATTTTTTTTTCTTTTTAAATGTTTCCATAAATCCTACAAATCCGCCACTTCGCGGGTAGGTTATGGGGATCTCCTAGGCACGATATTTGAAGGAATTTTTCGTTTTTGTTCTTAACCTTTATGTCATGGAAAATCACTGTTCCTTTTTAAAAACGTTTTTTAAAAACTTTTCTTCCTTGTTTCCTGTCCCCCCAGGGCACTACCTGGACCCCCATACAGTGGTGTAGCGTGGGTTGTCAGCGCCCAGGGCCAGCCAAGAATTGTGCGCCCCACCCCAACCTGTGGACACATTATCGATATTGCCCCAGCCAGTTCTCACCTGGATATTGCCCCAGCCAGCTCTCACCTGGATATTGCCCCAGCCAGCTCTCACCTGGATATTGCCCCAGCCAGCTCTCATCTGGATATTGCCCCAGCTCACACATGGATATTGCCCCAGCTCACACCTGGATATTGCCCCAGCTCACACATGGATATTGCCCCAGCCAGCTCTCACCTGGATATTGCCCCAGCTCTCACCTGGATATTGCCCCAGCTCTCACATGGATATTGCCCCAGCCAGCTCTCACCTGGATATTGCCCCAGCTCACACATGGATATTGCCCCAGCCAGCTCTCACCTGGAAATTGCCCCAGCTCACACATGGATATTGCCCCAGCTCACACATGGATATTGCCCCAGCCAGCTCTCACCTGGAGATTGCCCCAGCCAGTGCTCACCTGGATATTGCCCCAGCTCTCACCTGGATATTGCCCCAGCTCTCACCTGGATATTGCCCCAGCTCACACATGGATATTGCCCCAGCCAGCGCTCACCTGGATATTGCCCCAGCTCACACATGGATATTGCCCCAGCCAGCTCTCACCTGGATATTGCCCCAGCTCACACATGGATATTGCCCCAGCTCACACATGGATATTGCCCCAGCCAGCTCTCACCTGGATATTGCCCCAGCCAGCGCTCACCTGGATATTGCCCCAGCTCTCACCTGGATATTGCCCCAGCTCACACATGGATATTGCCCCAGCCAGCTCTCACCTGGATATTGCCCCAGCCAGCGCTCACCTGGATATTGCCCCAGCTCTCACATGGATATTGCCCCAGCCAGCTCACACCTGGATATTGCCCCAGCCAGCTCACACCTGGATATTGCCCCAGCCAGCTCACACCTGGATATTGCCCCAGCCCTCACATGGATATTGCCCAAGCTCACACATGGATATTGCCCCAGCTCCCACATGGATATTGCCCCAGCTCTCACATGGATATTGCCCCAGCCAGCTCTCACATGGATATTGCCCCAGCTCACACATAGATATTGCCCCAGCTCTCACATGGATATTGCTCCAGCTCTCACATGGATATTGCCCCAGCCAGCTCTCACATGGATATTGCCCCAGCCAGCTCTCACCTGGATATTGTCCCAGCCAGCTCTCACCTGGATATTGTCCCAGCCAGCTCTCACCTGGATATTGCCCCAGCTCTCAACTGGATATTGCCCCAGCTCTCAACTGGATATTGCCCCAGCCAGCTCTCACATGGATATTGCCCCAGCTCTCAACTGGATATTGCCCCAGCCAGCTCTCACATGGATATTGCCCCAGCTCACACATGGATATTGCCCCAGCCAGCTCTCACATGGATATTGCCCCAGCCAGCTCTCACATGGATATTGCCCCAGCCAGCTCACACCTGGATATGCCCCAGCTCTCACATGGATATTGCCCCAGCTCACACCTGGATATTGCCCCAGCTCTCACCTGGATATTGCCCCAGCTCACACATGGATATTGCCCCAGCTCTCACCTGGATATTGCCCCAGTTCACACCTGGATATTGCCCCAGTTCACACCTGGATATTGCCCCAGCTCACACATGGATATTGCCCCAGCTCACACCTGGATATTACCCCAGCTCACATCTGGATATTGCCCCAGCGGCAGCCAGCTCATACATGGATATTGCCCCAGCTCCGGATCCAGCAGGGGTTGGGGGCCCAGATGCCGGGCAGCGGGAGTGCCTGCCCGGTCCTGAACAGCGTGTGAGTCCGTGTTGAAGGGGAGGCGGCTGCGTGCGTGCGCAGGTCACGTGGTCCGGCCAGTCAGGTGGTACAGAGACTCAGTACCACCTGATTAGCCGGACCACGTGACCTGCGCCTGCCCGCAGCCGCCTCCCCTTCAACACGGACTCACACTGTTCAGGACCGGGCAGGCACTCCCGCTGCCCGGCATCTGGGCCCCCTCAACCCGCGGGCCCTTGGGCGGTGCCTGAGGGCCCGGCGGGTCAGTCCGGGCCTCAACTTTTAGGGGTGCAAATTTCTTTTGAAATTATGCGCCCCTAAGAAAACTGCGCCCGGGGCCACAGCCCCCCCAGCCCCCCCCCCATGCTACGACACACTGCCCACATACACCTTTTATGGAAAATATCTTGAATATATGGGAAGTGTTTGGTGCGTGTATAAATAAAACCCACCATCTCTGCCTCTCCTTGGCTGAAAAGCAGCAGGAGGGGCTTGGAGCTGCTCAGTAGAGCGGCCTTTTGGTTACAATTGTTAGGTACTCACTCTGTAAAGAGGTGCCGTGAAGTGGCGAGTGAGCTTACGTTGCAATGGCCATTGAAACAAACAAAAACCTCAGTTTTGTTGTACATGGAACACATAGAAATGAGCGCAGATGACACCTTTTTTCCTTATCTTGAATATATGCCCTCTTGGAGGGCACTCTAAACTTAAAACGTTCGAGTACCATTAACTTGCATTGAGTTCGAATCGTGTTCGCGTTGCATTGAGTTCGAATGCGAACCGAACACGGGTGTTTCGCCCATCACTAAACAGAACACAGTGCCCACTAAAGGGGTTATTCAAAGAGAGCCGAACTGGCCCCAAGATTGCACCGAACAGTGAATTTTCCCGTATGGTGCAATTTCAGGGGCCATTCGGCTATTCAAAACCAGGCAATTCGCCAAATATTGCCAATGAAATACGGATGATCTTTGGCAGCACTGAAGTACCCGTAGAGAATCAATGCTTAATCTATTCGGAGAACACTGAACAGCAGAGAAATGTCAGTGAAATACCCTGATGTACTGTGGTTTCATTCAGCAGGTTTAACCCCGTCACTGCTGAGCATTTCACCGCTGTGTGCTGAGCTAATTTTTACCGCTTTTACTCATGTATAAATGCGATTTGAAGCCACATTTTATTATATGACCCAGACATATTATATATTGTTCTTTCCGGCAGATTCATAATATATCATTATATGTATACGTCATGCTCTGTCTGTATATTATAACAAAAAATGCAACAAAATGTGAATTTTTAATCTACGGAGTGTAAAGTGGTTTTTTTCACATTTTATCACACGAGCCTTTACGGTTATATTTTCTATGGGGTGCGCTTGTTAAAAAAATTAGAAATGGGGACTCGTTAAATTTTTTGGGGGGAATTATGTGTTATTTTTAGCAAACGCATCCCATAGAAAAAAATCATTAGTGCAGCATCAGTGTTCACATTATAATTGAAATGGGAACAATATTGCTGCATTAATAAAACACATAAAACAAACCCACATTTTTTTTTATTTTTTTTATTAACCACTTGACTGCTAAGGACGCGCTCAGCGCGACCTGCCAAGTGCTCCTCCTGTGCTACGGATGCGCTGAGCGCGTCCTAGCACAGGAGGCAGCAATCAGCCGGGATTCCGGCTGATTGTTGCCCCCCGGTGCGGGCTGAAATTTTGCATGTCAGCCCAGCACTCTGGGACCCTGGGGGGGAAGATGTCATCGCGGCGGCGCGATGACATCTATTTCAGGTGCCCCCCCCCCGCGAGTGCGGAGGAGGTGCCTGAAAGGGAGGGGGAGGTCCCTCTCTCCCTCCCGATCGCGGGGGTCCAGCGGCTAAAGGCAGGCACGGTTTGGAAGGGCACAGCTTCGTTTTGTCTTTTTTCTGTAACAGATCTTTTTATTATCATTCATAGGACTTTATATGTAAACTCCAGGCATTTTCGATCAGTTTTTTTTTTTGCAAACAGTGTTTCAATTTTGAAACTTTAAAGCATACTGTTTTTTGTTTTTTCTTTTACCCCTTTCTTTTACTCTTTTTTTTTTCGTCAGCTTGTCGGCTTTTTCAGGCGGCTGCTCTGCGCTGTGATCGGCGTCTCGTCGGCTTTTTCCATCGTGTTCGGCAAGGTTTTTCCGGCGGTTCCGGTGGGTTTTCGGCGGGATTGCGGCAGGATTGTGGCAGGTTTGCAGCGGGTTTTCCCCGCACTCCGGGGACCCTGCGGTAAAGGCTGAATACATCGCAGGGTGGGGAACTTTGATTCCCTGAAGTGCAGGGAAGCGCGGGGGAACGAGGTAGCACTGAAATGCTCTCTGAATAACCCCTATAAACTTTCTAGAAACCTAATTTATTTTTAATAATTTATTTTTAATAATAAATACTCATAAATAAATAATAATAACCAATATAAACTAAATTATTAACTTTGATTATGGCAATCAAAATTAAACAAAATCCAAAGTTTACACGCATGTTAAAAAGAATTGTTATATGAGAATAATGCTAATACAAAAAAAATATCGTAATACCACTCCAGCTGTTAGAATTGCATAATAGTGAGAGTCCTGTCAGAGAAGAAGAGTTTAATGTTGCCAGGATGCACCAGCAGCACTATGTCCATACGACAATAGAGTGTGTCGAGGAATTGTTTACACAAGGTTGTGTTGGTTGGTGAGTCCTTTTAATCTCTCTAGCTGGTCTGGTATCCCATCGACAAGCATACAGCGACCCAGATGGTATGCTGGCATACTCAGCCATCAAAGGCCAGCCAGGTACAACTGCCACAAGGCCTTTGATAGGGCTTTCATCTTGTTTTGCAAATTTAGCAAAGACTCATAGATGGACAGAGGGATATATAATTAAAATATTGATATTAAAAAGGCTGGAGAATATTGTCCGTTGGCTTTAATCTATCAAAGTGCTGGTGGATTTAGCCAAATGTCTTTCAGTTGAGTAAACTGCAATGCAAATAATCCTGGCACAGTGAAGGTAAATACAATTTTATCAGAAATATGTTCATAACATTGCGCTCAGAATTCTGTTTCTGTGATATTGTAACCTAGACACAGTGCAATCAGACTTTTTGTTTTTGACTCCTTGCAGACCGTAAACAAAAAAATGGGACAGAGCTTATTAAATATAAATACAGATCAACAGGATCTCTTTTGCAAAATCCCTTAACATATTAAGTTACCCTGCTAAGAAATCCCTTACTTATACTCTAATCCCACAGAGCTCAAGGCAGGTTTGCACCTATGGGGTCAATACTAGTGGTAGCACAGGGCGCCGCTGCCGATATTTGTTTGCAGCTCCTAATCATTCCAACTTGAGCCTCTGATACAGCGGCTGAGCCGGAATAGATCTGGTAACAGGGAGGTGGTAAGGGATATCAGCTCACAATTTTTTCCCCCTTACCAGCTCCCTGTAACCGTCCGACTTGGAATAGGGCCCAGAATTTAGGAAGAGCTTATTCACTATGTAGTTGGTGTAGGCAACTCTGTAGATCCTCTGAGATATGAATAGTAGTTTATTTAATCACATTCAATGTTTGCAGAAACTGGCAAGTGTAAAAGCAAAAACCATGATAACAAGGGGAAAAGAAGCTTGGTTAGAACTCATAACTCAACAAATTAGATCCACCAGTAATACATTTGTCTCAGGACCAGCTCTAGTGTTTGCAGGGCCGGGTGCAAAGTAAAATGCGGGGCCAATTTTTTCATAATGACAGTGACAGAATGTGATGGAAATGGGAGGCTGAGTAGCATGGGTGTCATAAAGAGTGATGAGAGTGTGTGACTGGAGTGAACTAGGAGTGAATTTGTTGTTGGGTGAGTGAGGTAGGAGTGAGTGTGTAGCTGGATGTGATAGGAGTGAGTGCGCTAACAGAGTGTGAAGCTGGTTTAGGGAAGAAGGTGAGCTCCACTCACGTTCCTGGACTGCAGCCCTGTGGGTCCGACTTGAGCACGGAGCCAGATACACTGCACCTCTCGCACCCGCGAAGAGCCGTCCATGATCTGGATGTAGGTTCCTGACAGGATACAAAGAGCAGAATGGCCGCTGCCCTCGCCCATCATTGTTCTTTGGCATTGCTATCCATTCAACCAGATGTGAAAATGATGTTCATAAAAGGTGTGGAGAGGGAGGCTTTTGAGAGATATATCCTTTTATCTTTATTTTTGTTGCTGTTTGTCCAGCACAACATTAGGATAAATTTTAAAACCCTTTCAAATAATCACAAGACATAAGCTCAGGTAGTGCGAACCGTGTCCCATTTATTAATTTCATTTTACCATGTGATCATTTTAGCTCTGTGATCAGAACATTAGAACACAATGATATTTTGCAGTCATTTCTATGTTTGTGCAGTTAACCCCTTCCAGTCCTGCAGGAATTTATATAATAGAGTGTATTGTCACCCTGGTGCTGGAATGGTACAGATGTACAGCTCATACGCTGTGTACTTTATTGCTTACAAACATATTAATCAGTTGCTGTACAAACATTTTTCTCCCGTTGGGAGTGCTGCTTTTTCTTCAGTACCATGTTTGTAAAAGTTTGTTTTATGTTCTAACAAAAGGCTTCTCTACCCTTTGTTTGTGCACTCTGAGGATTTCAGCCGAAGACATATTTGTATTTCTCCTAATGAATGCGCAGCACAATATAACAATTACTCCATGAATTGTTTTATAGAAAAATTTTATAGCAAAATAAATAGAAGCAACAGAAAAAATATTTGTTATAATCAGAATAAAATGGCAATAAATTGAAATAAGTGGTGAAACCTCTTTAAAGGAAAATTGCTTTGAATTTTTAATTGAATAAATGACATTGTGGTTCCCACAGTAGAAAGAGATTTTGTTTTGGTTTTTATTTATTTAAATATATTTTATTTAGTATAAATGATTTTCAGTTTGAATTTTTCACATGTTTATGAAAAAGAATAGTTTCATGCTGGAAAAACACACAGCTCTATTCCATAGTTGGTGCTAAGAGGACATAGTCTTAGATTAGAGGGGCAAAGGTTTAAAAATAACTTCAGGAAGCATTATTTTACTGAGAGGGTGGTGGATACATGGAACAGTCTTCCAGTTGAAGTGGTAGAGGCCAAAACAGTAATTGAATTTAAGCAGGCATGGGATAGGCATAAGGCTATCCTAAACAAAAGATAAATCCAGGTAAAGTATCCATGTAATTGGGCAGACTAGATGGGCCGAAAGGTTCTTATCTGCCGACATTTTTCTATGTTTCTATGTTTCTATTGTAGTGTCTCGATATGTAAGCGTTAGCGCTAGGATTAGTAAATTTAACGTCTGGCATCGATATTCCATAGTTGACGCTACAATGGGGTGAAGTCAGTTAGTGCTTCGCAGTTTGTGAAACTTACTGTAGTTTGCGTCTCCAATCCTTAACATGGGGAGTGCAAACATTTGTTAATGTCTGGAGACAGGAGGTATTACAAGGTGTAGCACAAGTTAACGTTAGGACGCGAATTGACAAATTTTAACACCTCCTAAAAGTTGGTGTTAAATGATTCTGCAAATGCAAAATCATATAACACGCTTTAAAAAAAAAAAGAAAAAAAGTCATACTCACCTCTCATCCCACAGTGAAAAGGGCTGCCCAAACCATTGCTTCTTCTCAGTGGGAGCAGAGTGAGACTGGGAACAAATAGTTCCTAGTCTCCCTGCGCGATCATTCATTGCCTCTGCGTGATCTTGCGCTGAGCTTGTTGCTGCGACACACAAAGCTCCAGGGACCTCTATGGACTTCACGAGCTGATGTGCGTAGCGCCACTGCTGGTTTTTGATAGCTTTCTGCTGCATTCTGGGTCTCCCCTTTTCAGCGGTGTATAAAGTTAACAGTTTTGCTGCCGAGTCGCGACTCGGCACAAATCGGCACGGAGTCGTGATTTAAACATGAAGGTGGCTGACATCTTGGATGTCAGCCTGGCCTCCTGGTCACCCCCACCCACTGACATTCCCACCATATGTGTGAGGATATCAGTGGGCCAGTTAACCCCCTAGCTGTCAAGGGGAGATAGAGGGATCCTTTGGATCCCCATATATCCCGATCCGTGGCAGCTAGAGGGTCATGTTGGACATCATTGGAAAGGCCTGATCATGGCCTTTCCAATGATACCATGACTAGGTTTGGTGTAAAAAAAGCTAAACAAAAATTATATTTTTATTTTTTTTTAACATTTTTTGTCTGGGGGGGTTTAGTTAAATAGGACCTCATTGAATGAGCTCAGCGCAAATAGGTGAACTGGCTCAGCAGTGATGGGGTTAAAAAGCAAAAACATGTAAAAATTTGGTATTTCTACTCTCGGGACAAAATTTTGAAACTATTTAGCTGGGGTCTTTTTTGGTGGTTGGAGATTTTGGGGATTAAATTACAAAAAAGTGTGTTTTTACCTTTTTTTTAATCATATTTCATATTTTTTTATAGTAAATTATAGGATATGATGGAAATAATGATATTTTTAGAAAGTCCATTTAATGGCGGGAAAAACGGTGTATAATATGTGTGGGTTGCATAAACGAGTAAGAGGAAAATTTGACTTAAACACGAACAGCGCAGAAACGTAAAAACAGCAGCGGTCACTAAAGGACGGATTTGTGTAAAACTGCCCGGTCACTAAGGGGTTAAGTTAAACCCCTTTACAGGCAAGTGATTTTCCCAAAAAATACTCTCAGGAACCTGTGTTTGTTTTGGAAAGTAATTTTAAATTATTTATGCAATAAGAAATATTTGGGAATATTCCCATTGTATTTCTTACTGTAATAATTTATTAGGCAAGGAGATGTCCCCATCTTCTGGCCTAAAGGAGTTACTACAGTTCTTGGCAGCATACAGGATCAGCTGTGGAGCTGTCTGTTAGAGACAATCCCCAGCTGGTTGGTGGTAGCACCTCGAGCATCATGGCCACAGTGCTAAACTTTGGAGGCACCTTCTGGAGCCCAAATGTGAATGAAATTCATTTGCAGCAAACAAATTTCATTTGCAAAGACACACCATATCCCCAGATTGTGTTAACACCATCTCGGTCTGCTGCGTTTGCAACTGCTGATCAGGGTATAGAAGGGATTAATATAAATATTTTGTTTATGTACAAATCACTGTAATATAAGTTTGTAATATGGGTTTTCATACAGTAGCTCCGTCTTATTCATTCCATTCATTCCATGTGACAGCTGGGCGGTGGAACTTGTTACAGCAATCATTATAAAGAGATTACATACCTAGCATAGCATCAGTGCAGTCAGTAAACTATTCATGCTTTTGCTTTCATGGTTAACAGATACCAGCACGGCTTCTCGGTACTGCATTTGCTCTGAAATCGTCTTCCAACCATCAATTCCCCCCCATTTACAGCCAGGAGCCGAGCTCTCACCCCGTACCGTTGTATCAGCGCAACAGAAACAGCAGGATGTGTTGATATAGCTTGGCACAATGCGTGTTTATTTTTTTCCATGGCTTCCTTTTTATTTTAACACTGTTTAAGCCTGCTAGCGCTGGTGGGATCAGAAATGTTTCTGATTCAACTGGCTTCATGTAGCTATGTGAGCAAACCCACGTCTCCCGTTGCATCACAAAAATTAGCTTTCAGTCTTTTTTTTCAGTTTTTTTTCTACTATGCGAAAGCTAAAACCTAACTTGAATATACAGTTCATGTTTGCGAGACGCGTCAATCATCGCGGGCCTGTCCATAGGGATTGAAGAATCATGCTTGGATTATTTTAATCCTTCTGGTCTTTGAACAGATACAATCTGTTTGTCGTTGCACGGCTAGAGAGCGAAATATTTCCGCAGTATATAACGGTACGCACAGCGAGATTTGACGGGTTGTGTTTGTTTTCCATATTTTATTGATGTAATCCAGTTGTTTTTGAAATAAAAACACAGATTTGTATTTATAGTATTTAATTTAAAGTACATGCCTTAAAGCAAACCTGTCATGTCCTGGCTCACTTAATCAATAGGGATTTAAATTCTACATATACTGTATGTTATATTGAGTAAACCACTAACAAAGGTATAGTTTCTATTCAAACTCCACCTCTATCCCATAAAATGTGCCCACCCAGACCTTGCTGTCATGGCACAGTGGTGTAAAGGTTATAGTTGCTGTCTGTGGTTGTTCTGTCTGAAGAGAGTATGCAACTCTTCGGCTCTTGGCCAGCATATAAATGCTGCCATTCTGGCAGTGAAGCCAGCACCTTAACATTACTGCAGAGGGGTTCCTTGTTTGAAGATGAGGTCCCAAGTAGGTCCACTAATGATGATGGGCAGTGCAGGGAACATGCCCCAGAACAGACTCAATGTCATCAAACCTGAGAAAATGAGAGTGAATAGAGGATTGGAAGCGATCAATGGCTTGCAGTCACTATGGTGCCATTTCACCCCTGTGTGCTGGGTTTATGTTCACCATTTTCTACTCATCGTAAATGAATTAATGCAATTTGAAGTCTTGTTTTATTATAGACCCCATGCAAACAATATATCCTTTTTTCTGCAGACTCAAAATATTTCCATACTATGTGCATGCCATGCTTCCAGCCCTGGTGCCTACTGGAGGGCCAGTAATTCTGACTTGTACCCTATTCCGGCTGGTTCTTCCTGTCCACTACTCCGGGTTTATGCTCTGCCAGCAATTATTCAACTGCTCAACAAAAAGGATGTGATGAAATTTAGCGCTTCACTCTATAAAGTAAGGATGTTTTTCAAGTAGGGAGAAGTTCTTATTCTTGTTCTTCGGCTAAAGTAAGCAAGTTACAATATGTCGCCATGTCTTCTGCTTTTTTCTTTTTGAGGGTTGAAGAATAATACTTGTGAAAGTGAACCTAAGAACTTCTTCCTACTTGAAAAACATCCTTACTTTATAGAGGGAAGCGCTAAAATTCATCACATCCTTTTTGTTGATTAGTTACTTCGGTGGTTGGATGTAAACCACCGTGTGGGTGATTTTTTTTCTGCGGACTCTGATGAACTGCATTTTAATGAACTATGGTCTCTATTAATGTATAAATAGAAATCCATTTGGGGTTGCTGATAGCTACACAATTGGTGCATTGTTCAGCTCCATTCGCTGGGTGGCGCCAGATACTAATTTTTTACATAATTATTCAACTGCTACCTGTTGGAGCTGGCCCTGCTATATAAGTGAATCACACCCCTCTCCATAGGCTCTTGCATTGAGTCTCAGAGGATGTGTTGGTTCTGTCCTGTTCTCCAGCTCTCACTCTATTGATCCTGACTCACTTTACCTTGTCCCTTATTACTCTCAGCCTTGGCTTGCCTCGCCTTGCCTTGTCCCTTATTACTCTCAGCCTTGTCTTGCCTCGCCTTGTCCCTTATTACTCTCAGCCTTGTCTTGCCTCATCTTGCCTTGTCCCTTATTACTCTCAGCCTTGTCTTGCCTCGCCTTGCCTTGTCCCTTATTACCTTCAGCCTTGTCTGCCTGGATCCAGTGTCCACGTCCTGCTGCTCTCCAGACTGTATACCAATGTTAAACAAATAAGTAGACCATGAGGGTCAGAGGGAGATAGGGTACAATATTAAAACTTAACTTTTAATAGTTTATAAAGAAATCAAACCCAACGTAAAAATATGTTGTATGAAGTCAGACGTTCTGGGGTGTATATCTCTGTCCTAGCAACTGGTAGTAGGAGTACAAAAAGCTCAAAGCCTCTATTAGGCAAAAATAGGAAAATAAATTCTCATGAATGTGAGAGGCTAGTACTACCTCCGGTATAAAGGGAAAGGGATCCACAGGTGAAACCACTCACAACCTGCATAGGATTCTGGTCCTCTCTATATCAGGGCAGGGCACCAGTAAGCAAATATCTTTGCGTTGAATCAGGATTCTACCTGTTGGAGTAACCTGCTTCCTAACCCTGTGTGTTGTGATCACAAACTCTTTGTATCCAAGCCTGCAGTATCCCGTTGCTGCATCCTGAAACCAAAGCCTGCAATCTCCTTTGTATTCAAGCTTGCAGTATACAGTTGTCTCCTGAATTCTAGGACTGTAGTAATCTGTCCATTGCCCTCCAGTTCCTGTCCCATCCCATCTGCCTTTTGTCATTTTCCATATTTTCTGTTCAATAAACTACCTGAATCTATTCCAATTGGTCTGCAGTGCTATCAATCCTGCATCCTGGGCTCACAACTGTTATTCAGTTATTGGGAATCCTGACACCATCAATCGGATAACCTCCCACATATAAAGGAGACAAAAAAACTGTTAAAAAGCACCAGACCTGAACACTCAACGCGTTTCGCCGTAAACAAACACGGCTTTTTCAAGAGTGTGCGTGTATCCTACCTTAGGAGGTATTTATAGTGATAAACCCATAAAAAATAATTGAAAAATTGCCAGCCGGTATGTCTCTGCCTAAATGGATTTTTCCGCATTTAGTGGCATCTTAGTAGGCATCTTCATTAGGCGTCGACCGGAAGTGTAGGAAGGCACATGCGTGTGGAGCCACCCTGCAGTAGAGGAGTGATAGGTCACCACACATACGTGCCCCTGTTGCGTGAAACCATAGCAACAAAGGGGAGGAAAACTAATAATGTGAAGTTGACCTGTATGTCACACTCATTTAAATATTAATCAAGAAAATAAATATATCTCAATGGGACAATCCCAATTGATAAGTAGATCATTGCTTTGAAATGTATTGGCAGAATTAATGTGCCTACTGAATGTTAATAACACCAGTATAAATGCTCAAGTATATTAAGAGCGGGCACGTCCTATTGGAAAATTATGAAAAATTAAAAATAGGGGAACAACAGGAGGGGCGATACAAGAGAATAATATGTCAGGATTATCGAAAATACGAGTGAGTTATAAAATTTGGTAGGGCACTAAGGTCTGGTAATTAGGATAAAAATATGAAAGGAGATGTAAAAAGGGGGTTGAAAAAAGGGTCAAATATAAGAATTAAACGTAAAGCCCTCATTCAGACCATTTGGATATAATGTATTCAATTTGTGTATCCAGAAGGCTTCACGTTGACATAATTTTATGTCAATGTTGCCTTTTCTCAGGCCAAGATTGAGTTGATTGATGCTGATAAATTTTAGATTGTTACTTGAGCCTCTGTGGCATAACTTCAAATGTCTAGATACAGGTGTATCTGTCAAATATCTTACAGATCGCAGATGTTAAAGAATTTAAGAGGACGAATTGACTTGCAGACATATTTAAGACCACACTCACAGTTTAGTTGGTATACAACTCCTCTAGAGTTACAGTTAAAAAATTGTCTCGTAGGAATTTCAATGGTGTTATTAGAATTACAGATGGTTTTAGAGTTACGGAGAACGTGTGAGTATGCTTTACATTTTCCGCATTTGTAAGTCCCCCTAATATGTATACCAACGTTCCAGATATCTGCATGTTCCTGTGTACCGGGGTTCTAGAACACCTGCATGCTGTGAGAGTGCTTATACCACCCTGTACTAGCTAGCCCACAATCCACAGCCTTGTCTTGTCAAACTCCAGCCTGTACACCGGCAATCCTGTACATTTACAAGCCATGGTTTCTGCTGTATCCCCCGCGCTTGGGACTACACATCCATTGACTTTGGGTCCCACCATGGCATATGTGAGGTGCACCCTGACAGTGTAGTCATGTCACATCAAAATGCTATATAAAAAATGTCAAAAAAGTGTAAATTTCCATTTGGATGTCAGTCATTTACAGCATTTAAAATTATTTATCGACATTTGGTTATATATTCTGGGCCCTATTCAAAGTTTGGTGTTAAGTCAGAGCTGTTGCAAACTTACTAGATAAATTAAGAGCTCCATAGACTGTAATGTAACAACAGATCGGGTATTCCGTTTAAGAATTCAGAAATGGAGAACCTGTTACTGCATTTTTCTGACAAAATATGCAATTTTAATATATACCAAAATGTTTCACTTTTAGTTTGGAACATTCTGTTTTATGAATAATATTGACTATAATTAGTTGCAGCAGTGTAGCGAATTGTGCTTTAGATGGAACAATGCATAATAACGAATTGTGTCAGCACCTCCATACTTGGTCCTGGTGTGGAAAATTAGTAGGTGAGTTATTGCAGCGGCATTTCTGCTTTATAAGTAAAAGCACATAATGCTGCTGCCTTAGAAGAGAAATAAAAAGGAATTTCTTATTCATTTTCTTTTTTTATTTTAAACATTGCATATTTGGTATCATTGGAAAAACCAGACTCTGACCTTTCTACTGAAACCTCAATTGATCTTGAGGGGTGTAAAATAAATGGAGATGCAGGTGTCGAAAGGACCTCCAGGTCTCCTCTTTTACATTTTTCATGAATCTCACAGTATTTAAAAAACATAGGTCCCTATTAAATTATTCACGCTAAAACGGGGATGCTAGGGAGAAAAACCTGTGCCTGCAGGTTTCTCCTTTGCATCCCCGTTTTAGCGTCATATTACGATGCAGGCACTAGAAATGCTGCCTGCATCATAAGCCTGTGCTAAACCGCTAAGCGCCGCCGCGAGCATCCACTCGAAGTTTCTGCTCTGCCGGTCACATGACCTGCCAGATCTCGCCTCGCTGTCCAGGTCCAGGCTGTGGATAACTTTCGGGTTAACCGCAGCCAGACGTTAATTAGTGTTAGTACATTGTAATACTAATGCTAATTAACTCTTTGCGCTCTCCATGTTAAGTATAGGAGCGCAATGTAGAGTAACCTCACGCTGAAAAGAGCAAGATTCCAATCGCTAACGTTTTTTTTAAACCATTAGCATTTGGATTGTAATATGGTGCAACCCACGCTAGGGCCACCAGGGCTTATGTTAACATTCACACAAGTGAGTGCTAACGTTAGTGACAAGAATGTAATAGTGCCCATAGTTTTAAAAAAACAGTGCGTAATAACACACTGTGCCACCAGATCCACATTTGCTGCCAATATGGGAAATGAAAAAGGTTTGTTATTGCAGCAAAATCGTTCACTTTTATAATCGAAAAGTGTACAATGGTGGTGCTTTAGAATAAAAATGAAAAGAAAAAAATAAGTATATTTATTTTGTAAAATGTTTACTTTTACCAATAACCTTTTCATGTTTTGGTATCAAAGGCAGAGAAGTCCTGTTTTGACATCATTGCAACCATGTTGTGACTTCCAGCACTCAGGATCGTGCCCGCACCTGGCAGTGCCCTCCACGCTGCTCGTTGGCCAGGCGCCGAGTGTTGAGCGAGCCTGCAACGGTCACGTGGGTGGTCAGGGGGTGGGGTGTGGCATGATGACGGAAAGCCGTTGACTTTAAAATCAGTCTGCTTAGGCAGACTCCTTGCCCGGACGTGGAGTTTGCTTCTCCCAGTCGCTTGGCAATTTATGTCTGTTTGTGACTTATGGCTTATTCCTGAGAACCCCGCTTTGTATACCGACCCGGCAATTACTGAGAACCTCATTTTGTGTACTGATTCGGCTACTTCTGAGAACCTCACTTTGTGTACGACCACCGCTATTCTTGACAACCCTGTTCTGAGTGTAACCGTTGGTATAACCTGTCCCTGTCTCCCTGCATTAAGACCTATGCTATCAGGGTCTACTGTGTTATACTATTCTGGGGTCTGCTAACCCTTGCTGGGTGTTATAGGATCAAGTCCCTTAAGGTAGTCAGTTGTACTGACTATTCAAGGATCGGAGGGATAGATAGGGTACTGTGTACAGGGACCAACATCTTTGACACAAGGGGGATCAGTGACACATGTATGATGATGTCAGAGGGTGGAGGAACTCCGCTGTGAAAGAAGTCCGCAATTGGTGTTGGATCGGCGAAGAGGTGGAGGACTTTTTCGACACGATGAGCACATCCTCAACATCCTAACAACAAGCTTTCTCAAATCATGATACTCTCTGCACAGTAGTGTAATGGTGTATAGGACACAACACACGGATAGCAGTTTATACAAATAAAACAGATGACCTGTCCTTAAATGGCCAGGTAATAGCAAGGTTAAATCAACAAAGATTATCCAGGAATACAAGCCGAGGTCTGGGACAGGAGATGTACACATATGTGGGTAAACAATCCAAGGTCAATAATATAAACACAGATACTGAGACAAGTTGGGGGTCAAGGAGCAGAGAAAGCAGGAATGTAGTCCAGGAACAAATCAGGGGTCAAACACTAGGAGGTCAAATACAAAGAACAAACAGGAACAGACTGAGTGGCAACAAAAACCTAAACCGGACAAAGGCAAAAGGAAGAAGTCCTGTAATCCCTGACTGTAAACCCTACTGGCCAGGTGCTGAGAGAGGCAGACTAGAACACCATTGGTTATGGGTAGGGATGAGCTGTTCGGGTTCGGACGGTTCGGAGTTTGAGCCGAACTTTGGCAGTTCGAAAGTTTGCGAATTTCGAACTTTTTGGGTCTGTTCGGTTCGAGTTCGAAAAAAAAAAGGAAATTTTTAAAAAAGTATAGAAAATGCTTAAAAAAATACTAAAACATCTAGAAATAAAGAGACTCTTTACTGCAGAATATTATAAGCAACGGTTTATTAGATATTGAATTAAAAACTAATGTGTACGTGGAAAGATTATCAACTCTAAATGACCTCTGTTCACAAACGGGCATAACACCAGGGTTTTAGTCTGGTAATCAATTTGATACATTGTACAACATACTGAGGGTGGGGTGGTGTCTGCTTCTGATTGAGATTTGAGAATTAATTTCCCTAAAACATCCTAATATGCTGCATTTAACCCTTTCGCTGCTGAGGCTTTTCATACCTCTGTGCTGAGGTCATTTTTACCGCTTTCGCTCATCATGATTAACCGCGTTTTGTAGCCATATTTTGATATATGACCCAGACATATTATATATCGTTCTTTCTGGCAGACTTGGCAGATTCATAATATTTCATTATTATATGTATACATTATGTCATGTCTGTATATTATAACAAAAATGCAATAAAATTTGAATTTTCAATAATTTATTATGTGTAAAGTGTTTTTTTTCACATTTTAACATGCGATCGTTTGCGGTTATATTTTGTATGGGGTGCGCTTGTTAAACAAATTAGAAATGGGGTCTCGTTAAATTTTTTTTTGGGGACAATTTTGCTTTTTTTAACCAACGCACCGCATACAAAAATCGTTAGTGCAGCATTATTGTTCACATTATAATTGAAATGGGAACAATATTGCTGCATTAACAAAACAAAAACAAAAATAACTTATTTTTTTTTTAGAATTTTTTTATTATTGTTTTTTTATAAAAAAACATTTTTCATGCTCATGTTTGGTATCCTTGGAAAGGCCATGCTCTGGCCGATCCAACAATATCAAACATTAACCTCTAGCTGCCACGGATCGGGAGATAGGGGGTTCATTGGAACCCCCTATCTCCACCATTGGTGGCAGCTAGGGGTTAACTCCAGGACTGGCGTCATCGTGCTATGCACGATGACGCCAGTCCTCAGGGGGAGTTCCTGGAGGCTTGGCCGACATCCAAGATGTCGGCCAGCTCCAGGAGAGGATCACGATCCGGGGCTTTTCAGCGCCGATTCGTGATCCGGCTCCCCGGGGGTTAATCACAGCCACCGTTTGGAAGGGCAGGCTATGCCCTTCCAAACGGTGCCTGGATTAACCCCCTGCCCACGGCGATCGGGAGGGAGAGAGGTCCGAAGGACCTCCCCCCTCCCTTTCAGGCGCTTCCTCCGCACATGCGGCGGGGGGGGCGCCTGAATTAGAAGTCATCGCGCCGCCGCAATGACATCTAATTGCTCCGCCGGGGTCCCGGAGTGCTGGGCTGACATCCAAGATGTCAGCCCGCACCGGGGGGCGCAGCAATCCGCCGGAATCAGCGCGTCCATAGCACAGGAGAACCACTTGGCTGGACGCGCTGAGCGCGTCCATAGCAGCCAAGTGGTTAACTTGTGTTTGAAAAAAATTCAAAATAACATCTAAGGCTAGGGTCAGATGAGCGCTTTTTGTACGGACTGTGCGTCCGTGCAGTACGGACGTACTTACTGACTGACAACAAGGTAGTGGCCAAACAGTCCGTTTTTTTCACTGACGTATTTTTTGACTGATGTAGCAGGGAAAATAAATGAAAATGAAAAAACATTCTGTGCGTCAAAAATGCTGGACGTATAAATGCAGTCCATCTGACCTCGTTTCATCACTCACATACAAAGCTACATGGACGTTGCGGACGTGGCGCACTCCGCACGTCCGTTCTAACAGTATTACGTTCTTGCCTAACCTGCGTCCGTTTGCTGCGTCCGCCATGCATCCGCACTTCCGTGCGGACGTACTTCGTTCGTGTGTGGGGCTCCATTGGTCAGAATGCTATGCTGCCACGGACGTACAAATGTGCGGCAACACGGACGTGATAACTGCGCTCGTCTGACCCCAGCCTTAAGCAATGTTATTTTTCACCTCGGGATTAAACATTCACAGGGTTATTCAGAGAGTGGTGAAAAGCAGGAGAATAACTGGAGAAGTGAAAATTCTAGGTCAAAATAGCCAAACCAGAAAAAGTCTCCCATTTAACTCACTTTCCAAATTGGCTATTTGGTCTAGATTGTTTTCTTCTCCTGGCTTTCACCTCTCTCTCAGGGTTGTTCAGAGAAAGGTGAAAACCAGGAGAATGGCAGGAAAAGAGAACAATCTGAACCAAATAGCCGATTTGGAAAGTGAGATAAGGTTAGGGTCAGACTAACGCATTTTTCACAGCGACCGTCAAAAAGTGCGTCCGAACGCATTGCCTTATTTTTTCACGGAATGCGCGAAAACGGTCATACGATGCGCATTTTTGTGCGTGATTTTTTAAGGATCCAAACCAGGAAACTTTGGGTGTCTGGACGTTATGTTGGCCGGACATGAGCAGGGTCTGACGTCTCCAAATCACGCACACACGCCGCTTGTGGACGCAGCGCACTCTGTACATCCGTACTAGCGGTTCTGCATTCTCGAAAAAATGCGTTCATTTTCCACTTGCGTTGCACAGCCGGACTTTCGTGCGACCGTACTTCGTATATTGGCTGTCATTGCCCGTCATTTGATGCTAGTGCGGCCGTGATTAAGTGCGCCTAAACGCATGTTAAAAATTCGCTAGTCTGACCCTAGCCTAAATGGGAGAATTTTTCTGGTTTGGCTATTTTGACCTAGAATTTTCCATTCTCCAGTCATTCTCCTGCTTTTCACCGCCAAAAAAATCAGTAAACTTTTTCTGCGTGTCCTAAAATGTCTCCTCTTTTCATACAGACTGCCGCCCCAAGCAGTTGTTTATGGATAGATTAAAGGAAAAGCATTTACCGTCATTTGAAATGTCATTTTTTTTGTTTTTACATATTTCTATACATCCTAGAAATCCGCCACTTCACGGGCAGGTTATGGGGACCTCCTAGGCACGATATTTGAAGGAATTTTTCGTTTTTATTTTTAACCCTTATTTTGTGGAAAACTCACTGTCCCTTTTAACCCTTTCAATGCGGTGGACGCGCTCAGCGCGTCCAACCGCATTGCTACTTGGCTGCGGAGGACGCGCTGAGCGCGTCCTCCCTTTGCAGCCCGCGATCAGCCGGTATTCCGGCTGATCGCTCGGCCCCCCGGTGTGGGCTGACATCATCGATGTCAGCCCAACCTCCGGGACCCAGGCGGGCACGATAGGCGTCATCGTGCATGCGCGATGACGTCTATTTCAGGCACCCCCCCCCCGCCATTGCAGGGAAGGTGCCTGAAGGGGAGGGGGGAGGTCCTTCGGACCTCTCCCCCTCCCCATCCGTGTGGGCCAGAGATTAAAGACAGGCACCGCCTGGAAGGGCACAGCCTGCCCTTCCAAGCGGCTGCTGTCTTTAACCCTTAGGGGGCTGGATCGCGATATGGCGCCAACATGCGCCGTATCGCGGTCACCTCCCGGAGCTGGCCGACATCTTGGATGTCGGCCAAGCTTCCGGGATATCCCCCTAATGACTGGCGTCATCGCGCAGAGTGCGATGGCGCCAGTTTTCAAATTAACCCCTTGCTGCCACCTATAGTGGAGATAGGGGGTTCCAATGAACCCCCTACCTCCCGATCCGTGACAGCTAGGGGTTAATGTTTACTATCATTGGAACGGCCAGAGCGTGGCCTTTCCAATGATACCAAACATGACCATGTAAAATGTAAAAAAAAAAAAAAAAATTAAAAATAAAAAAAAAAATGTTTTTTTTTTTTTAGATTTATTAGTGCAACAATATTGTTCCCATTTCAATTATAATGTGAACAATGATGCTGCACTAACGATTTTTTCTATGGGGGGGCGTTTGCTAAAAAACCCGTAATTTTCCCCAAAAAATTAACGATTCCTCATTTCTAATTTTTTTAACAAGCGCACCCCATAGAAAATATAACCGCAAATGATCGCATTTTAAAATGTGAAAAAAAAACACTTTGCACATTGTAAATTATTGAAAATTGCATTTTTTGTTATAATATACAGACATGACATAACGTATACATATAATAATGGCATATTATGAATCTGCACAGTCTGCCGGAAAGAACGATATATAATATGTCTGGGTCATATATTAAAATAAGGCTTCAAAACGCGGTTAAACATGATGAGCAAAACCGGTAAAAATGAGCTCAGCACAGGGGCAGGAAAAGGCTCAGCAGCGAAAGGGTTAAAAAAAGTTTTTGTTTTTTTACTTTTTGTCCTTGTTTCCTGTCCCCCAGGGCACTACCCAGACCCCCATACACTTTTTATGACAAATATCTAGCATATATGCCCTCTTGGAGGGCACTCTAAAAACCGAATTTTCAGCCCCATTGACTTGTATGGTAGACATGTGCACAGCACAAAATTTCGTTTTGAACTAATGGATTAGTCCTAAAATGCAATTTATTTAGTTGCTAAAGAAATTCGTTTTCAGTTCTTTAGTATGAAAACTAATTTCATTCATTGGAAAACCAGTGGATACAATTACTATTGTAGTGGCTCCTCAGAGGGCTGAGATCGCTGCTTGTTACAGTATCTCTCGCTCTCAGCACAATGTGGGCCATATTACATAGTTGGTGCTAACATAACCAGAGCTGTTGTAAACTTCCCAGAGCCATTATAGCCTATGGAGGTTTTCAGTTTACAACAGCTCTGGGTAAGTTAGCACCAACATTGTAATACTGCTCCGTGTCAGGCAAAGCTGTTACAGTAACTGACTGCTGCTCATCACAGCGCTCAGAGTTTCAGTAAAACTAGTAAATAATATTTTTATATATATGAGGTTATAACAATATTATTTCCTTGTTTTACTGAAACTCTGAGCGCTGTTACAGTCTGATACATTGTACTGAGAGATAATATAACATGCAGCCGATCTCAGCGCTCACAGCCACTGGATTTAAAGGGCTAAAAAAAAAAAAGGCTCCTCTCTGTATAATGTTTAGAACATCCTCCTGCATTAATTAATACCCCTCTCTGTATAATGTATACAACATCCACCTGCATTAATTAATACCCCTCTCTGTATAATGTATAGAACATCCTCCTGAATTAATGTCCCTCTCTGTATAGAACATCCTCCTCAATTTATACCTTTCTCTGTATAATGTATATAACATCCACCTGCATTAATACCCCTCTCTGTATAATGTATAGAACATCCTCCTGCATTAATTAATGCCCCTCTCTGTATAGAACATCCTACTGCATTGGCATGCGGAGGGTTCAGAACTTCGGATGTTGCGCTCTTCATTGCTGGTCTCCTTCACTCATCAATGTAATATCACAAAAAGGACAAACTAAGGCTGGTGTCAGACGAGCGTAGTGTTCACGTCCGTGATTGCGCCTAAAAGTACGTCCGTGATAGCATGAAAGAAAGTCCATTGGAGCCTGACACATGAAGTACGTCCGCACTGAACTGCGGACGCACAACGGCCGCGGCAAACGGACGCAGGTTAGGCAAGAACGTAATACTGCTAGAACGGACGTGCGGAGTGCGCTGCGTCCACAACGTCTGCATAGCTTTGTGTGTGAGTGATGGAGCATGGTCAGACGGACTGCATTTATACGTCAAGCATTTTTGACGGACAGAATGTTTTTTCATTGTAATTTATTTTTCCCTCCTACATCCGTCAAAAATAACTTCAGTGAAAAAACGGACTGTGTGACCACTACTGCGTCATCCGTACTGACGATGTCCGTACTGCACGGACGTACAGTCCGTAGAAATCACGCTCGTCTGACCCCAGCCTAAAATGTAGTGCATTTTATTTTAGTTTCTTTCGTTTTTTGTACTGAGCAGTTTCGTATCTCTTGAGTCATACGAAAACTAAATTATCCCAAAATTCGGACTAAATCGTTTTAGTACTAAAACGAATGCACATGTCTATTGTATGGGGTCCGAGTTCGGGTTCGGACCAGAACATTTGGAAAGTTTGGGTTCGGCTTCGAACCGAACTTGGAGTGTTCGGCTCATCCCTAGTTATGGGATGAAAAGAGTGGGACCTCAGGGGTCCTGTTCTAATCAGACATTATAACAACAATGGACAGCAGAGTGAATGTTAAAACAGTGCATCTACAGTGGTGTTCTACTAGTAGCCTTGCTGGCAGAGATGGGATACCTGATGAGGTGCAGAGAGCTCTAGCAGCAACCAGCAGGGGCATGACATGCACTTAAACATTGGAATGATGTTGGTATAAAGTGGCCTTTTTACGTCATACATTGCGGTGTGTTCTTCCCAAATAACGCAATATTAGACTCATGAGTTCACAAAACATTTTGGCAAATTTTAGGTGCAAAGCAATATATACAGTATATTTTTTTTGCAAAGCAGTGGCTTTCTTTGTGGTGTCCTGCCATGTTTTCCGTATATTAGACTCAAGAACGAGATGTTAACCAGTTCCAGTGATCTCTTCAAGTCTTTTTAGCTGTCACTCCAGGGTTCTCTTTGACCTCAAAGAGAAATGAGCAGTTTTCCCTTTGAGTCATCTTGACTGGGCGGCTACTTCTAAGGAGAGTACCCGCAGTATCAAATCATCTCCATTTATATACAATTTGTCTAACATTGGTAATATCAAAGCTCGTTGAGAAAACCTCTCCATCCTTATCCAATGCAACAATTCTTGATCTCAGCTCTTCTGAAAGCGCAAACGCAAAATGTTTGAGTGTTTTTCATAAGTCAAAGTAGCTCTAACCCACACCTCCAATTTTATGTCATTAATTGGAGGCCAGGTATGCCAGTTTACAACTCTAATTGGCTTTTGTTGAAGTCAGTAGACCAGAGCTTCAGATACAGAGTTATAGTCACAGGGATGACACCGGGTTGCACCGTGGTGAGGGGAATATGAGCCCAGGGTGCAGTGGACTGCACACAAACACACGGTTATGAGTGGAGGAGGGTGAGCACACTGAGACTGAACAGTAATGGAGGCTGGTGGGAAGGGTAGTCGCTGGAGCTGGAATCTGGAGATATGGTGAGTAAAGAGGAATCGGGTAATACACAGGAACAGGTAGTTGGATAGGTTCAGAGCACTAGAACATAGGTCTTTACTCTTTCAGGAATAGAGCTACAATGACGAAGTGTGGTTTGGACTGGAGTGTAGCCCCTTATTGAGGTAAGAGTGTCCCGTGGTTGTGCTTAACTGTTCTTCTGCTGAAAACCAGGAATGTGCAGTACTTTAAGTGCTGCCAGGGATTTCAGGGCATGATTGTAGACATGGGGCGTGACAGTTATTCAAAGAGACCCGAATTGGCTCCGAATTTGCACCGACCAGTGAATTTCCATGTACAGTACAATTTCGTGGCCATTCAGCTACTCGAAAAGCTGCCAGTTCGCCAAATATTGGCGAATTGCCAGTGAAATACAGTGATCATCGACGGCAGTGAACTCCCCATAGAGAAGCAATGGTTACTCTATTCAGAGAACGCCGAAAAGCACTGAAATGTCAGTGAAATGCCCTGATTTTAAGTGGTTTCATTGGACAGGTTTAAACGGGCGAATCCCATAAATTCTTATTTAATAAAAACGGGAATATTTTTTATATATTTGTTCAACCATTTATTCTTTTCACTTGCAGCATAAAGTCTCTTTATTTTTTTAGGAAATTTTCAGTATTTTTTCAGAGAAAGTTTTTTTCAGATCTTTTAAAAACAAAGTTTTTCTTTCTGTAACAGACTTTTTTATTCTTATTCATACGACCTTATATGTTATTTTCAGGCATTTTCACACAGTAGTTTTTTTTGCAAACAGCTTTTAAAAGTTACGATGTGTTTTCTTTTTTTTTACCCGTTGTCGGGTTTTTCCGGGGGCTGGTTGGTGCTCTGTTCGGCAGGTTGTCGGCTTTTTTCGGATCAATTCGTTGTTTTCTCGGATGGGTTCAGTGCTTTTTCGCATCAATGTGGCTGTTTTTCCAATCAGTGTGGCGGTTTCGATGCAGCGGTTTTTCGGATGCGTTCGGCAGCTTGTTCCCTGCACTTTGAGGACCCTGCAGTGAATGCTGAATTTGATGCAGGGTCAGCGAATTTGACTCCACGAAGTGCGACGAACGAAGGAGCACTGTAATTCTGGTGGAATTTCAGTGCTCTTTGATAAACCCTGATACTTTTTCCATTCTATAGTTTGAATGTTTGAATGATATATTCAATCGGGGTTATTCAAAGAGCTCTGAATCGCTGGCGAAAGGTAACTAAACGATGAAATTCAGCGTTCGGTTACCTTTCCTGGACATTCGGCTATTCAGAGAGCAGGCAGTTCGCCAAATCCTGGCGAATTGCCTGCATATACGGTGCCTGTTCAGTTCCTGTTCGAGGGCAGTGAAATCCCCATAGAGAAGCAATGCTTCGGCTATTCAGAGAACACAAAACAACAGTGAAAAGTTGTCGAAATGCCCTGCCATTCGGTGGTTTCATTCGACAGGTTTATTCAGGAAAATCCCATAGGCTTCTATATTAAAAATATTCCCGTTTTAAACCAATATCTAATAAACCGTTGATTATGATATTCTGCAGTAAAAAGTCTCTTTATTTTTAGATTTTTCAGGATGTTTTAGGCATTTTTTGGGAATATGTTTGCAAACATTTTTTTTCCGTTTTTTTTTTTAAAGTTTTTTCCTTTTTCTTTAACAGCCCTTTTTATTATCATTCATTGGATCTTATATGTAAATTCCAGGCATTTTCGCTCAGTAGTTCCTTTTCAAACAGCGTTTCACTTTTCAAACATTCAAGCGTACTGGTTTTTTTTTTCACTCCATTCTTCTGCGGTGTCGGGTTTATCCGGCGGCTGCTCTGCACTGTGATCGGCTCCTGCTCCGGTTTCTCCGGCGTGTTCGGCAGGGTTAATCCCGATTTTTTTTTTTGCGCGCGTTTCGGTGTGATTCGCCCTGGTTTTGCGGTGAGTTTTCAGCGGGTTTGCGGCGACTTTTCGCTGCATTACGGCGGCCCTGTGGTTCTTGCTGAATACACTGCAGCGTCGCCAAAATGGGATCGCCAAATATCACCGAATTGAAGAGAACAAAAAGTCACCGAACGTGCGGTGACTTTTCGATTCTCTTTGAATAACCTTGATAATGTACAAGAAGAATATAACGCAATATTGTGCATTAATAGTTAAAACAGGTTGTGTTTGTCAATTACTATATCAAACCAGATTTTAGGACAAATTTATACATAAATGCAGTATGTATTTGAGTTTGGCATAAGGCCATACTGCACAAATCCAACCACGAAGTCAGAACCCCCCCAGTAAATGAGGGGTCGTCAGTTTCAACACAGGAGATAAATAATAAGCTAAAAGCAGCATCACTTACTTTACTGCTTAAGCTGCTCCATGAGGCTCCTTTCAGCTTAGATTATTTTCAGGACCATTGCTATAGGGCACCTGACATCCAGGCAATTAGTCTGCCATACTGGACTTAATGTAAAAAAAAAAAAAGTTGGCATACAAAAAACTTAATTTACGAAAACATGTACTTTCCAATCATTTTTATATGCTGCAACAGCATCCCCCTGTGGCGAAAACCACAAAATGCCTGTGAAGTACCCAGAAAACACATCTAGTAAGGCTGCGGTCAGACGAGCGCACATCAGAGTGGAAGAAACGTCCGTGAGAGTGGACTTTCTTGCCACTCTGACGCCTGTATGGCCACCTCACTGAGTGCAGTTAGTGCGCTCAGCGCTGCAAAGCTCAATCCTTTAAAAGACTGGTGTCCTAAACAATAGCAATCTTTAGAAATTCACAGGAGAAGAAAACCATTTGTGTTCTTCCAGGCTTACTATATGGAATTTTTTATGTCAAACTCTAAGTAACGTCTGCAAAAAAAAAAAAGGAATTATTTAATTAGTACAGGTGAATATTAACAAATTGAAATAATGGTTTCTTAAGTAAGTTAATTAATGTGTGTAACGTCTATCTGACAGAATGCTTAATTTCCATATGATCAAATTGCACTCACTTGTTTGTCCACTGGGTGGCAATGTTGTTAGACAAATTGGCCTCTATAGTCATATGTTTATCTCTAAGCTTTGGTGAATATACAGCAAAATACGGTGCAGTTCGCGTCAATTCGGCAGCACCGAAATAGCCCCATAGAAGAGTATCATGTCTTCTATTCTGTTTCTTAAGGACATAATTAACCTTCACCCTTAAAACTAAACGAGCATCGATTTTGCATATTCATGTCAATAAAATAACGGTATTATGGTGTTAAATGAAAAAAAAAAGGACCATTGCACGTAAGTGGCGGGTGTCTAAGACTCCAGGGAATCCATTTAAAAATATTTTGTTAAAACATCACCTTTATTAGTTAATAATTGAAAACTATGGGGATTATTCAGAGAGCACCGAAATGTCGCCGACATTTCGGTGCTCTCTCGTTCCCCGCACTTCCCTGCACTTCGGGGAATCTAAGATCCCCACCCTGTGGTGTATTGAGCATTCACTGCAGGGTTCCCGGAGTGCAGGGAATACCCGCCGCAAAGTCGTCTCACATCCGCCGAAAACCCAGATGAAACGCCACAAAAAACATGCCGAACATGTCGAAAAAAGCCGATGAGATGCCGATCACAGCACAGACCAGCCGCCGGAAAAAGCCGACAAGCTGACAAATGGGGTAAAAAAAAAAAAACCACTATGATTGAAAGTGTCAAAATTGAAACGCTGTTTGCAAAAAACCTACTGAACGAAAATGCCTGGAATTTACATCTAAGTCTGATATAGAAGAAAGAAAAAACGCTTTTAAATAAAAAAAATTGCCAAAAAATGCCTAAGAGATCCTAAAAGACAAATCTATAAATAAAGAGACTTTTTACTGCAGAATAAAATAATCAACGGTTTATTAGATATTGAATAAACACGGGAATATTTTTAGCATTGAAGCCTATGGGATTCGCCTGAATAAACCTGACGAATTAAACCACTGAACAGCAGGGCATTTCAGCAACCTTTCACTGCTGTTCGGTGTTCTGTGAATAGATTAACCATTGCTTCTCTATGGGGGATTGCACTGCTTCGAACAGGCACCGTACTTGCTGGCAATTCGCCAAAACTTGGCAAACTGCCTCCTCTCTCTCCAGAAGGATATAGACATCTTAGAGAGAGTTCAGAGAAGGGCTACTAAAATGGTGTACGGCTTGAAGGAGAAAAGTTACCAGGAAAGGCTTAATGATCTTAACATGTACAGCTTGGAAAAAAGACGAGACAGAGGAGATATGATAGAAACATTTAAATACGTAAAGGGAATCCACAAGGTAGAGGAAGGGAGTATATTTAACATAAAACAAAGTAGCAAAACAAGAGGACATAGTCTTAGATTAGAGGGGCAAAGGTTTAAAAGTAACATCAGGAAGCATTATTTTACTGAGAGGGTGGTGGATACATGGAACAGTCTTCCAGTAGAAGTGGTAGAGGCCAAAACAGTAATTGAATTTAAGCAAGCATGGGATAGGCATAAGGCTATCCTAAACAAAAGAGAAATCCAGGTAAAGTATCCATGTAATTGGGCAGACTAGATGGGCCGAAAGGTTCTTATCTGCCGACATTTTTCTATGTTTCTATGTTTCTCTCTGAACAGCCGAAGGGCCCCGAAATGTCACCGTACAGGGAAATTCCCTGTTCGGTGCAATTTCGGGTCCACATCGTCTCTCTCTGAATAACCCCTTATGTGTTGTGCCTCTCTTATAAGAAAAATAACCAAACAAGTAAACCAAACAAAACAGTGATAATTGTAGAAGATAAAAGCAAGATAAACAGGGTTATTCAAAGAGAATTGAAAAGACACTGTACTTTCGGTGACTGTTCGTTCTCTTCAATTCGGCGACCCTGCGGTGTATTCAGCAAGCCCACAGGGCTGCCGTAATGCAGGGAAAAGTCGCTGAAAACTCACTGCAAAACTGGGGCGAATGCAAACCGAAACCCGCAAAACATCTGGAATAACCCTGCTGAACACGTCGGAGAAACCCAAGCAGGAGCCAATCACAGCGCAGAGCAGCCACCGGAAAAACCCGACGCCGCAGACAAATGGAGTGGGAAAAAAAAAAACTACGCTTGAATGTTTGAAAAGTGAAACGCTGTTTGCAAAGAAACTACAGAACAAAAATGTCTGAAATTTACATATAAGATCCAATGAATGATAATAAAAAGGGCGGTTACAGAAAAAAGAAACGATTTAAAAAAAAACAAACGGAAAAACAATGTTTGCAAAAAAATCCCCAAAAATGCCTAAAAGATCCTAAAAAAATCTATAAATAAAGAGACTTTTTACTGCAGAATATTATAGTCAACGGTTTATTAGATATGGAGTTAAAACTGGAATATTTTTAACATTGAAGCCTATGGGATTCGCCTGAATAAACCTGTAGAATTAAGCCACCGAACAGCAGGGCAACTAGGCAACCTTTCTCAGCTGTTTTGTGTTCTCTGAATAGACGAAGCGTTGCTTCTCTATGGGGATTTCACTGCCCTCGAACAGGCAACGAACAGGCACCGTATCTGCAGGCAATTCGCCAACATTTGGCGAACTGTCTGCTCTCTGAATAGCCGAATGGCCAGGAAAGGTAACCGTATGCTGAATTTCAGCGTTCGGTTACCTTTCGCCAGCAATTCAGAGCTCTTTGAATAACCCTGAAATTAGAATAAAACAAACTATGTTCCCGTATCAAGTATAGATCTTGATTTCTTGTGTTTGTCAGTTCTTGTAATTGAGTTATAGAGAACAGGGCCGGATTAACATAGGGGCAGATGGAGCAGCAGCTCCAGGCCCATGCCACAGAATAGGCCCAGAGAAAAGATAACTATGTCTGCATTTGGACCCCTGTATCTCCAACTCCATAAAAGCTACAGGGTCAAGTGAGGTATCACTGGAAAGGCCAGAGCATAGCCTTTCCAATGATATCAAATATGACCAGGTTTTAAGTAACAAATATTTAACTTTTCTTTCAAACAGTAATACTGTATTTTTCACTTTTCAATTATAAAGTAAACAATGACGCTGCACTAACTAACCATCAAATTTCTCATGTCACCAACAAGTGTGTAGGTGATGGGTGATGGTAAAATCCATTGTAACGAATTGTTACATCAAAAACCTAAACCGCCGCATTGCAGCAAAAAGCACTCCGGGGAACTTTGGACCCCTGCGTCACTAACCTTTACACCTCACACAGGATCAAGTGAGGTGTCATTGGACAGGGCAGAGTCTGGCAGGTACCAAACCTGACGATATAAAATCTAAAAGAAAACAATTTTTTTATTTATTTACTTATTTATTTTTAGTTCCAAAGCGATTGTCCATTTGGCAATGGCATTGTCCATTTGTCACGTATAAAATGAGCAATACCACTGCCATTACTCACTTTCTCATTTCACACACTGGGAGCAAGGTCAGGGTTTTATATATACAGTAGTCATATTATTCGTGAAAAACCATGTTCCAAAACCCAAGGGAAATATTTCTCTTTTTTTTTCTTTCTTTTTTTTTGGTTAAAATTGTATATTTTCTCAGAAAAATGCAGTAACAGGTTCCCATTTCACATTTTTTTAACAAGAATGCCCTATAGAATATATAACCACAAATGTTTGGATGATAAAATGGGAAAAAAAAATTTAACACTCTTTAAATGATTGAAATCTGAATGAAACTTGTCCTCACACAGTATCTGCCTGGTTAGATATACCCATATCTGCACTATTAAATAACCAAAAATATGTTTTCATTTCACTAAATTACAAAAAAAAGCCCATCAAGATCTTCAGCTCCAGGCCCATAGAGATCTTAATCCGGGCCTGATAGAGAAGGATAGAGGAAGATAAAACAGACTGCTAAAGTGCAGTGTCATATATCTGTGAACTGGCTGCGTACACAAGCCCATTCATTAATTTGCGGTTTATATTCACACACTCACATATCAGTATCTGCAGCAGAAGGTAAGGAGGCTTATTCTACTGCTGAAATGACTTCTATACTGCAAACCCTAGCAGGGAGCATATAAATCATGTCAGCATTAGAATAAATTCTAACATTTTTTGTTTTATTTCCAAATTGATTCTCGGAAGTCTTAGACATCTCCTGATGAAGAGTGAATTGGTTGATTTTTTTTTCCAGTTAGTTTCTCCCCCGAATTATTATCTGTACTAGCATAGCGGGATTTCTGTTTTAGTATATTGTATGTAAGCAAGGGTGCAGTTTTATTCATGTGAAATATTACGTTTTTAAACTAGCATTTACCCAGGGCATACAGGAAAACGAGAGAAATCTCAATGTATCCTTCCTGGTAAAATACTTTATAAATAAATTTGAAAGTCAGGAAAATTTTTCTAATGGCAACTTTTTTTGCCCTGTCATTTACAGTTCAGACCACAAGGTGGCAACATCATTAAATCCAATACCACGTGAGACTGTGAACCCCACATGAGGCCCTGTCTTGGCCTCAGCTTATACTGGTGCCATGTTTGAGTCTGACAGGTAATATACATTTTAATATAGGTAATATTAGAGGAAAATTATCAGGTCTATTCACTAAAGGTGAAAATTGAGAGAACTGGCAGGAGAAGAGAACAATCTAGACCAAATATCCAATTTGGAAAGTGAGATAAATGGGAGAATTTTTCTGGTTTGGCTATTTTGACCTAGAATTTTCACTTCTCCTGAGTTTCACCTTTGTTGAATAGACCTGTTGGTATCATAATTGGTTATTATAGACCTCCATAGTATCTAGAGAAAATCAAGCCAATCTTTATAATGACACAATTGACTGGGTTAGAGAATGGCACAGCTACGTGTGTTCCTTCTCTTTTAATCAGATCATCAAGACATATGAATGCTGTCAGACACATGCACATTCAAAGAAGGAATCAACTCAGTGGCTATAGCCATTCTTGTGGCCATCTCTGGTGTTTGCCTTACCTCTGCCTGTTATATCTTCCAGAGAAGCCTCAGTCATAGGACAATTGAAAGCCATAAATCTAGAAGCCAGTACAAGCCACTCCCCAGTTTAGTTGATACATCCTTGGGTCTTTCAGCAGGTTGAAAGCTTGGATAGTGAAAAGCTGATTTTTTTTTTATTTCAAGATTTTTGTCTATTTTGAACAAAGTGTCACAAACTGACCAGAATAAGCGGCCTCGCAGGACCATACAATATACGTCACAGAAAAGACAGGACAAGCAATAAGGGTGTGGGGCTCAAAAATACTTCAGGGGGTGCGAAAAAAGAGGGAGAAGGGGATGGATTCTCAGGTTCAGGTAGGATAGTAGCATAAGGCTAGGGTCAGACGAACGCATTTTTCACGTTGTCCGTGAAAAAGTGCGTTCGAACGAATGGACGTATTTTTTCACGGAATACGCGATAGCGGTCATACGATGCGCATTTTCGGCCGTGATTTTGTACGGATCATCAATAAAACCCTTTTGCGTCTGAACGTTATGTTGGCCGGACGTGTGCAGCGTCTGACGTCTCCCAAACACGCCGCTATGCGGCCGCAGCGCACTCTGTACGTCAGTAGTAGCGGTTTGACATTCTCGAAAAAATGTGATCGTTTGCCACTTGCGTTGCACGGACGAACTTTCGTGCGGCCGTTCGTCGTATGTTCCCCGGCATTGGACGTCATTTTCTGCCAGCACGGCCGCGATTTCGTGTGGCTAAACGCACGTTAAAACTGCTTTCGTCTGACCTTAGCCTTAAGGAACTCTGCAGTAGGGCAGTCGGTCACAGCCGCGGTATGATGGCACAAAAATAAAACGGGGAGAGTGGGATAGGTGGGAAAAAAAACGGTAGTGGCCATTAATGTGACTCTCCCGGCTCACTCTCTTATAGCCCGGAGGATAACAGGAGGCCAAGGAGGACAGTATGTCACGCGACCTGGGTACTCGGGGGCCAATAAGGAAGGACGGAGCCATGGTAGCAGCCATTGTGCCGCACGCTGAGTCGACCCAAAAAAAAGGAGGGGAGAAGGGGAGGGATGGCCATCAGAACTAGGGAGGGTGACACCGTCCAGGATCTCAGAGAGAAACCGTACAGCCTTGTAGAATGTTCTCAAAATATATCATGACTAAGGGAGGGATAATCAAAAATGTTTGCAGTATAAATCTTAAAAACAATGGGGGATCAAAAAGAGGTCCTCAAAAGCGTCCAGTAATAAAGGGGGGTGTCAAAAAGGGGAGAGGTACGTGAGTGAAAAACTGATTTGACTGGTGAAATGTTGCAATTTTGTAACTGTCTGTGCAGGGTTCTTGTTGTTAATTCTGTCGGGCAAGTTTACCCATTTCCATGGTACCCGGTGTGGATGCACAGATTGAACACTCGAAAAGGTTGTCCCTCGCTGAGTCATGAATTTGTGGGGCCATTGGGAAAGTCGAGCTGGATGCAACTCACCTCCTGCACCTACCATGAGCCGACCATGACCTAGTCCTTCTCTTTTTGAATTGTCTATCTGGCAGCTTGGCTGCTCTGGACCGTTGAGTAGGGATGTGCGTTTCGGGTTTGGGAATTTCGGAATTTTCACGAAAGTTCCCGATTCGTGTTTTCGGATGCAGCCGAATTTCCGAAAATTTTTAGATCCGAAAATGGCAGATCCGAAAAGTTTTCCGAGCTGAAACGAAATATTTTCGGAATTTTTGAATGGACTTGAAATGTGTCAAATCGAAATTTATTGCTTTGAAACGAGGAGAACAGACGTTCCGAAAAAACAAAAATTTCCGAAATTACGAAAAGTCGATACAAAAAACGAGCAAAGTGACCCGAAAATACGAAAAATGGTCGATATTCCGAAAAAAAAATGTACACGAAAAACGAATCGAGCCGAACCGAATCCAAACAGAAATCGGTCGAAACGAGCCGAATCGAAAAGTTTAAAAATCCGAAAAATCGAACCGAATCGAACCGAAAAAAAAAATCGGTGCACAAGCCTACCGTTGAGCACCTTTTCTTCACCCGGTACAAGGTGTATTCCTATTTGGATCTTCATAACAGCAAGGATTTAAACATGATTAAAAAATGTATGTAGACAGGATTGAAACCTCTCAAAAATTGAAATATCGCAGTTCTATGTTTATGACAGTATCAAAATAAACAAAGAAGGCTTGGCTTGTCGGCAGCCACCTGGTGGTGGCACAGCTCTCCTCTAGTTTGCTGCGACCACTGGTCTACAATTCCTACAAATCATCTGCCAGGCTTCCATAAGGATTCCTTGTCTGCATGCACCCAAATTTCAAAGGGCTCAGCCGCACACATGTACTGCAAAGGGACCCTGGGCCTGGCTAATATTGAATGCCAGGCTTCCATAGAGAGCACCCAAATGCGCCCAAAGGTTGAACAGGCAGTCATAAGGAGCTGGCATATGCGGGACACAGGGCGGGTTTGGGACACGTGGTCACCCAACGCACAACACAACTACGGTACCTACTGCCGCCGACACACTAATGTCTCGCAACACACAGTTTAGAAAACTGTGCTGTAGGGACTTGGTAGGGGTCTCATTTGATGGAGTGACTGTGTGAGGTGTCTGCTCACAAGGGAATGGTTCTCATGTCTGTAGGTTCTGTTATATACATGTTGATACGGCTAGTCAGGGTTATCTCATAAAGCTACACACCTGAGGGTATGCGCTTATTATTTTTCTTCAATAAAATATATTCAGTGTATAAAAAAAATCAACAAAGAAGACGGAGCCAAATGTGTGAGTGGGAGCTGCTTGTGAATGCAAAAGATTGTAAAGTAAGCAGATTAAGAAAATATTGAAAACTTTCTTTGGAATTCAGGAAACTGAAGCAATCATTACTATGAATGAGAATTCTTGCCTATATGGACACCAGGGCATGTCATACTGGTAGATGCTTATCATGCTCTAGATTGTATGCTCCTATGAGCAGGGCCCTCTACACTAGGGATGAGCCGAACGCCCCCATGTTCGGTTCGACTTCGAACTCGAACAATTTCAAAAGTTCGAGTTCAAACTCGAACACGATCCGAACTCAATGTAAGTCAATGGGACCTGAACGTTCGATTTTTAGTGTGCCCTCCAAGAGGGCATATATGCTAGATATTTGTCATAAAAGGTGTATGGGGGTCCGGGTAGTGCCCTGGGGGACAGGAAACAAAGACAAAAAGTAAAAAAAAAAGGTTTTTAAAGGAAAAGTGAGTTTTCCATGAAATAAAGGTTAAGAATAAAAACAAAAAAATTCCTTCAAATATCGTGCCTAGGAGGTCCCCATAACCTGCCCGTGAAATGGCGGATTTGTAGGATGTATAGAAACATTTAAAAACAAAAAAATGACATTTCAAATGACGGTAAATGGTTTTCCTTTAATCTATTCATAAACCACTGCTTGGGGCGGCAGCCTGTATGAAGACAGAGACATTTTAGGACACGCAGAACAAGTTTAGTGGGTTTTTTTGCTAAATTACGGTGAAACTTATGCAGTCTTTGGATGAAAGTAACAATAGGTGCTTTAAAATTGGGCCTTTAGTGTCAGCAACAGTGCCGTCACACCGTAACTCCTCTGTGGTATTGTGGAAGAGTGCAGGGTTGGACCCTGCGGTCAAATATTAAAATGATATGAATCTGGTACAGGCGTCAGTGCACCCAAATATTTTGCCTTTGGTGGCAGCAAATGCCTTCACACCGTAAGTAACCCCTCTGTGGTATTGTGGAAGAGTGCAAGGTAGGACCCTGCGGTCAAATATTAAAATGATATGAATCTAGTATAGGCGTCAGTGGCAGTGCACCTAAATATTTTACCTTTGGTGGCAGCAAGTGCCTTCACACCATAAACCCTCTGTGGTATTGTGTAAGAGCGCAGTGGTGGACCCTGCAGTCCAATATTAAAATGATATGAATCTGGTACAGGCGTCAGTGGCAACAGTGCACCCAAATATTGTGCCTTTGGTGGCAGCAAGTGCCTTCACACCGTAACCCCTTTGTGGTATTGTGGAAGAGTGCAGTGGTGGAGGTTTTGGGAATGCAGAAGAGATCCCAGATCTATTCAGTTACGTCAGCATCAGGGGATTGCTAGCTGCTGATCCAGGACTGATTCATTTTTATAAATCTCAGCCAGTCTACAGAGTCGGTGTACAGATGCACTCTTTGGTCTGTGACAAAACCTCCAGCGGCACTGAACGTCCTTTCAGAAAGCACGCTGGATGAAGAGCAACCTAGTAGCTGCATAGCATATTGGCTAAGTTCTGGCCAGTGATCCAATCTCAAAACCCAGTAAGCCAGTGGATCATCTGCTGGAAAGGTATCCAGGTCTGCCCTTGCCCTGGGTAGTCCTGCACCATACGGTGACGAAGCTGGCAATGGGTGCCTACATTTGACGTCTCTGGGCGTCGTGGACTAAAAAAATTTAAAAAGGCATCAGTCAAGCGGCTCGGCCATCACCGCGCTTCCTCTGATCATCCGCAGCCTCAGAAGCACCTGTGTCATCACTTGGTAACCTACCAGTGCCTGGAAAGGTGTTACACAAGTGTCGCTTTAGAGCGTCCTCAAGTTTTTTCATCCTGTCCTCCCTCTGTGCGGGCAGGATGAGCTCTGCAACTTTACCCTTTTATCGTGGATCAAGAAGGCTTGCCAACCAGTAATGATCCATCTCCTTGATAGCACGAATCCTGGGGTCCTTTAGCAGGCTTTGCAGGATAAGGGAGCCCATGCAGCGTAGGTTGGAGGTGGCATTAGCTTCCGAGTCTTCCTGGTCAATGAGGATGACCCCATCGTGCACTTCCTCCTCCCAGCCACGTACTAGTCCTTGTGTTTCTGGACACACAAAACCCTCCGTTGGGGAATCCCCACCTTCAATGCCCCCACTACTTAAATATTCCTCCTCCTCCTCCTCCTGTCTGATCTGAGGACCCGCAGGAATGCTGTCTGCATAAAGACTGGGGCCTTGAGAGCTAGGGAAGGCCTCCTCTTCCTCCCGCTGCTCTGCCTCTAGTGCCACATCTATAATTCTCTGCAGAGTGCGCTACAGCAGGACCACTAAAGGAATTGTGTCACTGATGCATGCACTGTCCCTGCTCACCATCCTCGTTGCCTCCTCAAATGGTGACAGTACAGTGCATGCATCCTTGATCATCAGCCACTGCGGGGGGGAACAAGTTGACCTGAACCTGTCCTTGTGCCATACTCACACAGGTACTCATTGATGGCCCTCTGCTGCTTGTGCAGATTCTGCAGCATTGCCAATGTCGAGTTCCACCTGGTGAGCATGTCACAGATCAGACAGTTTGTGGGACGGTGGAATTCTCTTTCAATTTCTGCTAGGCGAACACTTGCTGGGAATGACCATCTGAAGTGGCTGCAGACTTTTCTGGCCTGGCTGAGAAGCTCTGGCAGCCCTGGGTACCTGGTTAGGAAATGCTGTAGCACTAGATTTAGGATGTGTGCTAGGCATGGTACATGCGTCAATTTATCCTTGCATAGGGCGGAGAGAAGGTTGCTGCCATTATCACAGACGACCATTCCCAGCTGAAGCTGGTGTGGTGTTAACCATCTCTGCGCCTGCCCCTGCAGAGCTGACAGAATTTCTAGCCCGGTGTGGCTCCTGTCCCCTAAACAAACCAGCTCAAGCACAATATGGCATCTTTTTGCTTGAGCCATTGCGTAGCCCCTGCCACGTGTCGGTTTAACTGCCACGTTGCCAGAGACAGAGAAGGAGGAGGAAGAGGTGGAGGAGCAGACAGACCTCATATAATCAGCTTTCTGGAGGTGTGGTGGATGAACAAGCTCCAGCACAGAGCCCCGTCCTGGATCCATCCCAGCTGCAAGCAGAGTTACCCAGTGTGCCGTGAAGGAAATGTAACAGCCCTGTCCATGTGTCACGGTTCCCAGATCCCACCACGCAGTACTTAACACCCCACACTCCACAGAGCCCAGAAGCTACCAACAGAGTAGCCGTGAAAGATCTCTAACTGTCTTGTCCTTAGAATTGGCCAGGTAAACTAGCTAGACAGAAAGGGTTAACAACACAGGGAGTAGTCAGCCGAGCCAGAATCAGGAATACAGAGTTCAGAATGGTCAAATGGAATAGCCGGGTCGATATCAGAGCAGTGGCGTAGTACAAGAAAATGGTCTAGGGCAACAGAAGGCAGAATAGTCAGAAACAAGCAGAGGTCAATAACGGGTTAATTCAATATAGCAGTCAGGTACAAGGAGCTCAGGTATGGATAACCACGATCTGGCAACTGCTGAGAATACACTGAGGGTTTTTAAAGACCTTCACCAGGCCACGCCCCCCCACTCAAGCCGCGCCTCATGCAGCCACCTCCCTGCCTGTCTCCATTTAAACCAGGCATTGGTCAGCGAGCAGCATCTGATATGCTGCCCTCAAGCACACAGGTAGGGCTGGAAGCTCCCAACGTTACACCATGCTTGCTGGACCACGTGTCTGAAGTAATGTGCACCTTGCTGCTGACTGCCTTTCCCAATGACTCCATAACATTGTCTTCCACGTGCTGGTATAGTGCTGGAATGGCCTTCCGTGAAAAGAAATGACGTTTTTGGAATCTGCCACTGTGGTACAGCACATTTGGCAAATTCACCGAAGGAAGCAGAGTCCACCAGCTGGAAAGGCAGCAGCTGTAATGCGAGTAATTTTGCTAAGCTGGCATTTAGATGCTGTGCTTGGGGATGGTTGGGACTATATTTTTTCTTATGCTGCAGCAGCTGGGGCAACGTAATCTGACTGCGTAAATCTTCAGCTGATGGGATGCTGTCACATTCTGAGGAAGTACCTGGTACACCCATTACTGTAGCATCATCCTTGTCAGTGGAGGTTGTAGGCAATGACATGGCAGGACATATAGTGGGGGTAGAGACAGATGAGGAGGACCTATGCAAAGTGTTGTGCCAACGGAATGCATGGCAGGTGGTCATATGTCTCCTCATGCACATGGTACCCAAGTGTGGGATGTCTTTCCCACGCTTGATCCTCTTCTGACATAGATTACAAATAGCAATGGTGCGGTCTACTGCACATTTCTTAAAGAACTCCCAGACAGCAGACTTCCTGTACATGTGCTTTGAGCCAACAGCACTCTGCACCTGAGCAGCTGTGACTTCTGATGCCTTGGACTGGCTACGGTTGCTCATAGAGGACATTGTGCCTCATGTTTGTTGTGCCTCCTCCTCACTTGACTCCTCTGTTCGATCAGGTACCCAGGTGGAGTCAGTGAGCTCATCATCGTCACCCCCCCATCTTCTCGTCCGTCACTGGAGCTAACTTGGCAGTATGCTGCAGCTGCTGTGGCAACATGAGTGCCAGTTATTTGTGTGTCACTGGCACCCCCTCCCTCTAGGTTGATTATACTCCCTTCCTCAACCTCAGAGTTTGAATCAGAGCACTGTAGTTGATGCGCATCCTCAAGCAGCATGTCACTGTCATTGAAGTCAAACAATTCAGCTGACTCCTCCGTGTATGTTGGTGAGGCTACGGCAGGAGTAGCTGTGGACATGGAGGCTGCATTAGATGATTTGGCAGCTGAGGTGGACTGTAAAGCACTACAAGCCTGGCTGGCAGAGGACTCGGAGGATGAGGATGGCCTGGTTAGCCAATCCTGCAAATCCTCTGTATGTTGCTGCAGAATAAGACGGCCAGCACCAGTTAGAAAGGACAAGTGTGCCCCTGCAAAGGATGCACCATGTCCACGATGACCAGGGACAGTGCCTTCCAACACAGACGCTGCTTGCCCTCTTATCTGTGTCTGGGAGCGTCTGCCTGTCCTTTTTGGTCTTTCTGACATGGTGAGTAATATATAGATTAAAGATATACAGAAGTCTGATTCAACTCTGGTATATAGATTAAAGATATTCAGAACTCTGATATAAATCATTGATTTTACTGATATTTTCCCTGCAAGGCTGCCAATGTCCTCTACTCTCTCTCTCTCTCTCTCTGATTCACTTCCTCTCCTGCAGGCTGCAACACCCTGATAGCTGGCAACAGCCAGATTTAACTCTCAATTGATAAACAGATGAACTCTGAT
Organism: Leptobrachium leishanense; assembly: GCA_009667805.1. NCBI lineage: Eukaryota > Metazoa > Chordata > Amphibia > Anura > Megophryidae > Leptobrachium > Leptobrachium leishanense. The sequence continues at coordinate 303,532,390 of CM019066.1, read as the reverse complement.
TTAACTGTGTTATTGTATGGTATCTAGAATTAGATCAAAGATATACAGATTTTCCAGAACAATGCTATAAGTCAGTCATACACACTGTCCCTGATAGCCTGGCTGTGCCAAGACAGATTCAAATTTGCTGAACTCTGGTATAACTCACTGATACACACTGATAACAGGCTGTGCCAAGACAGATTCTAATTTGCTGAACTGTGGTATAACTCACTGATACACACTGATAACAGGCTGTGCCAATACAGGTTCAAATTTGCTGAACTGTGGTATAACTCTCTGATTGTCAAGTCAAACTGCAGTGGTACAGGATAGTCAGCTAATGTACAAGCAAGTGGGAAAATAAAATGACTGTAATTCAGTTTATGTAATTTAAATCTGCAAGAGTCTGTGAGAACTACTTGTTCCTGCATGCAATTCAGCTCCAGTTAGGGTCAGCCAGTCAGAGCAGAGGTCAGGCTTCCCAGCAGCCTCAGAGACAGAGCTGTAGAGGAAGGGAGGGGCCATCTGAGAGCTCCAGGCATCCCATGAGGCAGACAACCTGGACATAACAAACTGCACAGATTTACAAGCATCGCAAAATCCTGGAGTGGAGCCAGTGAGCTAAAAGACCATTTTCACAGTCATATGTAGGAAAGGATTGTGTCACAGTCATGTACAGAAAAGGAATTGAGATAGTTCAGTAATACATGCAGTCAGTTAACTTTTTTAGATCTATTTCATGCTCATTGTGAGGAGATTCCACATGCAGTCTTTATAATAGCTCATTTCATGTCTGTTTTCTTTAAGTTAAAACATATTTTGGCAGTGATGATATTCTAGAAGTGAGTGCTAATGAATGTATATGAAACTGGCACAGAAATAATGATTATCAAGCTTTATGTAAAATACAAAATAAGGATGCACTCAAATAAAATCCAATTTATTGATACCAAAACATGATAAAATATGACATATAACATCCAAAATTAACTAACAAAAAAGGCATAAATACCATAATATGATCAATATAAATCAATATAAATGGTAAACAGCGATTACCCGGCACTTTAGAAAAACAGCAAATTAGAGAGCGGAGCCAGGGATCCGGTGCTGACCGGGATACCATGCGCATGCGTCTATACAGCGCATGCGCAATAGATGTCCCAAAGGAAAGTGTGTCTGAGCATGAACGACATTGAAGAAAAAAAGCTATACTCGCTAGGCGATTGCAGAAAAACAGCCCAATCATAACAAAGGCTATTAAATGATGACAGATAAAGAAAAACGGATTTATGAAGTAATCAGTTCAATATTACAAAAAACGAACAATAACTACCAAATTTTGCAAAAAAACATTCAATAATCATAAATATCCTCATCTGTACAATATAAGCAGCCAAAATTCATAAACCCCTTATATCAATCTTAAACATGATTATACCGAGAGTACCATTATTACAAAAAGTAACATCAATAACTCATTAAGATATGTAAATAACAAAAATATATATATATATATATATATATATATACCGTATTTTTCGCTCCATAAGACGCACCTGAACATAAGACGCACCTAGTTTTTAGAGGAGGAAAACCGGAAAATAAATATTCTGAATGAAATAGTGTAATAATGGATATACTGCCCCAGCTCGTGGATATGCCTTAGCTCACACGTGGATATGCCTTAGCTCACACATGGATTTGCCCCAGCTCACACATGGATTTGCCCCAGCCAGCTCACACATGGATCTGCCCCATCAGCTCATGGATTTGCCCCAGCTCACACATGGATTTGCCCCAGCCAGCTCACACATGGATTTGCCCCAGCCAGCTCACACATGGATTTGCCCCATCAGCTCACACATGGATTTGCCCCATCAGCTCACACATGGATTTGCCCCAGCCAGCTCACACATGGATTTGCCCCAGCCAGCTCTCACATGGATTTGCCCCAGCCAGCTCACACATGGATTTGCCCCATCAGCTCACACATGGATTTGCCCCAGCCAGCTCACACATGGATTTGCCCCATCAGCTCACACATGGATTTGCCCTAGCCAGCTCACACATGGATTTGCCCCATCAGCTCACACATGGATTTGCCCCATCAGCTCACACATGGATTTGCCCCATCAGCTCACACATGGATTTGCCCCATCAGCTCACACATTGATAATGCCCCAGCTCACATATGGATATGGCCCAGCAGCTCGTGGATGTGCCTCCGCTCACCTGCCGCCGCCGCGTTCGTCTCCCTCTGAGCATGCGTCCGGCGGCAGGAAGCTTGGGCACTCGCCTGGGGGAGCCACGTGACCGCGATCTCCGCGGTCACGTGGCTCCCCCAGGCGAGTGCCCAAGCTTCCTGCCGCCAGACGCATGCTCAGAGGGAAACGAACGCGGCGGCGGCAGGTGAGCGGAGGCACATCCACGGGCTGCTGGGCCATATTCGCTCCATAAGACGCACCCACTTTTCCCCCCACTTTTTGGGGGAAAAAAGTGCGTCTTATGGAGCGAAAAATACGGTATATAAAAAAAATATAAGAAAAAGAAAAAAAAGGAAAAATTATAAAAAAATATATATATTTGAAAATAAAATAGAAAAATTTATATAATCACATATCCATTTTTAGGGCAATATAATAATTCTCACAAGTAATTCATTCTAGACATATTCATCAACCCATATTAATTGTTAGCCCATATAAAAAATACATATATATGCATAAATGAAAATAAAAATAAATATAAAAAAAAATAATAAAAAATAAAATATAAAAAAGTATATAAAAAATGAAAAAATAAAATTAAATCACAAACAAAAAAATAAAAAATCCGAAAAAAATACAAACAAAAAAAACAACAAAAAAATTAAAATATATTTTTTTTTATATATGTATATATATCCCTCCTCGTATAAATCAAATTCTAACAATATCGTATAGCCTCCTTCAATATTCCTCTGTCCAAGAATGTTCCTAAGAAAAAAGGGGAAGAAAAAATTAAAAACATAAAAAATATAAAAGAAAACAAACCGAAGTCAATACCATCCATCTATAGAAATGGACTCAGATCTCTATCCTCATTTAATCCTAGCGGAGCTAGAGTTTGTAACTCATATCCAATAAAGCTCCTGTTGTTTTAATAATGTCACCCTGTCACCTCCTCTTTCAGGAGCACATATCCTCTCAATTACAATGTATCTTAGCTGTGCAGCAGAATGACCAAATTCCAAGAAGTGTCTGGCAACAGGAGATTGTACCCTCTTGGTGCGAATATTGCTTTTATGTTCACGGATCCTAACCGTGAATGCCCTATGGGTTTGGCCCACATATCCCAAGCCACATGGGCATTTCAATAGGTAGATCACAAAATCTGATTGACAATCTACTCGGATTTTAAGCAATATTCTCTACCTGAACGGGGATGTGTAAACTTCGCACCCGTCATAACACCATTACAATGGGTGCATCGTCCACATCGGTACATACTGGGTTTCGGTGTCCAAAGCAAATTTTCTTTCTTCTTGGTAGTACCGGTGACATTGAAATTCCTGGTTAATTGATCGTTTTATCAAATCAAAATCAAATCAAATTATTTGAGCGTTTGTATGCCATAAGTGGCTTGTCCAGAAACAAGGGAAGAAGTCGACGATCAGCAGCCAGAATATGCCAATGTTTATGTATAATTTGCCTGACTCTAGAAGAGTTGGCATTAAAAGTAGTTATTAAGGGTATTCTGTTCTGTGTGGTCCGCACTTTAGGGCATAACAGATCCTTTTGTTCAAATTTGCCGGCTTTCTCTTTAAATTTAATCAATTCACCCCTTGGATATCCCCGTTGAGCAAAGTTATGTATCAAGCGATCCGCTTGATATTCATAATCATCCAAAAAGGTGGTATTCCGTCTCACACGAAGGAACTGTCCATATGGTAAGTTATTAAGTAAATGAGGAGGATGAAAGGAGTTGGCATGCAAGTAAGTCGATTTATCTGTAGGTTTAGTATAAAGGTCAAAGACAAAGGACCCGTCTCTTACCTCAAAAGAAACATCCAAAAAATGAATTTTGTGATGATCATGTTCCAAGCTGAAATTTATCGTAGGTAAACATTCATTCAGAAAGAGATGAAAATCCATCAATGTAACAAGATCCCCTGTCCAAAGAAAAAAAACATCATCAATGAAACGATATCAACATTTCACTGATTATAAAAACATGGGATGAGAATAAACAAAACTCTCTTCAAATGAATTCATGAAGAGGTTGGCATATGATGGGGCCATATTAGACCCCATGGCCATACCTTGTACCTGTAAATAATATTCTTCTTCAAAGAAAAAATAATTCCTACTTAAGACAATCCTCAGAAGATCCATCAAAAACAGTCTATATTCCTTTGTTGCGGATAAGGTTTGAACCGCACCAAAAGTGGCTTCAATGCCCTCAAAATGAGGGATGGAGGTATGCACTATGGATATCAATAGTCTATATAAGAAAACATTCTGTGGTATTCTTATTGACTGTAATTTCTGAATAAAGTCCGCAGTGTCTCGTAAATACGATTTTGTCTTCCAAACCAAAGGTTGCAAATGAGCATAAATAAACATTGATAATGGCTGTAATACAGAACCACAATCCGACACAATCAGTCTACCTGGTAGATTTTGGAGATCCTTGTGTATTTTTGGCAACAAGTATAGGTGTGGTAATCTCGGAAATTCACAATTCAAAAAGGCAAAATCCTTTTTAGAAATTAATTTGTTATTCAAAGCATCCTCAGTCAATGTCTTAATCTCTTGTTGTATAACACAACACGGGTCAGATTCCAATTTACAATAATGTGTGCTATTGTTTAATTGCCTATAGGCTTCCTGGACATACAAAGCTGTATCCATCACAACAATAGCACCCCCCTTGTCCGCACTTCGAATGGACAAGGAAAGATCTTCTTTTAATTCCCGCAATGCCAAGCGTTCTGCCACAGATAAATACAAACGCTTATTATTGCCTGATGCCCATTTTAACTTGTCAATATCCAATTCCACTGTTTTAATAAAAGTCTCCACATAGGTATTAAAAGCTATGGGTGTAAACTTACTAGACGGTCGACATTTGGTTAATTCAAACGAAGCAGATTCCGCCATTTCACCAGTGTCCATCTGTGGTGTCGTTTCCTGTAGATGGAAGAAAGTCTTAAGCCTAAGAGTTCTAAAGAAACGCATCAATTCTACATCCAGCTCTAATTTTTTCCCTTTATAATAAGGGACAAAACCCAGACCCCTCTCAAGCACAGAGATCTGGGTATCAGTGAGACACTTACTAGAAATATTCACTACCACTGTCTGGGCTTCTGTCTGAACCTCCCCGGGTACCGTGGAGTTGACCCTACTTGCGGTATCTGGCCAGCGGACTTAGTTTGCAATCCTGCGTTTTTTATTTTTGGTCTGGCCCCGCCATATGCGCCTCCTTGGCGTTGATCTAAAAAATCCTGGTTAGCTGTAGATGTTTCAGAAGACAAATCAGTCTCAATAGATCCACGTGAATCTCTATAAACAGTTCGCTGTCTAAATCCACCTCTCCTCTGGTCTTTCCAATCATATACGTGATCTTCCAAATAATCCAGAGTATCCCTGCGGAATTTCCTCAATTTCCTCACTAAAGTCTCTTCCTTATGTTGCACCAATGATTGTTTACATGTTACAATCTTCTCATCTACCACAGACAGACCATCAATAGATATTAACTTCTCCTTTGTCTCATTAATTAAATTCCCAATCTGACCAAGTTCTTGCTGCAATGCTTCCACAGATAAAGCAATCAAATCCAGACTACATTTATTCAATATTTTAAACCAGTTGTTACAAAACTCCTTATTTTCTTTACAAAAAGTGGGATGTAAATTAACCCTTAAACCTCTAGGAATACGTCTCACTTTAAGATACTCCACCAATGTATCAGAATGTAACTGGCAATTAATAGTTTTTTTCTCCAAATATTCAATCCTCCTGTATAGCAGGATATTGTCATTAGATAAACTGCTGTTAGCAGTACTATAACGTGCAATAATAGCATCAACTTCGGTTTGTGTATATACCCTGGTCTCTGCTCTCTTATCACTAAGTGCCCCAATGTCTTGAAATGACATATCAGGTGCCAGAAATACAATTTATGGGAAATAATAATCCAATAAAGCAAAAAACAGTTGCTCTGCACACTAGAAAAGCAGAGGTGCACTCCTTAAACAAGGCTTCCCAACAAAACCTCTATAACTATGAAAAATACAAAATAAGGATGCACGCAAATAAAATCCAATTTATTGATACCAAAACATGATAAAATATGACATATAACATCCAAAATTAACTAACAAAAAAGGCATAAATACTAGGGATGTGCGTTTCGGGTTTCGGAATTTCGGAATTTTCACGAAATTTCCCGATTCGTGTTTTCGGATGCGGCCGAATTTCCAAAAAATTTTAGATCCGAAAATGTCAGATCCGAAACGTTTTCCGAGCCGAAACGAAATATTTTCGGATTTTTCGAATGGACTTGAAATGTGTCAAACGAGGAGAACAGACGTTCCGAAAAAACAAAAATTTTCTGAAAAACGAAAATTTTCTGAAAAACGAAAATTTTCTGAAAACGAAAATTTTTCGAAAACACGAAAAGTCGATACAATAAACGAGCAAAGTGACACGAAAAATACGAAAAATGGTCGATATTCCGAAAAATGTACAATTCCGAAAAACGAAAATTTCCGAAATCACGAAAAGTCGATACAAAAACCGAGCACAGTGACACGAAAATACGAAAAATGGTCGATATTCCGAAAAAAAAATGTACCCGAAAAACGAGCCGAACCGAATCGATTCGAAACCGAAATCGGTCGAAACGAGCCGAATCGAAAAGTTTAACCCTTTCACTGCTGAGGACGTGTGGGGAACGTCCTCATTGACTCCTAAGGAAAGATAAGGGTTCCTTTGAACCCAGATATCTCCCGACTGTTTTCAGCTAGCAGGGTCATATTTGGTATCATTAGAAAGGCCAGAGCATGGCCTTTCCAATGATACCAAACATGACCATATTTAAAGTAAAGAAAAAAAATAACAATAATACAAAAAAGAAAAATGTGTGTTTTTAAGCCGTGAAATGGCTCAGCAGTGAAGGGGTTAAAAATCCGAACAATCGAACCGAACCGAAAAAAAAAAAAAAAAATATCGGTGCACAAGCCTAATAAATACCATAATATTTAGAAACTGTTTTTTTGCTTTATCAAGCTTTATGTGCAATGTATTTATACAAGTTCTGTATTTCTTTCTGTTTAAGGTTTTTCACCTTTTAAATTCATCGCTTTAAATTCATCGCTTTAAACCATCGCTTTAAATCATCGCTAATTCTAATTCTAATCGCTAAGCTACTCATCACTTTAATTCAGCTATCTATTCATCACTATTCAACTACTCATCTACTCAACTATTCACATATTCACCTAATCAACTTAATTTACACCACAACTTATTGAAATTAAACTTAATTACAAGCGAATGAAGAGTGGAATCCAGTTATTATTTCCAGTGTCGATGTTTGAATTTCCTCTCAAGCGGGAAGATTGTTTTTTTGCACAAAGAGCTTGACAGTGAAAAACCACTAACCCAGAGAAAAACTGGAAAACCGGGAAACAGTGGAAAACTGGTAACTCAGTAAAAACAGGGAAAACTGTGAAAACCGGAACGCAGTGAAAAACCGGGAAACCGGTAAAAACTGGAAACTGTGATGCGAACAGACAAAGTGATACTGATCAAAAAGTCGCGCATTCCCAACGTTAAAAAAAAAAAAAAAAACAACCATCAAGATGGCTGAGCAGGCGACCGGGAAGTCACTCGAACAGTTGAAGGCAGAAAGGACGGTGGAGAAAAGAGGATTCACTCGTCTAGTCAACACTATATCCAGAACCTATAATGATATGACGGCAGAGGATCTTCAAGACAGCTTGCATAAGCTCACAAGACAAGCAGAGAGAGTTATGGAAATAAATGACGATTTTGAGGCAGGCATCATCGCTGAGTTAGAAGCAGAGCTGAGTGAAGGCAAAATAGCTGCGCTAACAGAACAGCAAAAAGCCGACCTTGAAAGAGCTGCAAGTGAGTGTGAAGCAAAGCTAAAAGAAACCAAAAGCCTACTTCAGGATACTTTCTGGGCCAAATATGGAGGTAAAGAACGGTCCACAGCATTGCAAATTGCAGAAGCTGAGAGTGAACGTGTCGCAGCAATAGTTCCAGATGGCAATCACGAAGCATACGACTTCATGCTCGAACACCTTCAGACATTAGCAAAGACTGCGAAAGATCTCTATAGCCAGTGGCAATGGTGCATTCCGCCAAGTGATCAGAATAGCTTTCGTCAAGGTCTGTCAAACCTCGATCTCAATATTATCAGATTAGTCTCAAGAAAGGCTGACTTCATTCGGGCGAGGAGAGAGGAGGACGCAGTGAGAACAGCGCCCCCACCGATAACCTCCAGCAACCCCGTGGCAACCATTAGGTTAAAACCTACATCTCTTCCAAAGTTCACCAGCAATAAACACGACTTCTACAGATGGAAGAGAGACTGGGGAGCGCTTCAAAAGCAAGGGGAGCCAACCGGTTCAAAAGAAGTAAAAAAGTTTCAATTATTAGACAGTCTCGAAGAAAGAATTGTGAAAGATATCCGCCTCACCACTTACATTGCTGCAGATGACATTTTCCGCGTTTTAGAGAACCGTTACGGAAACGTGCTAGCGATAGCGATTGAAATAGTGGAAGATCTGCAAGCAATCCCTGCTATCCGGAATCACCAGCCAAGGAGAATAGTTGATTTGATTCAAGCGGTGGAGAAGGCACTTGGAGATTTGAGTGATCTTGGAAACATTGGCGCTATCAAAAATTCCTTAGTAACGAAGTCCATAGAAGGAAAACTTCCCGAGTCACTCATGAAAGAATGGCTTGTCCACGTCTCTGACCAACAGGATGCTGTCACACCAGACAACCGGTTTGACAAACTTCTGGTATTCCTCAAAAAGCAAGAGAACATTTACAAGCAGCTTGAGCAACTAAGAGATGAAGAACCAAACAGAAGAGAATCAAAATCTGAACCAAGATGGGCAAGAACAAAGTCCACGAGGTCAAACAATGACCAAAATGGGTGTGTAGTCTGTGGTGATGTTAAGCACAAGAGAAAGCTCTTCTTCTGCAAACAGTTCCGGTCACAGAAAGTAACTGACAGGATGGCTGCAGTGAAGAAACTGGGAGCTTGTAAAAGGTGCCTCGAAGTCCACGATGACCGTGTGGTATGTAAAGAGAACTATCTATGCAAAAACAAAGACTGTTTTCCGAACATCACTTCTATTTATGCACAAATGCTGAGAGAAGAGAAACCAACACTGTTCAGAAAGAGAACAAATTTTATTCCAAAAGAGACAGTAGCAAGAAAGATTACACAAAAGTGCAAGAAGATTTCCTTAGCAAACTCTCGCCAGATCTAGCACAGCAATGCCGAAGTGTATTTTCGAACACTACAGCAAGAGTGTTCAATGCAACAAAAGAACAGTCAAGTTCACTTACAGAATGTGGGTTACTAGAACTGCCCGTAATAATGATGCTCCTCAATGTAACTGCCAATGCCGGACAGACAATCGGGACATTAATAGATTTAGCATCTGACACAAATTACATAACCCACAGTGCTGCACATTGCCTGAACTTAAGAGGTGAGAAAATCACTCTAGTCATACATGGAGTTGGAGAAATGAATGTCCGCGGGAAGACAATGCGATATCTTCTAAAAATTAGAGTAAAGACCGATCAGGGCTCTCTCAGGCCACACCAATTGGCCTGCTATGGACTTGAAAGTATCGCAGACATTCACAAAGCAGTGCCACCTGAGCGACTGATAAAATTATTTCCAGATGTTCCTCTCATCGAACTCACAAGGCCTAGAGTAGTTGAACTGCTTATAAGTCATCGAGAAGGTCAATTGGCGCCACAAAGAGTCCTAGGAAAGATGGTCGGCGTGGCTCACCCTGAGCTCTTCGAAGAAGCAGATATGTCAATCCACAAGTCCAAAACGCACTTTGCAAGGTCAATGAGAATGGCGGCTGTAAAATATGAAGAAGTGAAAGAGCACCTTCCAATAGAAGAGCCTTTAGCCAAAGTTTACGAAGCAAGTACCTGTACTAGCAGCCAAGACTTTCTGGAATGGTGGAGGTGGGATTCCATCGGTGCTGCGTGTGAACCCAAGTGTGGTGGTTGCCGCTGCGAGAATTGCCAACCGGGTGGAAAAGAAATGACCCTGGGTGAAGAGAGAGAACTTGAACTAGTAAGAGAGGGCCTCACTTATGTCAAAGAAGACAGCCACAGTAAAGAACCGCATTGGCACGCTAAATATCCCTGGTTAGGAGACCCAGCATCCTTACCGAACAACAAGAGTGCAGTTAAAGCTACGTTCCTGAGGATGGAAAAGCAGCTAGCTAAAGAGTCCAAATGGAAAACTGCCTACAGAGCTCAAGTTCAAGATATGCTTATCAGAGGAGCTGCAGTTAAGTTAACAGAAAGAATGATCGTCGAATGGAGTGAAGCTGTGTGGTACGTCAGTCATCTTATTGCTCCAAACCCGCACTCTGTCACGACCCCAGTGAGACTCGTTTGGAACAGCAGCCAAAAATTCAGAGGCGTCAGCATGAATGACTTACTAGTTAAAGGCCCAGATTTCCTAAATGAGGTATGTGCTGTCTTGCTAAGACTCAGAAGCGGGGTGCACGCTGCAATAGGAGACATTAAGAAAATGTACAATTCAGTCTGGCTAGAGGACAAAGAAATACACCTGCACAGATTCCTTTGGAGAAATTCAGAAAAAGAACTGAGCTGAGCGAATACGCAATCACAAGAGTAAACATTGGAGACAAACCAGCAGGCTGCATTGCGCAGTTGGCAATGCGCGAAACTGCAAATTTGCCATCTTTTGCTCATCTTGAGGAAGAACGAAGAGTGCTACACCAAGACAGTTATGGTGATGACATTCTCACATCTCACAACGACTTTCACCAGCTAAGATCAATTGAGGAGGCAATCTTAAAAGGAGGAGGATTTCTTCTTAAACCTTGGGTCTTCTCAGGTCAAAGTGGGAGGAGTGAAGAAGAGGGAGAAGAAAAGCCTTCCGAAACCAAGGTAAGAAAAATGATTTTGCCAAACCAAATGTGTGAAGATGAAAACAAAGCACTGGGTCTGGGCTATATCGTGGAAGAAGATATGCTTTATGTGATGGCTTCAATCAATTTCTCAAAGAGAAAAAAGAAAATGAGACTTGGTCAGAATCTCTCTCAAGAGCAAGTTAGATCTCAGACACCAAATCTGCTGACAAGAAGGAAGCTGTTAAGCCAGGTGTCACGAGTGTACGATCCAGGAGGCCTAGTAACTCCAGCCAAGCAGAGGGGAGCTAGCCCTCAAGAGCTTGAACATTCAGATTGGCAAAGTGGACCAAAGTTCCTGATCCTGCCTGAGAATGAATGGCCAATCAAGTCGGCTAAGAATGTTGCAGCTAATACCAGAGAAAGCACCAGTAAACTTCAAAGGCATTTGCAGCTCTACTCACGAGATCCAAAGCGAGGCAGCAGAATCCATCTGAGGAATTGGAGGAAGATGAAAATCCCCTTCAAGCCCAAGCAGGATGCAGGAGACCTCCTGCAGGGTCAGCTGTTTGAAGCTTGTGTGATTTGAAGCGATTCAGTGATCTCACTAGACTAATCAAAACAATAACCTGGGTATGGAGAGCAGCAAAAAGGTTCCTCAGTCGCAACCGGACCCTAAACAACCCAAAGTGGGAGGCAGTATCTTCAGCAGGTACCAATTCCATCGGTGCAAGACCAGTTCGGCAAGAGCGGAGTAAATTTCTGGAGAACATCGACGAATCTACCCTAAAGGAAAAGGCTGCGCAGAATGGGACGGAGTGGACATGGACAATTCATCCAGCTTTTGACTTTTCCAGTTATCCGTTTAAGCGCCTCCAAGCAATGCAATCGGTATTGAATGACTTTTGGAGACACTGAAGAATCTTAGATGGTCTACAATCAGAAATCGAAACGTTTGCCTTCTAAACATTGCAATTTCCCTTTGTATCCAAGAAAATTGAGCGGGAGGTGTCAAGTCAAACTGCAGTGGTACAGGATAGTCAGCTAATGTACAAGCAAGTGGGAAAATAAAATGACTGTAATTCAGCTTATGTAATTTAAATCTGCAAGAGTCTGTGAGAACTACTTGTCCCTGCATGCAATTCAGCTCCAGTTAGGGTCAGCCAGTCAGAGCAGAGGTCAGGCTTCCCAGCAGCCTCAGAGACAGAGCTGTAGAGGAAGGGAGGGGCCATCTGAGAGCTCCAGGCATCCCATGAGGCAGGCAACCTGGACATAACAAACTGCACAGATTTACAAGCATCGTCAAATCCTGGAGTGGAGCCGGTGAGCTAAAAGACCATTTTCACAGTCATATGTAGAAAAGGATTGTGTCACAGTCATGTACAGAAAAGGAATTGAGCCAGTTCAGTAATAAATGCAGTCAGTTAACTTTTTTAGATCTATTTCTTGCTCATTGTGAGGAGATTCCACATGCAGTCTTTATAATAGCTCATTTCATGTCTGTTTTCTTTAAGTTAAAACATATTTTGGCAGTAATGATATTCTAGAAGTGTGTGCTAATGAATGTATATGAAACTGGCACAGAAGTAATGATTATCAAGCTTTATGTGCAATGTATTTATACAAGTTCTGTATTTCTTTCTGTTTAAGGTTTTTCACCTTAAAACCGTTTTTCACCGCTTTAAACCATCGCTAATTCATCGCTAATTCTAATTCTAATCGCTAAGCTACTCATCACTTTAATTCAGCTATCTATTCATCACTATTCAACTACTCATCTACTCAACTATTCACATATTCACCTAATCAATCTACGGCAACTTAATTTACACCACAACTTACTGAAATTAAACTTAATTACAAGCGAATGAAGAGTGGAATCCAGTTATTATTTCCAGTGTCGATGTTTGAATTTCCTCTCAAGCGGGAAGATTGTGCAAAAAAACAAAGAGCTTGACACTGATACACACTGATAACAGGCTGTGCCAAGACAGATTCTAATTTGCTGAGCTGTGGTATAACTCACTGATACACACTGTCCCTGATAGCCTGGCAGTGCCAACACAGATTCAAATTCCAAGAAATCTCCTACAACTCACTGATACACACTGTCCCTGATAGCTTGGCAGTGCTAACACAGATTCTAATTCCCAGAAATCTCCTACAACGTCACTGATACACCCTGACAGAACAATCTCCTCTCCTCTCTGATTCACTCCTGCAAACACACACGCTGGGGCTGCAGGCAGGGAAGCCTTATATAGTGTGCTGCGGGACTTAGCTCTGTGAGCCCATGATTGGGCAAAATGTGCCCAATCAGGACTCTGAGCCGTGATTGGCATAGTCTTGCACCTGACCTGTGGTCAGGTGCAAGGCTGTAGCCAATTACAACCTTCAGGCCAGTGGAAAAGTGCATTGTGGTCCATTGTGGTGCATTGTGGGCGAACATGCGGTGAACACGCGGAAATGTTCGGAGTTTGCCGAACAGCCGAACGGGCGATGTTCACATCGAACTCCGAACAGATCCTAACCGAACGCTCATCCCTACTTTACACCTCTTGTTTCCATCCTATGTCCGTTTATCTGTATTTCGTTCCCTTTGGTTATTGTAAAGCGCTGCGGAAACTGTTGGTGCTATATAAATTATGATAATCATGATAATGTATTTCTAAAGTTCAAATCAAAGTAAAAGCGTTTTGATCCAGGCAACAGAGCTGGATTCTTCATATGTTTGAGGCTCGGGTCAGACAAACGCATTCAGTACGGACTGTGCGTCCGTGCACAACGGACGTACTTTCTGACTGACGACAAGGTAGTGGCCACACAGTCAGTTTTTGTGACTGATGTTTTTTTTGACTGATGTAGATGGGAAATAAAATTAATATGAAAAACCATTTTGTCCGTCAAAATGCTGGATGTCAAAAATGCTGGACGTCAAAAATGCAGTCCGTCTGACTACGTTCCATCACTCACACACAAAACTATGTGGACGTTGCAGACGTGGCGCACTCCGCAAGTCCGTTCTAGCGGTTTTACATTCTTGCCTAACTTGCGTCCGTTTGCTGCGTCCGTTGTGCGTCTGCACTTCTGTGCGGACATACTTCATGTATGGGTCTCTATTGATCATAATTATATGCTACCACGGACATTAAAATGTGCGGCAACACGGACGTGATCAGTGCGCTCGTCTGACCCGAGCCTTAATCTAGGAGGAACTGCATGACATGTCATTGTAATAAAAGTCTTTCTTAATTCTTTGACTTACAGGACTGTTTCCCTAGAAATTAATTAAAAACTTTTTGCAGAGTATCCCAGTCACACATTTCTGTTTAAAATATAAAATTTGGGTGCATTTACATGTGTAGCTAGACATATGTCGGGGACAAATATAAAACAGAATGTTTATTATTAAACAAACTGAATATTTACTCGCTATGTTGATAAACTGTCAGAGAAGAGAGTGCAGACTTTATGTAACAGTACATAGTCTCTGCGTTTCCATATGAAAATTATTTTCCTCCGTTTATGCTGGCTATTACCTCAGGGCAACATAGCTTCACATAAATTTCAGACGTGATAAACAGCAAAATAGGTGTAACAAAAATAACAAACTATTGCTTCTGTTTAAGCTTATTGGAAAGACATTGCTGCCACCCGTTGGAATACCGATATACAGCATAATTATATATTTTCTCTTGGACACGGCTAATCATCTTCCAGGCAGGCATGCTGCTATATTTTTTTAGCTTAGAAGTGGATGCCAGATTAACCGAATAATACATTAAAATGCTTCATATTAAAGTGGATTTAAGAAACAATATGCAGACCCTGTAATAATGGGTGGTAGTGATTCTGAAATAAAATCATGAACATGGGTGAGAGGGTAAACTGTGTGACAATGGTTGTGCTACTGAGACGTTTTTCAAACTATACTCAACTCCTAGAGTTCAGGTGATTTTAAATGTTTGCTGAATGCGCTTGATTACTTTGTGTGGGGTAACTATTGGCACAGGTAGGGTCCTAGATAATCAGGAGGCTTGGGCTTAATATGTATTTTCTCTTATTATTTTAAAGCCATACTTTTACAAATAATAGTGTGACATTCTCCAATTAATACTAAATGCTGAGTCAAATTTGAATCAAGGCTGATGAGTGCTGCTGACTTACTGCAATTTTTAATGTGGTTACCAATTTTCAAGTGCCTGACGTTGCACACAATATTCAATCACAAACTCATTCTGAATCTGAAACAAGTTGACCCATTGGTGCAGCAGATCATGCACCTCGCCCCATTCTCTTATTAGGGATGTGCATTTTGTTTCAGACCGATTCGTTTTTTACGAAATGGGCCGATTCGGTGCTTCGGATTCGTCCGATGTTCCCGAATCGGATCGGCAACGAAGTACACACCTTCCAAAATAATTTCCAATATGAAACTAAATAATTTCGTTATTTTGTATGAACGTGAAATTTGTAAAATCGCAAGTCATTTTCGTTCCATTTGTGATTTTGGTTCCATTTCGGTAAATTCGGACATCGTATTTTTCGGTTCCATTGCTGATTCCGTAATTTCGTATAGTTTCGATCAAATTTGATAGTTACTCGACATCCATTTGATAGTTCATTTCAAATTCAATAGTTGCAGCATATGAATCCTCACACTGCCGGGCAGCACCTCCACAGTATAATAATGTAGCATATGAATCCTCACACTGCTGGGCAGCACCTCCACAGTATAATAATGTAGCATATGAATCCTCACACTGCCGGGCAGCACCTCTACAGTATAATAATGCAGCATATGAATCCTCACACTGCCGGGCAGCATCTCTACAGTATAATTAATGCAGCATATGAATCCTCACACTGCCGGGCAGCATCTCTACAGTATAATTAATGCAGCATATGAATCCTCACACTGCCGGGCAGCACCTCCACAGTATAAATAATGCAGCATATGAATCCTCACACTGCGGGCAGCATCTCTACAGTATAATTAATGCAGCATATGAATCCTCACACTGCCGGGCAGCACCTCCACAGTATAAATAATGCAGCATATGAATCCTCACACTGCCGGGCAGCACCTCCACAGTATAATTAATGCAGCATATGAATCCTCACACTGCCGGGCAGCACCTCTACAGTATAATAATGCAGCATATGAATCGTCACACTGCCGGGCAGCACCTCTACAGTATAATAATGCAGCATATGAATCCTCACACTGCCGGGCAGCATCTCTACAGTATAATTAATGCAGCATATGAATCCTCACACTGCCGGGCAGCATCTCTACAGTATAATTAATGCAGCATATGAATCCTCACACTGCCGGGCAGCACCTCTACAGTATAAATAATGCAGCATATGAATCCTCACACTGCCGGGCAGCGCCTCTCTACAGTATAATAATGCAGCATATGATTCCGCACACTGACCAGCCAGAGACCCCCCCAGGAGCGGAGGACGTGACACTGAGCAAGGCAGATTCTGGGGAGCACCAAAGAGCCTGATCCTGTAACCAGATCCTGGGGTGCACCTGAGCATCCAGATCCTGAGGAGCCCCTGAGCAGCCAGATCCAGGGATGCACCTGAGCAGCCAGATCCAGGAGATCACCTGAGCAGCCAGATCCTGGGGTGCACCTGAGCAGCCAGATCCCAGGGAGCATCTGAGCAGCCAGATCCTGGGGTGCACCCCAAATTGCCAGCGTTTTCCTTGTACATCCAATTTGAAGCTAAATGACATGCACAATAGAAAAGGAACAAAACATAAGGGGTCATTCACAAAGGACCGAACTTGCCACTGAAGGGCACTGAATGGGGAATTTCATTGTACGGTGCAATTCAGAAAGCTATCAATTCTTCAAACACTGGCAATTGACAGCGAAATACGGTGCAGTAAGGTATGTTACGCAATGGTAACATATCGAAAAAAACAATACGAAAAATCCGAACGAAATGATCCGTAATGATAAAAAACTTAACGAAAATGATCCAAAATTAATAAAAACTGGGATTTTTTAAAATTGAAACCTATATGATTCACCTACAGTTGTGTTCAAAATTATTCAACCCCCACTGAAATTGAGTGTTTTGGCCAGTTTGACATTGATTTTGATCATTCAGTCATCTTGCTTACAATTAAATCAAAGAGGCACGTGTAGGTCAGACAAATATAACATAACATTTATAATGAAATAACCACAAATGTCTTTTCTGTGCTCACATCATTATCAGTTTTATTCAACC
The DNA here is from genome assembly GCA_009667805.1 of Leptobrachium leishanense. Lineage (NCBI taxonomy): Eukaryota > Metazoa > Chordata > Amphibia > Anura > Megophryidae > Leptobrachium > Leptobrachium leishanense. Next base: position 303,514,995 of record CM019066.1, on the reverse strand, counting down.
CCCAAGTGACATTCAATCTTAGTACTTAGTACAACATCCTTTTACAGTTATAACAGCTTTTAAACGTGAAGCATAGCTTGACACAAGTGTCTTGCAGCGATCTACGGGTATCTTCGCCCATTCGTCATGGGCAAAAGCCTCCAGTTCAGTCACATTCTTAGGCTTGCGCACTGCAACTGCTTTCTTTAAGTCCCACCAGAGGTTCTCAATCGGATTTAAGTCTGGTGACTGCGATGGCCACTCCAAAATCTTCCAGCCTTTAATCTGCAACCATGCTCTAGTGGACTTGGAGGTATGCTTGGGGTCATTGTCCTGTTGAAAGGTCCAGCGTCTCCCAAGCCTCAGGTTTGTGACGGACTGCATCACATTGTCATCCAATATCTCCTGGTACTGAAGAGAATTCATGGTACCTTGCACACGCTGAAGCTTCCCTGTACCTGCAGAAGCAAAACAGCCCCAAAGCATGATTGACCCCCGCCATGCTTCACAGTAGGCAAGGTGTTCTTTTCTTCATAGGCCTTGTTCTTCCTCCTCCAAACATAGCGTTGATCCATGGGCCCAAACAGTTCTAATTTTGTTTCATCAGTCCACAGAACACTATCCCAAAACTTCTGTGGTTTGTCCACATGACTTTTGGCATACTGCAGTTGACTCTTCTTATTCTTTGGAGACAGCAAGGGGGTGCGCCTGGGAGTTCTGGCATGGAGGCCTTCATTACGCAGTGTGCGCCGTATTGTCTGAGCTGAAACTTCAGTACCCACATCTGACAAATCTTTTCTCAGTTCCTCAGCAGTCACACGGGGACTTTTCTCCACTCTACGCTTCAGGTAGCGCACAGCAGTCGAAGTCAGCATCTTCTTTCTGCCACGACCAGGTAGCGTTTCAACAGTGTCCTTTGCCTTGAATTTGCGAATGATGCTTCCTATGGTCTCTCTTGGTATGTTTAACATCTTTGCAATCTTCTTATAGCCATTGTCCTTCCTGTGAAGAGTAATCACCTCTTCTCTTGTCTTCCTGGACCATTCTCTTGACTTCACCATGTTTGTAACCACACCATTAAATGTCTAGAAGGAGCTGAGTATCACAGTCATTTTAAAGCTGCCTAATTGGTGCTTATTATGCTTTATTGCTGCTCCGTGACATCCACAGGTGTTTTCAATACCTGATTGAAAACACTTGAATGAACCTCTGTTCTTCAGAGTGGTAGTCTTTAAGGGGTTGAATAATTGTGTCAATGAAGAATTCACAAAAGAAACATTTACTACTGTATTACAAAACCAATTGATGTCATTTTAGTTGCATATGGTTCTTTAAAAAGTCCTTGTAGGATTTCATTCTGAATACAATTACAAATGTACACTAAATTCCCTAAAACCCTTTACAGCATTGGGGGTTGAATAATTTTGAACACAACTGTATATTCTTTTTTAACCCTAATTTCCAACCCAATCTTCTAACCCTAATTTCTAACCCTAGCTTCTAAATTAGAAGCTAGGACAAGGATTAGAGATTAGGGTTAGGATGCCAACTCCCTGAAGAAGTTGGCACGTCCAACGAAACACGTCTTGTTATATATTAAAATATTGCTAATTTTGTTTACTTCTGGAGCACTGCTGCGAGTTTTATTTGTGCCTCTACACCTGGATACTGGCGTTTCTTGGCCTGATGGGGTTTTGCTGCCTACACTGTCTTTCACTGTCTGTTCTTAGATGCTACTGTTCCTGGTTCCTGGAGCCACCATATACCGAGGAGGGGTAAAATTTTGCGTTCTAAATTTATTGATCTTGTGAGTGTGTTTCTGCAGGGGGCATTTTGATAGCATAATACAGCTTCACAAGCTTATCTATGTTTGCAATATCTTTGTTTATAGATACCCTCTTGTTTTTACTCTAAGTTTTATTGCTTCCTCGATTCCTCGGCTGCTTTTTGCGTTCAAGGAATTCTGCGAATTGTAGGCCAACAGCATCTGGGTGCAGGAGATCTCTGAGGTAAAGAGAAAAATAAACAATGTTGTTGCAAGGTAAAGTTTGCTGCAATAAATGCTTTAACCACATGGTGGCACTCCAGTAATAGCTTTGATCATTGCATTGGTCACAAAGAAGTTCCTCTAGAACAGTGTTTCTCAAACCTCTCATCGGGACGCCCGACCAGGCCAGGTATTCCAGATATCTGAAGCCCAGAACATGTGATATGATTTGCTGCTCAGTGATTGCAGGATTCATTCTGCATTTCCCCAAAGTGATCTGCAAAATCTGGCCTGGTTGGGGGTCCCGAGGAGAGTTTAGTGAAACACTACTCTAGAAGCAGGAGGATGCTCACACTTCGCTTCCGAAACAATCACTGACAGGGTAATTCAAAGAGAATCGAAAAGTCACCGCACGTTCGGTGACTTTTCGTTCTCTTCAATTCAGTGCGATTCGGCGATCCTCTTTCGGTGACCGCGCAGTGTATTCAGCAAGCACCACAGGGCCGTCGTAGTGCAGGGAAAAGCCTCCGCAAACCGCCCCCCCCCCGAAAACTCACCGCAAAACCTGCAAAAACATCCGGATTAACCCCGCCGAACACCCTGGAGAAACCCGACTAGCCGCCGATCACAGCGCAGAGCAGCCGCCAGGAAAAACCCAACACGCAGACGAAGCAGGTGAAAGAAAAAAAAAAAAGTACGCTTGAAAGTTGGAAAATTGAAACGCTGTTTGCAACAAAACTACTGAGCGAAAATGCCTGAAATTTACATACAGTATAAGAGCCAATGAATGATAATGAAAAGGGCAGTTACAGTAAAAAGAAAAGACGCTTTAAATAAAAAAACGGGAACAATTTTTTTGCAAAAAAAAACAGATCCTAAAAAATCTATAAATAAAGAGACTTTTTACTGCAGAATATAATATTAAACAGTTTATTAGATGTTGAATTAACCCCTTCACTGCTGAGGCATTTCACCACTGTGTGCTGAGCTCATTTTTACCGCTTTCGCTCATCATGTTTAAACGCGATTTAAAGCCACATTTTAATAAATGACCCAGACATATTATATATCGTTCTTTCCGGCAGACTCCGCAGATTCATAATATATCATTTTTATATGTATACGTCATGTCCTGCCTGTATATTATAACAAAAAATACAATAAAAATTGAATTTTTAATCATCTGCAGTGTGTAAAGTGTTTTTTTCACATTTTATCACATGAGCGTTTGTGGTTATGTTTTCTATTGGGTGCGCTTGTACAAAAATTTGAAATGGGGACTTGTTACATTTTGTGGGGGGAATTACGTGATTTTTAGCAAACGCACCCCATAGAAAAAAATCATTAGTGCAGCATCATTGTTCACATTATAATTGAAATGTGAACAATATTGCTGCATTCATGAAAAAGAACACACAAAAAAACATGTTTTTTTTTTTTTTTAATTTATTTATTATTTTTATTATTATTTTATTTACTATTTTTGTTACTTTGTACCTAGTCATGTTGGGTATCATTCGAAAGGCCATGCTCAGGCCTTTCCAATGACCCTCCATGACCCCCTAGCTGCCACGGTTCTGGAGATATCGGAGTCCCCGGCAGCTAGGGGTTCCCCGGCTATCTGACGTCATCACGCTATGCCTGATGACGTCAGGCAGCGAGGGGAGACCCGGGGGTGGAGCCGCCATCCAAGATGTTGGCCCCCACCGGAGATATGCTGCACTTCGGCGCCACAAGGCGCTGAAGTGCAACCCGGAGCTTGAGGGGTTAAAGCCAGGCACCGCTTAAAAGGGGAGACTCTCCCCTTTTAAGCGGTGCCTGGCTTTTAGCGCTGCTCCTTCCCTATCGGGAGGGAGAGGGATCCGAACGGATCCCCCCCTCCCTTCCAGGCTATCGCCTGGCATTGCCGGGGGGTCGCCTGGAAATGACGTCATCGCGCATGGCGCGATGACATCATTTACGCCGGGAGGAGCTTGACTTCAGCGTCTGAGGATGCTGAAGTCAGAACGCCGCGGGACCCCGGACAGAGAGGTGAGTATCTCCGCCGGGGGTCCCGCACAGCTGATGACGTGTGGGGCACGTCCTCAGCATGTAACGTGCATCAATGAGGACGTGTCCCACACGTCCTCAGCAGTAAAAGGGTTAAAGCGGGAATATTTTTAACATTGAAGCCTATGGGAATCACCTGAATAAATCTGTTGAATGAAACCACTGAACAGCAGGGCATTTCGGCAACTTTTCCCTGCTGTTTTGCGTACTCTGAATAGATGAAGCATTGCTTCTCTATGGGGATTTCACTGCCCTCGAACAGGCACCGAACACGCACCGTATGTGCAGGCAATTCACCAAGATTTGAATAGCCGAATACTCTGGAAAGGTAACCGTACACGCTGAATTGTAAAAATATATATATATATTTTATTTTTTTACAGAGCAAGGCACCCACTTGTGGCAGGCGCCTGTAGGTACATGCCTACTCTGCCTAGTTATAAATCCGGCCCTGCACCTACTGTAGGAGCAACAGTACGCAGAAGGTGCTGAGACAGGGGGTTCTTGTGGCTCCTCCTTTCCTTGTCGTCTTTCAAACATACACAGGGTTATTCAAAGAGAATCGAAAAATCACTGCATGTTCGGTGACTTTTCGTTCTCTTCAATTCGGTGCGATTTGGCAATCCCATTTTGGCCACCCTGCGGTGTATTCAGCGAGCACCACAGGGCCGTCGTAGTGCAGGGAAGAGTCGCTGCAAACCTGACAAACACTCACCGCAAAACCCAGTGAAGGCACACCGAAACCCACAAAAACATATGGGTTAACCCCGCCGAACATGCCGCCGATCACAGCGCCGAGCAGCCGCCAGAAAAACCCGACACCGAAGACGAATGGAGTGAACAAAAAAAAAACAGTACGCTTGAATGTTTGAAAAGTGAAATTTACATATAAGATCCAATGAATGATAATAAAAAGGGCTGTTACAGAAAAAAGAGAAAAACGATTTTAAAAAAAGGAAAAAACGGGAAGAAAATTTACGCAAAAAAATCCCGAAAAATGCCCCAAAGATACCATTTTTTCCTTCATTTTATTTCCCCTCTTTATAATTTTATTATAATAATAAGAGTACAGAGCCATGTTCCAGCACAGAGGCAGGCGGCCGCTTGCGGGTATGGGACCCACGCGATAGAGGTTAGATAAACTAAACTTGTTTCTGAATTAGAGCAGCTACCCCAGGCTACAGACATCCTACAGCCTACACGGGGTGCTAGCCGACTGGCCAGCAAGGCCATCGGCATACCGGGCAAACGCCCGGTAAGGCCCCCGGCACACGAGCGTATTTATGGCTCAAATGCGCACGCACTTCCCTGCATCTGTGGGTTTTTGACGGGGAAGGCCATCCACCGGACGTGAAAAAGCCCTCCCCGTCAAAAAGCTAAACGGACGCTAAAAGGATACAAAGTGCGATTCTCCATAGGAGGATCGCGCTTTTGTACGCTGAGCGCAGAGAGTGGAAGGAACGTCCACTTTTACGTTCCTTCCTCTGCTCGTGTGCCGCCAGCCTAAGCAGGATGGCCAGTCCAGAACTGGTGGTGAGGTTGAACCTGCTTCTTCACGGTTGTAGAGGAGAGGGGTTTTTAGAGGAGACACGTGGTGGTCAGTTGTTTTGATCAGGATTCAAACAATCTTCTCCATCATTGTATAGCAGAGTTGTTTTTGCTTTGCTTGCAGAACCTTTTGAGGGTACGATAAGCTTGGATTACAGGTTTTTCAAAGTTGATCGACCAATGACGCTCAATGCAGTTGCATTAATAGATATCTGATTTACTGCGTGCTTGCTAGTCACACGCATGCTAAATATATATGTGTCTTAAACACACTACATATTACTGTGAGTTTTAATGCTGTGGGGTTCAGTAATACACTCACACTCACCACACATTACTTTCAATTACCTCTGCGGAGCTGAGAGAGATACGCATATACACACACTTTCCATTAACATTAGTTTTATTGCCGTGGAGCTCTGTGACACACTAACTCAAACACACTGCAATTTACTGGAAATCGTATTGCTGTGGAACTAATACCTTTTGTAGACACCCTTTATTATTGTATGCATACACACATTATATGTATGCATACACAGCCCTTTATTATTAGGCTGGCCGTCCACTGGGTCCGTATTTGTGCGATCATCCGATATTGTCTGAAGCTGTCCGACTGATCCTACAACATGCAGGTGAATCAGCCCTCTTCCACTGCATCTGACCACCGACGGATGATTTCAGACAATTTTATGCGATTACAACAGATGTGCGATCCTTTCAATTAAATTGAATTTGGTCAGATGAAATCGGATGATCTGATACAAGGGAAATGACAGCCCATAGGATTCAATAGAAAAAATATTCTCGTTTTTATTTATTGAACAGTTTTTTTAATTTGCAGCAAAAAAGCCTATTTATTGATTGATATTTTAGTATTTTTTCGGTATTTTTCTGTATTTTTTTGGCTAACATTTTGGATCCATCTTTTTCTTAAAAAACAAGGATTTTTCGCTCGTGTCTTTTTTTTTTCTTTTTTCAGTGAGCCGGCTTTAGCGCTGGCTGCTCCCCTAGTGCTGAAACACTTTCAGCACTAGAAAGAGGAGGAGGCTAATCGCCCACTACAGCCTGACAAGCTGGTTTTTGGTGGGGTTTTCAGCACGAGCTGGCTGCGTTGGACGGGAGCTGTCTTTGATGCTGAAACTCCATTTCAGCCTCAAAGACAGTTTATTTTTTCACCCTGCAGCGACACAGTAACAGCATCGCAGCCTTTTTTTTCCCACCTGGCGGCCTGTCCATTGGCCAAAATAGGTCATCCACAGATTCTTCCAGTGGATGACTGATCGGCCCGTGGCATTGTCCGTAATTGAGTGACCAAATTGGTTGCCCGATTACAGTGCCAGTGGATGGCCAGCCTCAGTGTTACTCCCTCTCTATGTCATATTTCCTTTATGCTCTCCCCTGTATCACACCAAAATCATTGTATATTTTTATTTAGAATCCACTCCTCCCAATCTCTAGGGATAACTCTTCCTCCAGTCACTGTGTGACATCACCTCAATGACCTCTGCATTAGAAGCAGAGACAGATGTTTGGCAGATTTATGTGACATTTATGCTGTGTACCTGATTTTATAAGCTGGGCACCCACCTGTAAAACCAATACCAACCATCTCCACAAGCAGAGGTGCTCCCCAAGTCAGGGATTGATCTTTAGAGAAACGGGATGTATTATTTTTTATTTCATTCCCTTGTATTCAAATTCTCTATTTTTGGCTGGATCATGCGTGGTCCTTACTTTATTATACCATAAGATTTTCATATTTAATATCACTGATATTGGAAATGGAAGGTGAGATCTAATAAACAGATTTTTGGAAAAAAACATACTGTTCTGTTCACAAAATAATGGGGGAAAAACTGTCAAAAAGATATTTTTTTCATTAGCAGAAAGCTTTTTACCCCATTCACTACCAAGTGATTTTTTTTGTTGAAAACATATTATTATCACATCCCTTGTTTCAAATAAATGTTAAGCTATCCATTAGATATAGGGTAAAATAGAATTTTCGCACAGAAATTGGTATTCTTAGTTAATTAAAATAATGTTATTTGATAATCTTTTACAGAAATTTTATTAAAATCTACGATTTTGACCTCTAGCTTGTGCCCTTTATCCAGCATCTCAAACTGGGTCTGCAGTCTTATCATACAGGCAGAACAGACCTTTGTGTTAGATACAGTAACTGATAAATATAAATAATAAAAATGGTCAGATCTCCTGCTTATGGGGATTTGTAGTGATTATAAAGAGAATATTAGCAATGCAGCTTCCAAAAAATACCAATAGAATATAAAACTAATATCTGTCACATATTGCCTGTGTATGGAAATTACAGTAACACCTGGTATCTGTACAGTACAGGGATTTTCACTTATTATAACCACCTGAATCCTATCCCTGTACAGCAGTGAGTGACCGCAGAACTCTCCCTGTATTCTGCCCTCTACCGGGCAGCTGTAATGCAGGAGCAATCTATTTGTATTTTCTGTTTGTGAGGTTTGGGGCTGCTATTTGCAGATGCTTTTATGTCTTTCCAGGGTGCTTGGAGAGACATAAAACAAAGGATTTAATTTCTCCAAAGGGGGACACACTAATCTTGCTTTAAAAAGGCGTGAACATAGACTTTTGATATGCTAATGAGTGCTTTTAAATGCATTACTGTGCAAAATCGATAACTCGATTTTGGGTGTGAAGGGGTTAAGATGTGTTTTGTTCTCCTTTGTTGTTATTTAAAGTTGTTACAACAGGTACATAAAAAAATTGCTGATTGGAATATAATCATTTTTAATATTTTCTTTTCTGAAACTGGTTTCACTTGCCATACAGTTGCAAACCAGAGTGCATAGAAGTAATTTTGTGGGTCAAAAGATAAGTCAGTTTTATCTATCTTGATTGTTACTTTGATTTTTATTTTATGCACAACAATGACTGTCTATTGTTCTGTTGTATAATAATGTAACGATAATATTTTGACGACTTCTATATAAAAATACTGTTTAAGCAGAAGAGAACTGTGTACCCACCTGGAGGAAAGAATGGACATATTCCATATCTGCTGTTTCTACCCAATCAACACTCCAACGCTCGTCTTTGGATCTGCCTCATGCATCTCACCTTCTAACCTCCTTGCGTCACATAATTTGGGTGTAGGGAAATAACCCCTTTTATCTGTTACTCTGTGAAACTAAAAATTTTTGTTTTTCCACTAATCTTTTGCAAATTTTTATGATACATGGACAACGCAGAAATGGGTTTGGGTCGAAATCGCTACAACCAGGTTCCCTAATGCCAACTTCCAGACGGCCAACTTCCAGACAGAACAAGTGCCGGACATACCAAGTTCCCTACACAGACAACTCCCTGACGGACAACTTCCAGGCATGCAAAATCCCAACGGCTAACCTAAACCCTAACTCCCTAACCCTCTAACCCTAACCTTACTCAGTAACCCTAACTCCCTAAGCCTAACCCTAACTCCAACTCCCTAACTTCCTAAGCCTAACCCTAACCCCCTACCCCTAACCACCTAACCCTAACTCCCTAAGCCTCACCCTAACCCCCTAACTCCTTAAGCCTAACCATAACACCTAAGTCTAACCATAACTCCCTAAGGTTTAGGGTGTTAGGATTAGGGTTTGCGGCTGGGATTTCAGATGTCTGGAAGTTGGCCGTCAGGGAGTTGTCTGTGTAGGGAACTTGGTATGTCCAGCACTTGTTCTGTCTGGAAATTGGCCGTCGGGATGTTGGCATTAGGGAACCTGGCTGTAGGGATTTTGTCTGGCACCCAGCAGAAACAGGTGTTCCGTTTTATCACCACCACACTATGTTAACACCTTAATGCCGAGGGGCAGACTATGCTGTCCTCATGGCAGATGGGCCTAAACACTGCACGGTGGCATAGAACACTCTGAGGCTTTCTGGCCTTCCTAGTGGCCAATGGCCATCATTGGTTGCAGCAGGATTGCCCGAACTTAAATGCCACGGCATATAGCCCACCTGCCTCCTGGAAGACCCCTTACATTAAGGGGTTAAAATACAGAAATTACTTGATTATTAGGCTTCAGAATGATTTTCAGGAGAAGCTCTGTGATCGTGACTTGCTTCAGGGGCCAGGCCCTAGTTGTGGGAGCCTCCTGATGCCGGTGGTCCGTGTGAGAAGAAGCGACAGCGCAGCAAGAGAGTGGGAGATCATTGCCCTATGTTCACTACCTGCATAATAAACTGGATTATATTAATCTCCAACAGACTACTCAACCAGAGTATAGAGACTGTTGCATGCCGGTTGTCACAGAAACATAGCTTAGTGCTTGATTTCCGGACGTCACAATCCAGTTAGATTGGCTCGTTTTGGTTTTCGTGTTCTGTATAGTTATTCTTGTGTTGTTTTATGTAACACTATGGTCCTGGAGGATGATGTTTCTTTCATGGTATACAAGCTTTATATGACTGAAATGACCAGAATATCTGGTTCTGGCTCTACAAACAGCATAAAACAGCAGATCGGATTTGTTGAAAGATAAAAACATTTATCAACTCTCATGTGCATACAGGAGCAATTAAATAAAACCTATTGTGGTATGCGTACTGACTTTACACAGAACACCATCAGTTAATAATTCTGCATATATATCTCTTTCCGTTCACCATTGATGAACTCATACATAAGTCCACGTAATAAATAAGCTTGTTAGTCATTACATTTTCCTTTCTAACGCTTTTAACTGTCACACCTGCTGCTTGATTACATTAATTTGCACTTGTAAGTTCTGCTAGGTGATATTTAGCACACAGCGAAGGACTGAAATATAGGTATTTAGGCATTGTCGTCCATTGGTAATATACTGTATTTAAAGCATTTCTACCTAGGTCTGCACACATATAGTTCAATAAAATGTTAATCCAAGGTGTTGTAAAAAACAAAACAAAAACACACACTTAATGTTCTGTTTTACTCACAGGTAGACATAAGGCTTGTTTAAACTGAACGCAGGTGCAAAACCTCAGTTATTTATATAAATTAACTAATACAGTAGACCGGGCCATTGATCAAGGATGGACTGTCAAAACTTTTATTTTCAGATTTCTAGTTCGTCTCTAAAGAAGACAAGGTGAGCTTCACTTTAATTGTTCATGATCTATAATGTCATCCATGTCCACATCTGAGTCAAAGAGAGATTGTCCTGTGAAATCCGTGTCCGGGGTTTGAGATATACTGTTTCCTTCATCATCAAAGGTCCCTGTCCTTGAATAGAAGCTGAAATCAGGCAGCGGCGTTTGTGTTTTGCTCTCCTCTCCACTATCGTCTGTTTCATAAAATGTATTATCGTTGTCATCGTGCCATTCTGGCCAGAATTTCCTTCTGATTCGTTCGCAATACATGGCCAGGTTGATCAGCTCTCCTACAAAAGAAAAACATTTAGGTTATATGATGTGGATGAATTAGGAAAGGTCTTCACCTACAGGAAAACCAAGTTCCATTATGTGGAGGAATTGCCAAGGGTATGATTTCAGGTTGGCATGTCACCAACTTTTCTCTGCTGTCCGGCATTCTCTGAATACATTAACCATTACTTCTCTATTACTTCGAATTGCAGCGTATTTTGCAGGCAATTCACCAATATTTGGCGAATTGCCAGCTTTTTGAATAGCCGAATGGCCACGAAATTGCATCGTATGGGGGAATTCACCATTCGGTGCAATTCGGTGGCCAACTCAACTCTCTTTGAATAACCTCTTAAGTTAGCTTAATGTTTTTTTGAGTGATGTCATGTTTTAGGGGACTTTTTTATGGTTGAGGTTTTACAAATGGCAGATGAAAAAAAAAGGAAACGTTGATAATGATGAATCAGGTGAGGAGGTTATACATTGTTACAGTCAGGATTGTGGAAAGAGCCCATTAATAGTTAAGGGTATGTTGAGAGACGAGACAGGAACATTTTACCTGAGGCAATTTATTCAGAGACACTATAAAACTGTACCTTGTTATGCCATGTGGCTGCCATAGCATATTGTATGGTAACATGCCATTATATTCAAGACAATGGGATAATACTGACACCACAGAAATGTGAATTCTCTGTAATAGTATGCTGGAGCATCTTATGATGAGAGTTTGGCATGTTCCTGTTTAGGCCGGCGTCAGACGAGTGCACTATGTGCGCCCGTACTGAAGTGCTTACCGGTGCAGCATTGTGAATGATGCTGCAACGGGGGCGTTCACACGCTTGTGCAAGCACACAATAAGCGTCCGTTATCAAAGACTCCACGTTGATGCGCTTGGACGCGTGTTGACCAGGGTCGGATTAACATAGGGGTGATGGAGCAGCAGCTCCAGGCTCATGCTCCAGAATAGGCCCAGAGAAAGGATAACTATTTCTGCTTTGATTGTCATTTGGAGCCCTGTATCTCCAACTCCACAGCAGCTACAGGGTCATGTGAGGTATCACTGGAAAGGCAAGACCATGGCATTTCCAATGATACCAAACATTTTTATGTAACAATAAAAATAAAATAAGATATACTTCTTCAATTTTTCTTTCTAACACAGTAATATTTTCAGTTTTCAATTATACCATGAACAATGATGCTGCACTAACTGACCATATCATTTCTCATGTCACCAACAACTGTGGAGGTGATGGCACAATCCGTTATTACAAATGGTTACATCAAAATCCTAAATGCCGCACTGCAGCAAAGAACAATGTGGGGGGGACTTTGGAACCCTGTGTCACTAATCTTTACACCACACAAGGTCTAGTGAGGTGTCATTGAACAGGTCAGAGTCTAAACTTGATCATGTAAATCTAAAAGAAAAGAAAACAAAAAACTTTTTTTTATTTATATATATGTTTAGTTCCAAAGCGATGGCATTGTCCATTTGTCACATACTGTATAAGATGAGCAATACCACTGCCATTACTCCACTTCTCATTTCCCATGCTGGGAGCAAGTTCAGTATTTTATACATAGGCATATTATTCATAAAAACACCATCCTCCAAAACACAAGGGAGATATTTTTTTTATTTTTTTGCTTAAAATTGTATATTTTCTCAGAAAAATACAGCAACAGGTTCCCATTTCAATTTTTTTTAACAAGAATTCCCTATAGACTATAGGCCACATTACATACTTGGTGCTAACGTTTGCGTGAGCGTTAACGGTAGCCCAAATAGTTTACACATATTACAATCCAAACGCTAATGAGTTATGTAACCTGTACAGTAGGTTACTGTACTTTGCACTCCCTATACTTAACATGGGGAGTGCAAAGTGTTAATCAGCGTTAGGATTACAAAGTCCTAACACTTATTAACGTCAGGCTGCGGCTAACAAAAAGTAAACCAGAGCCAGGACTTGGTGCTAACGGATTCCGCTTCTGCAGAATCTGTTAGCACCATCCAGAAACTGTTCAAAAAAAATTTTTTAAAAAAATCGAGATACTCACCTCCTGTCCCACGGCGAGGCCCGCGGCTCTGTCCGCCTCCTCAGTCCGGTGGGAGCAGGGAGAGACTGGGGGAAAAATTCCCTCCAGTCTCCCCCTGCGTATCACTACGCTGACCGGCCGGATCTCGCAAGGTAAGATCTGGCTGGTCATTTGACCGCCGGCGTCGCTTTAATGGAGTCCTATGGACACCATTGAGATGATGCGCGCAGGTGCGCTTAGCGCCCACAAACAATGCAGGCAGCTTTTTAGCGCCTGCATTGTAATCTAGCGGTAAAACGGGCACGCTAAGGGGAAAACTGTGGGCACAGTTTTTCCTCCCTAGCGCCCCCATTTTACCGCTAGGATCGTAATTTGGCCCTATATAAGCACAAAGGTTTGGATGATAAAATGTGAAAAAATTATTTTAAACATTGAAATCTGAATGGAAATTTCCTCACACAGTAACTGCCTGGTTAGATATACCCGTATCTGCACTATTAAATAACCTAAAATATGTTTTCATTTCACTAAATTCCACAAAAAGCCACCAAAATATTCAGCTCCAGGCCCATAGAGATCTTAATCCGGCCCTGGTGTTGACGGGGCTGCAAAGCGTGATCCTCTATAGGAGGATCGCGGTTCGCAGCGCTGAGCGCACTGAGTGCACTCAGCGAGGTGGTCATACGGGCATCGAGTGGAAGGAACGTCCACTCTCACGGACGTTCCTTCCGCTCTCCAATGACACTCGTCTGACCCCAGCCGTAGTATGTTCGAAAGGATATAGTACGAACACAAGGGATGGAGTTTGCACAAAATAGTATTAAGAGAGAAAATAAGGCTTCTGCTTGAGAATTGGCACACTATTATATAGTAGTAGGTTAAACACAGCGCCTGGGGGAGGTTTTGGAGAGATCATTAATGTGATAATGTAGGCTGCACACGTTTTTAGTGTAGGGTATATGAACTCACCTTTTTTCTTATGTCACAGTCTCTGCAAACTCTTCCATGTGGCTCATTGTACTAGTATGCATGCAACTAACCAAATGACTCTCAATGCAGAAACACTGAGGAATTGCAGCACTGGCTGATTGAACCAGTGAAGACCTCTCAAATTACATCAGATCATGTTACACCTTGATGATGAACTCCACTGCCTGTCCCGAAGCCTGTCCAGTGGCTGCTGATTGACAGCCATCAGGTCAGAGGGAAGAACTCCACTTTGAAGGTCCAAAGAGGGACACTACAGCCATCATGACCATTTAAATTCACTTGCACAAAGATGGCGTCTAGATCAGGGCTCAAAATTTCCACTCGCCTACTCGCATTTGGCGAGTGGAAATTAAGTGAGGGCGAGAGGAAATACACACGCAGGCAGCACAATAAATTATTTTGTGCTGCATATTCTGGCAGTGCCACCTTGCAGTCCCCCTTCCCCAGGCTGCACGGTGGCAGGAAACAGCTGCCTAACCTGACCCAGCTCATCTCTGTCACTGGCAGGGGGGTGGAGAGAAGTTTCCCTGCCTCCTCGCTCTGCTCACACTGAGGTCTGATGACTGGGTATACATGTATCTGGGGTCTGATGTCTGGGTATTAATGTTATTTTTGTAACTTTATTCTAAATTAAACCTTTAACAGTGTAATTTCATAAGATAATTTAAGGGGTGTGTTTAGGCGCAGAGTTAAGGGCTGGGTAGGGGTTAGGCGGAGCAACTGGTGGTGAGTAACTCTTATGGCCTGGTTAGTAGCTCAGGACTTGAAATTATGAGCCCTGCTCTAGAGTGTCCCTTTAAGCAGGTTTCCCGTATGGATTTAACAACTCAACTACTGCAAATCAGTTGTGGGAAAAGGAAGGACCATTTAATGCTACACCCTACAGTAGTGGTCAACAGTTTTTTATCTTTGGATGTCTGATTTATTACAAATTTAATTCTCTTTACAATAAGATCTTGATCAACATTTTTGGGACATCTACGTGCATTATTATTAGAGGTTATCAATAGTGTATTAGTTAAAAAAACAACTATCAATGTTTTTTGAATTAATAATTTTAACAGTAATAATTGTAGATTTAACTGCTGAATGTACAACATCAAACCTCGCAATGTTTTAGAACTACAGAGTTACAGTGAAATCAGACTACATGGAATTAACGTTTTGCTCATTTAAATTTGTATAATTAGCAATTGCTTTCACCTTTGATTAATCTCTCAGGTCTTGTCCCTGGTAAAGTCCACATTGCTTGTGCTAGATGGCCAAAAACTGTGGCATCTAAAGTTGAAAACTTTGGTCCCATGAAGTATTTTTTATCACCTAAGAATAATGAGACATAATTGTAAATTGAGCAGAGTATAAATTACAAATTCACCAAGTAAATAAATAGTATGATTAGACATGATCCTGATGTAAACCAGGCTGTGTATATAATAAAATTAAGTTGGATACTTTCTGTCCATACAGTAGGTCAGGGAGGTATTGAAAACCCGGGCACCCCATTTCCGAGAATTCTTTGACTGCAATAAATGGCCATAGAATCAAGGGAGCTGTAGTTCAGCAACATCTGGGGGAGGGACAGATTTTAAGGCTGCGGCCGACACGAGCGAACTCTAGAACAGAGGGAACGTCCATGAGAACGGGCGGTCTCTCCACTCGGATACCCATATGGCCACCGTGCTCCTATGGAGGATCGCTCTTTGTAGGCCTGTTGAATGTCCGTCGTAGCTTTTCGATGGGGAGGGTTTCAGCACGTCCGGTGTAACGTGCAATACTATTACGCACATTACACTGTGTGACCCCCCCCCCTTCGAGCCGTCAGAAAACTGCGACGGGTGCAGGGAGGAGGGGGTCACACGGACACTCTCAATGCATTCGTGTGACCACAGCCCAACACCCATACAGTCCAGTGATTCAAACATGCATACTGTGCATAAGTTTATCGCAACAATGCCACGGCGATTACATGCCATAATCAAAGCAACAAAATATTAGTGTGTGATGTTTTAGTTGGCCAGGGTATAATAATATAACAATATTTTTTTTTAAACCATCCAGGGAAAGTTAGTATATCATCAAGAATGCTCGAGGGAAAGCTGTTAGTATTAGAACATAAATATGACTGACAGCAAACTGATGTAATAAAAGCTTTTAAGGGTCTGAGTGCACATTACACAAGCATGATCAATGTAAAACAAATGCATTGGGTAAATGCATAATTAATATATGAAACACAATTTCATTAAATAACTTCTTGGTAAATCACAGGGCTTTTCATGTACACCCCAACATAATATATAAAGACAAATGTTAATGTAATTTAAATAGACATAAGGTAAATCCTAGTTTAATGTAAATATTTCTATAGTATCTCTAGGTAATTAGAGGTCTTGTGGAAAGGTTATGGTCATCTGCTCATTTAGGCTCATGACAAATGCAGTGATCACGTCCGTGTTGCCGCCCAGTTTAACGTCCGCCGTAGCATAGAATCATGAACAATAGAGATCCACACACGAAGTACGTGCGCACCGAACTGCACACGCACAACGCACATGGCAAACGGACGCAGGTTAGGCAAGAACGTAAAACCGCTAACACGGACACGCAGAGTGTGCCACGTCCACCACGTCTGCGTAGCGTTCTGTGTGCGTGATGAGGAGACGTCAGACGCAGCACATTTGCGACATCCAGCACCTTGACACAGAAAATGCCTTTTCATATCCTTTTTCATATTAATTTTGTTTCCCATATGTCCCTTTTTTTCTACGTCCATCATAAAAAACCGACTGTGTGGTGTCTACGGTATCTTCTGTCAGAACGTCCGTCCGTTGTGCACGCTCGCAGTATGCTCAGACTGCGTTCGTCTGACCCTAGCCTAAGACTCGGTTACCAGTCGTAGGGCTAAATTACGATCCTGATGTTAAAACGGGAGCGGTAGGGAGAAAAAACTGTGCCTGCAGTTTTCTCCCTACCACTCCCGTTTTAACGTGGGATTGCAATGCAGGTGCTTAAAAAGGGGCCTGTTGTGTTCCCGCGCTATGCCCAGGTATGCTTGCAGCAGTACTGAGCACCGCCACGAGCATCCACTCCATGGAGTCCATAGGACTCCATTGAGCCAGACGCCGGCGGTCACATGACCTGCTGGATCTCGCCTCACAGCGTAGTGATACGCAGGGGGAGACTGAGGAACATTTTCCCCCAATCTCTCCCTGCTTCCACCAGACGGAGGAGGTGGACAGAGCCACGGTCCTCGCCACGGGACAGGAGGTGAGTATCTGATCACTTTTATTTTTTTTTTGGCTGGTGTTAACGGATTCTGCAGAAGCGGAATCCGTTAACACCAAGTCCTGGCTCTGGTTAACTTTCAGTTAACTGCGGCCGGACGTTAATCAGCACTAGTAAATTGTAATACTAATGTTGATTAACACTTTGCGCTCCCCATGTTAAGTATAGGGAGCACAAAGTACAGTAACCTTGCGCTGAAAAGCGCAAGGTACCAAACGCAAACAGGTTACTTTACCCGTCAGCGTTTGGATTGTAATATGCGCTAGCCACCGCAGCTAACGTTAATGCTCAGGCAGGTAGATTGTAATTGCACCTACATTGTAATTTGGCCCGTAATGTATTAACCATGAGATCTGTAAGTGCCAAGTGTGAGCAGAATAAAAACATTTGAACAAGCAAAAACATATTCAGCTGTTAATGGATGGTTATCACATACTTCTTTCTAATGGCAGAAGACAAGGATTGCTTTCATGTGTTCTAGAATGATTTGTTCTACAAAGTTGAAACTGGGAAGATACATTTTTTTAAATTAAAAAGGGCAAAGCTACAAAAAGTCGCCTCCCCTCATACCCACATATTTCTATGTAGACTCTAGTATTTATATGGAAACTACTCATTCTGCTTGACCTCTCAGCTGCTTTTGACAGTCGATCACCCCCTTCTACAGACTTTCAGCTCTCTTGGTCTCTGTGACACTGCACTCTCTTGGATTGACTCTTATCTGTCTAACAGGCCCTTCTGTGTCATTTGCTGGTAACTCCTCCTCTTCAATGCCTGTATCAGTTGGTGTACCCCAAGGCTTTGTTATAGGTCCTATGCTCGTCTCTATCTACACCTCCTCCCTGGGCAAAATATTATGAATTTTGGCTTAAATTACCACCTCTATGCCAGTGATTCTTAGATCTACCTCTCTACTCCTGATCTCTCTCCTCCTGTCCTTTCCAAAGTCAGCGGCTGTTTTTCTGGCATTTCCTCCTGGATGGCCTCTCGCCACCTAAAAAGATTAACATGTCGAAGTCTGAGCTTTCATTTCCCCATCAAACCAGGCTGTCTGTCTCAAGAGTTACACTTGACTCTGCTCTTTCCTTCATCCACCACATCCAGTCTCTGTCTTCCTTCTGCCACTACCAATTACGTAAGAATTCAGCTATTTCTTACTGCTGACACCACAAAGCAGCTCATCCACGCCCTTGCAATCTCACGGCTTGACTATTGTATTAACCTTCTAGCTGGCCTCCCTCTCTCCCACTTCTACCCCCTCCAGTCCATCCTAAATGCCTCTGCCAGACTCATCCACCTCACCAGCCGCTCTGTCTCTGCGAGTCCATTTGCTGGCTCCCATCCACTGCAGAATTAAATTCAAAATCCTCACCCAGACTTACAAAGCTCTCACTAACTCAGCTCCCCACTACCTGTCCTCACCAATCACCAAATACACCCCAGCCTGATCCCTAAGGTCAAATAGCGACCCACACCTAGCTTCTCCCCAAATCGCCTCTTCCCATGATAGACTGCAGGATTTCTCATGCACAGCCCCCATCCACTGGAACACTCTCCCTCGTACTTTCCAACATTCTATTAGTTTCCATTCTTTCAATCACTCCCTTAAGACATTCCTATTTAGCGAAGCCTACTGCCCAATTCACTAATACACCTCACTGACCCAACCAGTTCATCACTCTTCACCATACAGTCCTCTCCTCCCGTTTCTACCCCCAACCCTTCTAGATTGTAAATTCTGACGGGAATAGGGCCTACATTTCCTCTTGTATTGGTTTGTCAAAATGTTGTTCAGTCTCAATGTATTATAACCAGTGCTGTATCTTGGCCTAGGCCGACAACACCTTGGGCAGCACTTTCCATGGGGCGGCAAAAAAAGTCACCCTAAGCACGAAAAAATCCACCCCAGCATGTAACAATCTGCCCTCCACGGCGCTCCGTCAGAAAACCGGGCACTGTGAGAGAGCAAAAACTCGGAGTCAGCGAGCATAGGCCTTGCCATCGCGCCCTGCCGACGTCATCATTGGCGGCGAGTCGACTGCCCCGCCCCCGCCAATAACGATGCCGCCGGCATGGCGCGACGGCAAGACTCCACTTGCTAGTCCTTACACCTCCCAAACAAGCCTCTTGCAGGGGTGACAGGTTGGACTCACACTTGCCAGGCTATGTGCTCCCTCCCGGCTGTAGATATCAGCTGTGTGCCCGACTTCCACTCCATACAGTGCCTGGAGGAAGACTCAGGGAGAAGGTGGAAGCCTCTGCTGCAGCCTGATAGGTAACAGTACGGGGAGGCAGTAGCATCTTAGGGCGCCACCTACTGGCAATCCTACGTGCATTACAGCTCCGGGCACAATGTGAAGGGCAGAGATGCACTCAGTTCCTCCTGACCTTTCTCAGTCTGGCATCAATCCACTGGCATGTGCTTCTCAGTTTTCACAGCCTCCTGTGAGTTTTGTCTGAACAGGGAATTAAGTGTTACCTTCAGGGGTGGAGAACCTCCGGGCCGTATAAGGCCCATGGGAATCACTTGGTCCGGCCCATGGGATGCCACAGTAGGGGGGTGAATTTAAACAACTCCCTGCTGTGACATCCTGGGGGCCAGACCAAGTGATTCCCGAAGCCCTTTTCCCAGACCTCGGAGAGTAGTAGAATGAGGGACAGGAATTATCCCCACTTCCCTCACTGCTGGCCTGTGCTGTGCGCCGGATCTTCCTTCACACTGTGCCCCTCATCTTCCAGGCGCAGCGCGTAGGAAAATTTGGCGTGCTTCAGGGAGTGAGGGACGTGGGGTGATTCCAGTCCCCTAATTCTACTAGTCGTCGAGGTTAGGGAAAAGGGCTGGAAAGGGAATCACTTGGTCTGGCCCTCAGGATGGGGAGGGTATGAAATTAATTTAAGGGGGTGAAATTAATTGAGGAGGTGACATGAATTAAAGGGGGTGAAATTAAGGGGGGTTAAATGAATTAAATGGGGAGTGGGTGAGTGAATATGATTAAATGGGGAGAGGGTGAAATTAAATGGGTAGGGGAAATTAATTAAATGGGGAGGGGGTGAAATGAATTAAATGCGCTCCAGACTGACTGACACAAACCTGGAAAACCTGTTGCAAGTAGCAACATCTGTACCAGTTAACATCACGCACCTCCCCAAAGAGAAGCAGTTCCAGCCATCTCATGAGGGGGGAGTTAACTGAATTGCTTCCTAAATAAAACTGGCTAAATTTTAAGTTGTTAATTTTGTATGGCACTTAAATCTTATAAATCTCCAAATGGACTTTGGCAGAAAAAAAGTTCCCCACCCCTGCCCTACATCAGTGATCTCAGCATGTAAAGGCTGTCTGAGACTGATAGGACTTCTATCACTCTGAGGCAGGCTGTATATGCTGAGATGACAGTGAGACCACGTGCTAATTCAACCAATTAGAGCGGCTGTGATCCAGTATAATTGACATGCATGACTGATCTTTGTAAAAATGGTTGAATTTACACATTTCATTATTTTATTTGATTATCTCTTAAAATAATATACAACATTTGAAATGGTATACAAAACAATAGGCACTTGGTATTCACTTTTAATAAAGAGAGGAAGAGGCGGAGCTCTAAGAGGAAAAGATGGAGCCTAAAGAGGAAGGGTGTGATTTAATCAGAAAGAGGTGTGGCATTGACAGAAAGGGGTGTGTTAAATGTAAATTAGGAGGTGCACGCGTTTAGGCCTAGGGCAGCACAAAACCTAGATACACCACTGATTATAACCCTGTCTAAAATATTGTGCCTATTGTCCAGAGCTGCGAAATATGTTGGCACTATATGAATAAAAATTAGCTCTTATATAATTATGGAGCAAACATTCTGCTAAAATCTGTCTTGGCTTTGTTTTGTGATGGATTCCAAAGTACAAAGGGAAAGCATTAATTATTTGTGGTTCTTACCCAAAAGTCCAGCTAGTGATCGCATGTCTTTCTCCATCAGCCTGTAAATCTCCTCTTCCGAGAAGCGACCGATGCCTTGTCCATACATCTCCCGTTTCACAATACCTTTAGTAAGGTGGCATAGAATCCACTTAAGTAAATCACTAAGGGGTCCAGGGATAGTAATCATTTTCTGAGTCTCATGGAGATTTTCTACCCACTGGCAATATGCCAAAGTCCTGCAAAAAGCATAGAGAATTCTGTTCCATTTACTGTATTTACAAAGTTTTATTCCCTAAACAATTAAAGAGCAATGATCCAGATTAATAAGCAATGTAGGACCACTGTTCTGGTGGATGAGCACAAGAGAACTACTTGTTCCGTGTTTCCTTCAGTTTGTGATGGTTGGAGATGGCAGATCATGCCCTCCTCTTCACCGACCGACCAGAGGTGAGTAGTTTTTAATGTACTTTTCCTCCAGTATTTAAGTGATTTTCCATCAGCAGAATCACTTAACATCACGTTTTGAATGTCAGATTTTTTTATAAGACCAGCTGCGGTTAAGCAAAGAGAGATCTTGGAAACTTGTTCTTACTCTCCATAAGCCTTCAGATTTGAACTCCATGCTTGACACCCACCTGACAAACCACAATTAAGGTCAAGATGATCACCTGAGGTTGTTGTATATTTTGTGCCAAAGTAGCTTCCATGACATTTCAGTCGTGACCACCTTTTGGATGACATCAGCCTGATTTTCATATGATCCAGCTTCTCGTGGAACGGCGCCATCAAGCTAAAACCTTATGAGACCTGAGCAGAGACTCACCGAAGGGAAGGCCACTTATACCCCTGCCCGTTCACAGTGATCTCATAAACTTGGTTTTGCTCTTCTTCAGGTGAGAGATTGTTTTAAAGAGACAGAAAACCTCACTTTCTACTCCTTCCTGAATGTCCAGTAAAGATGTATAATATCACTCTAGAGCAGAGGTTCACAACCTTGGTCTTCAAGTTCCCCTAACAGGCCAGGTTTCAAGGATTACCTTTGAGAAAAGCAGTCTGAATCCTGCAATCACTGAGCAGCAAATCATTTCATCTGTGCGTCAGATTTCTGGAAAACCTGGCCTATTAAGGGTACCTGAGGACAAGATTGGGACCCACTGGTCTAGATTATCAATTAAATTGAAAACCGTTACAGTACACACTTATGTAGTTGACTATCAGTATGTGTATGTATTTGATTCTGAATCCCCCCCCCCGCATACTTCTATCGCATTTCAGATAACCACAGAGCATTTAAATAAGCAGCAGTTAATTAGCGGTACAAATGTATCATAGCTTTACATACAGACAATATATGTGGCTACAATGTTGATACTCATTTGTGAGATGCCAGTAACAGTGAGGAGTGAAGGTTAGTGTATCTCACTGGTTCCCTCATCTCCATCACTGCCTTAGCGAGGAATTCTGGAATGAGCCGTTGATGTCAATTTCTTGATCCACTTTCTGTTAAATTTACTTGAGCAAGAAAAAAATCCCAAAGCAGAAGGTGGTTCAAGTATATATATATTTTGAAGGGAACTTTTAACTCAAACGTCTTAAACATTTTATCTGAAAGTGTTCCTAGAATATGTATGGATCTGCAAAAATATGGGAGTGAAATATTGCCAGGCTCCATAAATTAACTGTGCCAACAGCAAACCCTCTATACTCCTATATAAAGGCCTCCTGCTCTACCTGCTGGACAAATAATGCAGATGTGCTGCCACAGGGTGTCGTTCCCAAGCAGGGCTAGTAAGCATCAGGTTGGGAAGGGCGGTTTGGCAGTATTTAGTCCACCTCACACGCACTGGGGGACGTAATCTCTCATTAAATAATGATAGCTTCACATCTAAGGCTAGGGTCAAACGAAAGCATTTTTCCCCGCGAACGTCAAATTTTGCGTCCGAACGCATTGACGTATTTTTTCGCGGAATGCGCAAAAACGGTCAGACGACGTGCATTTTCGTGCGTGATTTTTTACGGATCGTCAATAAAAAACTTTTTTTGCGTATGGACGTTATGTAGGATTGACATAAGTAGTGTCTGACATCTCCTCATCACGCACACACGCCGCTATGCCGCCGCTGCACACTCTGTACGTCAGTACTAGCGGTTCTGCGTACTCTAAAAAATGCATTCAAATTCCACTTGCGTTGCACGGCCGGACTTTTGTGCGGCCGTACTTCGTATATTGGCCGTCATTCCCCTTCATTTGCTGCTAGTGCGGCCGTAATTAAGTGCGCCAGAACGCACGTTAAAAGTGCGCTGGTCTGACCCCAGCCTTAATCAGATGGTGCAGGAAAAACAATTTCATGATATTTTGATTTCAGATGAATTCGTAACTCATTATTATATCTCTGTATTGCTTTAGAAACACATAGGGGGTTAGTCAGAGAGAGGTGAAAACCAGGAGAATTGGCAGAAGAGAACAATCTAGGTAATAATAGCCGATTTGGAAAGTGAGATAAACGGGATAATTTTTCTGTTTTGGCTATTTTGACCTAGAATTTTCCCTTCTCCAGTCTTCTTTCAATTCTCCTGGTTTTCACCTCTCTCTGAATAATCCTGATAGTAAATTCGCCCTCTGACTGTGAATTATTTTATGCCATGGACTTACCAGTAAAAGTGCTCTTCCACCATTTTTGTGATTGCCCTGGATACAGCTCTCTGATGTGGATTGAGGTTTTTGTTCAAATTAACACCAAGTTTTTCTTCCAAAAAGTCAATAATGAATTCAGTGCCAGACACCCTGGTGTGGTTGTATTCTATCCAGGGCATTTTCCCCTGAGGCGACAGTTTCCCATCAAAGTAATTCTGAAATATAAGATGTGGATACAGACTCTTGCTTAAAATATTGTTCAGTTGTATCATATCATTATTATGCCACTTATTAATATTATATAGTATTAGATTTCTGGTATAACCCCTTTTCCATGAATCAACTACACATTTGTAAAATAAATAATGGTTTATACATTCTTCTTACAAAACAAAACCTAAACATGAGTTTTATACATAATTAGTAAGACCATCACAAAATACTAAAAACATTTCACTTCAACATCACAAGTACTTGCCATCATCAGGTCTATTCAATAAAGGTGAAACTCAGGAGAATTGACTGGAGAAGTGAAAATTCTAGGTCAAAAATAGCCAAACCATAAAAATTCTCCCAATTATCTCAAGTTTCCCAGGACATACTTGAAAACGAGAGAAGTCTCAATGTATCCTTCCTGGTAAAATCCTTTATAGAAACATAGAAAAATGTCGGCAGATAAGAACCTTTCGGCCCATCTAGTCTGCCCAATTACATGGATACTTTACTTGGATTTATCTTTTGTTTAGGATAGCCTTATGCCTATCCCATGCTTGCTTAAATTCAATCACTGTTTTGGCCTCTACCACTTCAACTGGAAGGCTGTTCCATGTATCCACCACCCTCTCAGTAAAATAATGCTTCCTGATGTTACTTTTAAACCTTTGCCCCTCTAATCTAAGACTATGTCCAATAAATAAATAAATTTGGTCTAGATTATTCTCTTCTCCCGAGTTTCACCTTTTAGTGAATAGACCTGTATGTCTTTATTGTTCTAATTGCCCCATTCTTAATGTTAGTAAAGATGTTCATTATTACTATAACTACATTACAGTATTACTGAGATGAAATTGAGATTTACAACTCACATGTATCTGCTGCAAAGTGTTAAATGTATATGAATCACTGTCAAAGTATCTCCCCAAACATACAGAAACGTTCTGGCACCGAGACTAAAGGATATGCTTTCACAGCCCAATGCCTAAAATTGTCAAATACACAAATACAATGCACGTGAAGGAGACCAGGAAGTAGTAGTTTTCAATGCCTGCTGGAGGTCCTGTCACTTGATTCGTCAGGGACACACTCGTCTTCGTTGATATAGTCCCAGTGTAACAAGTAGATATATGGATGAAAAGATAGAGATTAAAAATAAACCAGCAGTTTTAGATTAACAGGGGTTATTCAAAGAGCTCCGAATTGCTGGAGAAAGGTAACCAAACGCTGAAATTCAGCGTACGGTTACCTTTCCTGGCCATTCGGCTATCCAGAGAACAGGCAATTCGCCAAATCCTGGCGAATTGCCCGCACATACGGTGACTGTTCGGTACCTGTTCAAGGGCAGTGAATTCCCATAGAGAAGCAATGCTTCGGCTATTCAGGGAGCAAAACCCAGCAGTGAAAAGTTGCCAAATTGCCTTGCCATTCGGTGGTTTAATTCGGCAGGTTTATTCAGGCGAATCCCATAGGCTTCAATGTTAAAAATATTCCCTTTTTTTTGAGAAAGGATTTTACCAGGAAGGATACACTGAGATTTCTCTCGTTTTCAACTATGTCCTGGATGGCGAGTATGTACCGTTAGGTGTCTTACCCAAGGACATTTACTGGAGAGGTGCTCTTGCCAGGATCGAACCCATGTCTCTAGTCTCCCTCTACGCAGAGCAGTGATGTTACTTACCTCTACTCCACCCAGTCGGTACAATAACAATAATGAATTTTAATTCAATATCTAATAAACTGTTGATTATAATATTCTGCAGTAAAAAGTCTCTTTATTTATAGATTATTTAGGATCTTTTAAGCATTTTTCGTGATTTATTTTCAAAAACCTTTCCTTCTTTTTTCTGTAACAGCCCTTTTTATTATCATTCATTGGACCTCATATGTAAATTTCAGACATTTCCGCTCAGTAGTTTCTTTGCAAGCAGCGTTTTTTAAAAATTTATTCGCTCTATTCGTCTGCGGTGTTGGGTTTTTCTGGCGGCTGCGCTGCGTGTGATCGGCTCCTGCTCGGGGTTTTCTGGGGTTAATCCAGATGTTTTTGCGGGTTTCGGTGTGCCTTCGCCAGGTTATGTGGTGAGTGTTCGTTGGGTTTGCGGTTAGTTTTCGGTGGGTTTGCGGCAGCTTTTCCCTGCAATTCGGGGAACCTGTGGTGTTTGCTGAATACACCGCAGGGTCGCCGAAATGGGATCACCAAATCGAACCGAATTGAAGAGAACAAAAAGTCACCGAACGTGCAGTGACTTTTCGACTCTCTTTGAATAACCCTATAAGAGTTTGAGATAAGTAGTTCCAGCTAAATGATCAACCCGAGGTGTGAGACTCACTTATGAGATCTTTATGATTTAACCTAAGAGTTTCAGACTCTGTTGGCTTTACTAGTTCTAAAGGCAAAGGGGGTTTTAAGGTGCTCTAATTTTGACTATTATCTATCGTGCTTCCATTCAAACTAGAATATATGAATAGTCTTCTAACCAATCCATGCATGTTGTAGCTCTTCCAGGAAAAAAAAAATCCTTTAAATCTAGTTTATTTTAGTCTCATAATTGATGGTGATCATTGGATTTGTTGACCGTCTCACAGTTATGCACATCCAGGTGGTATGTAGTCGATGAAAAGACAAATTCCATTACCCGCTTTCCCATCCTACAGTTAAGACATCACCCATTCATCTTCCCTGCTGGTCAACATGGGTGTTTCCTAGACACAGCACTGTACCTTTCGTACTGATCATTATCAATGGTCTTGCTGGGTCATACAATTACACCATTTATTTTCCATCCCACAATACCCTCTGTATTCTTGCTTGACTGTTTCCATTATTTACAGTTAACTATTTTATCCCATTTCTTCAGATCTTGGACAGAGTGTGATCTTCTTTATCTCGTTTTGAAAAATTACATGTTAGACCACCTACACCCCGTGTACACTTAATTGACCATATTTATGGCTTGCTCGTGTCCTGTCTGTATAAATCCTTACCACGATATTCTTGGATCTGGTCTTCGAAAAACACTATTCCTTTATTTTAATGAGGCTTTATCTGACTAGATATGGATAGAGAATCGAAAGAACAATTGCAGTACTGAACATTACCAGGAACATTACCATGTTTGGTCGAGGTGGTATGAATTTATACACACTTCACAAAGAGTTTATATTGATGCTGGTGGCCCGGCTTGTAGGGTTGATGGTGTGCCAGCTGTCAGTGTTGTATTTTAAGGTCATCGCCTACCTTAAGTCTTAAGAGGGTATTCACTAACTGCCGAATTGGCCCCCGAATTGAGCTGTTTGGTGAATTTCACCGTTTGGTGCAATTTAGGGCCAGTTCGTCTAATCACCAAGCTATCAATTCACCAAATACAGGCAAATTAACAGTGCAATTCGGCGGCATTATGCGGCACGGAAATTGCCCTATAGAAGACTATCGTGTCTTCAGTTCATAGAACGTCAAACTGCACCGTGATTACATTTTTAAATTGACTCCTATGGGATTTGGCTGTTTAAACCTCAAGCCATTTCATCGGAATATCATTTTTTAATTTATTTGTTTTAAAGACAGTTTATTCTTTTTATTTTATTTTGTAGAACACCATTTTGTATTTTTTAGACGACATTATTGTTTTTCCTACTTTCATTCTTTATTTAAACAACCTTTTTGTTATTTGGACACATCTTATTGATTTATACTCATATTAAGAGAAAAGGAGTCTTGCACCTCCCCTCCAGTTCGTCATATTTCGCTGATGACAAATTCGGTGGTTAACGTGAACTTCAGTGGTTTTCCCCGATGTCCAATAATAGTTTTGACAACTACATTTTCGGTGCACTACGGTGACCATTCGGTGAACAGTGAATTCACTGAAATTTCAACGAAATGGAATCGCCAAAATGCACCGAAAGTGAAAAGCACTGAAATTTCAGTGCTTTGTAAATAGACTCTTTAGGCTTTTTCTGAAATCTAACTGTTCTCTGATTTATACCCTGACAGTTTTTCCATTGTTTATATATTTCTGTTCTTCCCTTTATTTTATTTATTCCATTTTATACGGCTACTTTTGGTGTAGTCCATCATGGCTGTTCATGCTATTTTCATGAGATGTTTTTTACGCATAAACTCTTAATATTAAGCAAACCTAAAATAAACAAGTGTATCACAGTGATACAAGATATTGGAAAAAAAAGTTTGCAATCAGTGAAAAGATATTGTTAATGAATCTGATTTGTGAAAATAACAGGTGTACATCTTGTGTAATCCTATGCAATGCAGTTGGTCTCAGTGTGCAGTCATACACAATAGCAACAACAAAAAACCCTATAGTAAACACAAGTTCTGAGAAAATTAAGAATGCCTATAGCGAAGTTTACTACTGAAGAACAGTAAAATCTATCCCATTAAATAATCAAAGATGTGTAAGAAGTAACAGAAAAAGGGTAGTCCAGGTACAGAGTCCATGATCCTCTGTCTGAGTGTGTGAACTTGAACCTCAACCCATGTTTTGCAATAGAAACAATTAATTCATACAAATCTCATGATTTGTGTTTCTTCCGCACAACATTTCATAGCTTAATGGCAGCATGTTATATATAATTCATAAACAAAACCTTCTTTGGAAAGCACATTAGCCACATTCCATTTCCCGATGTAGATGTATTTGATGCATGGAATGATGTGCCCAGTATGTTAATGTTTATTTAGAGAAAGGCCAATGTCTCCCAGTCAGACCTACTTTGAAGCTAGATTGCTAATCTATATTTAAATGACATGACAATGGGTATCAAACTGTGGAGCAACACTGCAGGTTTACGAGTTTCAGAACAATATTACAGGCTACCAATTTTAGAGATCAAATGGATACACTTAACCCAAGGGCGCTTCGCTTACCCTGTGTATGACCACAAGTCTTTCGCTCACCATGCACCTCAGCCCCTCGTTCATTCACTTGACCTGCATCTCAGCCTTGGTCCGTTACTTCACTGTGTATAGTTGCCTGGTCTCTTTACTTACCCTGTGTTGCGGTCCCTTCACTTACCCCACACTTTGGTACCTTCACTCACCATGTGTTTCTGCCCACACCCCTTCACTCTCCCTGTGTCTTGACCCCTGATCCTTCCCTCTCCAGGTGTCTTGGCCCCTGATCCTTCCCTCTGCAGGTGTCTTGGCTCCTGATCCTTCCCTCTCCAGGTGTCTTGGCTCCTGATCTTTTCCTCTCCAGGTGTCTTGGCTCCTGATCCTTCCCTCTCCAGGTGTCTTGGCTCCTGATCCTTCCCTCTCCAGGTGTCTTGGCCCCTGATCCTTCCCTCTCCAGGTGTCTTGGCCCCTGATCCTTCCCTCTCCAGGTGTCTTGGCCCCTGATCCTTCCCTCTTCCGGTGCCTTGGCCCCTGATCCTTCCCTCTTCCGGTGCCTTGGCCCCTGATCCTTCCCTCTTCCGGTGCCTTGGCCCCTGATCCTTCCCTCTTCCGGTGCCTTGGCCCCTGATCCTTCCCTCTTCTGGTGCCTTGGCCCCTGATATTTCCCTCTCCCAGTGTCTTGGCCCCTGATCCTTCCCTCTCCCAGTGTCTTGGCCCCTGATCCTTCCCTCTCCCAGGGTCTTGGCCCCTGACCCTTCCCTCTCCCAGTGTCTTGGCCCCTGACCCTTCCCTCTCCCAGTGTCTTGGCCTCTGATCCTTACCTCTCCCAGTGTCTTGGCCCCTGATCCTTCCCTCTCCCTGTGTCTTAACCCCTGATCCTTTCTTCCCCCTATGTCTTGACCCCGGATCCTTTCTTCCCCCTGTGTCTTGACCTCTGTACCTTCATTCTCCCTGTGTCACAGTACTAGTTTCTTCACTCACACCGTGTCTTGGCACTGGTTTCTTCTCTCAACCTGTGTCTAAGCCCACTTACTTACTGCCTTCATTCACCCTCTGCGTCTTGCCTAGGAGGTGTGATGGCTAAAGAAATTGTTTCGTACAAAAAGTTTTTTGGCCGAAACAGAATTCAAGTAACTATCATTTCATTATTTCGGATCCCTAAAGAAATCAATAAATACTGCTTAATTTGTGTTAGATTAGAGTTAAAATCTAAGGTTAATAATTAGGCCCCGTTCACACTGTGCGATTTATCGCGCGGATTTTGCCACGATGTCGCAGCAAAATCCGCGCGACGTCGCGCTGTGTAGTTTCTCCAATGCATTTCAATAGAGCTGTTCCCATCTTGCCATCGCATGTCGCGCGTTGCAGAAGCATGTCGCTGGTACATGACCCTTTTTTTGCGATTTGCTATCTGCGATTTGTATTGGTGGTGCTTTGCAAAAATCGCAAAAAACAGCGATGTCGCACGACATTATCGCACCATGTCGCGAATATGAAAATCGAGCGGAAAGTCGCGCGATTTTCAAAACGCACAGTGTGAACTTAGTATTTCAGTGCACTTCAGCAATCTGTTTATAGAAATCATTCATTTCAATAGTTCTTTATGGGACAACTTTGGTGCCCCTGAAGTGTGCCGAATTGCACCATATTTTGCTGTCAATTGGCCTGTGGTGCTGAATCCACCAGATTCAGCATCACAGATTCAGCACCAAAACGATTTTGTTATGCCGAATCGACTCGTCATGTACTCTTTCGTTTCAAATGCAAGTCATCGCAGATAAAATAGATATGTTATTTCGGAAGTACTCCCAAGGTACGAATCGATGGAATTTCGGACGTATTGTGATTCGCAACTCAATGAAACGCACACCTTCAGTCTGCCCATGTCCTTTCATTCTCCCTGTGTCTTAGTCCCTGTTCCTCCACTTCTCCTGTGTGTTGGCCCCTGTACATTCACTCTCCCTGTGTCTCAGCCCCAGTTTCTTCACTCACATTTTGTCTTGGTGCTGGTTTAGTCTGTCAACCTCTGTCTGAGCTCCTTCACTCACTCAAAGTCTGGCAATTTTCAAGTCCTGGTAGGTTTATGAAAATGGAAGAATATGCTTTATGCTGCCGTTATATTGTCTGAATTTAACACTAATCACTTTGTCTTTAAGGGCTAAATGAATGGACATACATATTAATCCTACAATAATGTAAGCATTTTACCTGGTAAGGCAAGTCGGCCATTCTTAAATAAGTTTCCATTTTCAGGCAGAATGGAGATAAACTGGGGATTCCATTGTTTGGACGAGAAAACTGATGGAGAATGATCGCATCTTTGGAATCAACTTTCTGTTCTTTTCTGAAAAAAGAAAAACCTCTCCATTAATTTAAAAATGACAGAGAATTCAATTACAAGCCAAATATGCGGGTGTAGCTGATGTAGAAGACATTTAATTGAAATTAATAAGCAAGCATATAAAGAAAATCAAACATTTTACTCCACATGTAAATGTGGTATGCAAATGTGTAGGTAGGAACATAAGTGTGGTAGGTACAAGACAACAAGTATGGCCGACAGCTAGATTGAGCCTTTAAAGACAGTACATCCTGATGGTTTTTATTTTTTTGGGGGTGAGGGGGCAGAAGGTTGGTGCATGCCTAGCACTGACAAAAAAAGACAATAGATTCCTACAGTGTTAGGCTAGGGTCAGAGTGGGGCAGTCGGAACGCGCGTGCAGGCGCACTAAATCACGGCGGCAGTAGCAGCACATAACGGCCAATGACGGCCAATATACGCAGTACGTGCGTACAAAACTGCGCCGACACCACGCAACCGGCAAATGAACGCATTTTTCTCAGAACGTGAAACCGCTGCTACAGACGTACAGAGTGCGCTGCGGCCGCATAGCAGCGTGTGTGCGTGATTAGGAGACGTCAGACGCTGCTAGTGTGCGGCTACATAACGTTCAAACAGCCGGATTTCCCTAGAATTGCGTTGGTGAGTACCTGCGACTGTGCGACTGTGGTCGTCTGACCACTTAAGCGTATTCCGTGAAAAAATGCATGCGCACGCATCGACGTACATTTTGACGGTGGCCGCAGAAAATGCGCTCATCTGTCCCTAGCCTTATAAGGGTCTGAAAAGATGTGTATAAAGATTCCCCTGCTCTACTGCCCACCATCTCACAGTAACATTAGAACAGGTTGAAGTAGACAACAAGCCAGGAGTACTGAAAATGGCAGATTAAGGGGACATTATAGGGGCTATTCATAAATCACTGAAATTTCAGCCGAATTTTGGTGTTTTGCACTTCAGCGATTCCATTTCACCATTCACCGTAGGGTCACTGTAGTGCGGTGAAGATGAGTTGCCAAGGTCCCGCGGAAAAGTTTTAGAACATCACCGAAGAGCACCGAAGACTGCCGAAACAAAAGGTGTTCAAAAAGACTTTTTGCTGAAAATGAAAAGAACAACGAAAAACAATAAAAATTTTAACTACATTGAATCCTATGGGATTCGCCTGTTTAAATTTGTCAAACTGAATCACCGAAATCAGTGCATTTGGATGACACTTCGGTACAGTTCGACATTCTCTGACTAGATTAACCATTACTTCTTTGTAGAACAGTTTTGCTGCCAAATTGCCGTACTGTGGTGAACTGCACTGTATTTCGCCTTCATTTGGGCCAGTGTTTGGAGAATTGACAATTTAGTGAATAGACAAACTTCCGATATTGCACCATACAGGGAAATTCACCGTTTGGCGCCCTTTGGTGGCAAGTTCGGTCCCTTGTGAATAATCCCTTACATAAGCAGTAACTAGACTCCTTGAACATTACAAATAAAGCCACATTATAGAACACATGCTGTTGGTTTTTTTTTTTCTGTGTTTGAAGTAACAGCATGTAAAAAGGGAAAATAAAGTTAGGTTTTGATCTCTTGTTTCCAGTTTGTGGATTTTTCCCATGGTGCAACATTTATCAAAAACTTTGCTTTGTGGCTCTTGTTTATTCATTTATTTAACAGTTAATGAGGTGGAGGAGGGAATGTTTTGATGAGGCAGCAGCAGGTTATTGTTCTTCAGGCTACTTGAGATAAGAGATGGCAGCTGAATGAGAAATGACGGGGAGCTTAAAAGATTTCTAATCCACCCCCTAGCGATGTCCTTTTACTACATCCCACACAATACAATGATTTGAGACAGTGATCAACCAATAGACTCCATTATATGGCCAAAGCCACACTGTGAGGAGCAAGTGATGTAAGGATATTGTGGGGGCACTTTACAACACAAAAGATCACAAAATTAATGCACCCAAGTGACACATAGAGTAAAATATTTTCTTAACTAAACAAAAGAAAACTAAAGCACATGTAAGATATCAGCAACATAAAATAAACACAATAATAATATTTCATTTTTTTTGGTGGTACTGCCCCTTTTAAAGAGGGAAGTACTTATATCTTGGAAGGAATCCTGACACCATCTCTGACAGCTATTACACACTATTCAAACACCTTTTCTCCACATAATAAAACACTGGAAGTTCGCATTTCTTTCTTTCATAGAAGTGGCAACAGAATTTCCCTTTGTCAGAACTAATGATCCATATCCCACTTTAGGTAGATCTCAAAATCTTTTTGCACAAAATATCGGTAGTATTTACTTGTGCCAAACATTCCCATTCATATATGTTTTTAATACTGTGTGCTTTATTATACAATGACAAGTCATGATTGTGCCATAAAAGTTTATTCCTTACCTTACAGGTTTTTTTGTTATCAAATTCTCAAATGATACATGAGAACTACAAAGCATAGATAAAAAAAGAAACAATAAAATTAGGCAAAACCAAGCTGATAAATGGAATTCTTAACTGAGGGAAGCCCTCCACAATTTAAGACTGTACCGGCTCCCCAGAGAGGTGATGGGGAGAATCTAGCAGACATTAACCAATTGACTAATATATAAATCACAATGATAATAATATAACACCAACAGTGCTACACAATAAAGATTGGGGGATTTCCGAACAAACTTTGTAATCACAGATGAAAGGTGTAGAGGGCCCTGCACGCAGGAGCATACATTCTAATTTGCTCTTATTCCCTAGAGTGTCCCTTTAACTTTTTATTCATTTAATTTCTCTTAATTTGTGATAGGCCATCTATATAATTAAAAAACAGCTTTAGAATCGAGTTTTACTTTGATGTCCATAAAACATAAGTTGTTATTAGCCTTTAACATTTGTTAGCTGGCTGTAAAAGATATGAGATGCATTAAAATACAATAAAAGCATGGAGAAAGGGTTTATAGATTACGTGCCTTCATATTTTTATCTCTGTTGTGAATGCAAAGATCTCAAAGAGCAAGTGACTTTAGAAGAAAACTACATATTCAAACCTTACTGAACAATTGGTACATCGTATTCCCAGTCACCTGGGAGGAACACCACTGATTACTCAATCAAAAACAGAATATCTGATTACTGAACATTCTGTACTTTTGTATCTATGTGTGGTCCCTTCCTTGACACTGATATTAAGGTAGAAGTTTATTTGTGCCCCAGGGACCCGTCGATGCTGTTCATTCAGTATTCAGGGAAATTAGTTGTTTCTGGATTTAGTTTTTATCATACTTACTTCCATTCAGTCATGCTTTGTTTTTTCCCTGTGGCTTTCATGAAGTCATTAAGACTTTAGGAGAAGATCTGTGATTTAAGCTGTTATTTAGAAAACACTGAAATTTCAGTGCTTTCTATTTCAGCACTTTCAGTGTGCTTCGGTGATTCTATTTCGCTGACGCTGCGATGAATTCACTATTTACCGCAGTGTCCCCAAAGTGCGCCGAAGATGGAGTCGAAGACCAATAAACGCCGTCGAAGACAGCTGAACAGACCGGCGAACTGCAGAAAAAAAAGGAAAACGGAACTCTGCTATTCTTCTAAAAGGTGTTTAAACCACTAAAAATGCACAAAAAGTGTCTAAATAATAAAAAAAGTTCCTTTAAAAAAATAATAACAAGGTCTGGTACAGAATTTTAAAAAAGCCTTTAAAAAAATGAGAGTCAAAAATTTCATCTAAAAAAATACAAAACAA
This sequence comes from Leptobrachium leishanense, assembly GCA_009667805.1. Lineage (NCBI taxonomy): Eukaryota > Metazoa > Chordata > Amphibia > Anura > Megophryidae > Leptobrachium > Leptobrachium leishanense. The sequence continues at coordinate 303,480,025 of CM019066.1, read as the reverse complement.
GTATTCTAAAAAATAATTAAAAAGGCTTTTTGAGAAAAATTTAAATTAAAAACAGTTGAATAAAAAAAAAAGAGAATAACAATAATATTGTTTTACATTGACTCCTATGAGAATTCGCCTGATTAAACCTGTCAAGCTGAATCACAGAAACTCAGGGCATTTCACTGACACTTCACTCCAATTCGGCGTTCACTGAATAGATTAACCATTACTTCTCTATGGGACAATTTCGCTGCCGCCGGAGATCGCAGAATTGCGACGATCTGTGACGAACTGCGCAGTATTTTGCTGTCAAATCGCCAGTATTTGGCGAATTGACAGATTACTGAATAGACTAACTGCCACGAAATTGCACGTAGGGTGAAATTCACCGTTCGGTGTAACTTGATGGCAAGTTCGCCCCTTACTGAATAACCCCTTAAGTGTCCAGGTTGTCATAACCCAGCCGGTGGTATTTCAAAGGGCCATTCAGGAGACCTAACTTTAAGGGGGCTACAGAAGAGCCTGAAGTCTTAACTTGTGGTCTGCCGATAATTATAATTAAGACGGAATATTCTATTGGTTTTAAATAGTTTTTTCTAAATCCATTCTTCATGTTAAAAACAACCATTTGTCCTAACTTACATCTACTAAGTAATTCCTACCTTTAGGGACTTTTTCCTATTTTATGAAAGAGTCCACAGACTTTTCCCTTTTGATCTAAATGAAAGCTTTGTACTGACCAGCCAAGTCCATCTGTGGCTCCTGCTGAGAAATGCTAACAAATGTACATGCATTGAGATAAGGAGTGAAAAATCTACAGAGTCTTCTGTTAATTAGGGGTAACTTTGCTAAAATGTGAACAAATAAGTACACTGGATGCTGGTTTTAGCACAGGATGTGTCACTGGTTAATGGGATGCTAAATGAAGGTGCCGGGCAGCAAGACGCAAATGTCCAGGGTCGACCTTCTGTAAATTCATGATTTGTTCATAGACATTTCTGTAGAAGGGGCTCCAGCACCCCTAAACTACAGAACAACACTTCCCCAGCATGCACACACTGGATCACAGGGATTAGACATCTCCTCCGGGCCCAAGCGACACATAGGAAAGGAGGGGGCTGATTAAATCAAATGTAAATTACAAAATAAAAAGCAGGGTAATCTCACATTTTCCTAGCCCCCCCCTGCTTAATTTGACAAATAACATTACATACTTCCAGCCCCTCATACAATTTCACAGCCCTTATGAAGACATGCATTGATGCCCTATGCTCTTACAACTCCCAGAACACTCAGCAACCCCCCATTCACACTATTTGCCATCATGCACATCCACCGCCTCCACTCTAGCAACCTTTCCCATCACATACATCCATAACCCCCACTCAAAACCTTTACAAATTCAACCACTTCACACTCTCACAGCAACTTCCGTCATACACATTCAGCCCTCACATACGGCTGAGATGTGAAGGGGAAGGAAAGGTGGGCTGTAGAACAAGAGAGATGTGGTCAACACAAAGATGGGAGCAGTAAAGCCCAAGGAGGCGACGGTAGCATAAGATCTGACAGGGGTGGATCCAAATAAAATTTTAGGAGGGGTAACGTCCCAACTTATTATGCCCCCATTTCATTTATTAAACATCCCGATTCAGTTATAATTTACCTGAGCCTCTATTCCATTTAGTATGCCCCAATGTCATGTAGCATGCCCCCCATTTAGTTTTGTCTACATCCAGTTTCATGTAGTATGCCCTTATTGCCCTTTTTCATTTAGATGACTCTATTCCATTTAGTAGCCCGTAAGATCCCATTTCTGTTATTATGCCTCTATTCAGCCATTTTATTTAGTATGTTCCCATTTCGTGTAGTATGCCCCCCATTTAGTTTTGTATGCATACAGTTTCATTTAATATGCCCCTATTGCCCTATTCCATTTAGTATGACCGTAAGATCCCATTTCAGTTATTATGCCTCTAGTCACCCATTTTATTTAGTATGTCCCCATTTCATGTGGTATGCCCCCCATTTAGCATAGTATGCCTCCCTTTTCATTTATAACACCCCTATAACCCAGTATCATTTAATATGACTCCATTCTATCTATTAAGCCACTCCTATGTCATTACTTGCATTTCTGACCTGTCCTCCTTTACGCTTGGCTCTGTGATTCATGGTGGGCATTTTCCATAATATTATACATACTGTACATGCGCGTTCCCTGAATGTCTGACATACCACAGTAGTCGAGCCATGAGTCATTGCTATGAAAGGTTAATAGCTCCTGTCAGCTGGCTAATTTCATAAGTAGGGCAAAGGCTTTAGATAGCAGCCACTGCCTAAATAGATGCATTGCCATGCTATGGGGTGTGAGGGATGCATACACTTTTCTGGCCCGATATGTTGCAAGGTGCAGTTGCCTTAGTGTAGCCCCCCCCCCCCGCAATGGGTCCAGAGAGTAGGCAGCATAGACAGATATATGGGAAGGAAGAGAAGGAGATAGAGATAGAGAGGGAAAGAAAAGAAATGTATACAGTGAGTAAAGAAGAGATTAGCAGCGGGAGAGAGAGAGAAGTGGGTAATGGGATGAAGGGGCACAGATAGAAGGGTGACGAATCCCCCATCCGTTGTTTAGTTCTTTTGAGGTAATACAGGGTTATTTGTGCAGATCTTGGAGCCCCTGATCTCAAGTCACCATCAGATAGGAGAATATTAGTTCTGTGCGGTTTAGCTTCATATCCTGATCTCCAGTGTCAGCCATTTTTTTTATCACTCATTTCAGCACCATGGACAGTGGCTTGGAGCTATCTATAACTGCTGATACGCTTTTCTGTGTATTTAGAATCCTGGCCTTCTGCAAAGATATTTTAATTTTACACTTCAGACTTAATAATTCATATAAAAATGACAACAAACACGTAAATAGTTGCCAGACACTTGGATCCACCGATGGCACACACGTCTTATAGACACATTATTAAGCCAAACCATGCTGGCTCTGCCAACTGCACCACTGTTACCCAGTTCAGGTTTTACAATTTGACCTGTACATCAATCTATACAAATGGAAGGCATAGATATAAATATTGAGTATATCCTTTAGCAAATTAGCTGTCTGAATAAAAGGTATACAAGCCCACTTCCTGCACAATAAAAGGCCTATAGACCAGCGGGATGGTGGAATTCAGCACCAGAACACAGAGAAGCCATTGATAGGAATATGACAATCTTTTTAATATCCATCACTTAATGAAATATCACTCACAAAGTGGGCCGGTTCATGACAAAGCTGTAAAATGCAACTCACTGATACAGCGAGACATTCCGTGAAGATAAGTAAAGCTTCTGTAACAACACGCAATACTGACAAATATTTTTTAACTGCCTAGTAAAAATCATATCGAACAGCAACCTAATGAAAACATCAACATCAATTACACACACTAGATACACTGACTATATAGACTAGTGTCAGTTGCCTGTTGCAAAATAATATCAGACAGGGAAGGCCCAAAGGAAGATCCTCAGATGTTGTAGAACTACCTCCTGGGGCAGACCTATGCTAAAGCAAAGCACAAAGCCGCCTACGTGGGCTTTGTACACTGGAGTGGCCAGTAGGTGCCTTACCTGTCATTCTACCTTGTGAGATCCCAGATTGAGTTACTCTACCCACCACCCACCGCTCTTGTACTAACAACCTGGGAACTATATAAAGCATGCATTTATAGATAAGATTTTCGTCTTCTCTCCCTCAAGTTCTCACTGTCTATAGGGACCTAACTATTTCCATTTGCAGCAGATGGTTCCAGCCACTGTGTGAAGGTGATTAAGGGGACTGAGTAATGGAAGACTTTGGGTCATCCTCTGCCTCCAGGTCAGATTATCAGAAGGCAGTTTTTCAAGCTCCCATGGATGTAGCAAGAGGATCGACAGAAAATCAAAGATAATTAAGATTTGTCAGGCTAATGTACCAAGATATGCAAAGCATGATGGGTGTTTTAGCTTGCCAGCAGATTGCGATCTGCCTTTTTTTTTTTTATATTTAAAGTTTTTATTATGCAAGCAAGAATGATACACAAACTGGTAAGATAGGCCTCGCAGGGCCAAATAGGCATCAAATACACATAAATCATAAGGGGGGGGTCTCATAGGGAAACATCAAATTCTCGAATAGCAGAGGGGGAAGTGGGGAACACAGTCAGAATAAGCCCCAGCCGTGGGACTATAGCAAAAAAGGCTGCAGTGTCCCTAAAAAAGGGGGGAGTCTCAGAAACGGAAATAATAAAAGCATCCAAAGACAGCAAAAGATCAGCAAAATCACCCCAATTAGGGGGGTCTCATCCAAAATGTGTGGCCAAAAAGAAAAAGCAAAGTTTCAGCGTGGTGGGGGGTTATAAGGGTAAAACAAGAACGGGCGGCATACAGGCAATGCGACCCCCAGCTGGCCACAGCGCCCGACAGCCGCTCAAGCATCATCCCCGGAGAAGCTTTCTGGGCCTTCTGAAGCCTGCGCCGTTCCGCGATATCCACCGCCAAGTCCTTTGGCAAAATCACCTGGTACTTGAAACGATCATCAGGTATGACCCTCATCGACCAGGTCGCATCCGGGGCCTCCCCTCCCGGGGTTCCATCCAGCTTGTCATACCGCCGGCGAACCACTCCAAGGCCGCAGATCAGCAGGCATCCCTCGACCTCCACATCAGGGCAAGAGCAACCTCTTCCCTCCCGCCGCTGAGGGCGCACATCAGACGCCTCCATTCTGCGCGCACCCCCGCCAAATCCGCCGCCGGGTCAGCAGTCGCGTTCAGAGGATGGGGGCCCTCCATCCTCCAAGCCCGCGCCCGCCAGTCCTTCGGGCAGAGCCGTTACACAGGGGGAGGAAAAGGAAGCGATAGATATTCCACAGCGGAGCGAGGTAAGGTAACAGGCCTCAAAATGGCCGCCGGGTCAGTTCTCCCCTCGGGAAGCAAGGCCCCAAACTCCGCTGGGCCCTGGAGGGGGGACCCCGCGGCTCCAGGGCACTCCACCCGATGGCCAGCCGCGCAGGGACCCCCCAAGGGGGCTATTCAAGCAGGGATTCATGTCAGAAATCTCCTCTGACAGCCGCTGGAGCTCAGCACAGACACGTCTGTTCCCCCGCGCGGCCAGCCACGCCCCCCGCGATCTGCCTTTTAACCAATCCTGATATAAGTGACCTTCTGTATAGTATTCAGTGACCTTCACTGTAGGCCCAAACATGCCTATATACTGGAAAATACCAGTGTCTAAGAAACACCGTTAATGTAACCAAATCCATTAAGACTACCTTGAGCGTTTTCTGTATTGATTTACTTTAACAATATACTAAAAAAAGGTGTATTTCTCTTCAATGTATTCAGAAACATTATCCTTTGGGAACCCTATCCCATTGGTCTCCATTGATTTATAGCAACCAGCTTTCTAACAGACTATCATCTACCTGCTTTTATTTACCGAAGTATCCCAGAATATACTGCCAGGCAGCAGAAAGCCAGATTAATATTTTACACTTTGTTTCCACTTAGTCTGTGTTCTAAGTATTATTGACAAATACAAGTAACTCCTTCTCTTCGAACACTGCATATATACACTGATTAAGGCTAGGGTCAGACTAACGCATTTTTCACGTTGTCCGTGAAAAAGTGCGTTCGAACGAATGGACGTATTTTTTCACGGAATACGCGGTAGCGGTCATACGATGCGCATTGTCGTCCGTGATTTTGTACGGATCATCAATAAAACCCTTTTTGCGTCTGGACGTTATGTTGGCCGGACGTGTGCAGCGTCTGACGTCTCCCAATCACGCAAACACGCCGCTATGCGGACGCAGCGCACTCTGTACGTCAGTAGTAGCGGTTTGACGTTCTAGAAAAAATGCGTTCGTTTGCCACTTGCGTTGCGCAGACGAACTTTCGTGCGGCCGTTCTTCGTATGTTACCCGGCATTGGACGTCATTTGCTGCTAGCACGGCCGTGATTTCGTGCGGTTAAACGCACGTTAAAAATGCTTTCGTCTGACCTTAGCCTAAAGAGCACCCATCATGATCACTGCACGCTGCCTGTCTCCTATAGTCTGCTCTTCTGATCTCACCTGACCAATAGCAGCTCTGATTGGATTTCAGACTGCCTGTCCCATTGCTATTACCGAAAGAATGACACCCAATAGCAGGGTGACTATATCAGCCATGTTTAAAGGGACACATATAATTTATTCATGCTGACGGGCAGTGCAAGAAGAATGTGACCCCGCAGCATTCAGAATCTATATGCTGCAGGTAAGAAATCAAATAATGAATCCCAGGTGACCTCCCTTGATTTCGTTCTTGCAGCAAATGAATTATACAGTTACAAGTATTTATAAAGCTCCAACAAATTCCTTAGCCCTGTACAATGGGAGAGACAGAATAACAAATATACATACACATTACACACATGGAACAGAAGGTGGGAGGACCCTGGTTCAGAGCTTACAATCTAAGAGGAAAGGGGTGACCCATTAGGTGAGGGTGAATAGGGTAAGTGAAGTGGCAGGTTGCAGGAGGGCTGAATGGGAAGAGGATGAAATGACAGTGGTGAGATAATGGTGTGAGCCTATAGGCTTCTCTAAAGTAATGCGTTTTCAGAGACTTTTTGAAGGACTGGAGAGACGGGGAGAGTCTATACATGTCGCAGGGCAGCACTTTTCCTTGTACTCCCTTCTGTATGAAATAGCAATATGTGTCCCTTTAAACATGGTCTATATGGACATTCTACCCAATAGGCATGTATGATAAGTGCACTTCAACTTAAATTTTGCAAGATAAAATAAAAATAATATCAAACCTTCATAAATTCCCTGCCAGTGCTCCATCCTTTCCTACTCTAAAGGGACATCAATATATCAAACGCCACCCCAACTCCTATGATTCTCTGTCCATCTAATATATTCAAAGATTTCTTGCAATTACAGGGCATAAACATCAGGTAGAAGGGGAGGCTGAAATTTGATATCTCTATTCTAAAGCAGGACCTGAAAAGGCACTGAGCTCCTCTCTCCTTGGACACTGTATAAGAGGTAAGAGCCTTTGGACGTCAAACTTCATGATTGCCCTTTAGCACAAAAATAAAAATGGATAGTCAGAGGAAATCAGTACCCTTGGCATACTGTGCTGATTATGATTCAGGTAGCAAATTCAAAAATATTGTTATTTTTATCAACATAAATAGTGAGACAAAAGCTTTTATGCTTACTACACTTAAAGGGACATGCATGCTTTGCTAGTGTGCTTTTAAAAACGTGCAATGCCCTTTGAATGAGTCAGTAGTGTCATTCAGCAGACATAAAAAGTAAATAAATATGATAATTTTTCATATTCACCTGCTTTTCTTTCTTGGTGTTTTGCACGCCCACCTCAGGAGGCAGTTTGAGCTAACCAATCAGTGCCTATACCTAGGGAGAGCTAAAAAACACACTGAGCATGTGCGTCTGTGTTGCTCCTTCTCCCTCCTGCACTGTGAGCTGAGGAGAGGGCGGGGCTGACCTTTCACCCCCAGCTACTGCAGAGACAGGGAAGGAAAGAAATCCATACACACAGGGAGAAAAAGAGACAGCAGAGAGAGGGACAACAAAGAAAATCACAGAGACACCGCAAGAAAAGTTAGAGAGAGAAAGACAGCAAAATACAGCAGAGAAAGCACAAGAAAAGGTGCAGCAAGAGAGCGCGCACAAGAGACAGACAGCACAAGAAAGAGTGAGATGGAGTGACTGTGAGGGAGTTTGAGCGAATGAACCATAAAAGAGCACAAGTGAGCTTGTCAGTGGGTGAGTGAGTGAGTCTGTGTGTGAGGAGAGCGTGAGTGTGTGAGCGAGTCAGCGGGTGAGTGTGTGAGCGAGTCAGCAGGTGAGTGTGTGAGTGAGTCAGCAGGTGAGTGTGTTTTGCTTTCACAGTTGCGAAGACGCTAATATTCAGTTCCTAAGTTTCCCCAGTCTGAGGTCCTGAGCTGCACAGCTTGTGTTAGTTCATACAGTCACAGGTATTTAAAATGCCCTAGCAAGTTCCATTGCGCTGTACAATGGGAGAGGCAGAATAACAAATGTCCATACAAGTTAAACACACAGAACAGTAGGAGAGAGGACCCTGCCCAAGAGCTTACAATCTAAGAGGAGAGGGGTGACACGCAGGGTGAGAGTAATAGCTGAGTATGTGAAGTAGTGGGGTGCATGGGGGCTCTGGGCAAGATGGAGCAAGAAATGTAGATCATGTGAAGCTTTGATGGGTGCAATAGTGGGTGGGGTAGTGGGTGGGGAGGAGGCGGGGAATATTCAGGAAGTAGGAGCTGAAGAAACACCCCTAGCTGAGGGGCGTCGCAGGAGAAGATGACATGACAGAGTTTAAAGCAAGAAAATAAAAAAAAATTAAACATTTTTAAAACTTTTATTGATTTATTCTAGTTTGTCTATAGGAATAAAAGTGTTTAAATGTCAATGTAAAAAAATATTTTTCTAGACATGCATATCCCTTGAAGGACTGCCGGTCAATGTCATATGGTGTTGTTTACAGATTACTGAAGAATAGTGGAGAATGTGGTTTTGTTATCTTTCCACATATAGAACTGTAAATATGAAATTTATAAATGCTACATAAATTCTCAGATTAACCAATAGCACTGATGGGGTTTATTCACTGAACTGAAAACTTCGCATTTAAGACAAAGAAAAACGAAAAATTCCGGCCTACAGAAAAAACGTAAGAAATTATCTTCCCAGTTTGGGTGAATATTTACACTTTTCCCTTTTTCATTCATTCCCAGCTAAACCTTCCATCAGGATTACCAAACCACACACTGATAAACAAAACATAGGATATGAAGACATTCACACCAATGGAAGGGGTTTCTGTGCCCTGGCAATATGTGTCCAAGAAATTCCCTTGATTTTGTGATGTTAGAATGTTTAGGTCATATTGTAACATTCAAATCACAATGTATCAATCTGTGTCATAGGTGGGTACAGTTGACGCCATAGGTCAGGATTGTCAAACTCTTCCGCCTAGATGTTTGCGAACTACAACTCCCAGTATTCTCTGGCCACCAACTGCATTCAAAGATTTCTGGGAATTGTAGGCAATCAACATCTGGGGAGGGGCAGAATTTGACATCACTGCTAAAGGGTGTGCCTCCATGGAGCATTATTTACAAACTTAATCATGATACATCACTCTTCGTGCTCTTTATTATGAACCTTATAAGAAACAACCACAAACTGTAGGCATGATTTGAAAAAAAAATATGGGCAAGCAGGACCAATCCACCCGGCATACTCTCCCTGTATATATGTATGGCTATGACCTGTGCTTACATTGTAACAGCGCTTTTGAGGCATTAATATTTCTACATGATTTAACGAATATACAGTAAAGAGAACGGGTGTGTATATTTGTTTATTTCTAAACACTGTCACGGACTGCCAAGGACTATGCAAGGTTTGATTTAAGACGTGTGTCCGAGCCGGTGCTGACTTGTTATGAACTCTGGCAGCACTTTTCATGCTATGTCTGGGCAATCCAGTCCTGGTTTTCCACGTAACCCACCTGAGGGAAGCCTCAGGCACTCCCTAATTCATCCTGGACACACTATTTAAGGACGTCGCCCCCTAGTCCCTGATGCCTTGACATTACAAGCTGTTTATAGTTATACCTGGAATCTCTCTCAATTGCTTGATTGTTTGTTGTCTAGGCCTTCCTGTATCCTTCATGTTTCCTGTCATCCCCATCTGATCCATGTCTCGTATGTACAACCAGCTGCTTGCTGTGTGTCACCCGCTTGTTAGAATTAAAGCACCTGTTTTCCACTGTGACCCGCTTGACTGCTGTGTGTCCCCTGCAACTGGGCTCTGCCTGTGTGCCCTGATGTCATTGACGTGACACCCACCCTTACATCCCACTTGATGCAATAAATCCGATATGAAGGGCACAAAGCCTCCATGGAGAGCATCAGTGATGTCATCAGTCACCACCATGGGTAGAGTCGATTTCCAGAGCATCTCTCCGGTATTCATGGTGAAGACACATGTTATGGCCATCAGTGCCGTCTGTGTATTGTCGCAGGTCACGGTTGCCCCCCTCTCTCTCACCTTATTACAAGCAGCTCGTGTAGGAGATATGCGGCCGCAGCCAATAGGGCTCCCCCGGTTAGATAGAGAGTCTTCTTCCACCAGGAATCGGTGCCCAACCCGGACATAACGCTGCTGTAATCCTGCACAGGGAAAGCGATGATGTCCCCATAAAAGGAAAAGTGCTCGTCGGATTGGGCACACCAACACAGGGACAGGTTCTGGTTCCGGCTCAGATCAACCACGCAAGACCTGGATGATACCAGACCAACACCCCAGGGCATGCTGCGTGATGTGTCCTCCTCCCCAGTCAGCCCAGCCGGTGCATGAAAGGGGAGGATGGGGCCGAGGGGAGCCAGGAAGGAGCGATTAATAGCCGGTGTTGTGCTAAAGTTGGTTACCCGTAGAGATGTGTTACCATTTCTCTTGGGTAAGGTGCATGCAGGCTGCTTGCAGAACACCACTCAGTGAGGTCCTATAAGGGCGATAAATCACTTGCCTTCTCATCTGCTTTTCAAGCGTTTAACAGCCAGTGAGTTGTTGTTTATATTGCCTAAACATATTATGACATGCGATACAGGAGTTGCAATATGTTAAGGCCAGTGCATAGTTATACAAAAATGAGGTACATAGGGCCCTGCTCCCCAAGTACCTTACAGTCTTTAATTTTTAGTGATTACTCTTATGTCCCAAAATAAAACAACACTTTACAAAGACCACAAATTTAAAAAAATATTCATCCCCTTACTTAAGCCTACTCGTTAACCCCACTAGCATTCATTATTCTATAAAGTGAGAATAAAAGCCATTATTAACTATATTTTTACAAAATATAAGGCAGGCTGTTAACGTGACTAAATGAGTGTAATAGTGTGTGACTGCAAGGGTTAACAAGTGGGTGCCTAAAATATGTTTTTAACTGATATTGATGCTGAGCTGACCAACCTTTACTGGTATTTCTGTGATGTAAAATATATATATTTAAGTTGTGGTGGAGGCCAAAAAATTAGATTAAAAGCCTCCATGTTGATTGAAGGCTTCTCTGTGAAAGCAGACAAAGGGTGCAAAAAAAAATGAGAAATTGCAAATGTCATTTGCATGTCTTTCCCAGAGTTCTGTGCTGCATATGGAGAATGTAGCACATGAGCTCTGTGATGCAGTTCTTTGAATTGCTGGGATGTGCAAATGGCGTCTGCGATAACAATCCATATATGTATATATTTATCCTTGATAAAGGCTCAGTCTGAGCCGAAACAATGGATTTATATGTGAACATACGAATAAAGTTATTTGTATTTTAAGTGGGAGTCCTGGAGTGCATCTCATATTGTATATGGATACATATATATATATAGATATATATAACTAAACGGTGGAGGAGGCACACGAGGACTTAGTAAAACTTTATTGATTACATTAAAAAAAACAACGTTTTGGCCCACCGAGGGCCTTTTTCAAGGTAAACCTTGAAAAAGGCCCTTACCTTGAAAAAGGCCCTCGGTGGGCTGAAACGTTGTTTTTTTTAATGTAAATCAATAAAGTTTTACTTTTTATTAAGTCCTCGTGTGCCTCCTCCACCGTTTAGTTCTATATTTTTTCAGGGAGTTAAGCACCGAGGCACTTCCCAAATGACTGCAGGAACCTTTGGCCCGCAGCACATCTTTCCAGGATATGAGTGCCCGGCCCACTGGTTGTTATATATATATACAGAACAACCAGTGGTCCGGGCACTCATATCCTATATATATATAGTAGGCCGAGTTAGTCCAGATGCCAAAATCACCAGAGTATAGCAGTCTGTAGTGATACCTTTTTCTTGGACTAACGTTACATTTAAAAGACAAGCTTTCAAGAGCGTAACCTCTCTTATTCAGGTCCAGACCTGAATAAGAGAGGTTACAGTCTCGAAAGCTTGTCTTTTAAATGTAACGTTAGTCCAATAAAAAGGTATCACTACAGAATGATTGCTATACTCGTGATATATATTTATATATGTGTGTGTCTACAAGGTTTGTGGTGGAGGACTAAAAGTGAGATAAAAAGCCTCCACACTATAATAAAAACAATATATATATATTTTAATACAGGGTGTCCCAGCAAGTCGTAAAGTTCCTCCACCCAAAGCTACTTTTAGGCTAGGGTCAGACGAAAGCATTTTTCCCCGCGAATGTGAAAAAGTGCGTCCGAACGCATTGACGTATTTTTTCACGGAATGCGCAAAAACGGTCAGACGACGCGCATTTTACCTAATCACGCAAACACGCCGCTATGCCGCAGCTGCGCACTCAGTACGTCAGTACTAGCGGTTCAGCGTTCTCAGAAAAATGCGTTCAAATTCCACTTGCGTTGCACGGCCGGACTTTTGTGCGGCCGTACATCGTATATTGGCCATCATTGCCCATCATCTGCTGCTAGTGCGGCCGTAATTATGTGCGCTAGAACGCACGTTAAGGCTAGGGTCAGACGAACGCATTTTTCACGTGCGTTTAGCCGCACGAAATCACGGCCGTGCTAGCAGCAAATGACGTCCAATGCCGGGGAACATACGACGAACGGCCGCACGAACGTTCGTCCGTGCAACGCAAGTGGCCAACGAACGCATTTTTTTGAGAACGTCAAACCGGTACTACTGACGTACAGAGTGCGCTGCGGCCGCATAGCAGCGTGTGTGCGTGATTAGGAGACGTCAGATGCTGCTAATGTCCGGCTACATAACGTCCAGACACAAAAAGTGTTTTATTGATGATCCGTACAAAATCACGGACGAAAAGGCGCATCGTATGACCGCTATCGCGTATTCCGGGAAAAAATACGTACGTTCGTTCGAACGCACTTTTTCACGGACAACGTGAAAAATGCGTTCGTCTGACCCTAGCCTAAAAGTGCGCTGGTCTGACCCCAGCCTTAGATGTGACATATATATATACATTTTTGTGATACAGCACATACTTGGGAACACATGTATTCAGACAAACAACATGGTCATCCAGGAATTTATTGTTAACATGAGCAGAATTTCTTTTGTAGTAAAGCACAATTTTTTTAATTTACAGAAAAACATCACAGCCACACTTGGCTTTGAACCACATTCACGAGTGATAGAAAACCAAAACATCCACTATAGATAAAGAAGCACTAATCTTGACTGCACATTGTAACAAACCTTACTTTATTGGTACAGTAATCTACAAGAAAAAGCAGCAGTTTTCTTCATTTCAGGAGCCTGATATTTTAGTGACAGCTATTTACCTAGGGGTTGATTTAATTCTGTTTGATTGTTTGTTTGTTTTTCTTTTCAAAACAAATCTCAACTGATATTATTTTGGATTGAATTGAGCATAATTGACCGTGATCAAAAAACAAAATATGACCGTGCTTTCAAAAAAGAAAGCAAACCAATAAAAAGACTGAAAAGATATATTTTCTGTTGAATCCGAGACACGATAACGGAATGCAGTACACCATTCGTATGTTTCCTTAAGATTGTATTACAGTTTTCGCTGTTTTTTCACTTACACATTGATTTATTGCTATGATATGGCAATGATATGACGACATAATTAACATACAATGCACCTGCCATAGTCAGCATCATATTGTTTATGGATACTGAGCATGCTTATTTGGAAATCCAATAATTAAATGAGGGTTTCAGTGAGAGTTTCCCAGCCCGACAAGCCATTGATCAACCCCTTTAAGAAATTGATATATTTCCCAATATTAACATACTGAAATAACTGAATTGGATTGCTAAAGCTGACACTATCGCGTCTAGGCACGCGTGCCAGTAATTGAGCCGGTATTTTTAACAGGAACAGAAGTCACGGTAAAGTTAATTTAATAAGAACAGAAAAATGTCCTAACTGCAGCTGTAACTTTATTAAATATCAGGATGAAGCTCTGTTAATTCGAGCGCTTAGTAAGGGACCGATAAGCTAAGAATCCTGCATAAACCTTACCCACTAACCTATATATAGGTTTTGCAGGATTCTGAGTCCAAAATATCTCCTTCAACAGCTAATCATTTCAGTGCTGTTGATGATGTTATCTGTGTGGTGTTTATAGAGTTACTTTAAATAAGCATAGGAGTTACTCTTTTAATGTGATTTGTTTATAAATAGCTGCTTTAACAGAACTGCAGAGGATATTACAGGAATACAATGTTTGTCACTTGCTGGATGTTCCAGCAGATAACAGGGCAAGTGATTTATTTCCCTTGTAAGACCTTACTGTGCTGCATTCTGCAAGCAGCCTGTGTGTAACACATCTTTTCAGGAGAGGGGAGGCTGCAGCATCACTGGGATTATCCTGAGTGATGCTTCTCCTCCTCCCCCTGATCTCTGATCTCAGTTTCCTGCTGGAGCTGTGTTGATATCACATGCCTTCAATCTCCTCCCATGGAAGATGGATCTGAAAAGTGCAGGCAGGAAAGGCAGCACAGGCTGTGTCTAGGGCCATATCACACATTATATCCGGTGGGGAGAAGCAGGGCAATATGCAGGCCTCTTCTCAAAGCCCCCACCTCTCCTGCACATTATTATTATTGTCATTTACATAGCTGACAGTTTCCGCAGCGCAGTACAATAACCGAAGGGAACATATGCATTCAGTTTATTTTCCAGAAAGGATTTTACCAGGAAGGATACATTGAGATTTCTCTCGTTTTCAAGTATGTCCTGGGTGGCGAGTAAGTACTGTTTGGTGTCTTGCCCAAGGACACTTACTGGAGAGGTGTTCTTGCCAGGATTAAAAACCTGTGTCTCCACGTTTATACAGCAGTGATGTTACCTCTACTCCATCCAGCCGGTACCTCTGCACTGCTCTCACAGTCCCCACCTCTCCTGCACATAATGAGTGAATCTAATCCTGGGGTCGAGGAGGAATGCGTGGGAACGCAGTTCCTCCACTATTTTAGAAGAGGAAACTGAGTTCCCTCTGGTCCCACACACTATAAAGCTCATATTCAGGAGTTCAATCATATTGGTCCCTATTATCTCACAATAAATCCAGGATTTATCATATTTTTTGCTGAAATCCACAAGTATTTATATAAATATATCAAATTTGAGTAAATGTTAGTGTTAAGTGTGTGATAATTGCTAATTGAGGGGCAGAGGGATAGAAATCTTGATGAGTTCCTACACTTTTTTAGGACTTGTCCTACCCCCCACACCAGCTAACCCCTAGACCACTTCTCACAGCCTCATCACCTCTCCTGCACATAATGTGTGAAGCTAATCCCTGCGCCGCTTTTCACAGCCTCAGCATCTCTCCTGCACATAATGTGTGAAGCTAACCCCTGCGCCGCTTCTCACAGTCTCAGCATCTCTCCTGCACATAATGTGTGAAGCTAACCCCTGCAGTGGCGTAGCGTGGGTTGTCAGCGTCCGGGGCCAGCCAAGAATTGTGCGCCCCCCCACCTGTGGACACGTTATCGATATTGCCCCAGCTCTCACATGGATATTGCCCCAGCTCATGGATTTGCCCCCAGCTCATGGATATGCCCCAGCTCACACATGGATTTGCCCCAGCTCACACATGGATATTGCCCCAGCTCATGGATTTGCCCAGCTCATGGATATGCCCCAGCTCATGGATATGCCCCAGCTCACACATCGATATGCCCCAGCTCACACATCGATATGCCCCAGCTCACACATGGATATGCCCCAGCTCATGGATTGCCCAGCTCATGGATATGCCCCAGCTCACACATGGATTTGCCCCAGCTCACACATGGATTTGCCCCAGCTCACACATGGATTTGCCCCAGCTCACACATGGATTTGCCCAGCTCATGGATTTGCCCCAGCTCATGGATATGCCCCAGCTCACAAATGGATTTGCCCCAGCTCATGGATTTGCCCCAGCTCACGGATTTGCCCCAGCTCACGGATTTGCCCCCAACTCATGGATTTGCCCCCAACTCATGGATTTGCCCAGCTCATGGATTTGCCCCCAGCTCATGGATTTGCCCCCAGGTCATGGATTTGCCCCCAACTCATGGATTTGCCCCCAGCTCATGGATTTGCCCCCAGGTCATGGATTTGCCCCAGTTTACACATGGATTTGCCCCCAGCTCATGGATTTGCCCCCAGCTCATGGATTAGCCCAGCTCATGGATTTGCCCCAGCACATGGATTTGCCCCAGCTCATGGATTTGCCCCCAGCTCATGGATTTGCCCAGCTCATGGATTTGCCCCCAGCTCATGGATTTGCCCCCAGGTCATGGATTTGCCCCCAGCTCATGGATTTGCCCCCAACTCATGGATTTGCCCCCAGGTCATGGATTTGCCCCAGCTTACACATGGATTTGCCCCCAGCTCATGGATTTGCCCCCAGCTCATGGATTTGCCCAGCTCATGGATTTGCCCAGCTCATGGATTTGCCCCAGCACATGGATTTGCCCCCAGCTCATGGATTTGCCCCCAGCTCATGGATTTGCCCAGCTCATGGATTTGCCCCCAGCTCATGGATTTGCCCCCAGGTCATGGATTTGCCCCCAGCTCATGGATTTGCCCCCAACTCATGGATTTGCCCCAGCTCATGGATTTGCCCCAGCTCATGGATTTGCCCCCAGCTCATGGATTTGCCCCCAGGTCATGGATTTGCCCCAGCTCATGGATTTGCCCAGCTCATGGATTTGCCCCCAGGTCATGGATTTGCCCCCAGCTCATGGATTTGCCCCCAGGTCATGGATTTGCCCCCAGGTCATGGATTTGCCCCAGCTCATGGATTTGCCCAGCTCATGGATTTGCCCCAGCTTACACATGGATTTGCCCAGCTCTCACCTGGATATTGCTCCAGCTCCGGCAGGGGTTGAGGGGACCCAGATGCCGGGCAGCGCGGGAGTGCCTGCCTGGTCCTGAAGAGTCCATCCTGTTGAAGGTGATGCGGCTGCGTGGCGTGCGTGCGCAGGTCACGCGGTCCGGCCAGTCAGGTGGTACAGAGACTCAGTACCACCTGATTAGCCGACCACGTGACCGGCTGCGCCTGCACACAGCCGCTTCCCTTTAACAGGACGGACTCTTCAGGACCGGGCAGGCACTCCCGCGCTGCCCGGCATCTGGGTCCCCTCAACCCCCGGGCCAGTTTTAGGGGCGCAAATGCGCCCCTAACTAAACTGCGCCCGGGGCCACGGCCCCCCCAGCCCCCCCACGCTACGCCACTGAACCCCTGCACCACTTCTCACAGTCTCAGCACCTCTCCTGCACATAATGTGTGAAGCTAACCCCTGCACCACTTCTCACAGCCTTAGCACCTCTCCTGCACATAATGTGTGAAGCTAACCCCTGCACCACTTCTCACAGCCTCAGCACCTCTCCTGCACATAATGTGTGAAGCTAACCCCTGCACCATTTCTCACAGCCTCAGCACCTCTCCTGCACATAATGTGTGAAGCCCCCACCTCTCCTGCGCACAGGGCTCGAGTCCAGCGGGAACGCGCGGGAATGGCGTTCCCGCACTTCTCCCGCAGAGGAAACGAATGTTCCCGCTGTGGGCCAATTTAGTTTATCGCTGGGGCTGCTAGCGGAATGCCCCCTCGACTGGCCCGTGTTCCCGGAGTGCTTCCTGTCTGCTCCTCTCACGCAGCCGCCGTCTTCAGCCTTGTGAAGGCTGTGACGCGGCCTACTGCCGAGATCTCGCGAGTTCACGCCACAGCCTTCACATCAGAAGAAGCCGGCGGCAGCGTACAGTAGCTCAGAGGACCACGTGGGAGGAGGTCTGTCTGTTTGGGTAAGTATAATTCTGGGCTCTGCTGGTATATAAATTATGGGCTCTGCTGGGTATATACACATCATGGGCTCTGCTGGGCATATATACATCCTGGGCTCTGCTGGTATACAAATTATGGGCTCTGCTGGGTATATATACATCATGGGCTCTGCTGGGCATATATACATCCTGGGCTCTGCTGGTATACAAATTATGGGCTCTGCTGGTATATACATTCTGGGCTCTGCTGGTATATAAAATTATGGGCTCTGCTGGTATACAAATGATGGTGTCTGCTGGTATATATAATTCTTGGGTTTGCGTGTAATATACAATTCTGGGGTCTGCTGGTACATATAATTCTGAGGAGTCTATGCCTGGTTACACATGATTCTCGGGGGGCGGTGTATATATATACATCCTTTTTTTTCTTCTACAGGCAATGGGTGGGGGGTTGTGGAATTCTTGCGTGAGTTCCCTCACTTTTTTCCCCAGGACTTGACACCTGTCTGCACATAATGTGTGAAGCTAACCCCTGCACCGCTTCTCAAAGCCCCCACCTCTCCAGCATAGAGCAGACCTGTCAAGTAATGCTATTTCATAGTGGGATGCAGTATATTCCAAAATTCTCCCATTCGCTCTACATAGTACAAATGTCAGACTATTTTGTAATAGTTTCTGAAAGCCAGCTCATATACTAACAAACAAAACACCTAGGACAGCACCTGAGAGCCTTCACTCTGTCTTCCCCAACAGTGATATATTCATCAAAGCAAAAACACGCAAGCAGGGCGGAAACAAACTTATATTATCGCATTCACATACCTCCCAGCATCCCTGTTTAGGAGCGACAGTCCCTGGTGTCAAGGCATAAAAAAAGAAGTGTGAGAATGCACCACGATTTCCCAAACTCTCCCTCCGGTAACACTTCCTGATAAATAAAAATATATTTTTAAACGTATACACACATACATTGTACACACAAATACAGAACACACACACGCATAGTATACATACAGTACATGCACATACAGTACGTAAACACAGAAATACAATATAATCAAAATATATACAGTATACGCTCACATATATTCAATACACAGACATGGTATACACAAATGCACAGTATATATACGCACACACAGTATTCACACATACTCGGCTGGATTTGCATCTCAGGAGCCTTTAGGCACAGCAATGTGGAGTGCCCCCCCCCCAAACAAAAAAAAAACATTTCAAAATGACTTTTTAAATTTTTGTTTTGGGGCAAACTAAAAAAATAAAAATTTAAATAACTGAAAAAAAATTTCTCTCTGCACTCAAATCAAAAGAAGGGGCAGAATCTGCTGTGTTAGTTGAGTTAGTGCAGTGGCATTGTTTGTTTTACATGTAAAAGCATATATTGCCTCTGCCATAGAACATAGAAAAAAATACATTTTGCGTTTGCATTTTTTAATTATTATTATTTTTCTTTACGCAATACATTGTCATGTTTGGTATCATTGTAAAGACCAGACTCTGGACTTTCCAATGGTCACGTAACCTTGTGCGCTGTACAATTCAGAGATGCAGGTTCCAAGGTCCCCCTGTCTCTTCTCGCTGCAGTGCCACGGTCTAGGTTGTCAATGAAACAATGCGTTGCATCATCAGATCCACACTTGCTAACAGTCTGGGAAATGAGAAGGTGAGTTAACGCAGAATCACTGTTCACTTTATAATTGTAAACTGAATAATAGTGCTACTTTAGAAAAAAAAAAGAGTAATATTTTGTTTTATTTTTACATAAATCTAACCTGGTTATATTTGGTAAAAAGAAAAAAATAATCTTTTTTACAGCGCAAGGTGCCCACTTGTGGCAAGCACCTGTAAGCACATGCCTACTCTGCCGCGTTATAAATACGGCTCTGTTCACACCGCTTCCCATCCTGGGCAGTGTATCTCCGGCTTAAGGCACACCACTGCTCTCTAGTGGCCAATTATGTGAATTCTACTGACATGTGAAGTACATTTAGCATATTTCCAGTAAAATGATAACCAGGAACGATGTAGATTCTGGATTTTTTTTATTTCAAAATCCCTCAAACTCTAGCGCCAGTGGTGTAAGGCTCCACTGAAATAAAAGCCTTGCATGATTTTGAGGAATGTCAGTATGTACTTGTTTTCTGCACAAATACACCTCTACACTCACATACCCCTGTCTGCAAAGAGAATGTTGTGACCCTTTTTTAATTAAATATATTTGTAGCGCTCACTCCCGGAGGAGCCGCTGAAAATGAACCACGGGTCAGTCTCCCCGCACTAGGGAATAAATATACTCCAACACAGTTGTGAGTTTTTATATTTATATAGTTTACTAAAATATTTGAGCAGATGTTGAAACACGGTATTCACAAGTATTATTACAGTATTTTCGTATCCCGGTAAAACGCGTAGCGGAAAAGAAACGAAACACGAGGCTTCGTATTTCGGAAAATAAAATATTCGCAACGACGACATAAAAGCAATGCAATTTCCCGATAGTTTAGAAAAAGGGACACGTAGCAAAACCCCAAACATACAATCCCTTCGTATTACGGCAAACGCGCAGCGGAAAAAGAGAAAAATGTATTCGGAACGTATCTTTGTCTTTAACCCCCGTTCCGATTCGCAAAGGAATAAGTCCTGCACAGGTTAAGTCCCAGAATGTGGAAAGTGTATCTGTGTGTGTGTGGTACCGGGTACTGTTCAACTGGCCAGTGAGTTTATTAAAGGAAGGTCTTCGACTAGTCAGTTGGGGCCCTGTGGACTTTAAAGAGAAAACAGCAGAGCGTCCTTTAATCATAAAACAGCCTTGGAGGCCTCTCACCCATCCGACGATTTCTTTAGGCTCCGCTGACCCAGGACGTCTCTCCACCCGATTTTGACTGGGGATACTAGCGGCCCGATCCGTTGTCTGACTCCACACAGCTTTTCCAGCTCACCGCCTGCTCTCCGTTCGATTCCTCCGGTCTGCAGCAATGCCTGGATCCCGGCGGGTCTTCTTCTCCTCAGCTTGGGTGATCTTCTCTGGACCAACAGGTCTCTCTTGGTCTCTGTTGGTCTCTGGCCTAGGCCTCTCGTATCTCTTCGATGCGTCTGCTCTCTTCCCTTCCCTGGCGCGCTCTGGAACTTTCTCCACGAGGCAGAGGATGTAAGTCTCCAGTCCCCACCCACTTCCTGTCTTCTTGCAAAGCATGCCGGGCATTGTAGTCCCAATATCCAGTATCTCTGATCGCGATAGTCTCCATCTTGTGGCCAAAAATAGGTACTGCCACAGCAAGATTTTACCACAGCGCTACACTCTCCCCTCCTAAAACTCTTGGGTCTCTCCAAGGAGGTACAACAGTTACATTACATTTCCACAATATTTAAATACAATTTACACAACATGTACAGGTTCAGCAGCATACAGGCAGTGGTTAGGAACACTTCCTCAAGTTGACTCATATTTTGGGCTACCTCAGCTAGCATAGCAGACACTTCGGGCAACCTCCGCACCGTGGTGATGGCCTTTCAGTGCTATGTCCTGGTGAGTCGTAGGTGAGTCGTTGGGGCGGTCGAACAGAGCGTTTTGGTTCTGGCTCAATCAGTTCCTCTTCAGGTGGAAGTACTATAGGCGTTGGCTCAATTCTTCTCTCTATCACTGGAGCAGACGTTTCTTCAGAGTATGATCCCTCCAGTGAAGGCATAGAACTATAATCACCTGAGTAAGCTTCCGGAACTACCGAGATCCCCACATCCTCAGGGACTTCCAACTGAAATTCAAGAGGCTCAGGGATATCAACAGTCTCAGGGACTTCCAACAAGAATTCAGGAGCTTCAGGCCTCAAATTACTCTCCCATCGTTCAGGAACTGAGGTAATCTCTTCAGGCTCCGGTGAACGTATCCAGTCCAGACAGAAACTTTCTTCCTCACTGTCCCTTTCGCTCTCTTCGACAACCCGAGTCTGTTGAGACCGGGTAACAGGAGGCAAACATGGAACAGGCGGATTTGGCAGAGGCGGTTCATCCCCAACTGGCATTCTCACAGCCTCCCTCAAGGGTAACAAATGATTCCGGTGCCAGTTCTTAAGAGGCCCAGCCTTTCCATCCGGGCGAATCTGATACACTGGTAGACCTGGTAGCTGTTTGCAGACAATGTAAACCTGGGAACTCCACCTATCCGCCAACTTGTGTCTTGCAGCAACACCCAAGTTCTTCAATAGGACCCTATCACCGGGTTGTAGATCTTGTATCCGGACCTTCAAGTCATAGTTCCTTTTGTTTCTTTGCTCCCTGTTTCCCGAGGTCAACCGGGCCTGTTCAAATGCAGAAGCCAATTTTTCCGAAGTCTATCCACGTAGTTTCTATGGGAAGCTACTGACGTCTGGTCTAGAGATAACCCAAATGCCAAATCAACCGGCAGTCGAGCCTCTCTTCCGAACATAAGACGGTACGGTGAATATCCAGTTGCATCGCTCTCCGTACTGTTATATGCATGCACCAGAGTAGCTATGTGACGACTCCAACTCTGCTTCTCCACATTCGACAAGGTCCCCAGCATGTTTAGCAGTGTGCGATTAAACCTTTCAGGCTGAGCATCACCTTGAGGGTGATATGGTGTGGTTCGGGTCTTTTGGATTCCCAACAGCTCTAACAACTGCCCCACCAGTCTGCTTTCAAAGTCTCTACCCTGATCAGAGTGCACTCTCCTTGGCAGTCCGTAGTGAACAAAGAACTTTTCCATCAACACCTTGGCTACAGTCGGAGCGCGTTGATCTTTCGTGGAAAAAGCTTGGGCGTAACGAGTGAAATGATCAGTCACTATTAGAATGTTCCCTTGCCCACTAGCATCCGGCTCTAAGCACAAGAAGTCAATGCACACCAAATCCATGGGTCCCTGGCTCTGCAGATGGCTCATTGGAGCAGTTCGGGTCGGTAGAGTCTTTCTCTGAATACACCTCAGACAGGAATGACAATAGCTTTCTACTTCAGCCCTCATACAAGGCCAATAGAACCTATCTCGCACCAGCTTAAAAGTTCTCTCTGCACCCAAATGTCCATGCTCATCATGTAGTGATCGCAGCACACTCTCCTATGTTTAGTAGGGAGGAATAACTGTTGAATCTCTTCAGAGTTGGTTGAGGGGCCCCTTCGGTAGACCACCCCATCCAACATCTTTAACCGCTCCCACTCTTTGTAGACCAATCTGGCTCCACTCGGGGAGTTGGTTAACAAAATCTCTCGCTGGTTTGCAGACAGGGCCTTTATGGTCAAGGCAATTAAAGGGTCTCTGGCCTGATCCGCTTTCAGGTCCTGTCTCGAAAAGGTAGGTAAACTTTCATCCCTTAACTGCGTAGGGTTACAGTAGAACTCAGGAACAGCCGCAGCCATAACTCCTATGGCCTCTGCTTCAATCCCTCCTTTGACCCGGCGCTCTGTTCCTTGGCACAAAGCTTGCACCCCGTCTGGAGTCAACTGAGTCCATTCTGTAGTGTAGGGTCTTCTCGATAACGCATCAGCATCTCGATTATTCACCCCAGGGCGATACTTCAGGCTGAACCGAAACCCTGACAGAGCGGCCAACCACCGATGTCCCGTTGCGTCCAGTTTTGCGGTAGTAAGGATGTAGGTAAGAGGATTGTTATCCGTCTTGATCACGAACTCAGCTCCATACAGATAGTCTTTCAACTTGTCCACCACTGCCCACTTCAAGGCTAGGAACTCCAGCTTGTGAGTAGGATAGTTCTTCTCTGAAGGCGTAAGGCTCCGGCTCACGTACGCCACAGGCCTCAGCAATCCACCATACTCCTGATATAGGACTCCTCCCAGACCTTCTCGGCTGGCATCCACATGTAGTTCATACGGCTTGTGAGGGTCCGCATAGGCCAAAACAGGAGCTCGGGTTAGGCTCTCTTTCAGCTTTACGAAAGCTCCTTCACATTGACTGGTCCATTCACCTTGTATAGACTCTCGAGCTTTCCTTGGCCCCGGAGCTGACGGATTTTTGTCAGAGACCTTAGCCTTCTTCTGTGGTTTCCTTCTGCAGGAGTTTGTTCAGTGGTTGGGCTATTTTCGCGAATCCTCCCACAAATCTTCGATAGTATGAACAGAATCCCAAGAAAGATCTAAGCTCAGTGACGTTTCGGGGTCTAGGCCAAGAAGCTACGGCCTCCAACTTCCGAGGGTCTGTTGAAACACCTTCCGCTGAGACCACATGTCCCAGATACGTAACAGATGGTAGGCAGAATTGGCATTTCTCCAGAGACAGTTTCAGCCCCTCTTCATGGAGCCTCTTCAAGACCTTCTCCAAACGTTGCTCATGTTCTTCCAGAGTCTTCCCAAACACAATTATGTCATCCAGGTACACTAATACTTCGATTAGATTCATATCCCCGACTGTCTTCTCCATCAACCGTTGGAACGTGGCTGGAGCCCCCGTAAGGCCTTGAGGCATCCTGTTGAATTCAAAGAACCCCAGTGGACAGATGAACGCAGTTTTCTCCTTGTCTTCAGGATGCATTGGTATCTGGTGATACCCACTTCGCAGGTCTAGTACACTAAACCACTTTGCTCCAGACAAACACTGTAGGGCATCTTCAATCCGAGGAGTGGCATACTGATCGGGGATGGTTCTCCGGTTCAATGTGCGATAGTCTATGCATAAGCGGACAGAACCATTTTTCTTCCGGACCAACACTATAGGAGATGCATACGGGCTCCTGGACTCTTGAATCACCTTGGTTCTCTGTAACTCGTTCAGCTGCTCTCGCAGATCATCTAAGTCTCCTAGCGGAACTCGCCTTGATCTTTCGCGAAACGGCTTGTCTTCTTGTAATCGAATGCGGTGTTCAGTACTCTTAGCTAGGCCCACATCGAACTCATCTTTTGAAAACAATTCCTTCCACTTTAGAACTTGAGACTGAAGACGTTTCTTCCATTCAGGTGAAATAGGAGCGTCCTTGGGGTAGAATCTTTCATCTGGAATCTCTTTACCCTCTCCCCCTCCTGAATCGGTAGAGAGGGGTGTAGCAGACTCTACTTGCCCAATAGGCATTCGTGCTTTAAGGACTACTGGAAAATCCGTCACGTTGCACACACTGACCGAGACTCTTCCTCGTGTTCTCTTCAGAGCTTTGGTGGAGATTATTTCAGGAATTACTTCGACTCCGGTTTCACTCCCATGATCAAAATCGGTTCCCAGCACCACATAGGGGCCTGGTTGCGATCCATTCAACTTGACTGAAGCCCGGAAACTCGCTACTTCTCCTGCTTGCAGAACCTTCTCTGTTCCACCCAGTCTCCACAGTCTTCCCACCTCGGCAGGTGCCTTTCGTTCTTCGACCATCCTCTGATAGACCGGACGTAACATTGGGTGTACTCCTTGAGTTGAACCTTCTTCCAACACGATAGGCGTCAGGAGACGCCGCACTAGGTCAGTATTCGTCCCCACTATCAGGGAGCTTCTGTTCGCACCCGAGGGTCGAGGACACACAATAGCCAATGCATCACAACCCCCAGACTGCCCGATGACTTCAGATCCGATCTCCAACTTCACTT
Source organism: Leptobrachium leishanense (assembly GCA_009667805.1). Lineage (NCBI taxonomy): Eukaryota > Metazoa > Chordata > Amphibia > Anura > Megophryidae > Leptobrachium > Leptobrachium leishanense. The sequence goes on along the minus strand of CM019066.1, from coordinate 303,454,663 downwards.
GCAGGTACCCGTCATAAGGGAGTTTCTCAGTGCCGATACCCCATATTTCCAAATCCTTCAATTCTTGCAGAGGAATGTGCTTTAAGTGTTTCTCGTAGAAGTCTCTGTAGATCAATGTCACTTGAGCCCCTGAATCCAACAGGGCTTTGGTGTAGACTCCTTCCACTTGGATTGGCACAATAGGAGAAGGACCTATCAGTTGGTCGGGAAACTTGGTGGCGGTATCCGGACACTTAGACCCAGTTTGTTGTACCCTGGCCTTTTTCTTGGCCCGTGCAGGTTTTGGGTGTGCATTGCTTCCCCATGACGTAGACCCGGATGCTAAGGGAGTGACTCTTTCAGTCCTGGCAGGCTCTACGGTCGGCTCGGCTTTGGGCCTTTTCGCCCTCTTAGCCTTGGCTTGATTTCTGGAGCGGGGTTCAACCCTCGGGCACTCAGGTTGCTCCTTCACTGGTGCCCTCTGGCGTTTCCGCCGGTGAGGTAGATAACAGTCCCTCCAGGGCTTCCAACAATCCCTTGACTCTATCCTTCTCAGGCTTTCGGCTTTGCACTGTGTGCGGAAATGGCCCATTTCTCCACACCGAAACATCTCTTCTTAGAGAGCGGAGACGTAGTTGCTTGTTGAGATTTGGTTAAAGGTTTGGACCAGACGCCACAGCAACCCCCGTCGTCTGCATACCTGTGAGGAATTTCTGCATTTCTGCCTGCATCTCTGTCACCTTCATCAATACCTGACACAGTTCCGCATGCGCTTGCTTGCAATTCAACTTGAGCTTCCTGAACCTTCTTGACGGTCTTGGACAATTCACCCCGTTCAGGGAGGTTCGACTCTTTGGCAGCCTTCTCTGTAGATTTAAAAACAACTAGATGTTCTTGTTCGTCCTCATCAGATCCATAGGTATCTAGAGAGTCGCTTTCAGGTTGCAGGCCGTCGTTATGTCTCACAGGTTGTGCATAAGCCCTTTCCCCCCGCCTGAAAGATTTCTCTTCTAGTAAAGCCTCTTCCTCTCGTACAACTCGGATCAGTTCCAGGTACTTTAACTCTTGGTTACCTGCTCTGCTTCTCAGCTGCATCATCACTGGATCTAGAGGTTGAGAGCCCCTCAGGATCTGTTTTATTCGGATCTTATCTACTTCGGCCGGTTCGGCCCCTTTCTTCAGGAGTATCTGGTGTAGAATCTTATCCAGGCGCCTCATGTACTCGGTCATCCTTTCACCTCTTCTCTGATAGGTGTGTTCGTACTGATATACCAATTCGGCCGCCTTTTCAGTTCGCCCAAAAACTTCTTCAAGAACGTTTAAGTAATCCAAAGCAGTACAATCTTTTCTACTCAGTTTTAGGTTTCTCACCGCTTCTGACGCAGGTCCCTTTAAGCTCTCGGTGATCCTTTGCTTTTTCTGGGCCTCAGGGACGTCCCACTCATCCAGAGCCTGCATCGCCTGTTCCACCCATTCTTCAAAGGTTTCTTCTCCCGCCGGAGTTGGTACGTTTCCTGTAAAATTTCTTAACCGTCGATAACCGAAGTTAGTGTGAGGAGGGCTTGTTTTCTGACATTTAGCCAGTAGATCTCCAATAGCCACGATAAATTCAGGCCCTATCATGGCCAACGGACTAGGCGCGGAAACACTTGCGGATTCGCCTCGTGGCGTACTTGGCTTAATTAGTTGGACTTCCACCTCTTCGGCCAGTTTCACGCTCGTGCCCTGAAAACATGGCGGAACACCCTTTCTCCATTCGAGAAGAACATACATGTGAGAAGTATCTGGGTTTTTTTCAATGTCCAGTATTAACCCCCGATGATCTGGTGCTAGCGTGGCCACGGCCTGGCGAATCTGATCTTCAGCCCAAGTGTCTGCTGGAATATCCATAACTATACAACATTCTGACTGGCTACTGTGCTCCCCACACCACTCGGCAACAGTGTCTGGATCCATATTTAACCCTTTAGATGCGGTTTTTCCAGAGACTGGATCCCGGAAACGAGCCCCCACGTGTAGCGCTCACTCCCGGAGGAGCCGCTGAAAATGAACCACGGGTCAGTCTCCCCGCACTAGGGAATAAATATACTCCAACACAGTTGTGAGTTTTTATATTTATAGTTTACTAAAATATTTGAGCAGATGTTGAACACGGTATTCACAAGTATTATTACAGTATTTTCGTATCCCGGTAAAACGCGTAGCGGAAAAGAAACGAAACACGAGGCTTCGTATTTCGGAAAATAAAATATTCGCAACCGAACATAAAAGCAATGCAATTTCCCGATAGTTTAGAAAAAGGGACACGTAGCAAAACCCCAAATACAATCCCTTCGTATTACGGCAAACGCGCAGCGGAAAAAGAGAAAAATGTATTCGGAACGTATCTTTGTCTTTAACCCCCGTTCCGATTCGCAAAAGGAAATAAGTCCTGCACAGGTTAAGTCCCAGAATGTGGAAAGTGTATCTGTGTGTGTGTGGTACCCGGGTACTGTTCAACTGGCCAGTGAGTTTATTAAAGGAAGGTCTTCGACTAGTCAGTTGGGGCCCTGTGGACTTTAAAGAGAAAACAGCAGAGCGTCCTTTAATCATAAAACAGCCTTGGAGGCCTCTCACCCATCCGACGATTTCTTTAGGCTTCGCTGACCCAGGATGTCTCTCCACCCGATTTTGACTGGGGATACTAGCGGCCCGATCCGTTGTCTGACTCCACACAGCTTTTCCAGCTCACCGCCTGCTCTCCGTTCGATTCCTCCGGTCTGCAGCAATGCCTGGATCCCGGCGGGTCTTCTTCTCCTCAGCTTGGGTGATCTTCTCTGGACCAACAGGTCTCTCTTGGTCTCTGTTGGTCTCTGGCCTAGGCCCTCTCGTAATCTCTTCGATGCGTCTGCTCTCTTCCCTTCCCTGGCGCGCTCTGGAACTTTCTCCACGAGGCAGAGGATGTAAGTCTCCAGTCCCCACCCACTTCCTGTCTTCTTGCAAAGCATGCCGGGCATTGTAGTCCCAATATCCAGTATCTCTGATCGCGATAGTCTCCATCTTGTGGCCAAAAATAGGTACTGCCACAGCAAGATTTTACCACAGCGCTACATATTTATTTAAGTATTTCATTTTTTTTAAATGAAGGATCTTACAGCTGAACATTGTCTAAGGCAGTAGTCAGCAACATGACGACTTCAGATTTTTTGGAACTACATTTCCCATGAGGCTTAGCCAACCAGATGTAGTTCCAAACCATACATGGTTGCTGACCCCTGGTCCAAGGCATCACAAATTATAGAATCACTAATGAATTGAAGGTAAATTTACCAAACAATATCTGGCAGGCAGAAACTGATCTCATGAGCTAGACACTTGAATCAACTCTGGCTGTGTCAGGCTGGACTGGGATAATCTTTGTCTAAAGTGTCCAGAATGGCCTCTCAGAAGTGAAGCTGAAGTCGGAGTCCAGCTGAAGCTAAAGTGGACATGCCAAGGATAGGGTCTCAACCACTGCTGCATCATTAGTATTGTGGAAGAGATTTGGATGAATCAGAGGGTTGATTCAGCTCTCCAAGTGCCGGATATTAGCCGCACCACAGCGAGCACTGATCTCAGCTTCCCGTATGCAGGGCTGCACTCGGTGCTGCTGCTGGTATATGCTTGCAGCTCACAATAGTTCCAACTCAGCCACTAATACAGTGCAGGGTCAAAATAAGCCTGATAACAGGGAACCGATATCGGCTTGTGCCAAATGTTCTTTTATCGGCTCTCTGTTACCGTTAGGGTTGGAAGAGGGAATCAAGAGAGCTTAACTACAGTTGGATCTCCTGCCCTCTCTTCCAGTCACTCAGTAAATGCTGAGCAGTAGAAAAGAAACCAATCTAAATGCATCATTTTGTAGTGTGCCCTGCTTGGGGATGTGTTTCATATGATTTGTATGATCATTGCTACATTCATAGCTTAATAACATGTTTTATGCAAAAGGAGGGGGCGCAAGCAGTTAAAACATAACTATAAAGCTATAATAACACAAGCAGGGTTATTCAAAGAGAATCGAAAAGTCACCGCACGTTCGGTGACTTTTCCTTCTCCTCAATTCGGTGCGATTCGGCGATCCCATTTTGGCGACCCTGCAGTGTATTCAGCAAGGACCACAGGGACGTCGTAGTGCAGGGAAAAGCCGCCGCAAACCTGCCGAAAACTCACCGCAAAACCCGGCGAACGCTCACCGAAACTCGCAAAAAAATCTGGATTAACCCCGCCGAACATGCCAGAGAAACCCGAGCAGCTGCCGATCACAGCGCAGAGCAGCCGCCGGAAAAACCCGACACCACAGACGAAGGAGGTGAAAAAAAAGACAGTACGCTTGAATTTTTGAAAAGTGAAACGCGGTTTGCAAAGAATCTACAGAACGAAAATGTCTGAAATTTACATATAAGATCCAATGAATGATAATAAAAAGGGCTGTTACAGAAAAAAGAAAAAAACATTTAAAAAATAAAACGGAAAAAAAGAAAAAATGCCTAAAAAATCCTAAAAAAATCTATAAATAAAGAGACTTTATACTACAAAATATTATAATCAACGATTTATTAGATAATGGATTAAAACGGTAATATTTTTAGCATTGAAGCCTATGGGATTCACCTGAATAAACCTGTTGAATGAAACCACCAAACAGCAGGGCAATTAGGCAACCTTTCACTGCTGGTTTTTGTTCTCTGAATAGACAAAGCATTGCTTCTCTATGGGGATTTCACTGCCCTCGAATAGGCACCGAACAGGCACCGTATGTGCAGGCAATTCACCAACATTTGGCGAAGTGCCTGCTCTCTGAATAGCCGAATGGCCAGGAAAGGTAAACGTACGCTGAATTTCAATGTTTGGTTACCTTTCGGCCCCAATTCGGATCTTTTTGAATAACCCTGAAGGACTTTTTTTTTTTTTTGTATTCAAAATTTTTTATTTAATGAAAAAGTCAGCAGGACATAAACGGGAAATGGCCTCGCAGGGCCACATTAAGTCATCGTGAAAGCAAGAAGGTTGGCCACGCAGGGCCGCATCTTGTTAACTGCACACGCATTAAAAAGAAAAAGTCATCGGGAATCTTAAGTAGACAAACGACATAGCGCGTAAACAGTGATATAATCAGCAAAAATCATCCAACCCAGAAAACAGTTAACATCCCCAGTTGGGGGTGTCTCCTTGAAAAAGAACACATCAATATAAACTAAAGAAGTCATCTAACGGTATACATATAGTAACAATAATCATCCCCTAGCAGGGGGGTCTCATCTATGAATACGCGACGAAAGATAAAAAAAAAAAAAAAAAAAATATCGGATGGACCCTGAGGACCGCGAGACGTTTGCTAAAACCCCAATATAGACATGTAGGTTCGTCAAAGAATGCACATTATAAGAAGAATAACAAAGTCATCATAAGTGTGTCAAGATAGAAACATATGTCCTCATAACACTGCTGGAGTCAAAGAGTCCCCAGAAACATCCGAAACAAGGGGAGAAGAAAAAAAAAAAAAAAAAAGTCTCAACACATAGGCAAGGGAGGGGGGAAGCGACTGCGAAAATGTATCATCGAGGGGGGGGGAATTACCAAAAGACGAGCCAGGTCAATAATTGGAGGGCGAAAAATGGGGACCAGTGAACCTCCTCAGCCTGTGTCCAGCCAGCCAGCTCTACGGGAATTTCCTCGGTCCGACGAGGAGAGAAGCACCACGGGGTAATCTGCGTCAGCCTTCCCAGGTGGTGGTCCGGAAGCCCTCACCAGCGACATGCCTGTCGGGGCTAGTTCCATTGGATCGGCAACCCCCGTATCTGCACCCTCCACGCAGGTGTCCTGATCGCCATCGCCACTCAGAGCCTGAAACTGTCCCCCCGCCAAGGGGCCCAGGAGCGACTTCCCGTCGAGGTCCCCGGTGCCAGCCTCGTGGTCCACACCGTCTCCGGGGTGCAGCCCGCAATCCGCCGCCGAGCGCTCCCAGGGGTCAGCATCAGGTAACTCCTCAGTCTCCATCTCGTCTCTGGGCACAACATATACCGGCTCGTCTCTCACATCAAACAGATCCTCAGCTTCTTCTCCATAGCCAGCGTGCAAAATATCTTCCATAACCTCCACGTTCATGTCTGCTGTTGCCCGGCCAGTCCTCCATGCAGCCATCAATCGCCTCCATGCTCCACGAGTAAACGGGCTCTCCTCGGCCCCCCCCATCTGCGCCAAACAGACCTCGAGGGCCGCAAATGCAGCCTCCATTCCACTGATGGGGGTGGGGTCTGCTCCAAACCACGCCACTCCGTCTGCTCCCTCAAATTAGTCCCCGGGGGTGCCACCAATGTGGCCAGAAGATGGGGGCCCTCCATCTCCCTAGCCCACCACTGCCAGACGCCCAAATCGGCCTTTCCACGGGGAAGCAGGAGGGGTAACGAGAGTCCAGAGGTGGGTGATTAGGCCGCAAGATGGCCGACAGTCAAACAGACTCACCGGGCTAAAACTCAGCTGTGCTCCGGAGGGGGGGACTAAAACGGGCCCCAGAGCATTCCCCGTTATGGCCAGCCGTGCAGGGACCCCAGTAATGAGCAATACGGTGGGATGCTTCTGCCAAAAAAAACCCAATATCAGGTGAATCCGGCAGAGCTCCCTCCAGACACGTCTTCTCCCTTGCAGAGCCAGCCACGCCCCCCCCTGAAGGACTTTTGATGATAATAAAAAATAAAGAGAAAACATGATGCTCAACACATATCTGATATGTTAAATACAGAATTTCTAAATCATTATGACCAAAATATTTCCTACATTGCTTTCCTCAGCCATGTTGACACCTTATACCACTCCTCAAAGAGAGATGTAAGAATGTGTTAAGCGTGACTTTACAATATGAGACAGAGTCAGATCTGGCCTTTCAATGAATTTTCATTAAAGCGTTGGCACAGTTGAAGATGGCATTTATAATTGCTGCCTCTTCTCTCATATTTACCTGCATGACTGACCAGCCATGGGCAATCGACACATGTATAAATCAGAAGAAAAGCCTAGAAATACAAACACAAATGAATGAATTAGCACCTCTTCTCTTGCACTCTTGAATCCTTCACTGGCTGCAAGTAAAATAAGAAATTACAAGAATAAAGGTCATTTAAAAAAAGTTGATCATTTATAAAATAATAAGAAATTAATTAGAACTAATCCGAAGAGATCCATATTTATTTACATAACATATTTTACAACTCTGCTCCACTGCTAAACATTAAACATGTGAGTTTCATTTCGTTCTGAATCAGACATTGGCCAACAATTAGCCGATTCGTATTTCGGAAGCACTTCCGAAATATGAAAAATCGGCCATCTGAATTTTCAGATCGGTCCAAAATACGAATCATGGTAACATAACGAAAAAAAAAAATCGGAACGAAAGTGATCCGAAACGAAAAAGAAAAAAAACGTAACGGAATGATAAAAAAAGAAATGAAAAATGGAACGAAAATTACCCAAAACAAAGAGAAAAACGGATCAAAATGATCCAAAACGAATAATAACGTTTTTTTTTTTTACATTGAAACCTATAAGATTCGCCTGATTAAACCTGTCGAATGAACCACCGATAATCAGGGTTAGAAATTAGTGTTAGATGGTAGGGTTAGAAATTCTAACCCTAATTTCTAAACCCTAGCTTCTATCCCTAATTTCTAACCCTGATTTTCAGTGGTTCGTTCGACAGGTTTAATCAGGCGAATCTTATAGCTTTCAATGAGCGTGGATTCCAATATTATTGAATGGATTAGGCAGTGGCTGAGTGACAGGCAACAGAGGGTTGTGGTAAATGGAGTTTATTCGGCGCAAGGTCTTGTTACCAGTGGGGTACCTCAGGGGTCAGTACTTGGACCCATTCTCTTTAATATTTTTATTAGTGATATTGCAGAAGGTATTAATGGTAAAGTATGTCTTTTTGCTGATGACACAAAGATTTGCAACAGGGTTGACGTTCCTGGAGGGATCAGCCAAATGACAAATGATTTAGGTAAACTAAAAAAATGGTCGGAGCTGTGGCAATTGAGTTTTAATGTGGATAAGTGCAAGATAATGCACCTGGGACGTAAAAACCCAAGGGCTGAATATAGAATATTTGATACAGTCCTAACCTCAACATCTGAGGAAAGGGATTTAGGGGTTATTATTTCAGAGGATCTAAGGGTAAGTAGTCAATGTAATAGAGCAGCAGGAAATGCTGGCAGAATGCTTGGTTGTGTAGGGAGAGGTATTAGCAGTAGGAAAAGGGAAGTGCTCATGCCACTGTACAGAGCACTGGTGAGACCTCACTTGGAGTACTGTGTGCAGCCCTAGAGACCGTATCTCCAGAAGGCTATAGATACTTTAGAGAGAGTCTAAGACAGGGGACAGCAAAATTGGCTCCCTCATGTTTCGGGAACTACATCTCCCATGTGGCTCAGCCACCCATTAGGCTGACTGAGCCACATGGGAAATGTAGTTCCCAAAACATCAGGGAGACAAGGCTGCTGACCCTTGGTCTAAGGCTACTAAAATGGTGTACGGCTTGAAGGAGAAAAGTTACCAGGAAAGGCTTAATGAGCTTAACATGTATAGCTTGGAAGAAAGACGAGACAGAGGAGATATGATAGAAACATTTAAATACGTAAAGGGAATCCACACTGTAGAGGAAGGGAGTATATTTAAAAGGAAACAAAGTAGCAAAACAAGAGGACATAGTCTTAGATTAGAGGGGCAAAGGTTTAAAAGTAACATCAGGAAGTATAATTTTACTGAGAGGGTGGTGGATACATGGAACAGCCTTCCAATAGAAGTGGTAGAGGCCAAAACAGTGATTGAGTATAAAAGAAAGATTTGCTTGAGTTGTCGCTTCTTGTCCTGTTAGTGGTTCCTTATGCTGCACCCCATGGCTCAGAGGTTTGGTTTCCTTACAGGGTTACCATCCTCCGTGTCCCTCAAAATATAAAATGACTTACATAGAGCAATATTGTATAAAATGAAGTGCAAAAAAGGAGAAGAATGTTGTACTCACATTTGCTGGTGTCTGATCAATCAGACACCAGATTTGTAGGCAGCCGGTGACTTACAAAGGTGCACCGGATCCCCTATCAGCCTCAGCCACCTCCTTGGCGAAGCATTCAGGACCCGGGATAGGCGTAAAGTAAGGTGAATTTTATTAGTAATAAAATATACAGTACACCAAAACGGATTCGTATAAAAAGCTTCATCAGTTTGTGCTACTGTCAGCAGGGGAGCAGGGGGACTACTTTTTTTCCTGCTAATCTAAGTAATTATTTAATTTGTTTCACATTCCGATAATAAAAACAAAATACGAATCAACCTGAAATACGAATTAACAATAAAACCCAAAAAAATTAATGGACCCCCAAAAATGAAATACTGGCTGTCCGAATTAACAAATAAACCCCGAAATAAGAATTAACAATAAAAAAAAAAAAAGAATAGACCCGAAAAACGAAATACCAGCTGTCTGAATTTTTGGATCGATCTGAAATGCGAATCGCGGTAAAATTTCGAACGACTCAAAACAAAGAAATAAACGGAACAAAATGATTCAAAACTAAACAAATTTTTTGGCCGTGCACATGTCTACTAAACATTATACTTAGCAATTGATTTTCTTTTTTTTTTATATGTCTTTTAGTAACATAAAAACATTAGGGTACAGAAGAATTGCTGGCTGGGTCTGTCAAAGAAAATGCATTTTTCAAAGTCAAATTAAAGTTTTCCCCAGAAAGTTGAGTGCAATTAATGGGATACTATGGTTTAATTAACAGTTTAAAAAAAATAACAAGATTTATCACACGCTTTTTAAAAGGTTCTATATTTACTTTCCATAGGGCTACTTTGACTAACAGACGGTATTTACCTGACCTGTATGGCAGTGCATACTAATTGTATTCCTTTCCATGTGTCTAAACTAAAGACACTATTGCATCTTTGTTCTTCCCACAGACTTAAATAGTGACTTCTGTAGAGAAATCATTTGAAAATGTTCTATCTTATTGAAAAAGCATTTTCCAATGATTACAAAGAAATGAATTCGAGGCCCTGTCAGAAACAGGTAGGTGCTAAGGGAAAGCATTGCCGTAAGTCCCTGTTACTAACTCTCTTCCGACTGAGCCACAGTTTCTAATGTCAGGATATTTGGGAGCTGCAAAAAGTTACTTGCGGCACTGCCGCATAGCATGCCTAGCTGCTATTGGCTCCTGGAGTTCATAGGACTCCATTGGACCAATCATGAACCTGTACGAGCGCTATGCAAGCTCGCTCATGTAGGGTTATGCTGAAGCTCCAGATGTACATTTGTGACAAGGTCGGAATAGTGTCTTAAGCCCTTATCGCAACGGCAGTGTTGTTGTAGATTTCTAGGTATATTATTTATTTATTTATTTATAAAGGATTTTACCAGGAAGGATACATTGAGATTTCTCTAGTTTTCAAGTATGTCCTGGGTTCAAGAGCATTGAAATTTTACAGTTGTTACAGAAATACAAAGTAATAAATGCAAGATATTAAAACAAAACACAAATATACAGATTAACACGGAAAATAAATATGTGAGTAATATAGTTACTACGTATTCAATAGCCGGCATAAGCATTTGTTGTACAATCTGCTTTCTTACCGCGGGGCTCAGGCAGGATTAGTTTCTGTACCGGGCACCTAGTTTGGGGTAGAGTTTAGATGAGAGTGTTTCGATGTGGGGGTCAAAGGATAGATTTGGGTCTAACCACATACCTAGATATTTGAGAGAAGTGACTGTGGTCAGCGTGCCATTTGATTTTGTCCTGACATGTAGATGGGGATTTTGCAGTTTATGTAGTTTAGGTGCCGTTCCAAAGAGCATTGTTACAGTTTTGTCAGCATTTAGAAAACGTTTGTTATCTGTGATCCACTTTTCTACCTCTGTGAATTGTTCTTGCAGCACGGCCTCCAGCTGTGGGAGATCTGGTTTGCTGGTATAGATTAAGGTGTCATCTGCATACATATGTACAGTTGAGGCTTTGCAGACGTTGGGCAGATCATTTATGAATAATGTGAATAGCAGGGGGCCGAGTATTGAGCCTTGGGGTACTCCGCACATGACTGGGAGGGGGAGGGAGGAGCTGCCAGAGATGGACACATGTTGCGATCGGTTGGATACATATGATTCAAACCAGGTTAGCGTTTATCACCAATACCAGAGTTTTTACGTTTTTGTAATAAGATGCCATGGTCTAGTGTGTCAAAGGCCTTGGCAAAATCAAGAAAGATGGCTCCAATTAGGTCTCCTTGTTCCATGCCAGCTTGGGTATCATTGCAAACTTTTAAAAGGGCGGTTGTAGTTGAGTGATTTGGACAAAAGCCGGATTGATCTGGGGTTAAATAGTTTGAAGATTGATAATAATCACATAATTGTGTGTACACGCATTTTTCCAAAATTTTTGACATAACGGGGAGCAATGAGATTGGACGGTAGTTGGATACCAAAGTACTAGGGATGAGCTGTTCGGTTCGATCAGTTCGGAGTTCAATTCGAACATCGGCAGTTCGAACGTTCGCGAACGTCAAACTTTTTGGGATGTTCGCCAAAAGTTCTAAACAATTTTTTTTTTAAAAAAAGTATAAAAAAATGCTTAAAAAATACTAAAAAATCTAGAAATAAAGAGACTCTTTACTGCAGAATATTATAAGCAACGGTTTATTAGATATTGAATTAAAACGGGAATATTTTTAACATTAAAGCCTATGGGATAAAACATTCTTGTTACTAAAACATCAGGCACACACGGCCCTCTAATCAGGCACTGTAGAGGGCAGCCTGCAGGGGCCTCCCAAGGATCCCCTTGAGGAGCATTGAGGAGCAAGGAGCATGCGGCCGCCGGATGACAGAGCTCCGACTGTGCGTGCTAGCCGCACGGGTGCATGTGGCAGAGACAGGCAGCACAGGGAGGGAGCCACTGCACCTGCAGCCACAGCAGACCCCCCCAGCCCCCACCAGGATCCAGGGAGCCCCCACTGACCACCAGGCTAAGGTAAGGCGGCAACACATTTCTAAAAAAATAAAATCCGAGGACATTTTTAAATGTCCCCGGGAACATAAAATAAAACCTTTTTTTTTTCTGTCTCTACCTGGCTGAATGTATTTAATTATATATATTAGATACATTCAGCCAGGTAGAGGGGGTGGCATGTGGGCTGCGCGGGGTCTCAGGCAGTGGTTTGGTTTTTTTGCGTGTATATCTTTAGCAAATTTATAGGGGAAGATAACGGCAGGTATGATATATATATATATATTTTCTTATAACACCATTAGGAATGAGCCGAACACTCCCCGAGTTCGGTTCGCGCCCGAACCCGAACTTCCAATTTGATCCTATGCAAGTCAATGGGGCTGAAAATTCGGTTTTTTGGAGTGCCCTCCAAGAGGGCATATATGCTACATATTTGCCATAAAAGGTGTATGGGGGTCCGGGTAGTGCCCTGGGGGACAGGAAACAAGGACAAAAAGTTTTAAAAAAAAACGTTTTTAAAGGGACAGTGAGTTTTCCATGAAATAAGGGTTAAAAATAAAAACGAAAAATTCCTTCAAATATCGTGCCTAGGAGGTCCCCATAACCTGCCCGTGAAGTGGCGGATTTCTAGGATGTATAGAAATATGTAAAAACCAAAAAATGACATTTCAAATGACGGTAAATGCTTTTCCTTTAATCTATCCATAAACAACTGCTTGGGGCGGCAGTCTGTTTGAAAAGAGGAGACATTTTCGGACACGCAGAAAAAGTTAACTGATTTTTTGGCGGTGAAAAGCAGGAGAATGGAAACTTCTAGACCAAATAGCCGATTTGGAAAGTGAGATAAATGGGAGAATTTTTCTGGTTTGGCTATTTTGACCTAGAATTTTCCATTCTCCAGTCATTCTCCTGAGTTTCACCTTTCTCTGAATAACCCTGTCAGGGTTATTCAGAGAGCGGTGAAGAGCAGGAGAATGACTGGAGAATGGAAAATTCTAGGTCAAAATAGCCAAACCAGAAAAATTCTCCCATTTAGGCTAGGGTCAGACTAGCGAATTTTTAACGTGCGTTTAGGCGCACTTAATCACGGCCACACTAGCAGCAAATGACGGCCAATGACGGCCAATATACGAAGTACGGTCGCACGAAAGTCCGACTGCGCAACGCAAGTGGAAAATGAACGCATTTTTTCGAGAACGCAGAACCGCTAGTACGGACGTACAGAGTGCGCTGCGTTCACTAGCGGCGTGTGTGCGTGATTTGGAGACGTCAGACCCTGCTCATGTCCAGCCAACATAACATCCAGACACCCAAAGTTTCCTGGTTTGGATCCGTAAAAAATCACGCACAAAAATGCGCATCGTATGACTGTTTTCGCGCAATCCGTGAAAAAATATAGCAATGCGTTCGGACGCACTTTTTGACGGTCGCTGCGAAAAATGCGTTCGTCTGACCCTAGCCTTATCTCACTTTCCAAATCGGCTATTTGATCCAGATTGTTCTCTTTTCCTGCCATTCTCCTGGTTTTCACCTTTCTCTGAACAACCCTGAGAGAGAGGTGAAAGCCAGGAGAACTGGCAAGAGAAGAGAACAATCTAGACCAAATAGCCGATTTGGAAAGTGAGATAAATGGGAGAATTTTTCTGGTTTGGCTATTTTGACCTAGAATTTTCACTTCTCCAGTTATTCTCCTGCTTTTCACTGCTCTCTGAATAACCCTGTGAATGTTTAATCCCGAGGTGAAAAATAACATTGCATTTGCTTTAGATTTTTTTCAAACACCAGTTAAATGCAGCATATTAGGATGTTTTAGGGAAATTAATTCTCAAATCTCACTCAGAAGCAGACACCACCCCACCCTCAGTATTTTGTACAATCAATCAAATTGATTACCAGACTAAAAACACCTGGTGTTATGCCCGTTTGTGAACAGAGGTCATTTAGAGTTGATAATCTTTCCACGTACACATTAGTTTTTAATTCAATATCTAATAAACCGTTGCTTATAATATTCTGCAGTAAAGAGTCTCTTTATTTCTAGATTTTTTAGTATTTTTTTTAAGCATTTTCTATACTTTTTCAAAATTTCTTTTTTTCGAACCCGAACCGAACACGCCCAAAAAGTTCGAAATTCACGAACTTTCGAACTGCCAATGTTCGGGTCGAACTCCGAACCCGAACAGCTCATCCCTAAACACCATGAGTTACCTCACCGGGTGACACCAACCCTAGTGACGCCACTGACGGTGTGTAGGCACTTGCTGCCACCAAAGGCAAAATATTTGGGTGCACTGCCACTGACGCCTGTACCAGATTCATATAATTTTATTATTGGACCGCAGGGTCCAACCTTGCACTCTTCCACAACAATACCACAGAGGGGTTACGGTGTGACGGCACTGTTGCCGACACTAAAGGCCCAATTTTAAAGCACCTATTGCTACTTTCATCCAAAGCCTGCATAAGTTTCACCATAATTTAGCCAAAAAAATCACTAAACTTGTTCTGCGTGTCCTAAAATGTCTCCTCTTTTCATACAGGCTGCCGCCCCAAGCAGTTGTTTATGAATAGATTAAAGGAAAACTGTTTACTGCCATTTGAAATGTAATTTTTTTGTTTTTAAATGTTTCTATACATCCTACAAATCCGCCACTTCACAGGCAGGTTATGGGGACCTCCTAGGCACGATATTTTAAGGAATGTTTCGTTTTTATTTTTAACCCTTATTTTATGGAAAACTCACTGTTCCTTTTTAAAAAGTTTTTTTTTAAACTTTTTGTCCTTGTTTCCTGTCCCCCAGGGCACTACCTGGACCCCCATACACCTTTTATGGCAAATATCTTGCATATCTCTAAAAATCGAACTTTTGAGTCCCATTGACTTGCATGGAGTTCGGTTCGAAATCGAACGGGGGTGTTCGGCTCATCCCTACTGAGAACCTTGGCTTAGTATCCTTGCCTACCTATTCACGTCGCCTTTTTTATATCAACTAGGGATGAGCTGTTCGGTTCGATCGGTTCAGCGTTTGATTTGAACATTGGCCGTTCGAATTTTTTTTTTTTTTTTTTTTAAAAGTATAAAAAATGCTCAAAAAATACTAAAACATCTAGAAATAGACTCTTTACTGCAGAATATTATAAGCAACGGTTTATTTGATATTGAATTAAAACGGGAATATTTTTAACATTGAAGCCTATGGGATAAAACATTCTTGTTACTAAAACATCAGGCAGACACGGCCCTTTAAATTTTGCCCAATCATGGGCTCACAGAGCTAAGTCCCGCAGCACACTATATAAGGCTTCACACAGCCCCCAGCACGTGTTTTTTGAGAACAGATTGTTCTGTTAGTGTGTCTTCTCAGTGCCAGCAGCTATTGGGGGGGGGTCTCACTTCTACAAGATATCTTGGAATTGTTGTAATATGTATGTTCTCACTGCCAGCAACTATTGGGGGGGGGTCTCCCTTCTATCAGATATCTGGGAATTGTAATCTGTGTCTTGTCACTGCCACCCATCAGGGGGTCTCACTGATTTATAGGAGGTTCCTGGAAATTGTAATCTGTGTCTTGTCACTGCCACCCATCAGGGGGTCTCACTGATTTATAGGAGGTTCCTGGGAATTGTAATTTGTGTCTTGTCACTGCCACCCATCAGGGGGTTTTACTGATTTATAGGTGGTTTCTGGGAATTTTACTCTGTGTCTTGTCACTGGCTGCCAGCTATCAGGGTGTCTCACTGAGTTATACCAGAGTTCTGGAAATCTTTAATCTAGATAACAGTTGAATCAGAGTTCTGCATATCTCCAATTTTTATAACCGAGTTGAATCAGAGTTCTGTATATCTTTAATCTATATATCACTCACCATGTCAGAAAGACCAAAAAGGACAGGCAGATGCTCCCAGACACAGATAAGAGGGCAAGCAGCCTCTGTGTCGGGAGGCTGTGCCTCTGGTCGTCGTGGACGTGGTGCATCCTCTGCAGGGGCACGCTTGTCCTTTCTAACTGGTGCTGGCCGTCTTAAGCAGCAGCAACATACAGAGGATTTGCAGGATTGGCTAACCAGGCCATCCTCATCCTCAGAGTCCTCTGCCAGCCAGGCTTGTAGTGGTTTACAGTCCACCTCAGCTGCCAAAACATCTAATTCAGCCTCCATGTCCACAGCTACTCCTGCCGTAGCCTCACTATCACACACGGAGGAGTCAGCTGAATTTTTTGACTACAATGACAGTGACATGCTGCTTGAGGATGCGCAGCAACTACAGTGCTCTGAATCAAACTCTGAGGTTGAGGAAGGGAGTATAATCAACCTAGAGGAAGGGGGTGACAGTGACACACAAATAACTGGCACTGATGTTGCCCCAGCAGCATACTGCCAAGTTGGCTCCAGTGACGAAGAGATAGGGGGTGATGACGATGATGAGGTCACTGACTCCACCTGGGTGCCTGATCGAACATAGGAGTCAAGGGAGGAGGAGGAGGCACAACAAAAATGAGGCAGAACGTCCTCTATGACCAACCGTAGCCAGTCCAAGACATCAGAAGTCACAGCTGCTCAGGTGCAGAGCGCTGTTGTCTCAATGCACATGTACAGGAAGTCTGCTGTCTGGGAGTTCTGAGGATCAAGCGTGGGAAAGACATCCCACGCTTGGGTACCACGTGCTTGAGGCAACATATGACCACCTGCCACGCATCCCGTTGGCACAACACTTTGCATAGGTCCTCCTCCTCATCCTCATCTGTCTCTACCCCCACTATATGTCCTGCCATGTCATTGCCTACAACCTCCACTGACAGGGATGATGCTACAGTAATGGGTGTACCAGGTCCTTCCTCAGAAAGTGACAGCATCCCATCAGCTGAAGATTTATGCAGTCAGATTACGTTGCCTCAGCTGCTGCAGCGTAAGAAAAAATATAGTTCCAAGCACAGCGTCTAAATGCCAGCTTAGCAAAATTACTCGCATTACAGCTGCTACCTTTCCAGCTGGTGGACTCTGCTTCATTCCGTGAATTTGCTGAATGTGCTGTACCACAGTGGCAGGTTCCAAAACGCCATTACTTTTCACGGAAGGCCATTCCAGCACTATACCAGCATGTGGAACACAATGTTATGGAGTCATTGGGAAAGGCAGTCAGCAGCAAGGTGCACATGACTTTAGACACGTGGTCCAGCAAGCATGGACAGGGCCGTTACATTTCCTTCACAGCACACTGGGTAACTCTGCTTGCAGCTGGGAGGGATCCAGGACGAGGCTCTGTGCTGGAGCTTGTTCATCCACCACGCCTCCAAAAAGCTGCTTGTATGAGGTCTGTCTGCTCCACCACCTCTTCCTCCTCCTCCTTCTTCTCTGGCAAAGTGGCAGTTAAATCGACGCGTGGCAGGGGCTACGCAATGGCTCAAGCAAAAAGATGCCATACTGTGCTTGAGTGGGTTTGTTTAGGGGACAGGAGCCACGCCGGGCCAGAAATTCTGTCAGCTCTGCAGGGGCAGGTGCAGAGATGGTTAACACCACGCCAGCTTCAGCTGGAAATGGTCGTCTTTTATAATGGCAGCAACCTTCTCTCCGTCCTATGCCAGGGTAAATTGACACATGTACCAAGCCTAGCACACGTCCTAAATCTGGTGGTACAGTGTTTCCTAACCAGGTACCCAGGGCTGGCAGAGCTTCTCAGCCAGGCCAGAAAAGTCTGCAGCCACTTCAAACGGTCATTCCCAGCAAGTGTTCGCCTGGCAGAAATTCAAAGAATTCCACCTTCCCACAAACTGTCTGATCTGTGACATGCCCACCAGGTGGAACTTGACATTTGCAATGCTGCAGAGCCTGCACAAGCAGCAGAGGGCCATCAATGAGTACCTGTGTGTGTATGGCACAAGGACAGGTTCAGGTCAACTTGTTTCCCCCCCCCGCAGTGGCTGATGATCAAGGATGCATGCACTGTACTGTCACCATTTGAGGAGGCAACGAGGATGGTGAGCATTCCTTTAGTGTTCCTGCTGGAGCACACTCTCTGGGGAGATATAGATGTGGCACTAGAGGAAGAACAGCAGGAGGAAGAGGAGGCCTTCCCTAGCTCTCAAGGCCCCAGTCTTTACGCAGACAGCATTCCTGCGGATCCTCAGATCAGACAGGAGTAGGATGAGGAGGAGGAGGAATATTTAAGTAGTGGGGGCATTGAAGGTGGGGATTCCTCAAGGGAGGGTTTTGTGTGCCCAGAAACCCAAGGACTAGTACGTGGCTGGGAGGAAGAAGTGCACAATGGGGTCATCCTCATTGACCAGGAAAACTCGGAAGCTAATGCCACCTCCAACCTACGCTGCATGGGCTCCCGTATCCTGTAAAGCCTGCTAAAGGACCCCAGGATTCGTGCTATCAAGGAGAGGGATCATTACTGGTGGATGGCAAGCCTTCTTGATGCACGATACAAGGGTAAAGTTGCAGAGCTCATCCTGCCCGCACAGAGGGAGGACCGGATGAAACAATTTGAGTACACTCTAAAGCGACACTTGTGTAACACCTTTCCAGGCACTGGTAGGTTACCAAGTGATGACACAGGAGCTTCTGAGGATGAGGATGATCAGAGGAAGAGCGGTGAAGGCCGGGGCCGCTTGATTGATGCCTTTTTAAAAAAATTTTAGTCCACGACGCCCAGGGACGTCAAATGTAGGCACTCATTGCCAGCGTCTTCACCATATGGTGCAGGACTACTTAGGGGCAAGGGCAGACCTGGATACCTTTACAGCAGATGATCCACTGGCTTACCTGGGTGTTGAGATTGGATCACTGGCCAGAACTTAGCCAATATGCTATGCAGCTACTAGGTTGCCCTTCATCCAGCGTGCTTTCTGAAAGGACGTTCAGTGCTGCTGGAGGTTTTGTTACAGACAAAAGAGTGCGTCTATTGGAAAATGTGTATACGAATATACACTATACAGTGTGGGCGCTAGCTTATTTAAATGAATTAATTAAAGTGCTAAGTGGATTACTATTAAATAATCAATTGCAGCCAATAGTATGGTAAAAACACATAAAAAACAACCAAAATATGTGTCAAGACTAAGATAAAGGGATAAAAGGACCATACGGCGCATAAAACAGTACATAAAACAGTGAACAGCTGATTAATAGACAACTGGTTAATATTGAATAAAATATGAATAGGATATATGAATGAGGATGTCCTTAAAATGTCAATTATAGAATCGTTAAAAGTGCATAGGAAAAGGGCAAAAAGTGCAAAAAATATAGTCAATAAAGTCTATTTGTGCAAATAGGTGCTCAAAAAGTGCAGCAGTTCAATACTCAGGGAAGTGTTGTTGATTGAAGACAAGTGTATCAATCTTCTCTGTGATGTGGGTATCAGATCTTCTCTTTGAAGATATCCCTCAGAGAGAAGTAAAACATAAAAGGCGATAATAGTGCAGATGGTCGTACTGGAGTGGAACAATTCAGTAAAGCCAATGTATGTACCACTCACATTTGTAGGAGCCTAAGGAAAATCCAGGCTCAAGGAAAATAGCTTGCGGCCAAATATAGAGTGGCACGTCCCTCCTTTCGTCTGTGATGGTTACTAGGTAAAGCAGAGAGAATCGGGAGACGGCACTCCCATAGCGTAACTCTGTGCGTATCTGTGAGGAAATGATTTAAAGTTGATCACACTCACCGATTGTAGAGCCTCTCAATGCCAGGCTCAAGGGATATCACCTTGGGCTCTCTTTCTTATTGCACTTTATGGACACTAAACACACCGACTGAGGAAGGCTTTTTAGCCGAAACGCGTCTCGGTATAACTTGTCCAGGATTTTATTATTTCCAATAAATTTATTATTTTATATCTTGCATTCGCCACTTTTTCTCCTTTTCCCTATTCTTGGATATCTGGACCAACTGCTGCTACACCAAAGGGGTCTGGGTCTCCACCTTAAGAGCACTTTTTGAGCACCTATTTGCACAAATAGACTTTATTGACTATATTTTTTGCACTTTTTGCCCTTTTCCTATGCACTTTTAACAATTCTATAATTGACATTTTAAGGACATCCTCATTCATATATCCTATTCATATTTTATTCAATATTAACCAGTTGTCTATTAATCAGCTGTTCACTGTTTTATGTACTGTTTTATGCGCCGTATGGTCCTTTTATCCCTTTATAAAAGAGTGCGTCTGTCCAGCGACTCTGTAGACCGGCTGACATTTATAAAAATGAATCAGTCCTGGATCAGCAGCTATCAATCCCCTGATGCTGACGTAACTGAATAGATCGGGGATCTCTTCTGCATTCCCAAAACCTCCACCACTGCACTCTTCCACAATACCACAAAGGGGTTACGGTGGGAAGGCACTTGCTGCCACCAAAGGCACAATATTTGCATGCACTGACGCCTATACCTGATGCCTATTCATATCATTTTAATATTGGACCGTAGGGTCCAACCCTGCACTCTTCCACAATACCACAGAGGGGTTACGGTGTGACGGCACTGTTGCCGACACTAAAGGCCCAATTTTAAAGCACCTATTGTTACTTTCATCCAAAGCCTGCATAAGTTTCACCATAATTTAGCCCAAAAAATCACTAAACTTGTTCTGTGTGTCCTAAAATGTCTCCTCTTTTCATACAGGCTGCCGCCCCAAGCAGTTGTTTATGAATAGATTAAAGGAAAACTGTTTACCGTCATTTGAAATGTCATTTTTTTTGTTTTTAAATGTTTCTATACATCCTAGAAATCCGCCACTTCACGGGCAGTTTATGGGGACCTCCTAGGCACGATATTTGATATTTATTCTAAACTTTTTATTTCATGAAAAACTCACTGGTCCTTTAAAAACGTTTTTTTTTTTCTACTTTTTGTCCTTGTTTCCTGTCCCCCAGGGCACTACCCGGACCCCCATACACCTTTTATGGCAAATATCTTGCATATATGCCCTCTTGGAGGGCACTCTAAAAATCGAACTTTCGAGTCCCATTGACTTGCATTGAGTTCGGTTCGTGTTTTGAAATTGTTCGCGTTCGAATGTGAACCGAACACGGGGTGTTTGGCTCTTCACTAATATCAACAGGTTTTATTGGGTGTTGCATAACTATATGATTGAAGGCTGAATTTGTGAGCCTCGATGTGTAAACAATTATTGTAGTATCATCAGCAGCGACCAGAGGTGCAGATTGATTGCTGACCCCGCCAGACCACCAGGAACAGGGGTGTAGCTAGAACTCCCTCGGGCCCAGTTTTGTCATGGGGCCTGGCCCCTCTCTGATCTCTCTGCCTGGAAGGTCAGGTCCATGGGCAGTCATAAATGTAACCCTTGCAATCCTGGTAACTACATCACTGACCAGGCATTTGTTTTATAAAGTATTTTACCAGGAAGGATACATTGAGATTTCTCTTTTTTAAAGTATGTCCTGGGTGGCGAGTATGTACCGTTAGGTGTCTTGCCCAAGGACACTTACTGGAGAGGAGCTCTGACCGGTTTGGGGCTGTAATTTATGTCATATTTTTATAATTATATTACAAAAATAACAATTTTGGATGTCTACTCAAATGGGGTAACAGGTTAGATTGCCTATTGCTTACAACAAGACCATCTTTTATAGTATTGATTGATCTTATTGATCCATTTTAAATCCTGATTCATTTAAGAACCACTTTAGTGCCATTTCCGCCATCTGTGGCCCTTTGTTCTGGTTCTCAATAACAGTGTGATATTCATATAAAATGTGAAGAAATTGCTCATTCGATTATCTCCAACGGGTTTTTTTATTGTGCAAGTTACCTATTATTGACTTTCACCTCTGAAAACCAGAAAATAGCTAGTCAAACTCCTGTTTTTCATACCTTTCAGGGAGTCGAGAAGACTTCTGACTAAATACCAAAAAAAAAACGATTTAGAGGAGCAACAGAAAGGTATTACGCCATGGAACGCATGTACTAATCAATCAACAAAGAAATAGGAAAAAATGTTTTAGCAGAAAACTTATGTATTGTTTTGAATTGGCATCAGTACCCGTGTGTTGACGAGATACCCAACTGATAGTAAATTTCTTAATTCCTCTAGTAAATTCACAAAATATAGTTAAAATGTAGAACTGGTTTGGCCTGTTGGATGATTTTAAAGTAAAACGTCTTGGCAGTGCATTGCATTGATGTACAGAAATATTATTTATATAGAATTACACTATATTTCAACTATTTTTATGGTTGCAGAATTACTTGTTTCTGTAATAAATTTTAGTTTAATGAATGATTTTAATTTATGCACTTCTGTCCACAAAGCATTATGGATAACCTCTGTAGCGCTCACTCCCGGAGGAGCCGCTGAAATTGAACCTCGGGTCAGTCTCCCCGCACTGGGGAATAAATATACTCCAGCACCGTCGTGGATTTTATAAATTATATAGTTTACTAGAATAAATGGCATATAATGAATAACACGGTATACGTAGATATATTTACAGTACTTCGTAATGTGGGAAACGCGCAGCGGAAAAGAAAATACAAGGCTTCGTAATTCGAGAAACGCACAGCGGAAAAGAAATACAAGGCTTCGTAATTCGAGAAATGCGCAGCGGAAAAGAAAGAAAAATATATCTGTAACCCCCTTTGTGGTTGGGGAGTGAGTCCCGTACAGGTTATGTCCCAAGGATGTAGGTGTGTGTGTGTGATGGTACCCGGGTACAATATTCAACTGGCCAGTGAGTTATTTATGAGGTATCTTCGACTAGTCAAGTTGGGGGCCCTGTGGGTTTTGAAACAAACAGCAGCGTGCTTTCTATTTTCACAATGGCCTGGAAGGCCTCTCACCCATCTGCCCAATACTTGGTGCTCTGCTTGACCCAGGACGTCTCTCCGCTCGATTTTTACTGGGATTTTATGGGTTACCGGATCCGCTGTCTTGCTTTTCTGTAGCTGCCGCAAGATGTCCAGCTCACCGCCTGCACTCCCTGTCCGATCGATCTGCGGTGCTCCTAACTCGGGGTCTTCC
Source organism: Leptobrachium leishanense (assembly GCA_009667805.1). Classification (NCBI taxonomy): domain Eukaryota; kingdom Metazoa; phylum Chordata; class Amphibia; order Anura; family Megophryidae; genus Leptobrachium; species Leptobrachium leishanense. The sequence goes on along the minus strand of CM019066.1, from coordinate 303,431,679 downwards.
AGCTCACTCGATATCAGCGTGGGTATTCTGGTGAATCACTGGGTCTTCCTCTTGTAAGGCTGAATAACCCGGTCTTTATCTCTGTCAGGCCCCAGCTGCGCTCCGGCCTGGTCACTGTCACGCTCTGCAGCACTGTGTCTTGCTTCTCTCACTCCCTGGCGCGCTCTGCCAGCTCTCTCCACGAGGCTCAGGATGTCAGCGTCTGTGTCCCACCCACTTCCTGTGTCCGCCCGCAAAGCATGCCGGGAAATGTAGTCCCAATGTTCAGCGTCTCACATTGTGCTTGTCTCCCTCCGGTGGCCAAAAACAAGTACTACATGGCAGGGGATTTAAAACCAGCGCTACACTCTCCCCCTCCTAGAACTCTTGGGTCTCTCCAAGGAGGTACAACAGTTGCATTACATTTCAACACATTTTTAGGCAACATATACAGGCTCAGCAGCAAGCATACAATGGGTTATATACACTTCCTCAAGTTGACTCATGCTTTGGACTACCTCAGCTAACATAGCAGACACTTCAGGCAACCTTCGCACTGTGGTGACGGCCTCTTCAGTGCTATGTCCTGGTGAGTCGTAGGTGAGTCTCTGGGGCGGTCGAACAGAGCGTTTTGGTTCTGGCTCAATCAGTTCCTCTTCAGGTGGAAGTACTACAGGCGCGGGTTCAATTCTTCTCTCTACCACTGGAGCAGACATCTCTTCGGAGTATGATCCTTCCAGTGAAGGCATAGAACTGTAGTCATAAGATTCGGCTTCAGGAACTACAGGGATTTCAATAGTCTCGGGGACTTCCAACTGAAATTCAGGAGCTTCAGGCTTCAAATTACTTTCCCACCGTTCAGGAACCGAGATAACCTCTTCAGGTTCCGGTGAGCGCATCCAGTCCAAACAAAAACTCTCTTCCTCACTGTCCCTTTCGCTCTCTTTGACAACCCGGGTCTGCTGAGACCGAGTAACGGGAGGCAAACATGGAGCAGGCGGATTTGGCAGAGAAAGTTCGTCCCCAACTGGTATCCTCACAGCCTCTCTCAAAGGTAACAAATGATTCCGGTGCCAGTTCTTAAGAGGCCCAGCCTTTCCATCCAGCCGGATTTGATACACCGGCAAACCCGGCAGTTGCTGGCAGACAATGTAGACTTGAGAACTCCATCTATCCGCCAACTTGTGCCTCGCAGCAGCACCCAAGTTCTTCAACAAAACCCTATCACCGGGTTGTAGATCCTGTATCCGAACTTTCAAGTCATAGTTCCTTTTGTTCCTTTGCTCCCTGTTTCCTGAAGTCAAGCGGGCCTGTTCAAACACAGAGGCCAGATTCTTTCGAAGTCTATCCACGTAATTTCTATGGGAAGCTACCGACGTCTGGTCCAGAGATAACCCAAACGCCAAATCAACTGGCAGTCGAGCTTCTCTTCCGAACATAAGACGGTACGGTGAGTATCCAGTCGCATCACTCTCCGTACTGTTATATGCATGCACCAGAGTAGCTATGTGACGACTCCAACTCTGCTTCTCTGTGTTTGACAACGTCCCCAGCATATTTAGCAGCGTGCGATTGAACCTTTCAGGCTGAGCATCACCTTGAGGGTGATATGGTGTAGTTCGGGTCTTTTGGATTCCCAACAGTTCCAGCAATTGCCCAACAAGTCGGCTTTCAAAGTCTCTACCCTGATGAGAGTGTATTCTCCTTGGTAGGCCGTAGTGAACAAAGAACTTCTCCATCAGAACCTTTGCCATTGTCGGAGCGCGTTGGTCTTTCGTAGAAAAGGCTTGGGCGTAACGGGTGAAGTGATCAGTCACTATAAGAATATTTCCCTGCCCACTAGCATCCAGCTCTAAGCACAGGAAGTCAATACACACCAAATCCATGGGTCCTTGACTTTGCAGATGGCTCATTGGAGCGGTTCGGGTCGGATTTCCTTTGAATACACCTCAGACTTGAATAGCAGTAACTTTCCACTTCAGCTCTCATGCAAGGCCAATAGTACCTGTCTCGCACCAGCTTAAAAGTCCTTTCTGCGCCCAAATGTCCATGCTCATCATGTAGCGATCGCAGCACACTCTCCCTATGTTTAGTGGGAAGGAATAACTGTTGGGTCTCTTCAGCATTGGTTGAAGGGCCCCTTCGGTAGACCACCCCATCCAACATCTTCAACCGTTCCCACTCTTTGTAGACCAATCTGGCTCCATCTGGGGAATTGGTCAGCAGAATTTCCCGCTGGTTCGCAGTTAGGGCCTTTATGGTTAAGGCAATTAAAGGGTCTCTGGCCTGATCAGCTTTCAGATCCTGTTTTGAAAAGGTAGGTAGACTTTCATCAATTGCGTAGGGTTGCAGTAGAACTCCGGAACAGCCGCAGCCATGACTCCTATGGCCTCCGCTTCAATCCCTCCCTTGACCCGGTGCTCTGCTCCTTGACACAAAGCTTGGACCCCGTCTGGAGTTAACTGAGTCCATTCTGTAGTGTAGGGTCTTCTCGACAAAGCATCAGCATCTCGATTATTCACCCCAGGGCGATACTTCAGGCTGAACCGAAACCCTGACAGAGCGGCCAACCACCGATGTCCCGTTGCGTCCAGTTTCGCAGTAGTAAGGATGTAGGTAAGAGGATTGTTATCCGTCTTTATCACAAACTCGGCCCCATACAGATAGTCCTTTAGCTTGTCTACCACTGCCCACTTTAAGGCTAGGAACTCCAACTTGTGGGTAGGCTAGTTCTTTTCGGAAGGCGGAAGGCTCCGGCTCACATACGCTACAGGCCTCAGCAATCCATCATACTCTTGATACAGGACTCCTCCTTGACCTTCTCTGCTGGCATCCACATGTAACTCGTACGGCTTGTGAGGATCCGCATAGGCCAAGACAGGAGCTCGAGTTAAACTCTCTTTCAGCTTCGTAAAAGCACCTTCACACTGACTGGTCCAATCTCCCTGGATGGACTCTCGAGCTTTCCTCTGCCCTGGAGCTGACGGATTTCGGTCGGAGACCTTGTGGCCTTCTTCTGTGCTTTCCTTCTGTAGGAGCTTGTTCAGTGGTTGAGCTATTTTTGCGAATCCTCCTACAAATCTTCGATAATAGGAACAGAACCCCAAGAAAGATCTAAGTTCAGTGACGTTGCGGGGTCTAGGCCAAGAAGCTACGGCCTCCAACTTCCGAGGATCTGTCGAAACGCCTTCTGCCGAGACCACATGTCCCAGATACGTAACAGACGGTAAACAGAATTGACATTTCTCCAGAGACAGTTTCAATCCCTCTTCATGGAGCCTCTTCAAGACCTTCTCCAAACGTTGCTCATGTTCTTCCAGAGTCTTCCCAAACACAATTATGTCATCCAGGTACACTAATACTTCGATCAGATTCATGTCCCCGACTGTCTTCTCCATTAACCGTTGGAACGTGGCTGGAGCCCTCGTAAGGCCTTGAGGCATTCTGTTGAATTCAAAGAACCCCAGTGGACAGATGAACGCAGTCTTCTCTTTGTCTTCAGGATGCATTGGTATCTGGTGATACCCACTTCGCAGGTCTAGTACACTAAACCATTTTGCTCCAGACAAACACTGTAAGGCATCTTCTATCCGAGGAGTAGCATATTGGTCTGGGATGGTTCTCCGATTCAGCGTGCGATAGTCTATGCATAGGCGGACAGAACCATTCTTCTTCCGGACCATTACTATTGGAGATGCATATGGGCTCCTGGACTCTTGGATCACCTTGGTTCTTTGCAGTTCATTCAGCTGTTCTCGTAGATCATCCAAGTCTCCCAGCGGAACTCGTCTTGATCTTTCACGAAACGGCTTGTCTTCTTGTAATCGAATGCGGTGCTCAGTACTCTTAGCTAGGCCTACGTCGAACTCATCTTTCGAGAACAATTCTCTCCACTTTAGAACTTGAGACTGAAGACGTTTCTTCCATTCAGGTGAAATGGGAGCGTCCTTGGGGTAGAATCTTTCATCTGGAATCTCTTTATCCACTCCCCCTCCTAAATCGGTAGGAGAGAGGGGCGTAGCGGACGCTACTTGCCCGATAGGCATTCATGCTTTAAGGACTACTGGAGAATCAGGCACATTGCACACGCTGACTGAGACTCTTCCTCGTGTTCTTTTCAAAGCTTTAGTGGAGATTATTTCAGGGATTACTTCCACTCCGGCTTCACTCCCATGATTAAAATCGGTTTCCAGTACCACACAGGGACCTGGTTGCGATCCGTTCAACTTGACTGAAGCCCGGAAACTCGCTACTTCTCCCGCTTGCAGAGCCTTCTCTGTTCCTTCCAATCTCCACAGGCGCCCCACTTCAGCAGGTGCCTTCTGTTCTTCGACCATTCTCTGATAGACTGGACGTAACATTGGGTGTACTCCTTTAGTAGAACCTTCTTCCAATACGATAGGTGTCAGGAGACGTCGCACCAAATGAGTATTCGTCCCCACTATCATGGAACTTCTGTTTGCCCCTGAAGGCCGAGGACACACAATGGCCAATGCATCACAACCTCCGGACTGTCCGATGACTTTGGATCCGATCTCCAACTTCACCTGCAGATACCCGTCATAAGGGAGTTTCTCCGTTCCGAAACCCCAGATTTCCAGATCCTTCAATTTCTGTAGAGGAATGTGCTTCAAGTGTTTCTCGTAGAAGTCTTGATAGATCAATGTCACTTGAGCCCCTGAATCCAACAGGGCTTTAGTGTAGACTCCCTCGACTTGGATTGGCACAATAGGAGAAGGACCTATCAGCTGGTCAGGAAACTTGGTGGTGGCACCAGGACACTTAGACCCAGTTTGTTGTACCCTGGCCTTCTTTTTGGTCCGTGTAGGTTTTGGGTGTGCATTGCCTCCCCATGATGTAGGTCCAGATGCTAAGGGAGTGACTCTTTCAGTCCTGGCAGGCTCAGCAGTTGGCCAGACTTTGGGCCCTCTCGCCATCTTAGCCCTGGCTTGATTTTTGGAGCGGGTTTCGACCTCCGGGCACCTAGGTTGCTCCTTCACTTGTGCCCTCTGGCGTTTCCCGCCGGTGAGGTGGATAACAGTCCTTCCAAGGCTTTCAAAAGCTCCTCAACTCTATTTCCTTCAGGCTTTTGGCCTTTGCATTGTGCGCGGAAGTGGCCCATTTCTCCACAACTGAAACATCTCTTCTTAGAAAGCGGAGACGCAGTCGCCTGCTGTGATTCGGTTGAAAGACCCTGGCTAGATGCCACAGCAACTCCGGTTGTCTGCATGTCTGTAAGGAACTTCTGCATCTCTGTCTGTGTCTCTGTCACCTTCAACAATACTCGGCACAGTTCCGCGTGCGCCTGTTGCAATTCAGCTTGGGCTTCTTGTACTTTCTTAACAGTTTTGTGCAACTCACCATGTTCAGAGAGGTTTAATTCTTTGACAGCCCTCTCTGTGGATTTAAAAGCGATCAGATGCTCTTGTTCGTCCACGTCGGATCCATATGTATCCAACGAGTCACTTTCAGGCTGCAAACATTCGTTATGCCGCACAGGTTGCGCGTAAGCTCTTTCTCCTCTCCTGAAGGATTTTTCTTCCAGTAAAGCCTCCTCCTCTCTGACAGCTCGGATCAGTTCCAGGTACTTCAGTTCTTGATTACCTTCTCTGCTTCTCAGCTGCAGCATCACTGGATCTAGAGGTTGAGAGCCCCTCAGGATCTGTTTTATTCGGATCTTATCCACTTCAGCCGGTTCGGCCTTGAGGAGTATCTGGTGCAGAATCTTATCTAGGCGCCTCATATATTCGGTCATTCTCTCACCTTTCCGCTGGTAGGTGTGTTCATACTGATATACGAGCTCTGCAGCCTTTTCCGTTTGCCCAAAAACTTCCTCCAGAACATTTAAATAATCTAAAGCAGTGCAGTCTTTCTTATTCAATTTTAGGTTTCTTACAGCCTCTGACGCAGGTCCCTTTAAGCTCTCGGTGATCCTTTGCTTTTTCTGAGCTTCAGGGACGTCCCACTCATCCAGAGCCTGCATCGCCTGTTCCACCCATTCTTCGAAGGTTTCTTCTCCCGCCGGAGTTGGTACGTTTCCTGTTTTATTTCTCAACCGTCGATAACCAAAGTTAGTGTGCGGAGGGCTTGTTCTCTGACACTTAGCCAGCAAATCTCCAATAGCCACTATAAATTCAGGCCCGATCATGGCCAACGGACTGGGCGCGGGAACACTCACGGATTCGCCACGTGGCGCACTTGGCTGAATCAGTTGGACTTCCACCTCATCGGTCAGCTTCACGCTCGCGCCCTGAAAACACACTGGAACACCCTTTCTCCACTCAAAAAGAACATACGTGTGAGAGGTATCTGGGTTCTCTTCAATGTCCAGGATTAACCCCCGATGACCTGGCGTCAGCGCGGCCACGGCCTAGCGAATCTGATCTTCGGCCCAAGTGTCTGCAGGAATATCCATGACTATACACAATTCTAACTGACCATTGTGCTCCTCACATCACTTGGCAGCAGTGTCTGGATCCATATTTAACCCTTTAAATGCGGTTTTTCCAGAGACTGGATCCCGGAAACGAGCCCCCACGTGTAGCGCTCACTCCCGGAGGAGCCGCTGAAATTGAACCTCGGGTCAGTCTCCCCGCACTAGGGAATAAATATACTCCAGCACCGTCGTGGATTTTATAAATTATATAGTTTACTAGAATAAATGGCATATAATGAATAACACGGTATACGTAGATATATTTACAGTACTTCGTAATGCGGGAAACGCGCAGCGGAAAAGAAAATACAAGGCTTCGTAATTCGAGAAACGCGCAGCGGAAAAGAAATACAAGGCTTCGTAATTCGAGAAACGCGCAGTGGAAAAGAAGGAAAAATATATCTGTAACCCCTTTGTGGTTGGGGAGTGAGTCCCGTACAGGTTATGTCCCAAGGATGTAGGTGTGTGTGTGTGATGGTACCCGGGTACAATATTCAACTGGCCAGTGAGTTATTTATGAGGTATCTTCGACTAGTCAAGTTGGGGCCCTGTGGGTTTTGAAACAAACAGCAGCGTGCTTTCTATTTTCACAATGGCCTGGAAGGCCTCTCACCCATCCGCCCGATACTTGGTGCTCTGCTCGACCCAGGACGTCTCTCCGCTCGATTTTTACTGGGATTTTATGGGTTACCGGATCCGCTGTCTTGCTTTTCTGTAGCTGCCGCAAGATGTCCAGCTCACCACCTGCACTCCCTGTCCGATCGATCTGCGGTGCTCCTAACTCGGGGTCTTCCAGCTCACTCGATATCAGCGTGGGTATTCTGGTGAATCACTGGGTCTTCCTCTTGTAAGGCTGAATAACCCGGTCTTTATCTCTGTCAGGCCCCAGCTGCGCTCCGGCCTGGTCACTGTCACGCTCTGCAGCACTGTGTCTTGCTTCTCTCACTCTCTGGCGCGCTCTGCCAGCTCTCTCCACGAGGCTCAGGATGTCAGCGTCTGTGTCCCACCCACTTCCTGTGTCCGCCCGCAAAGCATGCCGGGAAATGTAGTTCCAATGTTCAGCGTCTCACATTGTGCTTGTCTCCCTCCGGTGGCCAAAAACAAGTACTACACGGCAGGGGATTTAAAACCAGCGCTACACCTCAATAACAGCAGCCCTATTATTTACTGCCCCTTCTCGTTCAAGCGATTTGTGGTATGGAGCTTGCATTTGCATTCTTGCCTGGAGTACTGTCTATGGCACCAATGCAACCAAGTGTCCAATTTTATCCTATTTTTTTCCCTCACCCTACTTTTTCCAGTTAAAATGCCAGGTGCACCATATTGTGGTCAACCATTCTCTGCTTCTGCTACAGATACGGAGCAGTGCCAGAGCAGCATTAAAGTTGCAGCTTGAAAAACCGGACAATGATTGCACGAGGGCATAAGACAAAAAACATATATGGGATAGAACAATGGCACCACAGGGGTAAGAGGGACAGAACAATAGCACCACAGAGATTGAGTAGGATAATGGCAAAAAAAGGGATGAGAGGAATTGGGCAAAATCCCACTGAAATCTTTAGCTTCCAGGCCATTCGAGAGACTCTTTAGGGAAAACATGTTGGCAGCACTGCAGAGTTGTTCAGCCCCGAGATTAGGGGTGCCCGGTGGTGTCTCTTCGCTGAGATCTGATGTTATCTGTGTGCTTGCTGCCGGGGAGGATGTAACTGCAGAGGCTTATGAGCTTGCTCTGGGGCGGACTGACCCATCGGGAACTCGGGCGCTGCCCGAGGGCCCACGGGTCAGTAGGGGTCTGGTTTTGTAAGGCAAGTTCCGACCACGGCGACGCACTACCAAACCGCCTCATCGGCGGCGCTGCAGCGTGTCTACCTGGGCCCCACATTCTAACACAGGAGTGCATGCTGCATTGATGCCGCCCCCTCACATGATGCGTGTGCGCATCACGTGGGGGGCAGCGTTAATGCAGGGTGCACTCCTCCTGTTTGAGAACGTGGGGCCCAGGTAGACACGCTGCAGCCGACGAGGCGGTTTGGTAGTGCGCCGCCGTGGTCGGAACTTGCCTTACAAAACCGGGCCCCTGAGCTGCTGGGGTCAGTATATATCAATGTGTGAGCTACTGGGGGCAATATATATATTGTTAGAGATTATTGACTTCTTTAATAGGTCAGGGATATATTAATTATGACGTATATTTTTCTTATTGTAGATATATATAGATATATATATATATATTATTGACAGTGCCTCCAATACCAGTGGTATAAATTGGTATTTAACCCCTAAGATAGGGATTAATAACCAATCAATGAATATACGTCTTAACAAATATATGGCGCGTTATCCCGAGTTCTTTTGATGCTATCTAGATATTTTTAAACACAATAAAATCAATAAAGATGATATGAGACTGCGTAACGGTAAAACAATTCAAACCAAAATGTATTCACACGTCAAGTTTCATACAATCATATGTTATCAACGGATTAGCAAAATACAATTTACAAGTGATTATAGATCGTGATTAGTAGCGATACTGCGACACGCAATAATCTAATGGACAAATATTTTAGGTTTATAGACCGCACCACAGATATACACGCCTCAGCTCTTAAACACCAAGCTCTATTCTATTCACTTAAACCTTTCCCATTATAAACCAATCCTCCACCTGGCTAAAATAAACACTCAGTTACTGGGCATCACCTGCAGCACAATTTATTATTGTGTGGGCCTATTCACTAAATGCAACTTCCTTCAGGGAGATACATAACACACTCGATAGGTAGACTATCTCTTCCACAGATCAATCACAGCACTTCATTCAATATACGTTAACCCAACGCTTCTTATTGACTTACAGTACATGCATTCAATCGAAAGGGCTGCAAGATGGATATGGAAGGAGTTATGCTAGTTTTACGAATGGGGCTGACGGCACTTGACATATAAAAGCTATTTCACGGTCCCAGCGTATCTCACTATAGGTATACAATTGATCTTTAGATGTCCACAACCAGTATTCTTGGAATATAAATAATTTCACTAAATTATGGCTCAAGTATTTAGCCGGGAATAGTTTCTTCCTTAGCAATCCTCTGCAGGGGAGTGGAAGGTTGATTACTATTCTACTGAGTAGGCTTAAACAGCAAAATAATTCATTTATATTCCTTTAGTTTGTGATGGACATCTAAAGTAAGGACTATGCATTTAGAAAATAGATATCAAGTTATTCAGGCATACTTTACCATCCAGTTAGTGAAGATAGAGTGGTGGAAGATTAGGGTGTAGTCACGTCTTAAGGGGGGCTGATGATATTTGCCCTTTCTCTCCTCCAAGCGTCCCTCAGGTCTCTCCCCAAGCTTTTCTCAGTGTGTTGATCCTTCTGCTCTGGATTGTCCCCTCTATATAGTGGTCTTCCGCCCAGTTTTAGATCTAGCCCATCACTATGTGGCCTCATTTGATTGGAGGATATATATATTCATCAACTCGAGGGGTCTGTCCAGGTGTTATATTACCTGGCCAGCAGATGGCGCTCTCAGATCAATCATCAACCTTCTGCAGGAATTAATTTATGTGTTTGGCCAATCTTTTACTGGTTTGGGGTCGTTTTATTCCTATATCCCGGGACTCTATAGATTTTATTAACAAATCAAAATGTATTTCTATTGTGGCATCGCCGGCATACTTCGCCACGGCGTGTGTGCATTTCATACCCCTTTATGAGAGGATCCTGCAGACATACATGAATTCATTCAATCGTGATATCGTCTTTAACATTCACAATTACCAGACTTAATCTGTTTCATGAATAATCAACTGAATGTGGTGGGGCCTGTTTTTTTTTAGAAGACGCCCAGGTTATCTATTCTAACTGACCACATAACATGTTAGTACACCAGACATTTGTATTAAATATTCAAATACCATATAGTGTTAGATCATATCGCCGAATAGCATAGCCTTACAAGCTGGTTTATCCAAGCCATTTAACCTTCTCTGTTTTTTTTTTCTTTATTGGGCAACCCATTGTTCAATGTTTACGTGGCTTTCAGAGTTTCGATCTGACAAAATAAACACAATACTGAGATACCTATCCTAGGGTAAGATCAGTTGTCATTGTGTTCCCTTACTTTTAAACCATTTGATCTAACATCTGGTTGTAAAAAAAATAAAATAAACAAGCGAGTCCATTAGACCGTCTTTGATCAATGGAAAATGTCTTTTCTTGTATGCGTAACAATAACGAGTTTAGCTTATCTATTGTCTTTAGAACGCATATTCTTGTTATATATTAACCACGTAGATGAATTGTCTGTGTGAAGCAATTGCTGCGAAATATAGAAATTTCATATCTGAAAAGGTCTGACTAATATTAATATATATATATATATATATATATATGTGTACATGTACATGTACATGTGTGAGCTGCTGGGGGCAGTATATATCCATGTGTGAGACGGCGACGAAGCTGTGGAGAGCTACGCTGGGTCTGGTGAACCAGATGGCGTGCCGATTCTGGGGGGCGCCCGCTGACCGTGAATTACTTCACCGTATGAGACCTGAGGATATGCTGGAGACACCTGTGGAGGACAGCCGGTGTCGGATGGCAGCTGGATCTCCCCTTGCGGTACTTGAGTGGTGGATGCTTCCTGGATCCCCCTGTCGTTTCTGGCACCGGTACCGCCAATGGCCTTTGCCCGTGAGGCTGGCAGTGGCTGTGGCGGCACAGATGGGAACCTGCATGACCTGAAGGCCTTGTTTTTCCAAGCCGGGCCTGGGTTTGCCACCTGGCCTGGCCTATCATGCATTGCCCTGCCTGTGCTGCGCCTGCAGCCATTTCGGGACACTGGATGAGAAAACTTTTTTTGATTTTTGTTCTCTCCCTTTCATTTTTGCTTCCAGCAGCATTCTGTAAGTGAGCGCTCACCCTACCTGCTTTATGTTTTCTGCCTTTCCGGGACACCGTCTGAGCATACCTTTTTCCTTGTGAGACGGTTTGAAATTATTATATTTATTTTTTTACGTGACCTTACCCTTTGCTTGTTACTATGGACTATCTGCCTTTTTTAACAGATACTGATGGCTTATGCTGGTAATTTTGTTTGTTTCCTAGAGACATTCTTGGTTGCCTTTTGTGATTTTTGCATTTTGCTGCTGTATTTTTGTGTCTCTCTTTTATTTTTCCTTCCGTATGATTATAATGCTGACCTTTGCTGGCCCTGCGTGGCCTTTACTCCTCGTTTAATTTTATGCTGTCATTGTTCAAAATTCTAGAAGAAAGAATTAAAAAAAAAAAAAGTGAGACAGAGGTCATTTGCATATCCTACCCAGAGTTCCTTCCTGCATATGGGGAATGCAGCACAGGGGCTCTGGGATGCAGTTCTTTGAATTGCTGTGATGTGCAGATGGCTTCTGCAATAATAAATTATATATATATATTATATGTGTATATATATATATATATATATGTGTGTATTAGGCCGTGTTAGTCCAGATGCCAAAATCACGAGTATAGCAGTCTGTAGTGATACCTTTTTTTATTGGACTAATGTTACATTTAAAGTACAAGCTTTCGAGAGGATTCCTCCCTTCGTCAGGTATAGAAGCTATACTGATCAGAATAATAGAATTAAACATTGGGACAGTCTCAGGGCTCACAGTTGGGGGTGTTAGATGTTGTATATCGCCAAATGGCATGGTCAGAGGGGGGGGGAAACACATTTAATTGTCTCAAGCAAGATACAATAATGTCCACTTCAAAGGGAATGTGAAAGGACAGAACGAAAGAAAAACAACAAAAAAAAAAAACACAACACAGTGAGTATGGGGAAGACACAGAAAAATAGTAATAATGAATATATATTTCAGGGTGAGAGCCACGAGAGTTTAATTAACCCCTTCTGATCCTCCCCAGAGTCATCCTTGAGTCTCCGTTTTTATTTGTTATTTGTTGTTCGTGACTAATTCTATGTCCTTCAAAATAATTTCTGTTAAATAAATAAGGTCAAGGACATTTCAGTGTTATAACCGCCTGGTAACTGTATCTGGCAAAGACAGAGTTAATTGTTTTTGCAATCTACAGAATTCACGGTCTTAATATCTGTCTCTATAGCGACAGGGCGAGTGGAATTTTCACATTACCATAAAGCTCTATTGTAGGGATATCAATTTACTAGAGCCTTTGGGCACCTGAAAAATCAGGAGAAACATAAAAATCACGTAATTACTACAAGTAATCGAACAATGAATCACAAAATATTGTCTAAAATGACTAATTGGAGGATTCTACCAGATAAGATGCTTTGGCCTACAATGAATATACTGCAAAGCACAAGAAATCTGAAATAAAGCATTAAGGAATAATTCACTAAAATTCAATTTATACTAAATAAAACGTCCATAACATATAGAGGAGGTCTTAATGAGATATCTATTACTATATCATCACCATTGCACAGTATGTAACAGCATATTCCCTGAAAAAGATGCAGTTTATCGGTTAAATGATAATATTTCTGCATGCTTGGTGCTGTTTCCTACACCCACATTGTCACGTTCCACCCCTGTCCAATGTATATGTATATATCATGTGCACTGCAGACTTTGATCTTTGCTGCCATTCCTGGGTTGCAGCTCAGGGGTTAATGGTTTCTTTGCTCTCAGCTCACCTGTCTGCCTTTTGTTTTGATCTCCTCCCTATTTAAGAGCAATGCGCCCATAGTGCATTTCTCCATGATTTTCCTTTCCTGGTTCACATCAGTATTTGATTTTCAGAGAGCTCCCTGCTATCTTGTTCAGCTTGTATATTTTGTTCTATATACTTTTGGTCCTGTTTCCCCTGTCTGTCTGTTACTTCTGTCTTAGTGTTCCTGGTTTATTTCTAGTTATTGCTGTGTTTGGTTTTCTGTTTATGTTTTATACTGATTTACCCGTGTACCAATTATTGGCTTGTCTGACAACCCTCCTGGTTCTAGAACCCCGGCATCTGGATATGTACTCGCTCCGGTTTTCTGACTCCTGGCTTTTTCTCTTGTCTATGTTCCTGCTGATTTCTTGCCTGTACTGTTTTTATAGCGATTCCTGTCATCTGTATATTTCTAAAGTCTTTGCACAGCTTCGTGGTAACGTTTCCTATAGCGCAGATCCGGCTACTTCAAAGATCGGCCTTTCAGTATAGGGATTCTTTGGGTATTGCCGTGCAGAGGTCTCTGGTTAACCCTGAGTTGCTCTGTCCAACTGTTGTCTGTAGTTGTGTTTCTGCATATAGGGTCTTTTCACCTGAACCAGGGCCTTACCAAGGCGCAAGCCTTGTGCGATCGTGACACACATGTTGTTTGTTAATATAAAACTAGACCTCTGATTACAAAGTGTCCCTTTTCTTCACATTTCAGTATCATTCTTTTAGTCCGCATCCTTTAGTCCTCATCCTTTTGCCAATTATGTTAGCTCTGGCATGACTTGGTTATACCACCTTTACTAGCAAGATAATGAATGCAGGCCCCAGGGTTATTTTTCTCACCAAACACACCTCGTGTACCTCCCCCTCTGTCGGTCCCTCCATTGGCTTCCTGTACATTTCAGGATACAGTTTAAAATACTGACGCTTACGTTCAAATCACTCAATAACTTGATCCCTCCCCCATACATGTCTTTGCTGCTCCGCAAGCACGTCCCATATAGACAACTCTGGTCAGCGGGCAACCTCTGCCTATACTCTGTCTACACCTGCACTGCCAACTCTCGCCTCCAAGACTTCTCAAGGGCAGTTTCGGTCCTGTGGAAAGACATACCTCGCCCTGTCAAACTCTCCCCTAATTGTTGGACTGTCAAGAAATCCCTCGTAACCCATCTCTTTAGATTAGCATACCACATCACTGATGTAACTCCACCTGCTCACCTACTCACACATGATTAAAGTCACTTCCATTGCCCCATGCCCCACCATTCCCGAATCGTTGTCACTAATGATCCTGACATCCAGTAAAATTCCCCTGGTCTTCCTCAACCCCAATACCTCTAGACTGTAAGCTCCTATGAGCAGGGCCCTCTACACCTTTTGTTTCCATCCCATGTCCATTTATCTGTATCTCATTCCCTTTGGTTATTGGAAAGCAATGCGGAAACTGCTATGATGATGATGATGATGATGATGATGATCTCGATCATCTCGATGATGATCATCTCGATGAAGATCTCGATCTCCACTTAAAAGATTAATCAGAATGTATTTCTAGATGATCGTTTAGATAGCATTCACAAAGCATCTCTCTTTTCAGAAAATCTAGAGTCCATGGATTCAGTATCAATATTCACTCACTCCTCAAATTGTAGTAACAGAAATGCCACCGTCCTTTCACACTCCTATCTACATCTTTTGTTAAAAAGATAGGAATACTCAGGACCAGATTTACAATTAGGCAGAGTAGGCATGTGCCTACAGGTGCCTGCCACAAGGGGCACCTTGTTCTGTAAATAAAAAAAAAAAGAGAACAAGAAAATCCAGAATCATTTTGACCTTTGTATCTCTGGAACCCTACAGGCTAGAAGGACATTTAAGGGATCGTTGTTAAGGCCAGAGTATGACCTCCCCAGTGATACCAAAAGTGACCAGGTTATTGTAAAAGTAAAACAACAAATAATATTTTTTTTTCCGAACACACCACTGTTCACTTTACAATTATAAAGTGAACAGTAATGCCGCACTAACTCACCTTCTCATTTCCCATACCGCCAGCAAGTGTAGAGGTGATGGCACAATGCATTGTTTCATCAACAACCTAGTCCACAGCATTGCACTAAGGAGAGACAGGGGGTCTTTGGAACCCTACATCTCTGATTTTTTTACATTGCACAAAGTCAAGTGAAGTGTCAATGGGAAAGGTAGAGTTTGGCTCTTCCAACAAAATCAAATATGACCAAGTAATTTATAAAAATGAAATGGAAAATTTACTTTATTCTCTGGTCTGTTCTAAGGCAGACACAAAATATGCCTTAACTTATAAAGCAAACAATGCCACTGCACCAACTCACCTTCTGATTTACCATGAGGGGAACAAGTGTGGAGGTGATGGAGCAATGTGTTACAGTCAGGTCCAGAAATATTGGGACATCGACACAATTCTAACATCTTTGGCTCTATACACCACCACAATGGAGTTGGAATGAAACAAACATAATGTGCTTTAACTGCAGACTGTCAGCTTTAATTTGAGGGTATGTACATCCAACTCAGGTGAACGGTGTAGGACTTACAGCAGTTTGCAGATGTGCCTCCCACTTGTTAAGGGACCAAAAGTAATGGGACAATTGGCTTCTCAGCTGTTCCATGGCCAGGTGTGTGATATTCCCTCATTACCCCAATTACAATGTGCAGATAAAAGGCCCAGAGTTCATTTCAAGTGTGCTATTTGCATTTGGAATCTGTTGCTGTCAACTCTCAAGATGAGATCCAAAGAGCTGTCACTATCAGTGAAGCAAGCCATCATTAGGCTGAAGAAACAAAACAAACCCATCAGAGAGATAGCAAGAACATTAGGCGTGGCCAAAACAACTGTTTGGATAATTCTCAAAAAGAAGGAACGCACCGGTGAGCAAAGCAACACTTCCCTGGTGAAGAAAATACCCTTCACAACAGTTGGCCAGATCAAGAACACTCTCCAGGAGGTAGGTGTATGTGTGTCAAAGTCAAACATCAAGAGAAGACTTCACCAGAGTGAATACAGAGGGTTCACCACAAGATGTAAACCATTGGTGAGCCTCAAAAACAGGAAGGCCAGATTAGAGTTTGCCAAACACCTAACAAAGCCTTCACAGTTCTGGAACAAGCGCCTATGGACAGATGAGACCAAGATCAACTTTTACCAGAGTGATGGGAAGAGAAGAGTATGGAGAAGGAAAGGAACTGCTCATGATCCTAAGCATACCACCTCATCAGTGAAGCATGGTGGTGGTAGTGTCATGGCATGGGCACGTATGGCTGCTGCCAATGGAACTGGTTCTCTTGTATTTATTGAAGATGTGACTGCTGACAAAAGCAGCAGGATGAATTCTGAAGTGTTTCGGGCAATATTCTCTGCTCACATTCAGCCAAATGCTGCAGAACTCATTGGACGGCGCTTCACAGTGCAGATGGACAATGACCCAAAGCATACTGCAAAAGCAACCAAAGAGTTTTTGAAGGGACAGAAGTGGATTGTTATGCAATGGCCAAGTCAATCACCTGACCTGAATCCCATTGAGCATGCATTTCACTTGCTGAAGACAAAACTGAAGGGAAAATGCCCCAAGAACAAGCAGGAACTGAAGACAGTTGCAGTAGAGGCCTGGCAGAGCATCACCAGGGATGAAACCCAGCATCTGGTGATGTCTATGCGTTCCAGACTTCAGGCTGTGATTGACTGAAAAGGATTTGCAACCAAGTATTAAGAAGGGAAAGTTTGATTTATGATTATTATTCTGTCCCATTACTTTTGGTCCCTTAACAAGTGGGAGGCCCATCTGCAAAGTGCTGTAAGTCCTACACAAGCTCTGCTACGAGGAGAGAGGGGGTCCTTTTGACACCTGTATCTCCATTCTTTATACCCAACAAGTTCAAGTTAGGTGTCATTGGACAGGTCAGAGTCTGGCCTTTCTAAAATTACCAAACATGACCATGTACAGGGTAAAAAAAAAAAACACCTTTTTGTTTCAAAGCAAAGCAAGTTTTGAGATCCTATTGTAAAAGCAGCATCAAAGAATGAAGTGGTAAAAAAGTCACCTTGAAAAGGACCCTCAGCTGTAGCCATATCTTGATGCCGAGAATGTTGGTTGCTCCGGGCCAAAATGGAGCATCATTTTACATAGCTAGGGTTAGAAAATAGGGTTAGGCTTGGTAACCTAACCCTAATATAACATTCTCCTCCATTTTTACTTCATTTTAAGGCAACGGATTCTGCCCCTCTTTTGAGAATAGAAAGAAACTGTTTTTCACTTACGTTTTAAATGTTTTTTTTAATGTGCCCCAGATCAAAAATTAAAAAATTAATTTTAAACATGTACCTTTGTTTGGGGGGGTGGTTTACATTTCTGTCTACAGGCTCCTGAGATATATGTCCGGCCCTGGCAATAGTATATGTTACGGCCTCTAGCATTGTAAAGTATATGTATCCTATTCTACTTCATTTCTTTAAAACAAAGTTATGGAACAGAAAATAATCTGATTACTATTACACATACATCATGTGTTTCTTGGAAATCTGTGACGTTACAAACATTAAGGTCACCAGCTTTCTCAAGTGTTCTTTCCATTGAAGATGTTAAATTGAAATGGGTGTATATCATGACATCTTGTTGTGGTATATTTTTTTCTTTTTGCCATAAGTGAATTTGAGATCGTTACTAGACATTCAGTCATATCAAGGGCTGAGCTTTCAAAGAATAAAAATGAAATTGCTGATGCTCAGAACTAACTCCAGGGGGCAGCAGGGAAAGGTAAATCACTCTAAATCTCTATGAAAAACACTGGAAGGGAAGAATGAAAACCTTAAGGTAATTTAAAGACATAGGAGTACAAAAATAATTGTGGTATCAAGGTACTATGACAAACGGCAACACAATTTCAAGTCAAAAGCAAGCTTTAGATGGATGTACAGCTAAAATGACAAATTAATTCCCATGAAATTAGTAGACATGTGCGTTTCGTTCTGAATCAAAATTTGGATGAAAATTTACCGATTCGTTTTTCTGAAATGCTTCTGAAAATGAATCGGTTCAATCCAAAATGATCTTAAGAATCAAATGGGCTTGAATCAGAACGAAACAAATTGCTTCAGACCAAAACAGAACAAAAATGAAATGGTATAAAACGAATTGATTAGTTTTTACAGAGATCAATTCATTATACCATTTTACTTACACCCGATTCCCCATAGACAACTGGTTAATCTATTCAGAGAACACCGAACAACACTGAAATGCCATGATTTTTGGTGGTTTCGTTCAACAGCTTTAAACAGGCAAATCCCATAGGTTTCAATGTAAAAAATATTCACGGTTTTTATTAAATATTTATTAAACTGTTTACGTTTATTTTTTCACTTGCAGCAAAACGTCTCTATTTATTTTTTAGGATTTTTTAGGCATTTTTCGGGATATAAAAATACCAGTCGTACAAAATAAAATACAGCCGGTACTAGAATGACAATTCCAGCCAGCAATAAAATACCGCCCGGTACTACAATAATACCAGTTGGTACCAAAATAAAATACAGCCGGTACTACAATGAAAATAGCAAGTAATAAAATACCAGCCGGTACCAAAATAATCCCTTGGGTTTCAATGTAAAAAATATTTCCTACCTTGGCTAATTGTTACCTCCCGAACATTAATCAATGTACGTTCCTAGGAAAAATTTTGACGAAGCTAGAAAACTTTGCAGAAGGCACGTTGATATGCGGAGGGGATTTCAATGTTTCGCCTGATACCCCGGGAGAGGCGTCTCCCTCACCGGCTTCGGTCCCTTCGTCTAAACGACGGAGATTCCACCAAATACTACATCAGGCCCGCTTGGTTGATTGTTGGCGGGCAATGCACCCGCTTGGACGGGACTTTACGTACTATTCAGCCGCTGCCAGAGTGTACTCTCGCCTGGATCTATTCCTGTTACGTCATTTAGACCTAGGATATGTCAAATCGGTTAGTATTGGCAATATTTCATGGTCAGATCATGCCCCAGTGTTCCTGACCCTCTCCTTGCCGTCTCTGCCCCGTAAATCTTTCCAATGGCGACTGAATGGTACGATACTAACTGACACTGTAGAGAGGGAACGTATTTCTGAGGCTATCACACAATATTTTGTAGATAATGATACTGACGATGTGAAGGCCACGGTCCTGTGGGAGGCCCACAAATGTGTTATACGGGGAACCCTTATTCAAATTGGAGCTAGACGTAAACAGGAAAAGTTAGCTAAAATTCAAGCCCTACTTGCTGAAATCCAGGTAGCCGAGGAGCTACACAAGGCTACTGAGTCGGTTGAACATTACACGACACTAGTGGCGTTGAGAGCTGACTTACGACAGCTCTTACAACAACAGGCCAGCCGCTCACTTTTGCTTACCAAACACTCATATTATGTTCATGGAAATAGGTGTGGTAAGATGTTGGCTAGGGCTCTACGCCAGAAGTACCAAGCTACTTATATCCCCAAATTAAAGTCTTCCACGGGTCGCCTTCTATCCTTGAACACAGAGATTACTGACCAATTTATAAACTACTATCAGTCGCTATATTCCCTACGTCCGGACAAGCCTTCCACTTCCCTCATAGCTGAGTATCTGGACAAATCCTTACAGGCGAAACTAACGGAGACGGAGACTGAGGCTCTGGATGCTCCTTTCAACCTGAGCGAGCTGGCGGCTGCTTTAAAGGCAACCCCCACTGGAAAGAGTCCGGGCCCGGATGGGTTCTCTATAGCCTATTATAAAACCTTTTTACCCCTCTTAGGCCCTCACCTACTCCACTCTCTGAATGCCCTAGACGATGAAAAAGGCTTCCCTAAATCGGCATTGGAGGCAACGATAGCCCTCATCCCGAAACCAGGGAAAGATCCTACGCTGTGTCAAAACTACCGCCCGATCTCACTAATTAACAATGATATTAAATTGATGGCAAAGATGATGGCTATGCGCTTGAGCCCCTTTTTACCTTCCCTGATCCATCCAGATCAGGTAGGATTCATACACCAGAGAGGAGCACGAGATAATACCTACCGGGCTATCAATTTGATTCATAGGGCGCACTCGGTGCGCATGCCGATGGTCCTTCTCTCTGCCGACGCTGAAAAGGCGTTCGATAGAGTAGATTGGACCTTTCTAATGGCTGTCCTGGAGAGGTTTGGCCTGGGACCGAGATGGCTGACCTGGATTTCAGCATTATATAATAACCCGACGGCGGTCCTCAGAATTAATGGGGTGTTTTCTACACCGATAACGATCTCCAACGGTACGCGCCAGGGTTGCCCCCTATCCCCGCTCTTATTCATCATGACTTTAGAACCGTTCTTACAGCGGATTAGAGATAACGATAATATTCAGGGCGTAACTTTACCTTTCCGCCACTATAAAATTTCTGCATTTGCAGACGACATTCTCCTTACCTTACTAGACCCGGTCAGTTCTACTGAGGCCTTTTTAACAGAGGTGGAGAAATATGCGGGAGTGTCGAACTTCAAAATCAATACTGATAAGTGCGAAATGTTAGGGGTGGGCATAACATCACTCACTAAGAAGGCGCTGCAACGCCTGGCTCCATTTTCTTGGCCTACTAAAGCTATCCAATACCTGGGCATACAGCTCCCGTCGGATTTGACATCTTTATTTGACCTTAACAACGTTCCTCTATTTAACCGGGTAACTCGAGACCTTAAAGACTGGCACAAACCCCAGTTCTCCTGGTTTGGACGTATTAATATTTTAAAAATGACTGTTCTGCCAAAATTTTTATATCTCTTTCAGACACTACCTATTACCATACCAATATCCTTCTTTAGTTCCCTGAAAACCCTCTTTCTGAACTTTATATGGAGAGATAACAGACCAAGGATATCGTACGATGTCCTCGTCCGCCCTAAATCGGGAGGGGGCCTGGGACTACCACATCTAGAACTTTATTACGATGCAGCATTACTGACGAGATTTAGTGACTGGTCGATGTCACCCCCTCATAAACTATGGGTACATTTAGAACAGCTTTTTTTCACGGTTCCTATAGTCTCGGCCCCATGGCAAACTGTGACCATAGAAGCATTAGTCCCCATTCCACACCCAACAATTAGCCCGACGTTAAAGAGATGGCGTAAGCATCGCACGCTTCTGGGCTTATCTCCCTTGCCTTCTTTGTTGACTCCGATTACCCATAATCCAGACTTTCTCCCAGGTAAAGCCCAGTCCTTTCTTGGATTGGACTACGACGGCCCGTATGTCCCTCTTAAGGCTTGTGTAGGACCGGAAGGTCTGATCTCCCTCAATGACCTACTGGTAGATCGTTTGAGCACACCATTACGGAAATATAACTATTTACAGTTGCAACATTTTATAACTACACAGATACTTAGGACTGACGTTACTATACCTACAGCTCTGACTACTTTTGAGACAACATGTATTTCAGACCCGCCACCTCCGCATTTACTCTCATACATGTATTCTCTTATTTTGACGGCTCGGTTTAAAACCTTACCCTCATATACAACAAAGTGGTCATCTGAGCTACCTCAGCCACTGACTCCTGAGGAGTGGTCAACGGCATTTCAGGTGACGTTTCACTCCTCTAGAGCCCTCGCAGTACAGGAAACTAATTATAAGTTGATTTCTAGATGGTAATTGACCCCAACTCGTCTGCATGCAATCTACCCAACGGTCTCTCCTGATTGCTGGAGATGTCAACGGCATAGGGGTACGTTTCTACACATTTGGTGGGACTGTCCTGACATACAATCATTTTGGGAGGTGGTTTGGACGTATATTACAGAGGTAACGACTTTAGACTTGCCATTTCACCCTAAGGTGGCCTTACTACATGTCATCCCCTTGTCCGTAAATAAATATGTGAAATCTGTGACGGTACACTTACTTAACGCAGCGCGAGCATTAATCCCAAAATATTGGAAACAGAAGTCGCCCCCCACGATCTTTGATTGGATTGATAGAGTAGAATATGTCAGGGAACTGGAAGAACTGCATTACACTCTTGAACAAGACTTTGACACATATTTTAAGACATGGTATTGGTAGACGGAATTCAGGTCCAAACATAGGCGAACGACTCAGAGTTCGTCGACATTAGCACAGATCCAGGAGTCTGCCGTATTGATCATAGAATAGTAGATGAAACATGGCTTATAGAGGTGATATTACCACAATTACAATAAGATCGAACAGTGAAAATGTTGATCCCAGACTAGCATTAGTGATAGATTTTTCTTTTAACTGTTTATCCCCCTTTATTTTATCCCTTCTCTATACTTTTATTTCTTTTAATTTTAGGTTTTTATTTTCTTATATGTGTTATATGTGTGGTTTGTTAATTTTCAGCTACAAGAAACATGGTTTGGTGAAAATTTTTGATTATGCATTTAATCTCGAGTGTATACATCTGACAATGTATGTCTCAAGCTTTTGTAAGACATCTATGTACTTGCTCTGAATGTTGATTTGCGATTACTGACACCACTGACAGGTGTTTTTGTTATGCTACAAACTTAATAAAAATCATATTACGAAAAAAAAAAATATTTCCTGTTTTTATTAAATATTTATTCAACCATTTATTCTTTTCACCTGCAGCAAAAAGTCTTTTTATATTTTTTTTTAGGATTTTTTCGGCATTTTTCAGGATTATTTTGGTGAAATTTTTGGATTCCTAATCTCTTTAGAAACAATGAGGCTTTTCTCTATGCCAAAAGCTGCGTTTTTTTCTTTCTTTCCTTCAGTCTTGCTGCGTTTGGCAGGGGCCGTCAATGGTGCTTTAGCAAAGAATCTGCTATTTTGATATTTTCTTTTGATGCATCATTCGATGTAATATGTGAAAAGGACATTAAACTAGAACCTGGATAGTTTATCTATGTTAGGTATATATATATATCAACAAAGCAATGCACCTGAATCACATGCTGTATTTGCCTGAAAAATCCCCCAGAGAAACATATTTTAATAAGTATTACGGCTTATTACAAATATAAATAGTGATGGGAAGCGGCAAAGATATTTTAGCCATAGCATCAATAAATAAATCAATTAAGGAGATTAGTGACAGCCCTTCGGGTATCATCGATTAGAGTTTTCTTTTCGTTGCCAATGGTAGTAGTCAATAAAATTCACTGTCATGCAGAGGTATACTGTATCTAGCTTTAAAATTATTTGGTTAGGCATTAATAAATACCAATTTACGCATGCATTAAGAATTGAAATATGGACTTACTGGCAGGTTCCATGACTTTTATAGGGAAAGCAGAAAAGAAAGACTATTATACGATGCCCGGCACTGAGATGCAGCTTGATTTATAGCCATTTTGTTGCACATGTCAGAGACATTAAACTTTAAGAGTTCATTGTAAACCTGAGCATCGCATTAAATGTATTTAGGTATCTTTTAACATGAATGACTCTCCGCCCTGTGCCTGATCCATCTGTTATCCACCACAGCTGATGCCTTTGTAGTGGATTTCCTAAATAATGCATCTTCTAATTAATAGAGGACTTCCATAGAAAACTATTGTAGCTTTATTTGACAACTTCTTATTACTATTAATTGTTGTCATCTTTCATGTCAGTATCTGAAGTGCTTTTGCAACAAAAATACAAATAAGCTTAGAGACCAGGTTCAAGATGTATAGAGGGTCTTGCTCAGAGGCACTTTCAATCTAGAGGACTTGGGGTGGAAGAGAACAGAAGGAATAAGGACTTGTGGTCAACATCAACCATTATGCCACCTTTGTATTAGTTCCACTTTCTTTTTTATCTGAAACGTATAAACTCTTATTTACTCATCAGAGGAATTATGGTATCAGTTAATGAGGCTTCACCGTGTTACCTCAGGAGAGCATATTCTTACAAAAAGGGGATGAAGATGGAATGGATTCCATTGTGATCTTCAGGGATGATGAATTTATAATGGTGTATTTTATATGTGCTGAATGCTGTGACTTTGAGTATTTCACCAAGTTACTCCACTGTTACAATTCCTTGACACCCATAGTCCCCAAAGCTGGTCAAACATCAATGGAAAAGCATATATATATAATATATATATAATTGCAAAATATGGGTACCACTGGTACATAACGAAATCAATAAGAAAATGGGTGGGCACTTGCCTAACAGAGGGATTAAAGTTCCACTCTATTAAAAAATGACACGCACCCCTTAAATAATTGGGCGAATGTTGCAGCCTATTACGCAATTTGCGTAACTTGCATAGCATATATTATGAAGATTTTGCATATCATATGTTACTTATGATACGTACATATGATATGTTACTTGCGTACTTTCATGCAGCGCCTGCGCAGAACTATGGACAAGTGCATCACCAATCCTTAGCTGCTTTCTCCCAGAAAGCTCGCTGCTGTGGCTGTCCTATTTGATCCTAGAGGTGGTCCCTGGTGGGTGGGATAGTCAAATACCATCTGCCAAGTGACAGCTGTGTGGGTGAAGGAAAGTCCTCCGCTTCAAACAGCAATATCTGCAAAACAGGGCTGGAGAGAAGGCGGCACCAAGCAATCTGACCCCTTTAATTAGCCAAAGTGGTCAGGCTGCGTAGAGTGTCCCTTTAACCAGGTTTCACACAGACCAGGGCGACTAAATTCTCATATAATCTAACGGAAGACCAAGATTGAGAACCAGGTACTCTAGCATAATCAAACAAAATCTTTATTTAGACAGAGGCTACAAGGTTTCATCTCTAAGCAAGAGCCACTTGAAAAAGCCTCTGGGTTACAGTTCAAACATAGCGTCTGCCTGAATTAAGCTCCCATTGGATTCAGCTCGAGTGACCAGGAGATCTTCCCTTGGTGTATAAGTGAAAACTGAAATCACATCAATTGTATTTTAGATTTTATAAAATTATGTTTTTTTTTTTTTTTACTTCGCTTTATTTTCATTAAGATTGAGGAGTGAATAATGATAAAGGAATCACATCCATCATAGAACATTTATTCTGATAAGACTATTCTGTGTTTTAGGGAAATTATCGGAAATCAGGTCTAGCGTATAATATGCATACAATGAGCGCACTACCTAAGAATATATTTAGCAATTTAATATTAGGATATAGATAAAATCAATAGATGTAGAGCAATAAAGTGTGCCAGTGGACTCGAATCAAGAAAGAACGAAAACCTCTGTGACAGCCATGCACTTGCTTATAAGGCTCAGTCACTCTGGCACACTGTTGGTATGGAAACGATCCAATGCTCACATGCCCTTTCTGGAGCCGAATAAGCCTCGAATCCAAAATCCTTCTGTAAACTGACGGGCGAATTACAGATGTGAGTCTTACTGACAGTTTAAGCATATTACAGCATATTTCTTTCCCCCTTTCTTAAAGTTAAAGCTGGATTCCCGTAATACAGCTAAAATAACATAATTTTAGCGCTTGGCAGCTCTGAACATGGTGGATATTTAGAAAATACCAGTAATATTAACCCCTTCACTACCAAAACCATGTAAACTCGATTTTGCTTTGCAACCCAATTTGGCGTACCTTTTTTAAGCAAGATTGCGGTTTCCTGTGGAGAAACACAATTCCCAGTGAAATCTCACTCCTGTCACTGTGTTACTGTACAGATGCAAAAAAGCGCAGTACCCACTCACACTAACAAAAATCTCAACAAGCTTTACTACGTCGTGGGAGAGGGCAGAATACGTGGCTGCAATTTAGGAGCATTATATTTGCTAAAAATCCCTGTAAAGTTTAGACACAGGTTGTTACTGTTTCTAGATGCAGGTGGAATGCCCCCAGACAGATTTTTACATTCTATTCTTGTTTTTTGGAAGCTGCATTGCTAATAATCTCATTATGATCACTTTTCTCCCTGACTTGACTTTGCGAACAAAGATTTAGGAAGCGTGCTGTCCACGTCTGCTGTAAGCTCGGTGGTGGCTGACAAGTCCAATGCGGGACAGGCAGATCTGGCCACAGCAGCCACAAAAGTCTGGTCTGAGATTATATTTAATGTTGCGGTCCTTCCTCTGTTTCCTTTTATCCTCTAGATCTGTTCTATGTGTGTTCTCAAAGAAAGAGATGGCGTGATGAATGGTGCGTCTCCAGGTCTCCTGGTCAGAGCAGACCATTGCCGTTGGTCGATGTGGCAGGCATACAGAGATGTCTTCAGTGAGTCCTTGTACCTCTGGCACCCCTCTGTTGTGGTGACAAGTGGAGAGTTCGTCGTACAGCACAACCTTGGGTAAGCAAAAACTTCCATGCTGGAGATGCGCCCTGCCCAGCGCAGCTGTGTCTTCAAAAGCATTGCTTCTATGCTGGTAACCTCTGATCGTTGGAGAACTTCAATGTTGGTAAATGTCCTTCCAGTGGATGTCGAATAGTACGGAGGCAGCGCTGGTGGAAGCGCTCTAAGAGTCTCAGGTGGTGGCTGTAGGTAACCCACGACTCACGACAATTGCTCTGTACACACTGATTTTAGTGCCTCTCTTCAGATGCTTGTTGTTATAGACTCTCTTGCACAGTCTACCAAAGGCACGGTTGGCCTTGGACAGTCTGTTGTCTATTTCTTTGTCAACCTTGGCATCTGTAGAGATGACGCATGCAAGGTAGCTAAACTGATGGACCGTCTTTAGCTCTGATATGCGAATGGTGATACAGGGGTGATGATAATCTTGAGGAAGGGGGGTTTGTGAGGGTCCTGAGAACGAGCAACAGCACTAGTGGCTTGCTCTACAGTAGGGGCCCGCTCAGGTCTCACAAGGTTTTAGCTTGTATGTGCCATTACAAGGATGAAGGCTCCATATGCATGATCATCTTCATGAGGTGCAGACTGATGGAGAACTTCTGACTTCTTCAGGCTGACTTCTAGTCCGAAGAGTTCAGCAACCTCAGC
The DNA here is from genome assembly GCA_009667805.1 of Leptobrachium leishanense. NCBI lineage: Eukaryota > Metazoa > Chordata > Amphibia > Anura > Megophryidae > Leptobrachium > Leptobrachium leishanense. The sequence continues at coordinate 303,404,663 of CM019066.1, read as the reverse complement.
AAAGCAGGATGTCATTCGCTGCAGGGCTGTCACCATGTGGAAAACAGGGGCAGCATCCTCAGCAAACAGCAACTCATGGATTAGTTGATCTGCCATTTTGGTGTGGGCCCTTAGTCTCCTCAAATTGAATAAGCGGCCATCAGTCCGATATTGAATATAAATACTGCCCTCCTCATCAAGGTCTGCAGTGGCCTTTGAAGCATCATACTGAAGACAATTGTGAAGAGAGTTTGTGCGAGCACGCAGCCTTGCTGAATGCCATTGCCTGTTTCCCTGTCTGACTTGGCCACGTTGCTCTTCATGTAGCTGGATGATCATGTTGAGGAACTTTGGTGGACATCCTAGGCATTCCAAGATTTTCCACAAAACTTTTTGGCTTAGTGTCAAATGCTTTGCAGAGATTAATAAATGCCATGTACATCGTACAACCCCTTGTTCTGTTCCCGACATTTATCTTGGAGTTGTCTGAGGACAAATACCATGTCAGTGGTGCTCCTGTTGGCTAGGAAGCCACATTGGCTCTCTGGAAAAAGCAATGGTGGGTACCAGTCCGTTCGAAAGTACTCTTGCAAGAATTTTTCCTGCAATGGAGAATAGACTTATCCCCAGTAGTTGGAGTAGTCAGACTTTTCCTCCTTGTTCTTGTACAAGGTGATGATAACTGCGTCACGGAGGTCCTGTGGTAGCTTGCCTTGCTCTCAGCAGTAGACAAAGAGATGCAGTTTTGTGTATAATGCTGGGCCCCCATGCTTCCAGTTTTCAGGTGGGATTCCATAAACTCCTGCTACCTTGCATTCCTCCGCTTCTTTATGGCCTCGACAGTCTCTTCAAGATTGGAGATCATGCCCAACCTGAAACCTCTTCCTTCAAGCAACCCCCTCTTTTCAGTTTAGGTTTGAAGTGGAGACCTAGCTTACATCACATGAGATGATGGTCTGTATTACACTCAGCACATGGCATCACTCAAGTGAGTATGACATCACAAATGTCTCTCCGATGCACCAAAATGTAGACTATAAGGTGCCAGTGCTTAGATCGGGGGGTGCATCCAGGTTATCCTCAGGCTGTTACTGTTACCGGAATCTGCTAGGTTCACTCGGGACGAAGCCGGACCGGACACGAGCAAGAATTGTCTGAACACGAGTCTCTTCAGGAGAGGCAAACTTTATTTGTGACGTCACACAATGCTCACACAGGATTAAATCGCAAAGAGTGAGCCCCGATCTCACCTCGACGAGGGGTTTTATACCCCGAATACATAATTAGGTACATCCCAATTAGCCCACCTCCCGGTGACACTATCCCACCCCACGTGGGTTAGTACCTCCCTTGGTTAATAACAAAGGCATTCCATACATTGGCCGTAAATTGGCAAACTTCATGTTAGTCTGACAGTTCGTGATTTGCTGCGGCACTCAATCCGGGCCGTGCCCACCTCCCTAGAGGCTATGTTTATTTGTCACGGGTAAGGCATAGTCTGGTTTCTACGCTCTCTTTGTCTCTCTGCAGGCCTCTGTGACCTTGATGTATCCAATCGTCATCCTGTCTCTCCGTGCCAAGAGCGGCCCGGATCTTCCTCCATTTTAATTACTTCTCTGTTAATCTAACACATTCCTAAAATTCTATGTAAGCTTCATTCTAGTTTCTACTGAAATCTACCTAGTTATATTCAAATGAACCAATATTCTGAACAAGATGGCCGCCTGGTTCATAATCGCGACCATCTTCCAGCCTGATTCCACTTCATTCTCCCCTTGGCTCAAGCCTCAGGTTCTTTTCCTGATGCTTATAGCCATCACACCCCACTAGTGTTATTCTTGAGTTCCTCATACTTTGGGGAAAATATTTTCATTGCGAACATGTCCTGTGGGATTATCAGTGGTATCTTTTGTGTCTGTGTGGGTGTCAGTGCTCTCTTGCATAGTGACCATAGACATAGCCCTATGCGGTACGTTAGTGTCCCTACGACCAAGATCACCACTATCTTCAGAATCATGGATCCAATCTGTGAGATAAATCTCAGGATGGATCCGAACCACTCTCCGATTGCTCCGAACCCACAGAGTGGATTCCAGCCTTCAGCAGCGATCCTCCTTGCTGTGTTCTGCAACTGTGCTACCTTCTCCTGGTGATCTTGGAATACCTGGTAATAGTCAGGGACGTCATGTGTGGTGTTCCTGATGAAGGTGCAACATTCGTAATGCATTGTCATTTCACACAATCCATTCAAGGCCGCACTGATCTGTTCTAGTGCCATATCATGTATTATCTGCACCTTCCGTATCTCACGCACCTCCAGATTCAGCAACTGAATATCCATACTAGTCTTATTCAAAATTTCATCCATCAGATTGGCATAACTGTTCATTCTTACCATCAACTCTCTTCCCCATCCAGTCCATGCCGGCAACCATGACCATATTCGATCCACCTTTTTAAACAGCTCTCTTTTCTGTCTTTCAAACACCAGTGGGTACCTAGGGTGGAGTGCTGTGTCTGTATTTGTGTCTTCTCCCCTTACCCTCCCGATTGGGATCAACTTAGCCAGATAACACATTCCCGTAATTGTTGGCGGTACCCATGTGTAACACACCTTTCCACAACACACCTGGTACCCCCTCTCAATATAAATGGTGACAAATGTAGTGTTCCCTTTGCTATCTCTATTGTCAGTTGTCTCAGTCGTTTCATCATATCCAGTGCACTCTGCCTTCCATCTGTCACCTTTGCAATCACCTCCTCTTGTTCACTCGTGAGTTTTCTACATCGTATGTATAGAAAATTTGACTGCTCCTTTGTGTTAAATGTGTAGATGTATGATGTCCAGTTGAACTTGCTTGAATAGCACCCTCCACCCTCATTATTTGTTCCTCTATCTGGTCCTAATTGAAAACACCATTCTGGTGGGTATACTGGCCCTATTATGGGGTACTGAATGATTCTGGTTTTTCCCTTGGTGCATCAAAAGCATGTATTGTGATATTTCCTGATGCAAACATACTCAAATTCATTGGAACAGAGGCAAATGGTATGTGGATTGTCTCTGGGTGCAACCTACTACACACCCAGCATGCGGTTTGCCCAGACTTTTTAGCATAATCATCTTTAAATTGCACAAGTAAATGTCCTCTTGGCAAAATTTCGGATGTCGCCTCTCGCTTTTGTCTCCACATAGTACGATTCTCCATCACCGGGTGCGTACCATTCCAGATATGGGAGATATCCACTTTCTTGGCGGTGCTTGGGCACCTGGGGCATGCTCCATGCGAGAGTCCATAAATCAAGTTTGCAAGGTACAAAATCAGTACCACAAATGCCCCAAATGTCAAAATCCCTTGGGCAATTCTTTTCACAGTCACATAAACCCAATCCCTCCCCACCGGAATTTCAAAAATAAAAGACATTTCAGGATGATCAAGGGTGGGGGCTGGGCCCCTAAAAAGCACCCTTGGGGTATCCCCCGAGGGATCCCCCGGGGGATCCCTTTGTTCCCCTGTTGGTGGATGGTCAGGCCTTATTGTGTCCATCAAAACACCCACTTGTGAAATCATTTGGGTGCTTTCAGTTGGATCATTCAGATGCTCACGGCTGTGGTCTTTGTCAGCTTTAGCCTCAGTGGATTGGTCTCGTTGGTGACAACCTTCCATGCTGGTTCAGGACTGGCTGCAGCTACTTTCAGTCTGGAGTGATGTATCCACGGGACCACCTCGGCAACCTTTACTGCTGTAGGGGTTGATAACAGGACAAGGTAAGGACCTCTCCACTTTGGGCCTAGTGGGTCATTTTTCCACTCTTTCACCCATACTGAATCACCTGGAAAATACTTAAGCAGTGGGGGATATAAAAAGTGAGGTATATTATCTCCCACCCAAGTATTCAGTTTCTGCATTGATTTACCTAACAATACAACCTGATCATTTAATTTAGTTTCTCCCAATGCCCGAAGGTCCCCCCTTAGTCCATTAATCAGAGGGGTAGGCCGTCCAAACATGAGTTCGTACGGACTTAGCTTCAATAGGGGGGTTGGCCTGCACCTAATGTGCAAGAGGACTATCGGCAGCACATCCAACCAGCCTAGCGACGTCTCTTGGCACAATTTGGACATTAAAGTCTTTAGGGTACGGTTCATTCTCTCGACTTTTCCCGACCTTTGGGGCCTGTAAGCAGTATGTAGCTTCCAGGTGATGCCCAACAGGCAGGCTAGCTGTTGTAAACAGTTCTGTATAAATGCAGGGCCATTGTCCGACCCTATTTCGAGAGGAAGTCCGTAACGTGGTATTATTTCTCTCATCAGACTCTTCACCACTTCCACAGTCTTTTCTGTTCTTGTTGGGAAGGCTTCCACCCATCCTGTCAGAGTACACACCATTACCAGTAGATATTTGTATCCTTTGCAGGGCGGCAGCACTGTGAAATCTATCTGTAACAATGCCATTGGGGATAGTCCGATTGGCTGCTTCCCTGGAGGTTGAGATGGACTTGTTCTTGGGTTATTTTTGGCACATGTCACTCACTGCTGGGCTATTGCTTTGCAGACTACTGACAGTCCTGGTACGTAGAAGTGTGGCTCTAACTGTTGTTCCATCCTTTCTCTTCCTCCATGGGTACTTGCGTGGAGCATTCTTACAATCTCAGGAGCCAATGTTGCTGGTAGGACTATTTGTCCATTCTTCAACTGGAACCATCCGTCTTCTCCATATCCGCCTTGTTCTTCTGACAGCCACTTCTTTTCTTTTTCTGAATATACGGGTGTCCATTCACTCAGTGGCGCCGGTAGGAGTGCAGCCACCACTGGTTTTGCTTTGTATCGTGCCAATTCTCCATGGTTTCCCCAGACAAATTCTTCTTTTGGGAAATAGTATCGCCATGCGAAGACCAACAGATCTTGTCTGTCTTGAGAATCTCTTACTGCTGGTATTAAAAAGTTCATTGCACTTTTCTTCATTCTTGGCAGCTTGTTTTTGATAAGGATCTCCTTGAGGAAGAACCTCACCAACGGGGCTTGGTTTTCTTCTGCTCCCAATTCTCCCAGACTTAGCAGTATTCGTGTAATCCATAGATTATTATGGGTGTTGGTTGTTAAATTTTCAAAACGTTCGGCGAAATTTTCTGCTCGTTCAATTTCGGTTACTTTTGTATCCTCTTCACACTCCCCCATTAATTTTACGCCGAAGAATTTCAGCATCATTATGTATGCTCTGCGTAGTCTTTGCTGAACTTCTGAGGTGTTGATCATTAAGCGTGTCTCTTGAGGATTCAGAGGAGTGGAGTAGAAATTTCGGCCTTGAGACTGGGTTGGGAAAAGCCATTGGATATAGTCATGATTGAGTTCTAGCAGTTCATACTCATCTTGCCATTTGTGCAATATAATTTCAATGAACTCGCCTTTGGGTTCAAATTTTCTCCAATTCATATAGAATTCGTAGTTTGGCATGAGAGGTTGAGGCTCTTGCTTGCAGAGCAGGACTTTGGCTTGATCATTTGTTAGCAATGGTTTTGCAGCTGCTTTTGCGGCCTGGTCAGCACGCCTGTTGCCTTTTGGGATTTCATCATGACCTTTCTGGTGGCCACGACAGTGCATGATACTGACAGCACTTGGTTTCCATAAAGCTTCTAGGAGAGCCGCGATTTCAGCTGCGTACTTGATTTGTTGTCCTGATGAAGTAAGTATGCCTCTTTCTTTGTAGAGTGCACCATGTGCATGGACTGTCATGAAGGCGTACTTGGCGTCAGTGTAGATATTCACTCTTTTGCCTTCGGAGATTTCTAGAGCCCTGGTTAAGGCTGTTATTTTTAGCCAGTTGTGCAGATGTATGGCCTGGTAGTGGATTTGCTTCAATAATCTCTTCTGCTGAGATGATTGCATAGCCGGAGACTTTCTTCCCATCATCCATGTAGCTGCTACCATCAGTGAACAACTGTAGATCGTATTTGTCTAGGGGTACGTCTTTTAAATCTGGCCTGCTACTGAACACTTCTTCCATGACTTGGAGGCATTCATGATCTGGATCCTCTTCGCAGTCAGGCAGTAAAGTAGCAGGGTTCAAGGTAGCGATGAGGTCCAACTGAACCCGTGGATTCTCACACATCATAGCTTGGTACTTTGTCATCCGGCTGTTGTTGAACCAGTAGCTCCCTTTCACATCCAGCAGGGCTTTGACAGCATGGGGCACCTTGACATGAAGAACTTGTCCAAGGGTCAGCTTGTCTGCTTCTGCTATCAGCATTGCGGTGGCTGTCACGGCTTTCAGGCATGGGGGTAGGCCACAGGGTCAAGTTTCTTGGAGAGATAGGCCACAGGCCTTAGCCAAAAGCCAAAACTTTGAATCAGCACTCCTGTTGCTGTTTGATTGTGTTCATGCACGTACAGCTGGAAGGGCTTGCTGTGATCTGGCAGTCCCAGTGCAGGAGCTTCCATTAACAGAGTCTTTAACTTTAGGAATGCTGCTGTTTGCTCTTCTTCCCAGAGGAAGGGGTCCTGTTCTCCCACCTTTGTGGCCTGATGAAGGGGCTTGGCAATATCTGCGAAGTTGGGGATCCACAGGCGGCAGAAGCCTGCAGCTCCCAGAAACTCACGGACTTGTCTTCTGGTCTTTGGTTGGGGTATTCGGCATACTGCTTCTTTTCTTTCAGCCCCCAATGCGCGCTTGATACCTGTTAATTGGAAACCTAAATACTTTACACTTTGTTTGCATATTTGTGCTTTCTTTCTTGACACTGTATCCTGCTTGGCATAGTAGATGTAGCAGGGCTTTTGTGGCAGATAAACAGTTTTTTCTGTGGGAGAAGCCAGTAATAAATCATCTACATATTGTAGTAAGACAACTCTGTCTGGCTGAGCGTTGAAGGAGAGGAGGTCTTGGCTGAGCGCGCATCCGAAGATCGTGGGCGAGTTTTTGAAACCTTGAGGGAGGCGTGTCCAGGTCATTTGATGGCGCGCTCCTGTGGTAGATTCCTCCCACTGAAATGCAAAAAGGGGCTGGCTTGCTGGAGCCAGACGGATGCAAAAGAAAGCGTCTTTTAAATCAAGCACCGTGTAATATTTTGTATCTCCGGGAATTAGTGCCAATAAATTGTATGGATTGGGAACCACAGGGTGTAGGGTTACTGTGGCTTCGTTGACAGCTCGTAAATCTTGGACTGGGCGGTACTCTTGTGTGCCCTCTTTCAGTACTGGCAACAGGGGTGTGTTCCACGGTGACACGCAGAATTTCAATATGCCGTGGTCTTTAAGTCTCTGTAAATGTGTCTGGATATTCTGCTTGGCTTTTTGTGGGATATGATATTGTCTTAGAGCCACAGGCGTTGCACCAGGTTTTAAATCAACGTACACTGGGGGAATATTTACAGCTAGTCCGGGCGGGTTTTCCTCCGCACAGACTCCAGGAATTCCAAGGAGTAGTGTGTGCGGGTCCGGGGCAGCCGGCAGAGTTGGTGCTGTGCGCCATTCTTCCTCTCTTGGCATAATCACTGCAATTTTTGCAGATTGGGGGTGCTGGCTGGCTGGGCTGTACTGCCGTGTAGAGCTGCCACTCTCAGGCAGGTCTAATTGAGCATGTCCCCCGGGAAGAAATGTAATTTGGGCTTGCAATTTGCAAAGGATATCCCTCCCCAGGAGCTGGATGGGACATTCGGGTATATACAAAAATTCATGTTCAACATTATGCCCACCCACACTACATTTCGAGAAGCAAGGAAGGGGTACTTAGCAGACACCCCCATTGCTCCCATAATATCAACTTCATTTCCCATAGGGGGTGCAATTTGCTGTGTTACAACAGAATATTTGGCACCGGTGTCAACCATAAAAATTTCATCTTTATTTCCCACTCTCATAGTGACCGTGGGCTCGTGATTACCGAGCGGGATGGGCCCAGGTCCTTGTCAATATGTACCCTGCCCTTCAAATGACGTTCCCACCAAACCCCCAAACCCTGCACCGGCACCCTCACTTCTCTCATATCTGACGTTTGTTACCTGACCATTGGAGGCTTGACCTCCCGATTCCCCAACCTCCCCCTGTCCCCCAAATTTAGCCAAAAATGCAGGACAATCATTTTTCCAGTGACCTTCACCCCGGCACCAGGCGCACTGGTTGGGTCCCAGGGGTTCCCTAGGGGCTCCCCTATCCTCTACCTCCCCGACCCCTTGCTCTCCCTCTTTCCAGGGCACCTCTTCCTCCACCATTTCCCATATAACCGACAACACCTGTGTGTCCCCTTTGTCTCTTTATCTCTTCCCGCTTCTCCTCTAGATCCCGGTTATGAAATACCTTATTAGCTATTTCTACTAATTCGCTAATACCTTTTCCCAGGAACCCATCTAGTCTCTGTATTTTATTCCGTATGTCCCTCTGTGACTGACCCACAAAAGAAGAATTAATTAACCTCTGGTTCTCCACTGCCTCAGGGTCAATAGGACTATACATCCTATATGCATCCAGCAACCTTTCTAGAAATGCACTTGGGGATTCTTTAGACTCTTGCACAATATCCGCTATCTTCCCCATGTTTGTGGGTTTCTTCCCTCCCGCTTTAACACCCATTATCACCGCTGTCCGGTACGTCTGTAGGTGAGCAATACCTGCAGCGGTATTGTATGGCCACCTGGGATCTGTTTTGGGGTAATGCTCCTCTGCCCACGCTTCTGGCTGGGGCTTAGCATCTTCTACAGCTTGGGCAAGTAGAATTTTCCGCGCGCTACTATTTATTCGGGCTCTTTCCTCAGTAGTGAACATTGTCAACATTAGTTGCTGACAATCTGCCCATGTAGAGTTATGTGCAGGGGTCAAGTCCTGGGAAAAAAAGTGAGGGAACTCACCCACGAATTCCACAACCCCATTACCTGAAGAAATATATATATATATATATATATATATATATCTCCAGGCACAGACCCCCAGAATAATATACACAGTGCTGAACCCCCAGAATAATATACACAGCGCTGAACACCCAGAATAATATACACAGCGCTGAGCCCCAGAATAAATACACAGCGCTGAGCCCCCAGAATAACATACACAGCACTGAGCCCTCAGAATAATATACACAGCGCTGAACCCCCAGAATAATATACACAGCGCTGAGCCCCCAGAATAATATACACAGCACTGAGCCCCCACAATAACATACACAGCACTGAGCCCCAGAATAACATACACAACACTGAACCCCCAGAATAACATACACAGCACTAAGCCCCCAGAATAATATACACAGCACTGAACCCCAAGAATAATATACACAGCACTGAGCCTCCAGGATAATATACACAGCACTGAGCCCCAGAATAATAACATACACAGCACTGAACCCCAAGAATAATATGCACAGCACTGGTTATATGGATATATTTTCCCCAGTTCACATGGATATAATTGCCCCAGCTCATTGGATAATGCCCCCAGGTCTCATGGATAATGCCCCAGCTCTCATGGATAATGCCCCCAGGTCTCATGGATAATGCCCCAGGTCTCATGGATAATGCCCCAGCTCTCATGGATAATGCCCAGCTCTCATGATATTGCCCCCCTGGTCTCATGGATATTGCCCCAGTCTCATGGATATTGCCCCTGGTCTCATGGATAATGCCCCAGCTCTCATGGATAATGCCCCAGCTCTCATGGATATTGCCCCAGCTCTCATGGATATTGCCCCAGCTCTCATGGATAATGCCCCAGCTCTCATGGATATTGCCCCAGCTCTCATGGATAATGCCCAGCGCTCTCATGGATATTGCCCCAGCTCTCATGGATAATGCCCCAGCTCTCATGGATATTGCCCCAGCTCTCATGGATATTGCCCCAGCTCTCATGGATAATGCCCCAGCTCTCATGGATAATGCCCCAGCTCTCATGGATATTGCCCCCTTGGTCTCATGGATAATGCCCCAGCTCTCATGGATAATGCCCCAGCTCTCATGGATATTGCCCCCCTGGTCTCATGGATAATGCCCCAGCTCTCATGGATAATGCCCCCAGGTCTCATGGATAATGCCCCAGGTCTCATGGATATTGCCCCCCTGGTCTCATGGATATTGCCCCCTGGTCTCATGGATATTGCCCCCCTGGTCTCATGGATATTGCCCCCCCAGCTCTCATGGATATTGCCCCCTGGTCTCATGGATATGCCCCAGGTCTCATGGATATTGCCCCCTGGTCTCATGGATATTGCCCCTGGTCTCATGGATAATGCCCAGCTCTCATGGATAATGCCCCAGCTCTCATGGATATTGCCCCAGCTCTCATGGATAATGCCCCAGGTCTCATGGATAATGCCCAGCTCTCATGGATATTGCCCCAGCTCTCATGGATAATGCCCAGCTCTCATGGATAATGCCCCAGCTCTCATGGATATTGCCCCAGCTCTCATGGATATTGCCCCAGCTCTCATGGATAATGCCCCCAGGTCTCATGGATATTGCCCCAGCTCTCATGGATAATGCCCCAGCTCTCATGGATATATTGCCCCAGCTCTCATGGATATTGCCCCAGCTCTCATGGATAATGCCCCAGCTCTCATGGATATTGCCCCAGCTCTCATGGATATTGCCCCAGCTCTCATGGATAATGCCCCAGCTCTCATGGATAATGCCCCAGCTCTCATGGATAATGCCCCAGCTCTCATGGATATTGCCCCCTGGTCTCATGGATAATGCCCCAGCTCTCATGGATAATGCCCCAGCTCTCATGGATATTGCCCCAGCTCTCATGGATAATGCCCCAGCTCTCATGGATAATGCCCCAGCTCTCATGGATATTGCCCCCTGGTCTCATGGATAATGCCCCAGCTCTCATGGATAATGCCCCAGCTCTCATGGATAATGCCCCAGCTCTCATGGATATTGCCCCCTGGTCTCATGGATAATGCCCCAGCTCTCATGGATAATGCCCCCAGGTCTCATGGATAATGCCCAAGGTCTCATGGATATTGCCCCCTGGTCTCATGGATATTGCCCCCCTGGTCTCATGGATATTGCCCCCCTGGTCTCATGGATATTGCCCCCCCAGCTCTCATGGATATTGCCCCCTGGTCTCATGGATATGCCCCAGGTCTCATGGATATTGCCCCCTGGTCTCATGGATATTGCCCCCTGGTCTCATGGATAATGCCCCAGCTCTCATGGATAATGCCCCAGCTCTCATGGATAATGCCCCAGCTCTCATGGATATTGCCCCAGCTCTCATGGATAATGCCCCAGGTCTCATGGATAATGCCCCAGCTCTCATGGATATTGCCCCAGCTCTCATGGATAATGCCCAGCTCTCATGGATATTGCCCCAGCTCTCATGGATAATTGCCCCAGCTCTCATGGTATTGCCCAGCTCTCATGGATAATGCCCCCAGGTCTCATGGATATTGCCCCAGCTCTCATGGATAATGCCCCAGCTCTCATGGATATTGCCCCAGCTCTCATGGATATTGCCCCAGCTCTCATGGATAATGCCCCAGCTCTCATGGATATTGCCCCATCTCTCATGGATATTGCCCCAGCTCTCATGGATAATGCCCCAGCTCTCATGGATAATGCCCCAGCTCTCATGGATAATGCCCCAGCTCTCATGGATATTGCCCCAGCTCTCATGGATAATGCCCCCAGCTCTCATGGATATTGCCCCAGCTCTCATGGATATTGCCCCAGCTCTCATGGATAATGCCCCAGCTCTCATGGATAATGCCCCAGCTCTCATGGATAATGCCCCAGCTCTCATGGATAATGCCCCAGCTCTCATGGATATTGCCCCCTGGTCTCATGGATAATGCCCCAGCTCTCATGGATAATGCCCCAGCTCTCATGGATATTGCCCCAGCTCTCATGGATAATGCCCCAGCTCTCATGGATAATGCCCCAGCTCTCATGGATATTGCCCCCTGGTCTCATGGATAATGCCCCAGCTCTCATGGATAATGCCCCAGCTCTCATGGATAATGCCCCAGCTCTCATGGATATTGCCCCTGGTCTCATGGATAATGCCCCAGCTCTCATGGATAATGCCCCAGGTCTCATGGATAATGCCCCAGGTCTCATGGATATTGCCCCCCTGGTCTCATGGATATTGCCCCCCTGGTCTCATGGATATTGCCCCCCTGGTCTCATGGATATTGCCCCCCCAGCTCTCATGGATATTGCCCCCTGGTCTCATGGATATGCCCCAGGTCTCATGGATATTGCCCCCTGGTCTCATGGATATTGCCCCCTGGTCTCATGGATAATGCCCCAGCTCTCATGGATAATGCCCCAGCTCTCATGGATAATGCCCCAGCTCTCATGGATATTGCCCCAGCTCTCATGGATAATGCCCCAGGTCTCATGGGTAATGCCCCAGCTCTCATGGATATTGCCCAGCTCTCATGGATAATTGCCCCAGCTCTCATGGATAATGCCCCAGCTCTCATGGATATTGCCCCAGCTCTCATGGATATTGCCCCAGCTCTCATGGATAATGCCCCAGGTCTCATGGATATTGCCCCAGCTCTCATGGATAATGCCCCAGCTCTCATGGATATTGCCCCAGCTCTCATGGATATTGCCCCAGCTCTCATGGATAATGCCCCAGCTCTCATGGATATTGCCCCAGCTCTCATGGATATTGCCCCAGCTCTCATGGATAATGCCCCCAGCTCTCATGGATAATGCCCCAGCTCTCATGGATAATGCCCCAGCTCTCATGGATATTCCCCCTGGTCTCATGGATAATGCCCCAGCTCTCATGGATAATGCCCCAGCTCTCATGGATATTGCCCCAGCTCTCATGGATAATGCCCAGCTCTCATGGATAATGCCCCAGCTCTCATGGATATTGCCCCAGCTCTCATGGATAATGCCCCCAGGTCTCATGGATATTGCCCCAGCTCTCATGGATAATGCCCCAGCTCTCATGGATATTGCCCCAGCTCTCATGGATAATGCCCCAGCTCTCATGGATAATGCCCAGCTTCTCATGGATAATGCCCCAGCTCTCATGGATATTGCCCCTGGTCTCATGGATAATGCCCCAGCTCTCATGGATAATGCCCCAGCTCTCATGGATAATGCCCAGCTCTCATGGATATTGCCCCCCTGGTCTCATGGATAATGCCCCAGCTCTCATGGATAATGCCCCCAGGTCTCATGGATATTGCCCCCTGGTCTCATGGATAATGCCCCCCTGGTCTCATGGATATTGCCCCCCTGGTCTCATGGATATTGCCCCCTGGTCTCATGGATATTGCCCCCCCAGCTCTCATGGATAGTGCCCCTCTGGTCTCATGGATAGTGCCCCCCTGGTCTCCTGGATATTGCCCCCCTGGTCTCATGGATATTGCCCCCCCCAGCTTCTCATGGATAGTGCCCCTCTGGTCTCATGGATAGTGCCCCCCTGGTCTCCTGGATATTGCCCCCTGGTCTCCTGGATAGTGCCCCCCTGGTCTCATGGATAGTGCCCCCCCCAGGTCTCAGGATACTGCCCCCCAGCTCACCTTTGCTGCTGCTTCTCCACATTGCCAGCGGCCGCGTGCTTCCTGCTTCAGTGGCCGCTGACAGGAAGTGCAGCCGCTCGCCTGGGAACTATGAAACAGCCAGGCGAGCGGCTCCACCTCCTGTCAGCTGGCCCTCGTAACAGGAAGCACGCCGGCCGCCGGCAATGTGCGGCGGGGCGTTCGGGCTCGGGCCACAGCGGGAACGCTGCGTTCCCGCAGCGTTCCCGCTGTGGGAAAAGTGCGGGAACGCCGTTCCTGCGCGTTCCCGCTCGACTCGAGCCCTGGTTATGTGTAAGCATGACTGACTCTATCATACTGGCCACTGCCGCGGAATTAGTGGAGTACAGTGGTGTGTGTATTTTCCAGTTAAAAAGGTCTGTTGTCGTGAATGGGACATATGTGTATTGCACGGGCCCAGGTGCTCCATTATCCAGTAAAGGGCCTGGCACTTCCCGTAGGGGCAGTTGCATCTTACTTTTGTTGGGATTGTGCTGATGTGGTTCTCGGGGTTTATATATATATTGTTCGCAGCGCGAGTGGTGACCCCTTGTTTTTCATCTTCACTCTCATCATCACTATCCTCTCGGGATACTAATTTGTATACGCTCCCATCGGACATCTAAATTTTTCCTGGTGGGACCTCTCTGTCTCCTCCACCCGCTGCCCCCTGGTCTTCTTCCGCAATACCGCGTGGCGGAGCGAAGGGAGCCGGCCGGGAAGTAGCAGCTGCCTGCTCCCCCTCTCCGCCCGCACAACCGCGGCACTCAAAGCTTCTCTAGCTGCCCCATAACATGATGGATAAGGCGGGGGCAAAGAATCAATCTCCTCCAGTTGTTCTATCAACACCGGTCTCCCTTTCTCTTCATTATCTTCTTTATTTGGGGGTACCTGCTTCTTGTTTTGTCCCGCCATCATTATAAAATGACTTTTATCTTTTACACAATACCTCCATATATCTATATACGGGTACTGTTCAGGATGTCCGCATTTCCCAGTGACTTGGGAATGCACTCTCTGTATTAACTCCGGGTCCATCGACCCCTGCTCTGGCCATTCTGGAACTAACAGTGGCCATACAATTGTACACATTAATGTTAGTTTCTCCTTAGTTAACTCTACACCATAATCATGCGTTTCATATAATACTTCAAAATTCTGCACCATATACCCTAAGGGCGTCTCACCCTTCTTTACCTTCTTGGGCTTGTACGACCCGTTACCCATTGTTACTCTATTAAGGGCAGTAACCTTTTTACAATACGGATATTACTTTTTAACAAAAACACTTGAAATTTACTGTCTGGTACTTCAGTCAACAATTCATATGTATCGGATTCGCTTCCTCCGTCAGTAGCCGGACGGCAGTCGCCTGAGCCGGAAACGTACCTTGGGAGTCCACTCTCAAGTTTGCTTTTTCGCTAGGCGAGTAGGCGCTCGATCACTCACAGTACTCAAATCACTCACAGCACGTACTGTACCAGATACTTTCAGCACAAAACAATACATAGACAATTCAACTCTTTCTACTAGCCGAGGGCACACCGTCCCTCCTTTTGGCTCCTTATACCCCGTTAATTGAACTCTAACTCTTGACTGCTTGTGGCTATGTGCACCCCGTTCTACAACAACACTCCCGTCTGCAATTCCAATTTGCCTATGGGTAATCTACCCACCCAGCACCACTATCTCTGCAGCTACCGCTGACCTCAATTGGCCCCCTTCACTACACGACGTACACACTAGCACTGACTCAGGGCTCTCAGCCCAGTCACAGAAATCCCTCCTCCTTTCCTTGTCCACGTGCAGAAGCTCTGTTTACAAACACTGACTATGACTATGCAACTCCACGTGGCTACTCTCTCCCTCACATACAGAACTACCATTTGGTTGACATCCGATCCCCCGGGTCCAGACACGCGCTAGCCACTCTGGCTCCTTTGCTTGTCCGTGCTATCGGCGGCGGGTTTGGTATGTCAACGAGACCGTGGCCGCGGGTCTCCTTATCCGACTATGGTCGGACGTTTCCCTTTATACCGGTATCTCTGATACACATACAAACATAGACACTACCTATCGCCGCGCTGCTCGCTGTTTCCTCAGACTCGGTGGTGTCCCAGCTTCCCGGGCCGGGGGTCGGTTTGGGACGAGACGTTTGGGACGTCCACTGAACAGGAAATCCTGCTTGGCGCCTGCAGATGTCAGCTCACCTTCAACGGACGCCCAACCGACGGGATCACTCGCACCTGCAGTCAACCGCCACAGTGTTCAGCAGTCGTTGCCGTGCCGGCAAGGGCCCGTATCCCGGCTCACGAGCCCCCAAGAAATGTTACCGGAATCTGCTAGGTTCACTCAGGACGAAGCCGGACCGGACACGAGCAAGGATTGTCTGAACACGAGTCTCTTAAGGAAAGGCAAACTTTATTTGTGACGTCACACAATGCTCACACAGGATTAAATCGCAAAGAGTGAGCCCCGATCTCACCCCGACGAGGGGTTTTATACCCCGAATACATAATTAGGTACATCGCAATTAGCCCACCTCCCGGTGACATTATCCCACCCTACGTGGGTTAGTACCTCCCTTGGTTAATAACAAAGGCATTCCATACATTGGCCGTAAATTGGCAAACTTCATGTTAGTCTGACAGTTCGTGATTTGCTGCAGCACTCAATCCGGGCCGTGCCCACCTCCCTAGAGGCTATGTTTATTTGTCACGGGTAAGGCATGGTCTGGTTTCTACGCTCTCTTTGTCTCTCTGCAGGCCTCTGTGACCTTGATGTATCCATTCGTCATCCTGTCTCTCCGTGCCAAGAGCGGCCCGGATCTTCCTCCATTTTAATTACTTCTCTGTTAATCTAACACATTCTTAAAATTCTATGTAAGCTTCATTCTAGTTTCTACTGAAATCTACCTAGTTATATTCAAGTGAACCAATATTCTGAACAAGATGGCCGCCTGGCTCATAATGGCGACCATCTTCCAGCCTGATTCCACTTCATTACTTTGTTGAAAAATCGTGTTTGTGATGATGAATTGCTGCTCTGCACAAAACTGTAATAGAAGGTGCCCATTATCATTGCAGTTTCCAACACTGTGTTTGCCAAGTACTCAAGTACAAGGTTTCTGAATCCTTGCCTACTCTGGCATTGAAGTCGCCAATGATGATGATCTTGTCTTCCATAGGGTTGTTCTGTACAAGGATGCGCAAATCAGTGTAAAACCTGTCCTTTTCAGCTGGATCTGCTTGGAAGTTCGGGGAGTACATGCTGAACAGTGTGGCATACTGCTGGTTACAAAGTGGCAGGTGCACAGAAATGATGTGATCTGAGTGGCCTGGTGGCAGGTTTTCAAGTTGGGAGGCGATGGAGCGCTTTATCATAAAGTCAACACCACAGAGGCGTCTCTCGGCCTTTGGTTTGCCTGACCAATAGAGTGTGTATCTTGCACTGGGCACTTGAAGGCTGCCTGTCTCTGGGAGGCAGACCTCACTGAGAGCAGTGATGTCACATTTCAGCCTTGAAAGTTCATGGGCGACTAGAGCAGAACATCATTCAGGGCGACTGCTGTTTGCTACATTGAGCTTAGTCCTGATGTTCCAACATGCAATTTTTAGTCCTATTACACTGCGAGGCAGGTGTGTACCTTTTAGGCCGGCGTCAGACGAACACAGTGATCACGTTCGAGTTGCCTCACAGTTTAACGTCCGTAGTAGCATAGAATCATGAGCAATAGAGACCCACACAAGAAGTATGTGCGCACCGAACTGCGCACGCATAACGCACATGGCAAACGGACACACGTTAGAGAGCACATTTGCGACGTCCAGCACCTTGACGCACAAAATGGCTTTTCATATCCTTTTCAAATTTTTAATAAATTTTCATATTAATTTTGTTTCCCATAATTCCCTTTTTTTTTTCTACGTCCGTGTGGTGTCTACGGTATCTTCCGTCAGTACGTCCGTCTGTTGTGCCTGCACGCAGAGTGCGCTCTGACTGCGTCCGTCTGACATTAGCCTCACTCTTTCTCTTTGTTCGGCAGCCTTTGAGGATGCCCGTTGACCACGGCTAACCAACTGGGGAGAAATGGAGACGAGCTTTGGATAGGCCACCTGTTCTAGGCCCCTCTCTGATTGGAGCAAGCAGTGGTGTCCCTAGATAAGTCTGCTTGGTCGCCATCTCCGGTGTAAAACATCAGATGACCTGGACTGCCTACACGCAGGATCGAAACTGTGGCTTCCAGTGTCGTCTTCAACCTGCCGGTTCACCCCTTTCCCATTGCTGCAGGTGATGATAATCCAAGCCTGCACAGTGGAGTTTTTAGGTGGGGGGCAATGTGCGCAGTACTGGCCACACCCTTTACACCTGGACTTCCGTCCAAATCATTCAACCACAACTGCCCTTTTAAAAGTTTCCAATGATATCCAGGCTGGCATGGAACAAGGAAACCTAACTGGAGCCATCTTCCTTGATTTTGCCAAGGCCTTTGACAAAGTAGACCATGGCATCTTATTACAAAAACTTAAACTCTGGTATCGGTGATCACACGCTAACCTGGTTTCAATCATATGTGTCTGATCGGTCGCGATATGTGTCCATTTCTGACAGCACTTCCCTCCCCCTCCCAGTCACGTGTGGTGTTCCCCAAGGCTCGATACTCGGCCCCCTGCTATTCACAATATTCATAAATGATCTGCCCAATGTCTGCAAAGCCTCAACTGTACACATGTACGCAGACGACACTGTAATCTATACCAGCAAACCAGATCTCCCACAGCTGGAGGCCATGCTGCAAGACCAATTCACAGAGGTAGGAAAGTGGATCAAAGATAACAAACTTTTTCTAAATGCTGACAAAACTGTTACAATGCTCTTTGGAACAGCACCTAAACTACACAAATTGCAAACACCCCATCTATGTGTCAGGACAAAATCAAATGGCACGCTGACCACAGTCACGTCTCTCAAATAACTAGGTATGTGGTTGGACCCAAATCTATCCTTTGTCCCCCACATTGAAAAACTTTCATCTAAAATTTACCCCAAACTAGGTGCCCTGTACAGAAACAAATCCTGCCCGAGCCCCGCGGTAAGAAAGCAGATTGTACAACAAATGCTTATGCCAGCTATTGAATACAGAAATGTAATGTATGCAGCCGCCCCGCAAACGCACCTCCAGAAACTTACTACATTGTAGAACGCATTCGATCGCTTTGTGCTGCAATGTAACTACATGACCCACCATTGTGACATGTTAAAAGAACTAAACTGGCCGTCACTGGAATCTAGACGCACCCTTCACCTTTCCAACCTGGTGTTTAAGAGTTTTTCTGGGAAGCTGCCACCCTACCTGAATAGGCTGCTTCCCTCAGCAGTTCCCTCATCCTATAACCTCCGATCCAGGACCGGCACCTTACTTGCAATACCACAATACAAAAAGAAAGTGGCTCGATCCTCATTTTCCTACAGAGCACCGCAATTATGGAATAACCTCCGAGATGCCATCAAATCTTCCCCCAGTCTAAAGTCCCTTAAGAGCTCCCTATTAACATACCTCAATAAGGAGTGCACCTGTAACAGTTACTATATTTCCTACATATTTATTTTCTGTTAATCTGTATATTTGTTTTGTGTTAATTACTTGCATTTTACTACTTTGTATTTCTATAACCATGTTCTTGAACCCAGGACATACTTGAAAACGAGAGAAATCTCAATGTATCCTTCCTGGTAAAATCCTTTATAAATACATAAATAAATAAATAAATAAAAAATAAGAGACAGGGTTAAATGAAACAGAAGGGAGCAGAGGGAAGGTGAAGCTGGTTGCTAGATTGAATGTAGTGACAATTGCATGGGAAGGACCAGAAGCTTGGGCTGAGTAAAAGTAATTAGAAAGAGTAGTGGAAACAGCTGTAATGGAGACCTGAAATTATGGACCAGGCCTGGGTGGATGGGACAGCACAGTGCAGGAAATGTGTTTTTTTGTGTATGCTGGAAGAAAGACTGGAGAGTGTACCCTAAGGAATCTACAATGCAGGCGGAGGAGGAGCAGGAGCAGGAGCAGGAGAGGGGAAGGGGGAGAAGCAGAAGGGGGAAAAGACTAAGTAAAAAGGAGGGAACTTTAAAAAGACATGTAATCAGCCATAAATTAATAAATGTACAAATAAAATGCAGTTGCAGGAATGAAGTTGTTTGGATGATAACGTTGGACGGCATACTGAATCCTTGATACCTTTATATCCTTTCAGCAGACTCCTAAATAATTGAAAAGTGGTAACAAGATATTAAAGTATCGGTAATCTGCATCTGGTGAAAAAAATATCGGTACTCCGGTGTTAAACAGTAGCGACTCATCACTATTAAAAATTAAGCATTACCTGCAAAAAATATATATATATATATATATATATATTTGGCGAGTCACTTTACCCTTAAAAGACAATCAGGGTTATTCAGAGAAAGGTGAAAACCAGGAGAATGGCTGGAGAAGAGAACAATTTTGACCAAATAGCTGATTTGGAAAGTGAGATAAATGGGAGAATTTTTCTGGTTTGGCTATTTTGACTTAGAATTTTCACTTCTCCAGTCATTCTCCTAGTTTTCACCTTTCTCTGAATAACCCTGTATATCTTTAAGGAGACTCTTGAAAAAGATGCTGTGACTTGCAACTTTCTAGACATTAGAGGGTATAAAAGCCCAAAGCACTGTGGCAGCAGATCCTGTCCAAGATTAACTGTGTCTGTATACTAGATCAGTGGTTCCCAACCCTGGTCCTCAAGTACCCCCAACAGGCCAGTTTTGCCAGATATGTGAAGCACAGCTCAGGTGATATGATTTGCTGCTCAGTGATTGCAGGATTCGGTTTGCATTTTCCCAAGGTGATCCTTAAAACCTGGCCTGTTGGGGGTACCTGAGGACCGCGGTTGGGAACCACCGTACTAGATGATCAATGTAGTTTCGAATTCATATGACTACAATACAACGAGAACACTTCGCAAGTTTCATCCAACCCAAGCAAAAAAAATAAAAAATTGCAATAATTTATTCTTTTGTGTCAAGCAATCCAAGTAGATTACACCTTTCAGGTGTGGTAAAAATGAACTACGCAAGCTATAAAAAAAATGAACAGAGGGATTAGCTACCCTGTAAGGCCTTTGGGCATTTCTAAAACAATGAGCTGTTACTTTAGTGACAAGGGATCGGTCTCTTACGCCTACAATGTCAGGCCCTGCAGGGCTTTTTCCCCTATAAACACGCACGCTATAGTTGCAGTGACTTTTGTGTGACAGCCATGAATGTAGTCTTTCACTAATTGTATATTCTCTAAAGTATTTTACATTTGGTTAAGCAAGTGCTTCTGTTTTTATTTAAACAAGTTTGGTGTGTTTTAGCTATTTGTTTAGTGCTCAATAGCTACAATTCCACCTCATTTTTCTTAAATTCACTGGACAATCAGGATTTTGGTTATAATCCCATTTTCTGAAAACACATGTTGGTACATATCCAAAACAATGGTTTTCTTACTGAATCATGGCATTCTCCCCCCCCCCCCCGCACACACTTTTAGGTATTACTGCACAGTCCATTCCAAACGATGTTAGAAACCTCAGTTTTGGGGAGAATTGCTTAGGAAATTGCATGAATCTTAAAGGAATAGGTTAGTGAAAAATTACCATTCAGTAAAGAGTGATGAAGCAAATTTATGGTCATTAATTAGGTGCCAATATCCATCTCGTGGCATAGGTGGTAAACAGCTGTCAGTCTATGCCTCCTAGAGGAAGACCATTGCCCATATTGGTTAGGATTAGCCACAGGAGCTTTATCTTGACTGTTGAGAAACAGATGTCGTTATGGAAAAGCCAGCTATAAGCTCATTAAAAAGCCACTCAGCTCCACTGTACAATTCCATTGACAGAGGAAAGGCTTTTTAAATTTCCTTTGTAAACTTTGACAGGAACACCCCAGAGGTTCTATTGACAGATTGAAGAGCAGAGCCATGACGGCATCTCAGGCCCAAAGCGAATCCATGGACCGGTTATCTTCCAGACTACATATACTGGTAGCATTATAGATAATAAAAAAATAAAAAAAACAGTTTATTCAGTCTATAAAGTGCACACTGTGAAGCCGCATTCCCACATACTAGAGCCCTTAGCTCTGCAGTATCACTTCTGGGTAGTTAAGGCCTACCTAATTGCCGACTCCTTCCCGATGCTGTAACTGGAAGATGTCTGAGGAAAGAGAAAAAGAACAGACATATGGCGCGGTATATCAGATACAGAAGGATAAACAAACTGTGGTTGGATATTACTCGCCCTCTTCTGGGTCTAAACCTGACCCAGTTACGTCCAAAAATTGTTTTTTTTGTATCTTTCACAACTTTAAAAAAGCCCCTCTTTGATTGCAGTTCCTGCCTCCGGTTTATAAAAACACCTGCAGGACCAAAGAATTGGAACCAGCCAAGTAGAGCATAATCCACAAGGATACTTATTTATACACAGAAAATAAAAACAAGAGAACACTTTTGGTCACGTAATCAACAAGAGAAACGCGTCTGGCCCCCTAACAAAGGCGTCTGGCCCCCTAACAAAGGCTTCTTCAGAGGCAATGAAAAATGATCCCCTTTTTTTCATTGCCATTGAGGAAGCCTTAAGGCGAAATGTGTCCGGCCCAAGGTTTTTATTTTCTGTGTATAACCATTAATAAATATCCTTGTGGAATATATTCTACTTGTGTGGTTCCAGTTCTTGGTCCTGCAGGTGTTTTTATACACAGAAGGCAGGAACTGCAATCCAAGAGAGGCTTTAAGGTTGTGCCCAGTACGAAACAACCTATGGACATATACATCAGGGTCATGTTTAGACCCAGAAGAGGGTGAATAACATCCAACCTCTGTTTTTTTTTATCGTGCTGTATCTGATGAACCGCCTCTATGGTGCAGTGTTTTTCTGAGTTCTGCCAGTTCCAGGATCGGGAAAGAGTGGGCGTTGGGTTAGGCCTTAAATACCCAGACGTGATATTACAAGAGCTAAGGGCTCCAGTCTGTGCGAGTGTGGATTCACCGTGCACCTTAACATTACAGACTGAATAGCCTGTATTGCACTATTTTTTTTTTTAGGTTGATCTATTACGCAGACAAACACCCTCACCACTACACCAGCTTACCCCCAAGGGATACAAGGTATGTTCATTTCTGTGTAACACCAGGCGCTCATCGGTAGGGATGAGCTGAACACCCCCGAGTTCGGTTCGTATTCGAACCCGAACTTTCCAAATGTATTGAGTTTGAGTTCGGATTCGAACAAGTCAATGGGGCTGAAAATTTGATTTTTAGAGTGCCCTCCAAGAGGGCATATATGCTAGATATTTGCCATAAAAGGTGTATGGGGGTCCGGGTAGTGCCCTGGGGGCCAAGAAACAAGGACGACAAGTTTTAAAAAAAACTTTTTAAAGGGACAGTGAGTTTTCCATGAAATAAGGGTTAAAAATAAAAACGAAAAATTCCTTCAAAGATCGTGCCTAGGAGGCCCCCATAACCTGCCCATGAAGTGGCGGATTTCTAGGATGTATAGAAACACTTGAAAACAAAAAAAATACGTTTCAAAAGATGGTAAATGCTTTTCCTTTAATCTATCCATAAACAACTGCTTGGGGCGGCAGTCTGTATGAAAAGAGGAGACATTTTCGGACACGTAGAAAAAGTTTAGTGATTTTTTTGGCTAAATTATTGTGAAACTTATGCAGGCTTTGGATGAAAGTAACAATAGGTGCTTTAAAATTGGGCCTTTAGCGTTGGCAACAGTGCCGTCACACCGTAACCCCTCTGAGGATATGAATCTGATACAGGCGTCAGTGGCAGTGCACCCAGATATTGTGCTTTTGGTGCCAGGCCAGCAAGTGCATTCATACAGTAAACCCTCTGTGGTATTGTGGAAGAATGCAGGGGTGGACCATGTGGACCTATATTAAGATATGAATCTGGTAATGGGCGTCAGTGGACCCAGATATTGTGCTTTTGGTGCCAGACTGCCAGGCCAGCAAGTACTATCATACAGTAACCCCTCTGTAGTATTGTGGAAGAGTGCAGGGTTGGACCATGCGGTTCAAAAAATTAAAATGATATAAATGTGGCACAGGCACAGCCAAATCTTGCGCCTTTCATGGCAGCAAGTGCCTTCACACCGTAACCCTTTTGTGGTATTGTGGAAGAGTTCAGTGCTGGAGGTTTTGTGAATGCAGAAGACATCCCCGATCTATTCCGTTACTTCAGCATCAGGGGATTGATAGCTACTGATCCAGGACTGATTCATTTTTATAAATGTCAGCCGGTCTACAGAGTCGGTGGACAGACGCACTCTTGTCTGTGACAAAACCTCCAGCGGCACTGAACGTCCTTTCAGAAAGTACGCTAGATGAAGGGCAACCTAGTAGCTGCATAGCATATTGGCTAAATTCTGGCCAGTGATCCAATCTCAACACCCAGTAAGCCAGTGGATCATCTGCTGGAAATGTATCCAGGTCTGCCCTTGCCCCTAGGTAGTCCTGCACCATATGGTGAAGACGCTAGCAATGGGTGCCTATATTTGACGTCGCTGGGCATCGTGGACTAAAAAAAAATTTAAAAATGAATCAGTCAAGCGGCCCTGGCCTTCACCACTATTCCTCTGATCATCCGCAGCTTCAGAAGCACGTGTGTCATCACTTGCTAACCCACCAGTGCCTGGAAAGGTGTTACACAAGTGTCGCTTTAGAGCGTCCTCAAGTTTTTTCATCCTGTGCTCCCTCTGTGCGGGCAGGATGAGCTCTGCAACTTTACCTTTGTATCGTGGATCAAGAAGGGTTGCCAACCAGTAATGATCCCTCTCCTTGATAGCATGAATCCTGGGGTCCTTTAGCAGGCTTTGCATTATAAGGGAACCCATGCAGCGTAGGTTGGAGGTGGCATTAGCTTCCGAGTCTTCCTGGTCAATGAGGATGACCCCATCGTGCACTTCCTTCTCCCAGCCACACACTAGCCCTTGTGTTTCTGGACACACGAAACCCTCCCTTGAGCAATCCCCACCTTCATTGCCCCCACTACTTAAATATTCCTCCTCCTCCTCACCATCCTCCTCCTGTCTGATCTGAGTAGGACCCGCTGGAATGCTGTCTGCGGAAAGACTGGGGCCTTCAGAGCTAGGGAAGGCCTCCTCTTCCTCCCGCTGCTCTGCCTCTAGAGCCACATCTATAATTCCCTGCAGAGTGTGCTCCAGCAGGAACACTAAAGGAATTGTGTCACTGATGCATGCACTGTCCCTGCTCACCATCCTCGTTGCCTCCTCAAATGGTGACAGTACAGTGCATGCATCCTTGATCATCAGCCACTGCGGGGGGGGGACCAAGTTAACCTGAACCTGTCCTTGTGCCATTCTCACACAGGTACTCGTTGATGGCCCTCTGCTGCTTGTGCAGACGCTGCAGCATTGCTAATGTCGAGTTCCACCTGGTGGGCATGTCCCTGATCAGACGGTTTGTGGGAAGGTGGAATTCTCTTTGAATTTCTGCCAGGCGAACGCTTGCTGGGAATGACCGTCTGAAGTGGCTGCAGACTTTTCTGGCCTGGCTGAGAAGCTCTGGCAGCCCTGGGTACTTGGTTAGGAAACGCTGTACCACTAGATTTAGGACGTGTGCTAGGCATGGTACATGCGTCAATTTACCCTTGCGTAGGGTGGAGAGAAGGTTGCTGCCATTATCACAGACGATCATTCCCAGCTGAAGCTGGCATGTTGTTAACCATCTCTGCACCTGGCCCTGCAGAGCTGACAGAATTTCTGGCCCGGTGTGGCTCCTGTCCCCTAAACAAACCAGCTCAAGCACAGTATGGCTTCTTTTTGCTTGAGCCATTGCGTAGACCCTGTCAGGTGTCGGTTTAACTGCCACTTCACCAGAGACATAGAAGGAGGAGGAGGAAGAGGGAGAGGTGGTGGTGGTGGAGCAGACAGACCTCATACAAGCAGCTTTCTGGAGGCGTGGTGGATGAACAAGCTTCAGCACAGAGCCCCGTCTTGGATCCCTCCCAGCTGCAATCAGAGTTACCCAGTGTGCCGTGAAGGAAATGTAACGACCCTGTCCATGCTTGCTGGACCACGTGTCTAAAGTCACATGCACCTTGCTGCTGACTGCCTTTCCCAATGACCGGATAACATTGTCTTCCACGTGCTGGAATGGCCTTGCGTGAAAAGTAATGGCGTTTTGGAACCTGCCACTGTGGTACAGCACATTCAGCAAATTCACAGAAGGGAGCAGAGTCCACCAGCTGGAAAGGCAGCAGCTGCAATGCGAGTAATTTTGCTAAACTGGCATTTAGATGCTGTGCTTGGGGATGGTTGGGACTATATTTTTTCTTACGCTGCAGCAGCTGCAACGTAATCTGACTGCGTAAATCTTCAGCTGATGGGATGCTGTCACATTGTGAGGAAGGACCTGGTACATCCATTACTGTAGCATCATCCCTGTCAATGGAAGTTGTAGGCAATGACATGGCAGGACATACAGTGGGGGTAGAGACAGATGAGGAGAAGGACCTACGCAAAGTTTTGTGCCAACGGGATGTGTGGCAGGAGGTCATATGTCGCCTCAAGCACGTGGGACCCAAGTGTCCAGTGTCTTTCCCACGCTTAAGCCTCATCTGACAGATTACAAATAGCAACGGTGGGGTCTGCTGCACATTTCTTAAAGAACTCCCAGCAGACAGTGGGGAGTTCCTGCGTGTGTGCTTTGAGACAACAGCACTCTGCACCGGAGCAGCTCTGACATCTGATGCCTTGGACTGGCTAGTGCTACGGTTGGTCATAGAGGATGTTGTGCCTCGTGTTTGCGGTGCCTCCTCCTCCTCACTTGATTCCTCTGTTCGATCTGGCACCCAGGTGGAGTCAGTGACAAGACACAGATTACAAATTCCCTCCTATAAAATCAGTGTGACCCCCTGATGGGTGGCAGTGAGAAGCCACAGATTACAATTTGCATAAACCTCCTATAAATCCGTGAGACCCCCTGATGGGTGGCAGCCAGTGAGAACACACGGATTATAACAATTCCCAAATATTTTGTAGAAATTTGTGACCCAAAATACTTGCTGGCAGTGACAAGAGAGATCACCTCAATTCCCAGATATTTTGTAAAAATTAGTGACCCCCAAAATACTGCGTGGTACTGGCCGTGTGAAAAGACACAGATCACCTCAATTCCCAAATGTTTTGCAGAAATTTGTGACCCCCAAAATACTTGCTGGCAGTGACAAGACACATCACCTCAATTCCCAGATATTTGGTAGAAATGAGACACCCCCCCCCCGGTAGCGTGGCACACCGGCAGTAAGAATACACAACAACTATCTCCTATGAAATCTCCTCTCAAATGCGTGCAGAAGCGCTGCGTGGAAACCTTAGTGTGCTGCGAGACTTAGCTCTGAGCCCATGATTGGGCAAAATTTGCCCAATCAGGACTCTGAGCCATGATTGGCATAGTGTTGAACCTGTCTTGCACCAGACCTGTGGTCAGGTGCAAGGCTGTAGCCAATTACGAGCTTCAGGCCAGTGGGAAAGTGCATTGTGGGCAAACACCTGGAAATGTTCGGAGTTCGCGAACATAACGAACAGGCTAAGTTCGGTCCGAACTCCGAACCGTCCGAACCGAACAGCTCATCCCTACTCATCGGTGTTGGTTTGTGTATTATAGAACAGTAAAAGCCCAAGGAAAATGCTTTTAGATAAAAAAATAGAAGTCTGCAACTGAAGAAATTCAGGAATTTTTCATGGCAGTATGTCATGAGTCTGCGTTGAAAACTTGATTATATCCAGTGACTACATGCAGAAGACCATCTGTACCCACCTCTTGAGTAGGGACAAACCGAAAAAAACAGGATGCATTAAATCAATTCTATCACCTAAGGCAGGGGTTAGAAACCTTGGCCGCCGAAGTTTTGAAACTACATTTCCCGTGATGCTCAGCCAATCCTTGAGTGAGCATCACAGAAGATGTAGTTCCAAGACATCTAAGGGGTTATTCAGTAAGCAATGAATTTGCCACCGTATGGTGAATTTCACCGTACGGTGCAATTTCATGGCAGTTTGTCTATTCACAAAACGGTCAATTCGCCAAATACTGGTGAATCGACAGCGACATATGGTGCAATTAGCCGCAGATTGGCAACCTTCAGCAGCAGCGAAATTGTCCCATAGAGAAATAATTGTTAATCACTCCTAAGTGGGCTATTTTTAAGTGGAGTTTAAAAACAGGAATTCTACCTGTACTGGTCTGTGGTTTGTATCTCTAGAGGGAGAGAAACCTCTGGTTTATTTGTTTAATTTCTCTTTTGTGCTTTTTGGTTGTTTTTTTTCCCCTGGGTGGCTGGTGACTTGTTAATTGGGGGCGTGTAGCCTGTCAGGTGATTTCACTTGTATGGCTGCATAAACTCAATGGCAGCTCACTAGGGCTTGTAGTGGTCTACTCCTAAGTGGGCTATTTTTAAGTGGAGTTTAAAAACAGGAATTCTACCTGTACTGGTCTGTGGTTTGTATCTCTAGAGGGAGAGAAACCTCTGGTTTATTTATTTGTTTAATTTCTCTTTGCTGTTTTTTTTTTTTTTTTCTGTTGTGCTTTTTGGTTGTTTTTTTTTCCCTGGGTGGCTGGTGACTTGTTAATTGGGGGCGTGTAGCCTGCCAGGTGATTTCACTTGTATGGCTACATAAACTCAATGGCAGCTCACTGAGCTTGCTCACAAGGGCTTGTAGTGGTCTACTCCTAAGTGGGCTATTTTCAAGCGGAGTTTAAAAAACAGGAGTTCAAATAACAGGTATCGTGATATATTCTCTTGTTGTGGGTATGAGTGTTAGCAAGCTTGAAGGTTTGACCCAGTGCACATCTGCTGCATGTTTGCATGTCTGGAGGAATCCTTCCAGGGTCCATATCTCTGTAGCAAGTGTGAACGTGTAGCTCTTCTGGAAGCTCATATTGGAGATCTGGAAGGGCAAATCGTAACGCTGAGGCAGATTGACAATCTTGAAAGGAGCCTGCTTCTCACGGAGCAAAGTATAGTTGAGGAATCTAGGGGTGTGGGAGGAGTGGAGTTAACCAGGGAACAGGTTGGTAGCTGGGTGTCAGTGACACGTGGTAGCAGGGGGGGAGGGAAGAGGAAAAGGTTGGCTAGTCCTGATCTTGCGCACACCAACAGATTTGCCCCTTTGAGTGAAGATGTTGGGTGCATCAGCTCAGGTGTAGCAGTACTGGAGGAGGCTGCTCCCTCTAACAGCAGGGGGATCAGCCCACCAAGTAAGGGAGGGATAAAGAGGGCAAGTAAGCCTAGACAGGTTGTGGTGGTAGGGGACTCTATTATTAAGAGAGTAGACAGGGTAATCTGTCGCGCTGATCGCCTTAACCGGACAGTTTGCTGTCTGCTGGGTGCCCGTGTTAGGCATGTGGTTGACAGAGTTGATAAATTATTGGGAGGGGCTGGAGATGACCCAGCTGTCATGGTCCATATTGGTACCAATGACAAAGTAAGAGGAAGATAGAAGGACCTGAAGAATGATTTCAGGGAATTAGGAAGTAAACTGAAGAAGAGGTCCTCCAAGGTAGTATTTTCTGAGATCCTACCTGTGCCACGTGCTACAGTGGAAAGGCAGCGGGAGATTAGGGAGGTCAATGTGTGGCTTAAAGCTTGGTGCAGGAAGGAGGGCTTTGGGTTTTTAGAGCACTGGGCTCATTTTGCACTGGGGTACAATCTGTATAGTTGTGATAGATTGCACCTGAATGGAAGAGGGTCTGCTGTGCTAGGGGAGAGGATGGTTAAAAGGTTGGAGGAGACTTTAAACTAGTGGAAGGGGGGGGAGGGAGACAGAGTAGATAGTCTGAGCTGAAACCCTTGCGCTAAGGGGGGTGGAGCCGGGGGGATGGGTAATGTCAGAACAGTGGAGGCATGTAATGTAAAGTCGCATTCAGCATGTGTGGGTAGAGACAACATTAAATGTATGCTTGCTAATGCAAGGAGCCTCAATAACAAGATGGGGGAACTAGAGGTAATAGCATACATTAAGCAATACGACATTATAGGAATAACAGAAACGTGGTGGGACAAAACGCATGACTGGGCTGTAAACTTAAACGGTTATACATTGTTTAGAAAGGATAGGAAACATAAGAAAGGGGGTGGAGTGTGTTTATATGTAAATCAGGATTTAAAGCCTAATATTACACAACTGGAAAGCGATGAGGGAAATGTGGAATCCTTATGGGTAAATATTTTGTTGGGGAATAAACAGGGAAGTCAACTATTGGTTGGCATATGCTATAAACCACCTAATATAGATAATGATGAGGAAGAACAACTGTTAGAGAAAATTAGGAAGGCTGCAGATCATGGTAGCACTTTAATTATTGGAGATTTTAATTACCCGGACATTAATTGGGATAGTGGGACTAGTAATTCAGCAAAGGGAATCCGGTTTCTGAACATTTTAAATGATACCTTCATGTCACAACTGGTAGAAACACCAGAGAGGATAACTGTCTGGACCTGGTTATAACAAATAATGTGGATCTTTTCTCAAATATTAATGTAAAGGAACAGTTGGGAAACAGTGACCATAATATGGTGACTTTTGAAATAAACTCAAAAAAACACATTCATAAGGGGCATGCTAAAACATATAATTTTAAAAAGGCCAACTTTATTAAAATAAAGGAAGCTCTCAATATCATTGACTGGCAGAAACTCTTTCACAGGAAAAACACTGAGGATAAGTGGAATATCTTTAAACTAACACTAGAAAAGTACACGTCACAATATATTCCACTGGTTAATAAATATAAAAGAAACAGACTGAAACCAATGTGGCTTAGTAGGAAGGTAACTAAGGAAATGAAAAATAAAAAGAAGGCATTTAAAGCTTTTAAATCTGATAAATCTGAGGCATCCTATAAAGCATATAGGGCAGCCAATAAAGCATGTAAAAATGCAATTAGATGGGCTAAACTAGAAAATGAAAAATAAATAGCCAAAGAGAGCAAGACCAACCCTAAAAGATTCTTTAGGTACATAAATTCCAAAAGACCTAAGAGTGAAAATGTAGGTTCACTAAAATCTGAGTCAGGGTTCTTGTTAACTGAAGATCAGGATAAGGCAGAAATTTTAAATGATTATTTTTCTTCAGTATTTATCAAAGAGAAACCTATAACAGGAGACATGCAATTTATTAATAAAAACTTACTAATACAAAGTGACGGGTTGACTCAGGACAAGGTTTTGCAGAAATTAAACAATGTGAATAAAGCCCCAGGGCCAGATGGAATTCACCCGCGAGTACTGAGAGAGCTATGTGTTGAAATATGTAAACCTCTGTTCTTAATCTTTCAAGAGTCTTTTCTTTCAGGAATTGTACCAGAGGATTGGAGAAAAGCTGACGTCGTCCCTATATTTAAGAAAGGTTTAAAATTTGTGCCTGGGAATTATAGACCTGTGAGCTTAACATCTGTGGCTGGGAAAGTATTCGAGGGGTTACTAAGGGATAATATTCAGGAATTTATTGGGAGGTATAATGTTATTGGCAAAAATCAGCATGGTTTCATGAAACACAGATTATGTCAGACTAACCGAATTACGTTCTATGAGGAAGTAAGAAGTATAGATCAGGGGGTCGCAGTGGATGTGATTTACTTGGATTTTGCCAAAGCTTTTGACACAGTTCCACACAAAAGGTTACTATTTAAATTAAGAAAAATTGGTCTAGATGAAAATACTTGTTCTTGGATAGAAAACTGGCTAAAAGATAGGGTACAGAGAGTGGTCATAAATGGTACATTTTCAAGATGGACACCAGTGGTAAGCGGTGTCCCTCAGGGGTCTGTTATAGGACCAATACTATTCAATTTATTTATAAATGACCTTGAGATAGGCATTGAAAGTCATGTATCAGTGTTTGCAGATGACACAAAACTAGGAAAAGTAATACAATGTGAGCAGGATGTTACTTCGCTACAGAGGGATTTAGATTTAAGTGCCCAGTCCCCCAATGGCAGATGAAATTTAATGTAGATAAATGCAAAGTTATGCACTTTGGAGTGAAGAACACACAAGTAATTTATACCCTAAATGGTACGGAGTTAGGGAATTCCAAGCAGGAGAAGGATTTGGGAATAATCATAGACTTCAAACTAAGTAACAATGTGCAATGTCAAACAGCAGCCGCCAAGGCAAGCAAAGTATTGGCATGCATTAAAAGGGGAGTTCACTCACGGGATGAAAACATAATTTTGCCTCTGTATAAATCAATGGTCAGGCCGCACCTTGAATATGCCGTGCAATTTTGGGCACCGGTCTTAAAAAAAGATATTATAGCGTTAGAAAAAGTGCAGAGACGGGCAACTAAATTAATAAGTGGAATGGAAGGGTTAAGTTATGAGGCAAGATTAACAAGCTTAAACCTGTTTAGTTTAGAGAAACGGCGCCTTAGGCTAGGGTCAGACTGAGGCAGTGCGAACGCGCGTTCTGGCGCACTTAATCACGGCCGCACTAGCAGCAGATGACGGGCAATGACAGCCAATATACGAAGTACGGTCGCACAAAAGTCCGGCTGCGCAACGCAAGTGGAAAATGAACGCATTTTTTCGAGAACGTTAAACCACTAGTACTGACGTACAGAGTGCGCTGCGTCCGCTAGAGGCGTGTGTGAGTGAATTGGAGACATCAGACACTGCTAATGTCCGGCCAACATAACGTCCAGATGCACAAAGTGTTTTATTGATGATCCGTACAAAATCACGGATGAAACTGCGCATAGTATGACCGCTATTGCGTATTCCGTGAAAAAATACGTCCATTCTTCGAACGCACATTTTCACGGACAACGTGAAAAATGCGTTAGTCTGACCCTAGCCTTAGAGGGGATCTGATAACCTTATATAAATATATACGGGGCCATTATCAACCATTGTCTGATAACCTATTCATTAACAGGACTATACATAGGACACGGGTCATCCATTTAGACTGGAAGAAAGAAAATTTAGCTTAAAGCATAGGAAGGGTTATTTTACGGTGAGAACAATCAAGTTGTGGAATTCTCTGCCTGTTGAGGTGGTTGGGTCAGAGTCTGTACAGACTTTTAAAAAACGACTAGATGACTTCCTGCAGACACAGAATATTAAGGGTTATAATATTTAATATGTGGGTAAAAGCTTCTTGATCCAAGGAGAAATCTGACTGCCATTCTGGGGTCAAGAAGGAATTTTTTCCCAGTATGTTGCATATTGGCAAGCATTTCAGACTGGGTTTTTTGCCTTCTTTTGGATCAACAGCAGTAGGTTATGTGGGAGAGGCTGAACCCGATGGACGCATGTCTTTCTTCAGCCTATATAACTATGTAACTATGTATTCACAGAATGACAAACCGCACCAAAGTGTCTGTGAAATGCCCAGATTTTCAGTGGTTCAGTTCGACAGGTTTAAAAACAGGCAAATCCCATAGGATTCAATGAAAAATATATTATCGATTTTACTTTGCACAAAACGAAAAGCATAATTTGTTGAATAGTCTTTAGCTTTTGTAACACGTTTGTATTTTTTAGATGAAATTTCTCATACATTTTTTAAAACGGCTTTTTTTATTCTGTGACAGACTTTTTTTTATACGGTTTTATTATTTAAAAACCCCTTTTAATGCATTTGAATTGGTTTAAACACCTATAAGAAGAATAGAGTTCCGTGTTTTTTTTGGTTCGGTGGTCTTCAGCGACTCCATGTTCGCTGCACTTCGGTGACCCTGCATTGAATAGTGAATTCGCCGCAGGGTTGGTGAAATGGCATTGCCGAAGTGCACCGAACTAGAAAGCGCTGAAATTTCGGTACTTCCTGAATAACCGCTGTAGTTTGCCAAATTATAGGTTTCCCATCTTTACATCTGAACAATTCTTTCATTCAATATGCTAATTTAATGTAATAGAGTAAAAAAGCACAAGTGTCAAGGTTCGTTCTCCAGTGTTTATTTGAGCAAATGTCAAACAGCTCATTTGTATAATCATTCATAAAAGGTAAAAAATAAAAATACACAATGGAAGGAAGATTGCTAGAATATTTCTGAAGCTCGTGAAAGAATATGATTATCATTTACTAAGAGTAAACAAGTTCTGTAAGGGCAGATAAATCGAACAAGTATAATAAGAAAACAGAGCACCATTATAAATTACGGTATATGTACTGGCATCCTTTTAGTCAGTGTACTTGACAAAGGAGAAACAGTGAGGCAACCGAGAATCCTGACATGAACATTTGACCCATTTCCTTCCACATGATGTAATTATTCCATTATGGTTCCTTTAAAGTTAAGGACCTATGAACACAATTCCATTATGTGGCTTAAACAGATATGCAGCCACGGGAGAGGCTATTAGTTGGGTTAATGCTGCTGATTGGTAGCTTGGAGTTAGAGGCACAACAGCAAAACGCAACGTCCAAGCAGTGTCGTAATTTTGCAGCCAATCACAGTGGTCTGTGCGCTGCATAACTGCCTCTTCCTCTCAAAAGAACTACCAAATATAAATTGAAATCCTAGACATAGGATATACTCCAAATAAATTATCTTTGAATTACATAGCTGCACTGAGTACAATGAGTAAACACACATTACTACTAGAACTGGGGGAGGGGTATTTATTTTACCCATAATAAAATGTGATGGTAATATGTTACATCAGGCTAAACCCCTCTAGTTCCTTTAAAAAGCTACATAAATGTGAGTACAGTAAAAAAAGATGGAAATTATAGCTGGGGGAAAAATAATATATACATTTATATATGTCACAATTGCTTGGGTACCTGCCATCAAAAGGAGGCTGTGTTACCATGGGGTTAAAAGTGAACAAAGTAATGATATGATAAAATAACAGTGTACACTGGGTCAAACTATTGCTGTGAAACAATGCCCTAATAAAAACATGGAATAAAAGATGTAATGCTTTCACGTAAGCACGCCAATGTTTATGATCACTAAAACATGTCATTGCTAATCAATAAATGGCTATAAAAACAGTGTAAATATGTCTCTAGACACCAACAGATATTTAAATGAAAAAACGCCTGCCCTCCCAAATTTATAGTAAAAATGAGGATGAAAACGCTCAAAACAAAAATGAAAAAAAGACAGCAGTGGATTTAGGAATCTTCTCAATATTCATCTATTTGGAATCTGGGATCAACTCCGAAGGACATTCGTGCCTCGACAATGGTCACATGATGCAGGCAAAGTGTTAAAAGATTTTTAGGAAGGATTAAACCATATAAAGTCAATAGTTTTTGCTCATTTTTTAAGGATTACCTATCAGTGAGCATACAGTGTCTGATTTTTGTATTTAGACTTGATATTTCAATATGGCATCAAAGTTACATCCTGTCAAACAGAACATGCACGGCTGACTTTAGGTGGTCACATACAACATCAACTCTAGAGATCAGTAGTCTAATGAACACCCCATGTAGATACGAGTTGACCTGTCAAGGATGAACATTAGACCTAGACACCTCCCGGACACCAAGGTACTGTAAAAATATAACCCAAGTCTGAAATGGGACAGCATGAAAAGTAAATACTACAGGGAGTGATTGTTGAAAGAGGAAAATATTCAAAATGAGGCTATTTGGTTACAACTGGAAACATGCATCTATACCTACAGGGTTGCGTACGGAGTATGGTATAATATCTAACCATGTACCGCTAGGTCTGCTCGGTGATATAGACTTCCAATATGCTCTTATTCAGTACAGAAAACTCCCCAAAACAATGTTGATATAAAAAATGTAATGCTTAAAAGACTAAAAATGAGAACAACAATTACACAGATGCACAAGGCAAAGAGGTGATGTAGAAAAAACCCCCAAAACATTCTTTCACAGAGATCAAACACAACACTACATGATCACTGCTATATGTAAACTGGTAGCCCTTCCTATCACACGGCTTTTATAGCAATAAAGTGATGCAGGTGTATCAATGTTTTACCCTTAATAGAAGATGTACTTTCATTTGTGCAATACAGATGCTCGAAATGCATCCATAGACCTTAAATATATTTTAATAAAGTGCTAATACATCCCTTGCTCTAACACAGCAAACTATCAGAATGATAAGCATCTGCAAGGGAGTTTGAAACAATGACGATGGTATCGTTTGGCAACAAGTCATGGCGTGAGATAAGTATGCAATTATGTCTTAAAAAATAAATCCTGTTTTATGTATTGGAGCCTTGCTGAACAAGGAATACATATTAAAAAGTGGGCGATAGCATCAATTATATACTAAAGGCCCTAGTCTAATGTTGGCAATAACTTCAACTTTATAACATATCGAGGTTATCTTAATTGCCAATCGCTATTCCACTCTTGGCGCAAAATGGGCTTGTACCTCTCGAGTACAGTGCTTCCCTGCGCCTCCTTACTGTAACTTATCTTTATATAGGAGGCGTTCATTTGGACCTAGGAATAGAAGCACAAGTTATTCCAAAATGCTGGCTTAATTCTGAAGAATAAATTTCTTAAATAAATACCATCTCAAAACCTGGTGTTAACACCGTAAAATAGCTGAAAAAAATACCTTAATTTCATTCCATGGTGGAGAGGGCGGTGCAATCCGCCGCTTTCTTTTGCAGGGAGCAGAGTGAAATGGGAACAAATAGTTCCCAGTGTCCTTCTGTGATTCATCCGTGGGTGGCCCTGTGTGATCTCAGTTTGTGGCCGGGGTACGCAGGGCTCCATGACATCTCAAAAGACTAAAGGAGCAGATACTAGCGGCAGTGCACAGCACCGCTGCAGGTATTACTTTGTGCTGTGCTTTCTACTGAGGCTAGGCATTAATAAAGCGGCTACCTTGGAATAGGCACACTAAATGGGAGAGTTAAATCTGCAGACACCAGTTTTATTTCCCATTTTTCGCACCAGAACAGGGCCAAGTAGATTAATGAAATGACATAAAAAGCCTGAAAGGTAGCTGCAGAAAAGCCACAAATTGCTGTAAACCTGCAAACAAATGTTTATGCTTATAAATTTGAAGCCTTGTAATCCCTACTATATCAGTGCTTCAGTTTTGTATAAAAAGGACCAGCAGAGGCGCACACACAAGCGTGTGTGTTTTGCAAGTTATCGGATTTCCCAAGTAAGTGGGTTTAAATCTCAACATGAGCAATCATTAGGTTGAGACATCGTGCAGGATTCTACAATATAGTGGAATGAGATGCCTTTGAGAGTGAGTGTATGGGGAGAGGGAGACAATAAAACCTGAAAATTAAAATGCAAAAAATAAAAAAAAAAAAATCACACAACCTACAACAATAATAATATGCTGCCAGTATGTTAAAGCATACACAGATTAATGATTTGGGTCATATTTAAAGGAAGTAGTTCAGAGAGCTTAGTTACTTTAAAATTTAAAAGGACACTTAAAAGACTGGCACAGACGACGCCATCCCCACTTGAGAGATACATATTTTTGTATTTCAGCAAAGCCCCGAGAATAGAAAGGGGATTGAACCGCTCAGCCATCTCTTCATATACCATCTGTGGGAGTGCTGCACCATCTCAAATAACCCTGATGAAGCATAGGAAGCAGATCATACTAAATAGATGTGCTCAAGAACTAGTTGTTGCTAATCACAAAAACACAAGACTGCTCGGTTTGGTTTGGTGGGGAGAGGTGGATGTCAAAAACAGCCGGCGTGTCCCTTTAAACCACACCTACCTAGTAAACCATTAACCCAAAAAAAAAGCATTTCCAGAACCAAGTTTACTGAAACAGAGGAAATGGGTAGCATTTTCTGAAGGGAGGGCAAGGGAGAACTTGCTACTGATACATATTGCAACCTTTGTAATGTCCACTACGGTTCACACGAGACATGAACAAGCAAGACACGTTATCCTACAATTTATGCATTTGTAAAAACTCCTTTATGGCCAGGAACTTCCATTACTTTCAATTAGAACAGACCGCTCACAAACAATCTTTTACATTTTTAATGTTTGTTTGGTTTTCCAACGATCCCTCAACATTGGCCCAACAGCATTTGTTTAAAATATAAAAAAGGCAAAAACTATTAACTACTACAATACTAATGAATTCAATATTCGGTTTTTGGAACTACAGACCAGGCAATCCCCAGTCCCCAATAAAACAGCACTAGACAGAGTTCTTCTGTAAGACTGCTCTATGGTTTCCTTCAAATCCTTCTTGAAAAATGACGATTCTCACAATGTGTTCCATGTGACTGGAGCAGCCTGGGCCGATGGCTTATAGATCCTTTTTCTGCGGAGGGCTTAGTTTTCTCATTCCTTGTATTCGTGCTAAAAGTTGATTTATAAATTCCTGTAGTATTAAAAACAAAAAATAAGTTAATATGGGCTGCAAATATAAACGAACGCAGTGACAAAAATCGTGTAAAATATTTAACTAAACATGAAAGAGAAAAACAAAGCACATGTAAGATCTCGGCAACATAAAACAAACAACAATGACATTTCCATTTTTTGTGGTAGTGTCCCTTTAATTGTTGGGCGGATGTTTTCTTGTCGGTATGTGGTGCCCTATTTTTACGCCATACTTAGAGCTTTGTGTTCTTCCCAAGCAACTCAACCTTAGGCTCATCAGTCCATAATGCCATAAGGCTACTGGGAAAACATTTTTGTATGGTGTCAAGGTGATCTTCCAAGTGCACAGCAGCTTTCTTTGTGGTGTCCTGCCATGGGCACAATATCCATTCAATGTTTTAGTTAATCTTTAGCGTCTTCGTAAGAATCTCAAATGGCGCAAAGCCCATAAAGAAACACCAAGACCAATGTATTTTTTTTAGAAAGTATTTTACCAGGAAGGATACATGGAGATTTCTCGTTTTCAAGTATGTCCTGGATGGAGATTATGTAAGAGTCTTGCCCAAGGACACTCACGGGAGAGGTGCCCTTACCGGGATTCGAACTTGTGTCTCCACAGTTATAGAGCAGTGATGTTACCTCTTCTCCACCCAGCCGGTACTATGTGGATATATTCACCATAAAAGGTATCACTCCACTGAAATAGAGGCTCCAATAAAAACTTTGATAAAAATGTATGTCAGCTGTGACTCCTTTATTTCAACATTGACACACAAAAGGAGTCACGAACTACATTTATTAAAAGTATTTTATTTCAGAGGAGTAACCCCTTAGGGTGAAAAGATTGACAAAATTTGATCTTTGCTTCAGGCAATATCCTAATGTCTGGAGTTGCTACTCCAAATCTGACAAGTTCTGCTTGCGACTGTCATAGTTTAGATGTACAGTAAGACTATCCCTATACCTTATATAGGAGGCATTACTTTGCACCTGAGAGTAGAAAAACAAGGTAGCTCATTCTTCTATTTTGGTGCCAGTATTTCTCAAAGAAATACTGGCTCCCAGAACCCAGCGTTAAGTGATTTTGCAAAAGCAAAAATCACATAACACAGTTAATCAATGAAGAAAACCCATACATAACTTTCATCTGACAGGGGAGAGAGGGGCACAATCCAATTCCTCACACCATGAGCAGAGGGAGGCTGGGAATACATGTTTCCCAATGCTGCTAGTGCAAACCTGCATCAGGGATGTTATGGACTCCAGTAGTCAATACCTGTGTCAGCACGGGTGCCGAATTAACTCTGCGCTTCTGAGTTATTCTGAGGCTAACTGCTAAAGGTTGGATTGGAATAGGTGCAGCTACCATTTAGTGTCAAGTGTTACATAGTGTTGGAAATTGGCAAACCAGGGTCCCTATCAGTGTTATTCAAAGAGAATCGAAAAGTCACTGCACGTTCGGTGACTTTTTGTTCTCTTCAATCAGGTGCGATTTGGTGATCCCATTTCAGTGACCTTGCAGTGTATTCAGCAAGCACCACGGGGCCGTCGTAGTGCAGGGAAAAGCTGCCGCAAAACCCGGCGAACGTACACGGAAACCCGCAAAAACATCTGTATTAACCCCGCCGAAAACGCCGGAGAAACCCAGGCAGGAGCCAATCACAGCGCAGAGCAGCCGCTGTAAAAAGCAGACACTGCAGACGAATAGAGTAAAAAAAAAAAAAAATACGCTTGAATGTTTGAAAAGTGAAACGCTGTTTGCAAAGAAACTACAAAACAAAAATGTCTGAAATTTACATACAAGATCCAATGAATGATAATAAAAAGGGCGGTTACAGAAAAAAGAAAAAACGACTTCAAAGAAAAAAAAAGTTTTGCTAAATAATTCTGAAAAATGCCTAAAAAGATCAAAAACATAAGAGACTTTACTGCAGAATAAAGTAAACTGTTTATTAGATATTGAATTAAAACGGGAATATTTTTAACATTGAAGCCTATGGGATTTGCCTGAATAAACCTGTTGAATGAAACCACTGAACAGCAGGGCATTTCGGCAACTTTTCTCAGCTGTTTTGTGTTCTCTGAATAGACAAAGCATTGCTTCTCTATGGGGATTTCACTGCCCTCAAACAGGCAACGAACAGGCACCGTATGTGCAGGCAATTCGCCAACATTTGGCGAACTGCCTGCTCTCTGAATAGCCGAATGGCCAAGAAAGTTAAGTGTACGCTGAATTTCACTGTTCGGTTACCTGTCGGCCCCAATTCAGATCTCTTTGAATAACCCTGTATGTTTTGTTGAAATCCTTACCCTTGGTTCACATACTTTCCAAACTATACTGTGAATATTTGATATATCCAATATGTTCAAGAACAATAATTTGCGTTATTCCTTAAAACAAACAGATGGTGTGGATTACCTTAAACTAGGTTAAGAGAACATGTATACACAAATGCAGACCATTTCTAAAAAAGGTTCACTTTTTTCTCGCACTGTACACGTTGTAATATTTCACTTTCGAGGCAGAGAGGTGGCATTCTTAAAAATTATGTAATTCTCTAATAAAGGAAGAAAGAGAAAGCAGTGGGGAGGAGGTGGTTCTGGAAAGACCGTCCGTATGTTAAGCGGTTTTCATTAAATGGTGGCGGCAGATAAAGTCCGTAATAATTTTTGTGTATTGCAATCGAAACCAGAATTACACAGATTGACTAGCATAGGCATGCAGAGCCCATTCTGTTCTGGCGCACACACAGCGTGATTATATAGTTTGTAAGTCATGTTCAAACTATTTTTAAGTCATGTAGAAATCTCCTATAGCAATTTTAGAGAAGGATTTTGCCACTGAATCCCAGTATATATTTTCAGAGTTATTTTCTTAAAAAAAAAATTAAAAGGAAATTGGCGAGGCACACACACAATTTTCAGACACCAAAATTTATCAGTTACATGATATTCATCTGATAGAAAAAAGATTTTTATTTGCATACACTAAAAGGAAGATAGGAAGATCAGGATTGTGAACACTATGGTATGTGACAGATGGACGTCCGCTTACAAACTGACAGTTTTGTTATAGTATCTGTAAATAGCAACAGAGCTGTCAAGTCTTCACTTGGATTAACCAGAAGGGATAGTCTTACATCTAAACAACACAATGGCCTTCATGGGAAACTACCAGACTCTTACATAGTGATCACAAACTTGCAGAATGTTAATTAAAAGATATATATATATATATATATATATATACACAGTTGCCCTGTTTTTTTTTTTTCCACCTTGGTGTATGCTTTCGCATGCTTCAAACTTTGTGTTATATGTGACTGAAACAGACTACATAATCTCTAGAGGGCATAAAATGTGAAAACCTACAAAATACAGGTTTTGGGCTTTATAGGTTACATCTCAATATACAAGAACAGAGTTTTTCCAGTCTGAACACGGCACTCCTTACTCCCATTTGTCTTTTACAGTAAATCAGATTGCTGGCAGGCACAGAAACGATTACACAGACGCCAATAAAAATGGAACCTGGCGTCTCAACGTCAGCGGTAGATCAAGCAACGGATCTCTGGGCGCAGATAGATTGTGCAGTTCGAAAATCAGATATGGACATTTGGAAATGCTTTTTACTAAAACATGTATGTAACTTGCAATCTGTAGTTTTTGAGATAACCCTCCATCAGAAGTATTAACTGTGATGCGTGGTTTACCAGCATGATCTTGCAAAGCGTATATTCTAGGTTTTAGGAAGGGGGGGGGGGTCGAAAAAGATGTACATAATAGTGCATCTACTAAGGATACGCCTGAAGGTTTCTCATTAGGGTCCCTGTTTTAGCTCCATATTACGGGACAGGTGCTAATTCAGCAGCCTGCCCCATAATGCAGAGCTAAGCCAGTAGATACTTGAATCCGCGCTAATGCGCCGCCCAGAGCGTCCACACCTGGAGTCCGTAGTAGGGATAGACCGATATTTTTCCACGGCCGATACCAATTCCGATTATCGGCAGCTTTTCTGGCCGATAGCCGATATTTGGTGCCAATATTCTGTAAATTTAAAGTTGTGAAAAAAAAACAACCCAAATCTGACATTATGCCATGAACTCAATGTGTTTAACATTTAAACATTGCACCACATCCACTTCATTTATTCAATTTAATAAGAATTTTTTTTCATTTAAGCTTTTATTTTTATAAACAATAAGACCATGTCTTTGGCTTTCTTAAAGATCCCTCATATGACCCTGTATGTAAGGGGTTCAGCAACCTCGGCCCTCCAAGGGTTATATTACAAAGTTGGTGCTAACTTAGACTAACACATTTTTAACGTGCGTTTAGGCGCACTTAATCACGGCGGCGGTAGCAGCAAATGACGGGCAATGACGACCAATATACGAAGTACGGCCGCACAACGCAAGTGGAAAATGAACGCATTTTTTCGAGAACGCAGAACCGCTAGTACTGACTTACAGAGTGCGCTGCGGCGGCATAGCGGCGTGTGTGCATGATTAGGAGATGTCAGACGCTGCTAATGTCCAGCCTACATAACGTCCAGACGCAAGAAGTGTTTTGACGATCCGTAAAAAAAAAACAAAAAAAAACACAAACAAAAATGCGCGTTGTCTGACAGTTATTGCGCATTCCGTGAAAAAATAAGTCAATGCGTTCGGACGCACTTTTTGACGGTCACTGCGAATAATGCGATCGTTTGGCCCTAGCCTTAACTAGAGCGGTTGTAAACTTACCAGAGCCATTATAGTCTATGGGGTTGTTAACTTAACCAGAGCGCGTGTAAACTTAAGTTAGCAGTGACTTTGTAATATTGCCTAACATGTTTTGGAATTACATCGGCCACGATGCTCAGCTTCTCATTAGGGTCTTAGAGCCTCATGGGAAAAGCAGTTCCAAAACATCTGGAGGGCCCAGGTTGCTGACACCTGCTGTAGGAAACAGACCCTGCATCTCCTGTATAGGGAATACCCTATAAGAGGGGATGGAAGCCCCATTTCTGTTGTCATCACGCTCATGCGCAATACGTAAGGGAGCAGGGGTCATTCTGCAGTGAAGGCTGACAGCCTGATGTGGCAGAAGCCCCGGATTCGCACAGTTCTGTGGGATCTTGCATGTCGCAGCTGCAGTGAGGCAACTTGTTCAATTAATCGGCAAATAAACTGCCGTTTAGTAATTTTCTGAATATCGGCAGCCGATAATAGGCAAAACCGATATATATATATAGAATTATTTTTTATATGTCTATCCCTAGTACGTAGGACTCCATTGAGGCTTCGACTGACGGTCACATGACCTGGATGGATGGAGTTTCACCTGTAGAACAATAGCGGACCTCTGAAAAATATGCACTCAGTACTTGGTATGGGCCCCTTTTGCAGCAATTACTGCCTCAGTGCGGCGTGGCATGGAAGCTATCAGCCTGTGGCACTGCTGAGGTGTTATGGAAGACCAGGATGCTTCAATAGCAGCCTTCAGCTCTTCTGCATTGTTCGGTCTCCGGTTGCTCATCTTTCTCTTGGCAATGCCCCATAGATTCTCTATGGGGTTCAGGTCAGTCGAGTTTGCTGGCCAATCAAGCACAGTAATCCCACAGTCATTGAACCAGGTTTTGGTGCTTTTGGCAGTGTGGGCAGGAGCCAAGTCCTGCTGGAAAATGAAGTCAGCATCCTTATAAAGCTCGTCTGCGGAAGGAAGCATGAAGTTCTCCAAAATCTCCTGGTAGAGGGCTGCATTGACCCTGGACTTAATGAAGCACAGTGGACCAACACCAACAGATGACATGGTTCCCCAAATCAACACAGACTGTGGAAACCTCACACTGGACTTCAAGCATCTTGCAGTGTGTGCCTCTGCATTCTTTCTCCATACTCTGGGTCCTTGGTTTCCAAATGAGATACAAAATTTGCTCTCATCAGAAAAGAGGACTTTGGACCACTGAGCAACAGACCAGGTCTGTTTTTCTTTAGCCCAGGTAAGATGCTTCTGACGTTGTTTGTTGTTCAGGAGCGGCTTGACAAAAGGAGTACGACATTTGAAGCCCTTGTCCAGGATCCGCCTGTGTGTGGTGGCTCTTGATGCACTGACTCCAGCCTCAGTCCACTCCTTGTGAAAGTCTAACACTTTTTTGAACGGCATTTTCTTGACAATACTCTCCAGGCCGCGGTCATTCCTGCTGCTTGTGCACCTTTTTCTTCCACACTTTTCCCTTCTACATAACTTTCTATTAATGTGCTTTAATACAGCACTTTGGGAACATCCAACTTCTTTTGCAATTACCTGTTGAGGCTTTTCCTCCTTATGGAGGGTGTCAATGATGGTTTTCTGCACAACTGTCAGGTCAGCAGTCTTTCCCATGATTGTGATTCCTACTGAACTTGGGGTTGGGGTGGATTTGGGGTTTTCATGAGCTGTAAGCCATAATCACCACAATTATGACAAATCATGGCTTGATCTATCTTGCTTTGCATGTAATGAGTCTCATATATATTAGTTTCACCTTTTAAGTTGCATTACTAAAATAAATTAACTTTTGCACGATATTCTAATTTTTCGAGTTTCACCTGTATACCCAGCAAAGATCTACTAAACCGCTATTCTAACACAGTCACTACTAGCGTCTGTCTGCGTGGTGGAAAAAGTGTTCCCTACCCTGAACATCAAATATTAACCCCACAGCTGTCAAGTGCTGGCTGTGATGGAGAATTCCCCACTGCATTTCTAACATGGTTGGCCTACTGAGCTCACTTTCCCAGTCACATAAGAGAGATACATGGCTGCTGACTGCCAGGAATTTGACAAATGAGAACGCACTCCGGTAGACTGTAATAAAGTATAAATC
Source organism: Leptobrachium leishanense (assembly GCA_009667805.1). NCBI lineage: Eukaryota > Metazoa > Chordata > Amphibia > Anura > Megophryidae > Leptobrachium > Leptobrachium leishanense. Next base: position 303,359,968 of record CM019066.1, on the reverse strand, counting down.
GGCCATTTTTACAGCATACACACAATCTCCGTTTCTTTCCAGTTCTTCAGGAGGATTTCTCTCAAGATCCGAAATGAATTTTTTACATGTACATGACTCTGAAACACTGAAATGCTTTTTATATACACTGTTAATTGCAACAATTATGTTCTCAATGTTCAAAGAGGAAGCAGCTAGATTATTTTAATTCTGTATTTGTATTGTTCACTTGTGTGGAAAAAAAAGTCAATGAAAATTACAGGGCTCATGAAAACACATGCAGAGGATGTGCTATTTCAAGAAGAGGACTAAAAGAAGAAAGCCTTAAAATCATGACAAGCAAAAACCAGCCTGGAAATGGAAGGGTGTCGATACTGGAGGTAGATTTTCTTAATCCGTGACGATTGGGAAAAGAACACGCTACAGCAGGCTCGCTCCATCCTAACATGCTGGTTTATATCCATTTCCCAACTTTGTTGCGTTGTACAATACAAAAGAGAATTGTACATTACATAAATTTGAATTATTTTTACCCTACCAAATCAGAGGTTTAAGAATAGATTTATATTATCTTAAAAGGTCATTCCACTTTTGCCTACAAAAAAAATCCTAATACAATGCTCTGAAGATGTATCCAATAGTAGAAGACATCTCATCCTCTTCAGGGAGCAACACAACCACGGAAAGTAATTATATGGATCTTAAAATAGAATGAAATGTAATGGTTACGGTTTTAAAAACTCACAATAGATCAAGAACATAGCCCTAGTGTTGGTGAATGTTCATCTTTGACCACCTAAGCATGAAGGACGTTGTCTCATACTGCAGCACAGGATACACTCTATATAAGTCTTTCAATGTGCAGCAGCAGTGTCCCCATACCTCGGATGACTGGCTTGTCACTCGGTGGCCCGACTAGCACACACTACAGTACACAACACAAAAATAATTCAAACTACCAAGGGGTCTCAAGGCAGTTCTAGTTTTTTATTGCTGGTCTGCCTTTAGAGATCCTCAAAATAGTCTTAATAGAACACAGAATCCTTTTCACATTTTGTAAAATGTTACTTGTTATAGTTTGGTGATCACTTTAGTAACAAAGATCACCTAGCTATGACAATCACTATCACGATTCCTTTTTCTCCTCTATATTGCTGCTGGGGATACACGTCATCTAAAGCAACTCAAATCAAAATAAGCTTTATTGGCAGGACCAAATACATTTTAGCATTGCCAAAGCATATGGGGAGGTTATATGGGGTGGAGGGGGGGGGGGTAGTGGGACATATATGGGGGGGGGGGAATGGGCAAGTCGACTCTTTGGAGTCCATTTATTTTTTATTTTTACAGAAGACCTAACCCCCCCCCCTTCATTGCATGACATAATGTACTCTATGTCCAGGGCAGTAAAAACATTTGACATATCAGGATATAGACAAATGGAACACCAATTACCTGTGTTGGTTTGTAGCAGTCAACTAGAGATTCCTACAAAAACAAGAAGACAAAACAGTGAATAGAGAGTTTAAAGAAATAGTAGCTTATAGTTTATATTGCGCACCGTTGCATGTCACAGAATTACACTTTAAATTGTTAATAAAAAAAGGATCAACTACCTCCATACCTTTGTTAAAAATACAGATTAAAATCTCACTTCTGCAAGCCTAAACCGTTATTTTATTAACCCTTTCGCAGCAGAGCCACTTCACGCCTCTGTGCTGAGCTCATTTTTACTTGTTTCGCTCATCATGTTTGTGGCGGGATGGAAGTCCGCCTGCGATCCTGCTCTATCTGACCCCCCCCCTTTGATGGCGTACGGCCCGACTACAGAGTGGCACGGCACTCGGCATCTCTAGCGGCCTGGAAGATGAAATGGCGTTGGTCCAGCGTCTGGAGAGATGGTGCGGTGTTGCCTTGGGGATCCCGTTCCTGGGTTGAGTGGTGATGCAGGAGACTGCTGAGTGTCTCCTGCAATAGTGATTGTAGCTCTGAAATGAAGACACCAGACGCGGCTGTATGCTTTAAAACAGTGAACTGAATTTTATGGGTTTCAACAGGGTCATTTATACAACTTCACACAAACAGATTACCAACTCCCCCACCCACACAACCAGCACTGATTGGCTCCTTTCCCAGCCTCCTGTTCCCTATCAGGTCCCTTGCAGCCTTCCCATTGTCCAGGGATTAGGCAGATGAGGTCTTGGAAAAGCCTCCAATCCTCTGGCCCGCTGCATCCTCCATCTTGGGGCATGAGATCCTTTGTTCTTTGAAACCATGCTGGGATGAGCAAAATGGCGACGGGGAAAAACACATACAAACGGTTTCTTTCATACCTTTTACAGTCACATCATAAAGGGTACATTTTCATTACATTACACCAATAAAACCACATCTAGCAATAAAATAAGAGGTCCATAGGCTCACACGCAAAACGAAAAACAGTAAAAATGGTCTTTAAAAAGGGTTCAGTCTTTAGTCCTGTGGCTCGCTGAAAAGAGCTCTCATGTCCGTTCCGTGACAATGTTTAAACGCGTTTTGAAGCCATATTTTATTATATGACCAAGATATAGATCTATCTATATCTTTCTTTCCGGCAGACTCATAATATATTATATGTATACGTCATGCCCTGTCTGTAGAGAACAAAACAAATGCAATAAAATTTTAAATTTTCAATAATTTACAATGTATAAAGTGTTTTTTTTTTTCACATTTTAAAATGCGAACGTTTGCGGTTATATTTTCTATGGGTTGCGCTTGTTAAAAAAAATTAGAAATGAGGACTCGTTACATTTTCTTGGGGAAAAATTAGGCGATTTTTAACAAACGCACCCCATACAAAAATCGTTAGTGCAGCATCAGTGTTCACATTAGAATTGAAATGGGAACAATATTGCTGCATTAACAAAGTTTTTTTTTTATTTATCTTTTAATATTTAATTTTCATTTATTTAAATTTATTAACTTTTAATGTTTGGCATCGTTGGAAAGGCCATGCTTTGGTCGATCCAACGATACCAAACATTAACCCCTAGCTGCCACGGATCGGGAGATGGGGGGGTTCATCGGAACCCCCTATTTCCACCATTGGTGGCAGCTAGGGGTTAACTCTAAAACTGACGTCATTGCGCTATGCACGACGACGCCAGTCGTCGTCAGGGGGGAGATCCCGGAAGCTTGGACGACATCTTGGATGTCGGCCAGCTCCGGGAGAGGACCGCGATCTGGTGCAGAACAGCGATCCGGCCCCCAAGGGGCTAAAGAAGCAAACGTTTGGAAGGGCAGGCTGTGCCCTTCCAAACGGTGCCTGACTTTGACTGCCCCACACGGAAGGCACCTTCCCCGCACTCGTGGGGGACGGGACGGGACGTCTGTAATAGATGTCACTGCGGCGGCGCAATAACATCTATTAGTGTCCACGGCGGTCCTGGATGCTGGGCTGACATCAGTACTGTCAGCATGCACTGGGGGGGGCACAGTGATTGGCCTGAATCTGGCCGATCGCTGGCTGCAAAGAGAGGATGCGCCCAGCCAACGCTTCCTGCGGCTGGACGCGCCCAGAGCGTCCTCCGCATCGAAGTGGTTAAGGCATGAAAAAGCCATTTATTTATGAGCTACTATTCACTAGAAGTCCCTGTACATCCCAGTAATGCTTGTTCATTAAAAGAATTTACTATAGAAACAGAATAAAACCTTAACACCATTATCTGACGGCAGCACAGGAGGTCATAATATTTAGAGTAAAACAGTTAGATCTTATAGTTAAAGATTTTACTTCATAGATAAAGAGATTTTAGGCAGGTTTGCAGTTGTTAGTTACATAGGCTGAAAAAAAGACATGCGTCCATCAGGTTCACCCTTTCCCACATCACCTACTGCTGTTGATCCAAAACCAGGCAAAAAAAACAAAAAAACAATCTGAAGCGCTCGCCAATATGCAACACACTGGGAAAAATAAATCCTTCTTGACCCCGGGATGGCAGTCAGATTTCAACTTGGATCAAGCAGCTTTTACCCACATAAATATTATAACCCTTAATATTATGTTTTTGCATCCAGTCATAGTTTAACCCTTTCGCTGCTGAGACTTTTCCCACCTCTGTGCTGAGCTCATTTTTACCGGTTTCGCTCATCATGTTTAAACGCGTTTTGACGCCTTATTTTAATATATGACCCAGACATATATCGTTCTTTCCGGCAGACTGTGCAGATTCATAATATGTCATTATTATATGTATACGTTATGTCATGTCTGTATATTATAACAAAAAATGCAATAAAATTAGAATTTTCAATAATTTACAATGTGTAAAGTGTTTTTTTTCACATTTTAAAATGCGATTGCGGTTATATTTTCTATGGGGTGCGCTTGTTAAAAAAATTAGAAATGAGGAATCGTTACTTTTTTGGGGAAAATTCGTGTTTTTTAGCAAACGCCCCCCCATAGAAAAAATCGTTAGTGCAGCATCATTGTTCACATTATAATTGAAATGGGAACAATATTGTTGCACTAATGAATCTAAAAAAAAAACCAAAATAATTTTTTTTTTTTTTTTTTACATGGTCATGTTTGGTATCATTGGAAAGGCCACGCTCTGGCCGTTCCAATGCTAGTAAACATTAACCCCTAGCTGTCACGGATCGGGAGATAGGGGTTCCAATGAACCCCCTATCTCCACTATAGGTGGCAGCAAGGGGTTAATTTAAAAACTGGCGCCATCGCGCTCTGCGCGATGATGCCAGTCGTTAGGGGGATATCCCGGAAGCTTGGCCGACATCCAAGATGTCGGCCAGCTCCGGGAGGGGACCGCGATACGGCGCATGTTGGCGCCATATCGCGATCCAGCCCCTTAGGGGTTAAAGACAGCCGCCGCTTGGAAGGGCAGGCTGTGCCCTTCCAGGCGGTGCCTGCCTTTAATCGCTGGCCCGCACGGATGGGGAGGGGGAGAGGTCCGAAGAGGACCTCCCCCCCGGCACCTTCCCTGCAATGGCAGGGGGGGTGCCTGAAATAGACGTCATCGCGCATGTGCGATGACGCCTATCGTGCCCGCTGGGGTCCCGGAGGTTGGGCTGACATCGATGTCAGCCCGCACCGGGGGGCCGAGCGATCAGCCGGAATACCGGCTGATCGCGGGCTGCAAAGGGAGGACGCGCTCAGCGCGTCCTCCGCAGCCAAGTACCAATGCGGTTGGATGCGCTGAGCGCGTCCACCGCATTGAAAGGGTTAGAAGTCTGTACGGTCCTGGACCCAACCACCTCAACAGGAAGAAAATTCCACAGCTTTATTGTTCTCACTGTATAATAACCCTTCCTATGCTTTAGGCTGAATTTCCTTTCGTCCAGTCTAAATGGGTGAACTCGTGTCCTGTGTATAGTCCTGTTAATAGTCCTGTTAATGAATAGGTTTCCAGACAATGGTTTATAATGGCCCTGTATATATTTATATAAGGTTATCAGATCCCATCTAAGGCACCGTTTCTCTAAACTAAACAGGTTTAAGCTGGTTAGTCTTTCCTCCTAACTTAAATCTTCCATTCCCCTTATTAATTTAGTTGCCCGTCTCTGCATTGTTTCAGCCGCCATAATAGCTTTTATTAAAACAGGTGCCCAAAACGGCACGGATATTCAAGGTGCGTTTTATCATTGATTTATAAAGAGAGGAAAATTATGTTTTCATCCCGAGAGTGAACTCCCCTTTTAATGCATGCCAATACCTTGCTGGCCTTGGCAGCTGCTGTTTGATATTGGGCAATGTTGCCGAGTTTGGAGTCTATACTTCTTTCCAAATCCTTCTCCTGCTTTGATTTCCCTAACGCTCTACCATTTATGTGCCCAGTCCCCCAATCTATCTAAATCCCTCTGCGAAGTAACATCCTGCTCACATTGCATTACATTTCCTAGTTTTGTGTCATCTGCAAACACTGACATGACTTTCAAGGACTAGTTCAAGGTCATTTATAAATAAATTGAATAGAATTGGTCCTATAACAAACCCTCGAGATACACCACAGACCCCTGAGGGACACATTTAGTTTCTTACAAAGGACCTATAGAATTAAAAGGCTAGTCTTGATCAAAGTTAAAAAAAAAAAAATAATAATAATAAGTGTGGAGAGAAAATTCAGAAGGAAAATTCAAGATTTAAATGCATCACCTGTAATTTCAAAACACGTTCTTCCTCACTAGATGCGTCTAAAAGGTCATCAATATCTATTTCAACTTCTGGCATTTCTTCTTCCTGAAAAATAAAGATATTTAAGAAATTTTAAGCAAGCATGGGATAGGCATAAGGCTATCCTAAACAAAAGATAAATCCAAGTAAAGTATCCATGTAATTGGGCAGACTAGATGGGCCGAAAGGTTCTTATGTGCCGACATCTTTCTATGTTTCTATGTTTCTAAATTGGTACATACAAGAAAATAAATGAGGATTACATTTTAGGGATGCACTGATACTAGTAATCGGTATCGGTGCCGATACTGCTGTTTTCACGAGTACTTGGTACTCGTGCAAATGGCCCGATACACCCCCCCCCGATACTGGAAGTCAGCGCTGGGCAAGCTGACCGAGTGCATGAAAAGCACGCAGCCAGCGTTCCCCTCCGGCAGCAGCGATACTCACCCGTCTGAAGGTCCGGTCGCACTGCTGTGATACGATCATGTGGCCGCCGGGCTCCTCTGTGACGCTGCCTCCAGCCGAGAGGCACCGTCACAGATGTGCCCGGCGTGCACGTGAACACATCACAGCAGCGTGACCGGGCCTTCAGACGGGTATCGCATCGCTGCCGCCGGAGAGGATTGCTGGCCGCGTGCTTTTCATGCACGCGGCCAGCTTCCCCAGCATACGAGCTGTGGGCATATCCATGAGAACTGGGGAGATATATATATATATATTATCTCGGGGGGATATATACATGTGAGCTGGGGGCATTTTTATATGCGGTCTGTTCTTATTGAAAAGCGTTCACATGACATAAAATAAAAGTATCGGTACCCGGTATCGGTGAGTACTTGAAAAAAGTATCGGTACTCGTACTCTGTCTTAAAAAAGTGGTATCGGTGCATCCCTAATTACATTTCAATATGTATCAAATAAATCGAGCAAAGGCAAAGCAAAATTCACTAATTCTTGGGGTCTGAATAGAAGCCATTGCAGCTTTTCATATCAGCCAGTTGCCTCTACTAAAAGAGTAGGGGAGCAATGTTTTGGCTTGACTTGATTCATGACCAGAGGAACCAATGGGATTTTTTTTAATAACCAAGGCTGGCGGCACACTAGCAAACATTTTGCGTCCGTCTGACCGTACGGTTTGACGTCTGTCAAGTCAATTTTGACGTCTGTTGAGTCAATTAAATACACCACACGAAGCACCTGCACACTTTTTCATGGACAGGCAAAGCATAAAGCCACAGACGCAAAAATAACAGACACAGAAACCACCCTGCCATGTATTTTCCTAGGGTGTAGAGACATTAGACGTTACGGATGTACTTTACGCAGTACTCACACTATCTCCCATAAAAAAGAGCGCCCGTAACGGACGCAGCACAGTATGCTCGTGTGCCGGCTGCCTAAGAGGGTTATTCAGAGAGCGGTGAAAAGCAGGAGAATGATTGGAGAATGGAAAATTCTAGGTCAAAATAGCTGATTTGGAAAGGGAGATAAAAGGGGCAGAATTTTTCTCGTTTCTCTATTGTGACCTATAATTTTCCATTCTACAGTCATTCTCCTGCTTTTCACCTCTGAATAACCCGGTCAGTGTTTTTGCGAAAAAAAAAAAAAAAAAAAAAAAAAAAATCGGTTAACCCCAGTTTGTGCAATATTTTGTCATTACAACTGCAAGCAAGAATAATGAGCAACCTTGAAATGGCTTATTCTCTGGCTGCCTCAACATTACACTTCCTATACAAAGTATAGGAAGCGTTAACCTATAGCAAGCTGGTGCAACAGCTCAGCTGCAAGGGAAGTTTGCGGCTGGGCTGGAACAGGACAAGAGCAGTTATGATTAAGGAGTCGAGTTACTGTTTGTGACGGATCAGATTTAGTTTAATTTCATTCATTTTGTTATAAATAAAGGGTAAACGAAATATATGAACAAATTCCACTGTTAGATTTAGTGTAAAACTGTTGCTAGACTTCTATTTAATCATGGTTTTCCCCTGCACGATCCTGCTAGTAACCACAGAGTACATGCTTGCTACAATGTATCAGTCACTGAAACAGCCTGGCAGCAATTTGTCTGTATATCTCCTGTGCTGATTAAGAACTCGTTCTACTTTGTGTCCAGCTTGTACCAGTGCCAACTGTACAAACAAAATATGTTTGTAGTGTTCCTGCAAAGTGTACCCCGGCTTGTCTCATAACTTGTAAGGCAGGAGGCTCCCCAGGAGATCGCAAATTACCGCTGGCAAGCTGCCAAAACCCTACTCCTGTTCAACAGCTTGCCCTGGAGCCCCCTTTGCCTCCACCAGAGCACTCTTTGGACATTAGGTCCCCAGGGAGCGTTGCCTGGTGTGGGGTGAGTTTGAAGAGTAAGCACCATCGGAAACCTCTCCATCTGACAGTCCCAAAACAGAGTGGCTATGGAGCTTGTGACAGAACAGCCATCACTTTCAATTTATTAGCACCTAAAAAGGTTAGAGGTTCGTTGGTTCAGGGTTGGAATTTGTTTGTACAATTTGTGCTTGTGTGATCCTGATGGTTAGTAAGTTCTTTGCCACCCCTGCCTTGCCCCGCCATCGTGGTTTATCTGCCCAGCGCAACCCAGATACAGCTGCCACCGGCCGAGACCAAGCACAGTCAACATTCCTTACACCCTGCACCGCTCAGCCCCTGTACATGCCACCAGAGTGCTTTTTGGTCAGAAGGGCCCTGAGAACATGGTGCCACTGTGGGGTGAGTTCCAATGGGGAGCACCACCAAGATCACCCTTCAATCAGCCGCTAAACCCAGGTTGGGCTTCCCAGCCACAGAGGAGATCCGGCGCCGGAATCAGCGCTCGCACTCCGGGGGGGGGGGGTGGAATTTCCCGGGCAGGGAACAGTCCAGGGCGGGCCAGACAGTGTGGCGCCAGGAGCTGGAGGCCGGGTCAGCCCATGTTAAGGATACGAAAAGGGCTCGGGCTAGAGGCAGTGGCAAAACTGACGCCTGGATGTCTGAGGGCGGGCATAGGAAAGACCAATGGGACTGTACCGTATGAATGTACCGTGTCTGTGCTGTTCTACATAAACCAATCTGCTTAACCTGTACTACGTCTCGACGAGTATTTGGGGTGAGGGACTGTCTGCTAGGTATTTCATCCGACTGACTCGCTAGCTTCCAGCAAGGGACCTGACGCCGGCTCGCTACTGCTGCTCACTGCAGAGCAACCCCGGCACCTAAAGCGGATCTACTCCCTCCAAATAGCGGCGTCCGTAACACTGTTAACGAGAGAGACGTTAAATATAAAAATGGCTCACTTAGATTAGGGCCCCTAATTAGAAAAGAATCCTACATTCCTTATTAACAGATACGATTACTGCAAAACTAAACTGTTTTTGTTCACCTCAAAACGAGAACAAAAAGGGGAAAAAAATTATTAGTGCTGGTATGAATGTAATTTCGAGTTAAATGCTAATAAATAGTAATTCAAGAAAGTGGAATTTAAAAAAAGGTCAAGATAAGGAAAGAGTAAGAACTGTAGGATGAATGGAGGTTGTAACAGGCACAATGAAGGGATTCATTCAGCCAGTGGGAAAATACAAGGGCATACTTTGACAGCGTAAAAAAATGAAATAAGTTACAAGAAAAAACAGTGGCCTTCACAGTGCAAGATCTTGTTTGTTTCTCGGTGCCCCGAGATATAAATTTATGAAGCTTGAGCTACATGGATGAATATGTGCAGAGCAGAAAATCTCAAATCCATGATCCAAGAACAAGCAGTGGTGTTGTATGACAGCAAAGGAAATCCAAACGCTGAATGTGTAGGATAATTATAGGCACCGCTTGACGTCATAGAAGGAGCATTTGTTCACATAGCAGCACATTGTGTTTGACATTACAAGCGAGCAGACTGAACGCGGCATGCCGGATTGAGACAATTTAGCTCCCTAGGAGAAGATTATAAATAGCTTTGTGCCCACAGGAAAAAACAAAAAACAAAACATGGCACTCGGTTTTACATTTATTTAGAACTTAGAGGGTGGCCAAGCTTCATATTAACATGCATTCATATAGATTTTATTGTATAATAAAGGAAACCTTGTATATTTTGAGGATGTGGATATAAATTGGCAATGCTGAGCCCCCGTGATCTTCTAAAATACACCCAACGCAACAAGAAGCCAACATATTAAAACACAAGAACAGTGTAAACAATTAGAAAAAGACAATAGGCCAGTTCAATGACAAGTGTGCAGTTTTACCCCTTTTTGAATCCATGTGGCACGCACACACAAAAAAGCACCTTTACAAAAAAAAATGTATGTTTAGGTTTTGCGCAGCCTTTCTGGTTCAGTGTGTTACATTAGAGGACAGTCCATCTCCTTGGTTTTGCCTCAGCTGCTTCTTTGCAGGACCTTGAACTGCAGAGAGACCCAATGTATGTCCCAAGTGGGTTGAATGAACAGTCCATTCATCCTGACCTCTTTAAATCACTGTAGCGTTCCCCTCTCCCTCCAGCCCTGTAAAGAAGCTGTAAAGCAGCTTCCTCAGCTCAACTCAACCAGCTGAGGAAGCTGCTTTACAGCAGCGAAACGTGTTCTGGGGCCATAATCCATGGTTTATCTTTTAATTTGTTTTATTAAAACCTTTTAAAGACCACAACTCTGGTTTTTTATTTGGATTTTTTTCCATAAAAAAAATCCATGGGCGATCCGACTTGAGCTCTGGAAGCTCCACCTCACGTAAGTCTCAAATTGGCAGAACAAGAGCTGTGTACCCTTTATCTAAGAGATTTACACTAGGAGAGCTTGTATTTCTGATTTTTTTCTCCATGTTTCTACAATTCCATGGTGTTTAAAGAGGACGTCCATACCTAAGGTGGGGGTCACCTGTCAAACAGGGAGGAAGAAAAGACACCCAGAGGCAATTTCCCACTCTGAGCCGGTGCTAGGGCTCTATACTTGTGAGTGGTATAACTTTAAAATACACTGTTTAAATATATTTTCTACAGTTTAGCACTATGATGCTTTGTCTATGCTTCTTCCACATAACCACATGATGTGTTGCGAACTCGCATGAGACATCCGGACTCCAGAGCATTAATTTGCGCTCACCAGTTACGTCCTATTTTGTTCATATTCTATGGTGTGGGGAAACCACTATTTGCTGGTGTAGCCTTGGAGTTGGGGTGATCACAACGTGTTGTGTGGCGCTTACCATCTGTTTCACGACATTTCCTTGCATGACTAAAACAAACTAACCATGACAAATGCAACTCAGCAAATACAGACAAATCACAAATGAGGCAATGCTTTAGGCTCGGGGTCAGACGAGCATCATTGGAGAGCAGAAGGAATGTCCGTGAGAGTGGATGTTCCTGCCACTCAATGCCCTTCTGGCAACCTCGCGGAGAGCACTCAGCGCAGCGCAGCAAGGCTCGATCCTCCAATGGAAAAGCTTTTCAGCGCTGTCAACGCGTGTCCGCAGCACGGCCGTTGTTACACGTGCAATTTGTGTGCGCGCAACAGCGTGTGGCCGGCCCCATCGCAGCGTCAGAACTCTGCAACAGACGCTGGAAGCCATGTCAGTACGGGCACACCTAGCGCACTCGTCTGATGCCAGCCTTAGTGTTACTCTTATGTATACAGACATCAAAATAAAATGCACTCCCTAGCCAAACGGGGAAAACTCGATAGGTCTGGCACCTGTCTGGAAAACCAACCAGCTGAAAAGTTTGTTCACGGTTGGGCCCCCCTCCCCCCATCATTATCACAATATATAGTGTATTTGCAAACAATCAAGTGGACAGAAGAATGCTGCTACTCCCAGTACGTTTGTGGAATTAGCCAACATTTTCATAATTACCTGAGCCAGAGGTCAGCAACCTTGGTCCTCTAGAGGTTTTGGAACTACATTGCCAATGAGGCTCTGCCAAATAATTATGGGAGATGTAGTTCAAAAATATCCAAAAGGGCCAAGGTTGCCTGATAAGCAGACGCAGACAACTGCTGCTCAACTATAAAAAGACACAAGCACAACCCTGCATCAACTCAATTTGCGAAAAAGTAGGGTACACAAAGATTATACAGGAGATGATGTACTTGCTGACAGTTTACAAGTAAACAGAAAAGAATGGGGTTGGATGGATGGGGAGGGGGGGGTTAAAGAGCAGAAGAAGTTTTAGACAAGAAAAAAAAAAACTTTATGGAAGAAAACGCCTGCATTTTCCATCTGGCAGAATCAGATAATCTGAATTTGCAAGAAAAACCACAAATATTACTCGAATCACTAGCAGAGCTGAATAAGCCGCCCACTGATCAACGCGGTTTGTGGAAGAGATAGATAAGAATTTAGTCAGGTTCAATCCCCTAGAGCATAAAATTCAGCTTTGATAAAAAGTATTTTCACATAGTTGTTCCTTCAAAAAACATTGACACCATGGTTACTTTTTTATATAAAAGTAACATTTAAAAGTGGCACAAATATGCATGCAGTTTAATACAGCATCAGTCCTGAGGAGTCTGGGGGAAAAAAACCCCGCTGAACTCATTGGAGCCAAATTATCAGCATATTGAAACAATGCGTAATAACAATATTTTTTTGAATAAGTCCTTATTCCTTAAAAGGGGGGGGGGAACGGGACGCCAACATTTCTGTATATTGTGGTCTGAAAGATTACAGGGAGCCACAACACTTTGTGCATGAGAATGCCATCCCTCTGGCAAACCCTGAGAAATTGTCATTTCCATGCCTTCCCAATGTACTTAAGGCTAATGTCAGATGAACGCAGTCCGAGTGCACTCTGCGTGCGTGCATAACGGACAGACGTACTGACAGAAGATACTGTAGACACCACACTGTCTGCTTTTTTTGACGGATGTAGAAAAAGGAAAAAGAAAAAAGGGAAATATGTACAGTCAGCAAGACCAAAAAAAACTGAGCGTCAACATGATGGATGTCGCATCATCACGCACACAGTCCACTACGTGGACGCGGCGCACTCTGGGCGTCCGTCGTAGCGCTTTTACATCAAGGCCTAAATGGCGTCTGTTGCCACCTGCGTGGTGCTTGCGCAGTTCGGTGCGCACGTACTTTGTGTGTTGGTCTCGATTGATCACAAATCAATGCTACGACGGACGTTAAACTGTGCGGCGACACGGACGTGATGACTGCGTTTGTCTGACGCTAGCCTTAATCCAGGGAAAACCCTTAAATAGAAACAGTTTTATAAAATTGTGTCTATATAGCAAGGTATTGCAGCTTCCTAGTATATCAACCAAAAGGGAACCAAGCTCCTACTGCTAACATAGTGAGTACTGCGTTCCTGCAGGACTTCACCACTGGTAATAAAGCTTTATGCCATCAATTCCAAACTTGCCCAGTGTCAGAAATGAGAAGGTGAATTAGTACAGTAACATTGTTTGCATTATAAGCGCTTAATACCATGGCCTTAGGGTGGAGAAAGACATTTTGCAATTGTCCCATTTTTTAAAAAAAAATTAAAAAGTCACAAATCATGTGGCCATGTTTGGTATAATTGGAAAGGACGGACTCTAACCTTTCCAATGACATCTCATTTGGGGGGATACAGAATGGTGCTCTTCGCAGGGGCTTAAGTTTTCGATGTAACAATGCACATTAAGGCCGGCATCAGACGAACGCAGTGATCACGGCCGTGTTGCCGCACAGTTTAGCATCAGTCATAATATAGAATGAGCAATATAGACCCACACACGAAGTGCGCGCGCACCGAACTGCGCACGCACGTGGCAAACGGACGCAAGTAAGAGGCGGCACACGAGTATACTGTACTGCATTTTTTACAGACACTCTTTTTGATGGAAGATCGTGTGAGTACTGCATAAAGTGCGTCCATAACGTCTGATGTCTCCACTCCCTAGGAGAATACATGGAAACATTGTGAAAAAGCTAAACGGACGCAGAAACATCGATGTTATTTTTGCGTCCGTTGCTATAGGTGTTGCCCATCCGTGAACAAGTGCGCAGGTGCTTCGTGTGGTGTATTTAATGGACTCCTTTATAAAAGCTACGACGGACAGCAAACAGTGCCGTCAGACGGATGCAAAATGTTTGCTCGTGTGCCGCCAGCCTTAAGAATGTAAAACCTCAAGTCGGACGCGCAGAGGGCGCCACGTCCCAGTAGCGTTCTGCATGAATGGTGAGATGTCAGACGCAGCGCATTTGCGACGTCCAGCACCTTGACGCACAAAATGGCTTCATATCCTTTTCAAATTTTTATCATTTTTCATATTAAATTTTATTTCCCATAGTGTTTTTTTTTCCTACGTCTGTCAAAAATAACGGACCGTGGGGAGTCTACAGTATCTTCCGTCAGTATGTCTGTCCGTTATGCACGCACGGAGAGTTCGCTCAAACTGCGTTCGTCTGACAGCCTTAGATTGCACATTAGATTTTAAAAGTCTAGTGCAGGGGTCAGAAACCTTGACTTAAGATAAAGGACATTTTTTCTCATTGTAAATTTTTTATTTTTCATATAAAACATAGGATACAGAAATAAAAGAAGGGGAGTACCATTTCACATTCTCGGGAGGTATAGGACATTAATACAAACTTTTGCAACAATATCTTATCAGTCATCTTAATATGCTCATCAGATCGGCATTAGTACTAGGTTGTCGCATGTGCAGTTAGTCGGACTGTGAATGGAGAAAAAGTAACCCGGAGGACCGGGAAAAGGTAGGGGAGGGGGGGAAATAGGGGTGGAAGGATGCCAGGGAAGTACCAAAGGAACAAAACTGATTTGAGGCCGACAGTCATTTCTATAATTCACGTCTCAGTCATAGTCTTAACCTCTTAGAGATATTCCCGCTGTCACAGCCCGCACGCCTTGTAAATTTTATGTATATCCCACACCGCCCAGGGATCCTTTGCCGGGGGCCTTAGCCCACTCAGGGCAGTAGCCTTAACATCGAAATTTCTATATGTGTCTAGGAGCGTGGTAAGTTGTCGGAGTGTTGGGACATCCGCCGATTTCCATAGTCTGGCCAACAGCAGAAGCGTTGTGGAAACTATAATGAACATCATTTTTAGATGTGGGCGAGGGAGATGAACCATCCCCAACAGCATTACCTCTGGCTGACACTTAACGGGTTGGCCCATCACTTCTGTGAGTAGCGATGAGACATCGTTCCAGAGGGGCGCCACTACCGCACAATCCCACCATATGTGACCCATGGATCCCACTGCCGAATCACATCTCCAACACATCTCTGAGACCCCAGGGTCTATCCGGTGTAATCTACTGGGCGTGTAGTACCATCCATACATCACTTTCCTCTGTGTTTCTACTAGGGTAGCGCACCTGGATGCGCCCACTGCATACATATGAGCTTGCGCCCATTGTGAGGGGGAAAAAACTCTTCGATATGGCCCCTTCCCATGCCGCCTGAAACGTCCATCGTGACGCTACAACAGGGGTGTTTAATACGCCATAAAAATGTGTTATATGTTTAGTAGTGGAGAAGGGGTCCAAACACATCAATTCAGTGGTTGATAAAAGAGGTAGCGTGGTTCTCAGCTCAGATCCGACACCCTGGGATGCCATGTAAGAGTGTAACTGTCTATATGTCAGAAATTGTGAGGTGGGAAGATCATACGTCTGTTGTAGTTTCAGGAAGGGCAGGATAGCAGCCGGCTCGAACAGATGGTGCAAGTGTGTTATCCCGCTTCTTATCCAGGAGCCCAGTCTAGCGTGTGGCAATAAGTAGCGAAGCGCGGTGAGTGGCATTGCCATGGATAACCTAGAATGAGCCGTAAAAAGCGAAAAATGCCGATCCCACGCCTGTAGATGCAGCTCTGTGGATGGTAATGCATGGGGTGTCTTAGGGCGATGTCTAGGGGGAATCCACATTACATTCAACAATGCGTGCCCCGACATATTTGCTGACTCAATAGTAAGCCACTGAGGCATGGGTGTGCTATGAAACAGAGCCATGGAGGAGGCCAGGAGAGACGCCCAGTAATACTTGTGAACACAGGTCATGTTAAGACCTCCATCTCTATGTCGCAAATATAGCAATTTTCGGGGCACCCTGGGGCGTTTATTTGCCCATACGTAACGCATTAATAAGGTTTGGAATTTGTCAAGATAGAGTCTAGGCACCCGAATCGGCAGGGAGCGCAAAACATACAATATTTTTGGTAACACCATCATCTTCACCGCCGCCATCCTCCCCATCCATGACACCTCTCGCGAGCGCCATTGATGTAACGCAGAGCGGATCTCCCTAAAAATCCTCTCGTGGTTGTGGGCTAAAAGACCAGTAATATCCGGGGTGATCCTAAGACCTAGATATGTGATATATGAGGACTTCCAGTCAAAATCATAAAGACCCCTCAGGGTTCGTAAGTGTGTCGGCGTCACGTTTATGGGAAAAGCCTGAGTTTTCAGAGTATTCACCAAATGATAGGAAACTGCGCTATATAAGCCCAATTCTTTATGTAGGGCTGGAATCGAGTCGTCGGGAGCGGTCAGTGTGAGAAGAACATCGTCCGCATACAGATTTAATTTGTACTCAGTTGGGCCTATAGATATCCCCCCTATCAGGTCGCTCTGACGAATGGCCTGAGCTAGGGGCTCCAAGGCCATATTATACAGCAAAGGGGAAAGGGGGCAACCCTGACGCGTACCATTGTTAATGACGAATTCATCAGAGAGGAACCCGGCTGTTAGGACTCTGGCGGATGGGGTGGAGTATAACGCCTGAATGGCGTTTAGGAATGTTTCTGGTAGACCAAACCTTCTAAGGACCATGTGTAAAAAGAGCCAGCTGACCCTGTCAAAGGCCTTTTCAGCGTCCAGTGACAGGATCAGACTGGGCTGACTCCCCTGTTGCATTATGTGTAATAAGTTAAGCAGTTTCTTGGTGCTGTCGGGACCCTGTCTCCCACGGATGAACCCCACTTGATCCTGTGCGATTAGCGTCGGCAAGACCCGCTGGAGACGTTCTGCCAGAATCGTACTATATAACTTTAGGTCTACGTTTAATAAGGAAATAGGTCTCATGTTCGCGCAACAGTTCGGCGTCTTTCCAGGTTTTGGGAGTGTGACTATGTGTGCTCTAAGCATATCAGTTGGAAACACCCCTTCTTCTCTTACCCTCGTGTATGCAGCGAGCAAGTGAGGCAATAATTGAGGAGCGAACGTGGAGTAGTATAGTCCAGGGAACCCGTCCGGTCCTGGTGCCTTATGTTTCGGTAGTGATTTTATAGCTGAGGAAAGTTCCTCTTCAGTGATAGGGGAAGACATGCGGTCAGACTGCGTTGAGGACAACGCCGGAAGGTGTATGCGGTCTAAGTACTGTGTAACTAGTAGTTGTGTTGGTGGAGTGATGTCTTCATTAACGTCTAGGTTATACAGAGCCTCATAGTATCTGGCGAATTCGTTTGCGATATCTCTAGGATTATGAATCGTTCCGCAAGCGGACATGAGCGACGATATACGCTTCTGCGGGCGTGGGGGTTTCAGTCTGCGGGCCAGTAGTCGTCCCGGTTTATTGTTAAAAGTGTAGTAAGTCGCGTTTAATCTGTTCATTCTCCGAACATAGGTGCTCGTCTCAAGGTCACTCAAAAGGTGTAGTTGTGTGTCAATTTTTTCCGCTAGTGAGGAGGATGGAGCAGATTTATTTTGTGTGTCCAGATTATGTAGAGTTGTGAGTATATCTAGCCTATGCCGTTGATATTCGCGTCTAAGTCGAGCCGCCCACCTCATGCAAACATCTCTGAGAACCGCTTTGTGCGCTTGCCAAACGACAACCGGGCTCATCTCCGGAGTATCGTTCTCACAAAAATAGTTAGTTAAGGCCTCTGTCATGTCATGTGTCACCTGTTCATTTTTTAACAAGTCCTCGCGGAGGCGCCAAGGCGGTCTAGCATATCCCTGATACTCCTCTCCCAGAGTCAACAATACCGGCGCATGATCAGACCATGTGAGGGGAAGAATGGAACATTCTAATGCATGAGGAAGTACATTTCCAGGGATGAAGAAATAATCAATGCGAGTGTAGCAGTTGTGTACCCTGGAGCGGAAACTATAATCCCGCGCAGTAGGGTTCAGTAATCGCCAAGTGTCGTATAAATCGTATTGGCCCAATATCTCCCGGAATTTCTTAAGAGAGGCCGAGTTACGCGGACTTTCGCCCCCCTCGAACGGTCTATGGAGGGATCAACACTCAGGTTGAAGTCCCCACACACGATCAAGGCACCGGTCATAACCTCCTGCACTTTGTGTAACAAACGGGAGAAAAATTGATGTTGAGAGGTGTTAGGGGCATATGCTGACACTAAAGTGTACGCTCTGGAGTTGATCGTACAAACCAATATTATGAATCTACCCCCAGGGTCTTTAAGAATGCGGTGTAGTTCAAATTGAAGGCGATTGTGTATCAGAATCGTCACGCCCCTAGCTTTTGATCGAAATGTGGAATGGTATTGCTTTTGGTACTGTGGGATTGTGAGGCGGGGGTGGTCTAGATGTCGGAAGTGTGTCTCCTGTATACAAGCTATATCTACATCACGTGAGCGAAGATCGCGATACAGGGAGTGTCTCTTAACCGGGAGGTTAAGACCCTTTACATTATAGGTTAGGACTTTCATAAAAGGATTTACTCACGAATAATAGTGGCATAATCTGACGTAGCAAAACATTGTCCTTGTCCATCAACAGTGACATTACATCACAGGGGAGGTAGCATCCTGGCAGGGAAAAATAAATCAGATAACAGAAAACAGTGAACTGTAGAGAAAAAATCAAACACCAAGTGGTGTAACTATATACAATATAAAAGAAGTTGGTCTCCAACGAGAGTTCCCAGCCGGGAAAACCCGAGCTCATCTCAAGATGAGGGAGACGGGGGTACCAAGACCGTCCGCAGCACGGTGATCTTAGGTTGTGTAGGGTCTCACCACCCATCGTCAGCAGTTAGTAATATTCGGTATAGTGAACCGGAGCAAAGTACATCCCATTCTTCAGGACTACCGGGCTTTCAGCGAACTTGCCAGTCCGATTGAAGGCGATGTATGGGTTTTTTGGTAGCTATATTGATATTAGGTGCGCCAGCCGTTTTCAATCCCCAACTTTCCAGTAAGATTATGCCCTCGTTCATGGAGGACAACACCGAGGTCTCGCCGTTGCGGGTGATTACTAGCTTGGTGGGGTATCCCCAGCGGTATGGCAGTTGTGCTGAACGAAGGGCTTCAGTGATGGGGCGCAAATTCCGTCTGCGTTGCAAGGTGGCCTGGGAGAGATCCGGGAACACTGTCAAGTGGCTATAGTCCGGGCCTGGCGCCGCCGGATTTCGTAAGGCCTTCAGGATTTCTTCGCGCGGCTTAAAATAGTGTAGGCGCAGTAATACATCCCGGGGCGCTTTTGAAGGGGCGGAGGGAGGCTTCGGAAGCCTGTGGATGCGGTCCATAAGGAGGGAATCCGGGGTAGTGTCAGGGAGCAAATGAAGAAAAAAGTCTTGTACATACGCGTGTAAAGATCGGTTATTTACCGACTCTGGCACCCCCCTCACCTTCAAATTATGTCGTCGGGATCTATCCTCCAAATCTGACATTTTCAAAGCGTACCCTTCTACTCGTTCCTCCAGCTCCTCGAGCCTCTGTGCCATGATGTTATAAGCATCGGAAGTTTCAGACACCTTCTCCTCAAGTCTGGAGGTCCTGTCCCCTATGTCCCGGATATCTTTGCGAATATCTGCCGATATGGTGTCCAACCGGGTCATTAATGTGGCCGAGAGATCTCGCAGCATGCCCTCCATCCGGGTTGAGAGAGTCTCCAGATCCGTGTCTGCACCAAGGCGTTGACTGCCAGAGGCTGAGATCGGGGAGCCGGCGCCATCTTGCTTTTCTACTCCATCCCGCCTTTTAGATTGTTTTGGAGCAAAGAATTCCGCACGATCCGCCGTTTTTTTGGCTTTGGTGGTGGACATTATGTTCACCTCGGGCTGGCCCGTAGTTTGGCAACTGTCTGGTGAGTTTTGCTGTAATTTATCCGTTGAAGATCACCGCGATCGACGGAAAGACACTAACACGCGTCCGCCATGTTAGGTCGTCGGCCACGCCCCCAGATAAAGGACATTTTTAACAATTGTGTATGTATAACTGCTAAGCATCTGCATGAACGGTGCTCATTTTATGCAGTAAGACGCAACATATCCAGGTGGGTAGCGCTTGGCTAGGTCAGGAGTCTGGAAGCAGATTATTCTCCCGTGTTACGCAGAACAGATGGTCATTAAGCTGAAATGTAGCGGTCACATTTACAAACATTTGTAGTAGTTTGTGGTACAGTTATAAATAACTCCATGAAAGCCGAAGACCTTTACGTTACAATTGGGTTAGCACATTAGAGGTGAACTTATTTTCTGTCCATAATAGTTTGATCAGGTTTTTCAAATTTAAGTATTCCCAAATACTTTGGCCAAAAAATTTGCAATTACTTTCCATACCTTCCCCAATTGCTTAGTGAATAGTAAATAATCAGGGATGTAATATCATAATGGTCTAAATAAAATCTCTGATAACCCCTCACTTATTTAAAACTACCATCTCGGGGGGCGTGTCCTGACCTCGAGGAGAGTGCCTTTTAGCTGAGCTCCGCCCTGAGACGCTGGATTTTGCTATCCAGCGGCCGTTTTTGTACCCCGTTTTTGGCACACTCTCCTCTGAGTTGTCACTGATTGTCCAGGGATCCTTTTGGAATATTGGAGTGGAGGGGACCCCGGCTCCGTGAGGCCCACTTTCAGTCTCCCCCATCTGCGGCCCACAGCACGCGGCGGCCATCTTGCGGCCTGTGTTTGTGCATTTACGAACCTTACACTCGACGTTCATGGGCAAGAAACTGAGGGATCCCGGAGCGGCTGGAGGCTCTGCCCTACCAGACATCTGGACTTCTCTGGGAGCTGGACGGACGGGAGGGGCTGGAGGCCCTAAGGTTGCTTCGGTCTCGCAGTCATCAGACGAAAAGATCACTGCTGACCGGACCCCACCTGAGAGTGTCCCTGATGCTTTGCCCGCGGCACCGTTACTCACCTCCGCAGACCTGCAGCGAGTGATGGAGGACTTTCGGGCACTCTGGCGACAGGACCTGAAGGAGGTGAGAGCTGTCTTGGAGCCCTTGCAGACGCAGCTAGCCGATGTTCAGACTCGGACACAGGAAACAGCGGCAGCGCAGGTAGCTACTGCGGCCACGGTGAAAGATCTCCAGGCACAAGTTACTCACCTTAGTTCTGCTGTGCTAGCTCTGGAGACTCGACACCGGCGCAGGAACCTCAGGCTGCGGGGAGTCCCCGAGGAGATACGAGGGGATGAGCTCAAGTATGTGGGGGAATTAGTGACCTCTCTTGCAGCTGGATGGGGATGCCTCAGCTCCGCTGGTCTTGTCGACGATACGACTGAGGAAATCTGCAGCAGCCCCGGCGGAGGCACCGCGCGATGTTCTACTGGTCGTCAGGAACACAGATGTTCACTCTCGGGTCCTATCTGCGGCTGGTCCCTCGTTCCGGGTCACCCATGCCTCCAGCTGCCTTACTTTTTTCCGGGATTTGCCCTTTCTGGCGCTGGTGGCCCGGCGAAGTTTCAAGGAGGTCACTTCTCTGCTGCGCACTCGTGGGATACGCTACAGATGGGGATCTTCGGGATCACTTATTAATCACGATGGCAAGACACATGCAGTGACTTCCATAGCAGAGGCACGAGCGGTACGGATTTCTGCAGGAATTGGACTGGAGCCGCCAGGTCCACTGGTCCTAATGACGGAACCTGGCTGAATGTATCCCCTCCCTCATGTTCATCATACTCTTCGCTTATTTCTTGCAAGTTCCCCCCTCCCTTTTTCTATGTAACCATCTGATTGACTCAATGTTCCTACCTGATGACTTTTAGGGCTTACTGATGTTTATCTGCCGGAGCACTGGGACCCTTCCCCCTCTTTTTTTTTTTTTGGTGATGGACATCGGGAGTAAACCTGGGCGAGCCGCTAGGGCAACTACCTAGGCTCTGTCTGTCCTCTTGGCCCCAGGTCCCCCGGCCACGTGGCCTCTTCCATGGCCCTCGATGTCCTCACGGTCGTTGAGGTGAGCCGGTAACGCCACACTTAATAGGCAGTCTCTCTCCATCTTCATTTCCCCCCCCCCCCTTTTTTTTTTTTGTGATTCCTCAGTGCTCTCTACCGGATTTCGCCGCCCTCCTGATAAGTTACTATCCCCCCGCCCCTTCATTATGTTCCCCATTGTTGTATTATGGCTTTAGGTGGCCATTTCAGTTTTCTGGCTTTCTGTTTGAATATGCAACTATTCTAAACTAAAGAATTACAAAAAAAAACAACTTACCATCTCCTTGGGTCCAATTGTTCAGTTCCTTCACGCTGATACAGTAGGTTATTAGGGTTGATATTGACACTTGGTCCACTAAATGATTGATGGAATGGCTGACCTAAATGGTTAATCACATAATTGTTGCCAGTTTGCATTTAATGATGCATATTAATAGGTTTTTAACCAATTGTTTTTGTAATAGGCGTTTAATTTCGAATAAAGATCATTAATTGTTGGAAATCGAACCTAATCATATACAGTAAAAAATAAAAATTGACATGGCTTTTCACGGTTAACCCCCCCCCCCCAATCATGATGCAGCCAATTGATAGGATATAGATATTTTATATTTAAGATATACTGTAGTTAGCACTACAAGAATATTGCTTTAGCATAAAAAAAAAAAAAGGAAATTATATATATATTTACACGATGAAGTGACTGTGGGTTGTTTTGTTTGTTTGTTTTTACTTGTGATTAAATTTCCATCATGTGAAGCCTAATTGAGAAGAAGCATTTTATAAACCTGGAATTTTACAGAGACCTGTTAGAAGTGTTCTTTTAGAATATATTATTTAGTGGGAGAGGTTTGGTGAATATGCTCAGTGTCACATTTCTGGAAGAGTTGCACAGCTTCTTGAAAGATTTACATTGAATTGCTTAATCGTTACTGCTTAAAAATTAAATAAATAAAGGAAAGGTTCATGTGAGGTGTCCACCCCGAGGCTCAACGTTTAATTGCAACTACCTGGAAAAGGATGAATCAAAGAGTTGAATTATAGTTGTGCAAAAGTAATAAAAACAGCATCTAGATTGTTTTTTTCAAGCTTTATCCCGGCACCATTTCTAGATTTCAGGACACTGTTCATTTGAAGAGCAAAACCTGCTTAAGTCTTTATGATTCTAAATTTGTCAAATTAGGAGTCAATAGAGAAGAGTAGGTGTGAAATACACATAATAAGCCATACATAGGGGGTTATTCAGAGAGAGGTGAAAACCAGGAGAATTGGCAGAAGAGAACAATCTAGACCAAATGGGAGAATTTTTCTGGTTTGGCTATTTTGACCTAGAATTTTCACTTTTCTAGGTCATTCTCCTGGTTTTCACCTCTCTGAATAACCCTGATAGTGTTGCATATAAGTCTGTATAAACTGTAGAATAAATCTTTAGGCGTCAGATGCCAGGTCTTTCAGCCCATGCCCACCTGGCTCTTTGCTTTGTCAAGTCAGCCGAGAAGGATTATGGTAAAATAAACCAATTACAGTAGACTTATTACACATTTGTCATTTAGCGCTTTTTTTTTTCTACTTCAATTTGGGGGGGGGAAAAAAAAAAAAAAAAAACAATTTATATAGTGCAGTACTTCTGTCTACATTTACTGTGCCTAGCGTGGTCTGCCTGGCAAGGTGGCAACACAGCAGCATCTCAGATCATGCAGTGAATTAAAAGGAACACTCTACATATCCTAACCGTTTTACATTTAATAAATGGTCAGGATGCCCCCCCCTCTACTCCTCCCAGATCATTGTGACGTTAAAGCCCCACTGACTCCCTAGCAAACACAAGTGTACGCACAGTCCCGAGAGGAGACATTCATGTTTATGAAACATTAGCACAGTGTAACTGTACATCGTTTAGCTCCATATGGGTACTAGTCTGAAAACTCAATTTTGTTTCAATGAATGGTTTCCTAGAAACAACCAAAGATTTTTATCCGACAGTAAAATAAACCACATAATAGTTAAAACATTAGTGGCTCAGCTAAGATTTATACGAAGCCAATAAAGAAAGAAAAAAAAAAAAGATTTTATGTGATAAGGGAATCGGCAAGTCTGATCTGCAAAAGCGATTTTATGTGTAAGTAGCAACTCAAGACGGATTTTAACTGTTCATAAACATTTGTACAACTACACAGCTATGGAAACTATACCTATGACCAACAACCTGTATTTGTAGTGTAAGAAAAAAGTAGACCTTGGAGGTTTAAAAAATCACTAAGAAATGCTTTATATTGTTAAAAGCTCATGTATACGTAACCTTCAAGTTTATTTAGCATTCCAACCACTTTCTAACCCATTTACAGGATTGGTGAATCTGCCCCGTTGCTACAAAAGGAAACAATGGGTCTATTATGTGCTTCTATGCAAATGACAACTCCCCAACTTCCCATGTAAACATGAGATCCCTATGATTGAGACAGTAGATGAAGATTTACTTTCCATACAGAGATTTTATAATTATTCTACATTAGTATTTAGCTAGAGGGGTATGTAAAATTATGAATAATCTTTTTTTCCGTAAGGGTAACAACATTAGTGAAATTATCTGGCTTCAGTTACTGTATAGACATAGGATTGTACATTTCAATTAGAAAGCTACGTTGTAGACGTTTGCATTCGTTTTTGGACATACTGTACTGTCTCTTGATTACAAAGCAATGAGCCGGAACGTGGCTGAAATGATCCAATGCAGTACCGCAGCAGTAGTCCCCACTGCCGCCAAGTGTTTTCTACCGCTAGCGCAATTTGGTTCATTCTCAAACGTTATGGAAAAAATGTAAACACTGAATGCACAAAATCTGATTTGTCAGAATCACTGAAAACAATTCGGACAAATTTATTCTGACAAACGGATTTTGTCTGTTTATTTTAATAATAGGCTTGAGGATTGCAATCGACCAACATTAAAAAGTTGTCAAATTTAATAGTTTTAATTCTTGGTCAAAGATACACAATTAAAAAAAAGGCACAATATAGGCATAATGACCATTTACAAGTTAGATTAAATATTCATGGTGTCTTAAAATAAAGCAGAGGTCTTCTACATTCCATGAAGGCTGTCAGACACTGGACGGCCTTCCATGAACAAAGTTCAGCTGCTTTCACTGACTTTGTCAATGAACTACCTAAATCCAAAATACATATTGGGAGGATCTGTATAGGTGTAGGTAGGACCCATCTTTAATCTAGGCATCTGTTAAGTGAAGATGGTAAAGAAACATATGCTTGTTTTTTTACTACATATGTTTAAAATCAGGGATGCGCTGGAATGTCGGCCACAGAGATTCTGCCGATAATGGGGTTATCGGTTTCGGCCTGAAAGCAAAACACCAGCTGAAAAAGTCAGCTGAAAATTGCTGATCCCAGCTGACACTAAGCGAGCACTCTTTCAATGCTGCATAGCTGGGGATAATTGTAATCGGAAAGAGGCAGGAGCTGCTACACATTTATTTCTGCACACAAAGCGTTAACTGCATGATCCACACTCCGTAACCTCTGGCCTCTCAGTGACAAAGAACAAGGGATTCATCACTGACCTCCTGCCAGCGGTGTCTGCTCAGATGGGGAGGGGGGGGTTAATGTGGGAGCTTACATCCATGCCTCCGAAAAGTTAATGGAACGTTTTGGAATGGTTCGTCTTTTCCTTTAGATTAGAGTCTAAACATCAGTCTGTTTCGCTTAATCGGAGCCATTGAGATATACAGTCGTGTTCAAAATTATTCAACCCCCAATGCTGTAAAGGGTTTTAGGGAATTTAGTGTACATTTATAATTGTATTCAGAATGAAATCCTACAAGGACTTTTTAAAGAACCATATGCAACTAAAATTACATCAATTGGTTTTGTAATACAGTAGTAAATGTTTCTTTTGTGAATTCTTCTTTGACACAATTATTCAACCCCTTAAAGACTACCACTCTGAAGAACAGAGGTTCATTCAAGTGTTTTCAATCAGGTATTGAAAACACCTGTGGATGTCACGGAGCAGCAATAAAGCATAATAAGCACCAATTAGGCAGCTTTAAAATGAATGATACTCAGCTCCTTCTAGACATTTACTGGTGTGGTTACAAACATGGTGAAGTCAAGAGAATGGTCCAGGAAGACAAGAGAAGAGGTGATTACTCTTCACAGGAAGGGCAATGGCTATAAGAAGATTGCATAGATGTTAAACATACCAAGAGAGACCATAGGAAGCATCATTCGCAAATTCCAGGCAAAGGGCACTGTTGAAACGCTACCTGGTTGTGGCAGAAAGAAGATGCTGACTTCGACTGCTGTTCGCTACCTGAAGCGTAGAGTGGAGAAAAGTCCCCATGTGACTGCTGAGGAACTGAGAAAAGATTTGTCAGATGTGGGTACTGAAGTTTCAGCTCAGACAATATGGCGCACACTGCGTAATGAAGGCCTCCATGCCAGAACTCCCAGGCGCACCCCCTTGCTGTCTCCAAAGAATAAGAAGAGTCGACTGCAGTATGCCAAAAGTCATGTGGACAAACCACAGAAGTTTTGGGATAGTGTTCTGTGGACTGATGAAACAAAATTAGAACTGTTTGGGCCCATGGATCAACGCTATGTTTGGAGGAGGAAGAACAAGGCCTATGAAGAAAAGAACACCTTGCCTACTGTGAAGCATGGCGGGGGGTCAATCATGCTTTGGGGCTGTTTTGCTTCTGCAGGTACAGGGAAGCTTCAGCGTGTGCAAGGTACCATGAATTCTCTTCAGTACCAGGAGATATTGGATGACAATGTGATGCAGTCCGTCACAAACTTCAGGCTTGGGAGACGTTGGACCTTTCAACAGGACAATGATCCCAAGCATACCTCCAAGTCCACTAGAGCATGGTTGCAGATTAAAGGCTGGAACATTTTGGAGTGGCCATCGCAGTCACCTGACTTAAATCCGATTGAGAACCTCTGGTGGGACTTAAAGAAAGCAGTTGCATTGCGCAAGCCTAAGAATGTGACTGAACTGGAGGCTTTTGCCCATGACGAATGGGCGAAGATACCCGTAGATCGCTGCAAGACACTTGTGTCAAGCTATGCTTCACGTTTAAAAGCTGTTATAACTGTAAAAGGATGTTGTACTAAGTACTAAGATTGAATGTCACTTGGGGGTTGAATAAAACTGATAATGATGTGAGCACAGAAAAGACATTTGTGGTTATTTCATTATAAATGTTAGGTTATATTTGTCTGACCTACACGTGCCTCTTTGATTTAATTGTAAGCAAGATGAATGATCAAAATCAATGTCAAACTGGCCAAAACACTCAATTTCAGTGGGGGTTGAATAATTTTGAACACAACTGTATATATCTACTTAAATAAAGTTGTGGTGGAGGGCAAAAAAATATTAAAAGCCTCCACACAACAAATAAACTTTATAGGTGCAGAAGACCATTACACATCCCAGCAATTTAGAGTTCTCTGAATTGCTGGAATGTGTAAAGGTCTTCTGCAACTATAAAATTTGTGTGTGTGGCCAAAAAGTTTACACATGAATGTATGCACTAGATGCGAAATAACTCCACCAAAACAGGACAAAAAAAATCTTAAACATTTTTATATGGATTAATTTAAATTCATGATATTAATTTAATAAAGTCTAGTATTAATACAGTTATACAAAAAAAACTATCTTAAAATAAATTGTAGGAGAAAAGCCATTTTCGGTTTCGTTCCAAATTTTCATTTGAGAGAATCACATACATAATTTTTTTTCCGGTATCGGTTTTCGACCAAGCTCAACGTGCATTTTCGGTATCGGTCCCAAATTTTCATTTCGGTGCATCCCTAGTTTAAATACTTATTTGACAACTATTTAGCCAAATACAAGTCATGTGGGAAAGAAAAATGGTTTCCAATATACACTGCAAAGCGACAGGAACACATCACACACCACCCCCCCCCCCCAGGGAAATTATCTTAAGAAGGTTTACATTGAGCAAGGATGGCATGTGTCCATTCTCTTTCATATTGAATGTAGTCCTCCGCTGTCCTTGTACATAAAGAGGAAAATAAGTGATACAATCCCGGTATATTTGCACAGGACAAACCTCAGGTTTTTTGTGTCATAATATATCGAAATGACATAAATGCTACATTAGTTACTAAAGGTCACCTCCAAGTGTAAACATTCACAAGCCGAGTAGGGGAATCTGAATCGAAATGGTCAAAAAAAAAATAAAAAAAAAAATAGGTCAGCAACCTTGGCCCTCTAGATGTTTCGGAACTACATTTCCCATGAGCCTCCGTCAACATAATGAGTGCTTGAGCATCGTGGGAGATGTAGCTGGGGGGGCAAAAGTTGCTGACCCCTGGTCTATAAGGTTTAGTAATACAACTAGATAGGGATGCACCGATACCAGTATCGGTACCGATACCGGGATCTGCATGAGTACTTGGTACTTGTGCAGATGCCCCCGATACCTAAATCTATACTGGAAACCAGCGTTGGACTGGCTTGCAGGCCGGTGTCCGTGGGGCAGTGCTTGAATGGCATTCTGCCAGGCCCCTCTGAGTGCTTTTCTTCCTTTTTAGCATCCGCCGACAAAGTTTGTAGCACGGCGGCTCACTTGGGATCCACCAGCCACGAACTCACGAGATCGTGGTGTTCCTGAGATCTCGTGAACTCCGAGATCTCGAGAGGCCGTGGCTTGCACATGGTTCCCAACGAGCAGCCGGGCTAAGTCTTTGCCGGCAGCCGCTCAAAGGAAGAACACTCGGAGGGGCCTGACAGAGGGGGAGAGCTTGAGACCATACAAATATGAGTGGGGGTCAATATGTATATGCGGTCTGTACTTAATGTCATATGGCAGCTTTTCAATAAGTAAAAGTATCGGTACTCAGCATCAGTGAGTACTTGAAAAAAGTATCAGTACTCTGTCTTAAAGTGGTATCGGTGCATCCCTACCACTAGATACTGTCGAGTCTATTCAAAAGGTGAAATTCTGGAGAATTGGCAGAAGTGAAAATTCTAGGACAAAATAGCCAAACCAGAAAAATTCTCCCATTTATCTCACTTTCCAAATCTGCCATTTGGTCTATATTGTTCTCTGAGTTTTTCCTTTAGTGAATAGACCAGTGTGTATACTGAAAGGAGCAAATTCTTAGAGAGGATATTCTTCATGCTCAACTTTATTCCATTAGATACAACACCCATGTTTAGAGATTTACAATTTGGACATCACATTATGTATGCAAGAAACGCACCCTTCACCTTTCCAACTTGGTGTTTAAGAGCTTTTTCTGGGAAGCGGTCACCCTACCTGAATATTGAATGAACAAAAATACAACACAGCGCTTAAAAAGACCAAAGTCCAAATAAGACAGTGGGGTAGACACCCAATATGTCCACAGGCAGAAGTCGCTATCTTTAGGAGTAGATCTTCTCAAAAGTACAGGTGCAGTATGAACTGTAAGGAGGAAACACAAAAAGGAGGGACCAAAATTGCGCAGTATGTCAATACTTAGAATGAAAGTAATGCGTATTGGTGGTAAACTCACATTCTGTGGAGCCTACAACCGGCTCTTAGGAATAAGGCGGGCTGGGACTTTATTTCAGGTGCCCATAAGACCTCCAAATGACTCCTCCAGAAATCTCCAAAGATGGGAACACTGTAGAGAAATTGGCAAAAACCAAGAAGGCACCTCCTAGTGCAATAAATCAAAAGCAGCTTTGTATTTTAGAAGAGAATTTTGCCAAATTCAAACTCACACTTAATTGAGCCTCTATTGGCTCCGTCACAATGCGCATAGGGAATCGTAAGGTGTTCCCCAAACCTTCTTTACAAGAGTTATGGAGGCAGACAGCAATTAAAGTTGTTCAAAAATTAAAAACATTTATTCATTTTAAAATAGATAGATCATATCTACCAAACCAAAGACCAGGACGCGTTTCGCCTATAAAGGCTTCCTCAGCTGGTAATCATATGTCTGCTCTTGCTGCTGCCTTTTTATACAATGCACATTCAATTAACAATTTGAAAAAAGTCACTTAAAATCAATTAAACTTGAAGACAGGTGTGATTATGTGGCGCCCGCCATTTTGCGCATGTCTGGAGGGTCTGCGTGTCACCCCGGAACGCGGAAGTAATAAATAAAACCCGAAATAGAAGGAGATTTATTCGTCATATTAAAATCGTTGCGCCCGCCATTTTGCGCAGTTATCCTACGTCACCCTACGTCAACCTGCGTTCCGGGGTGACACGCAGACCCTCCAGACATGCGCAAAATGGCGGGCGCCACATAATCACACCTGTCTTCAAGTTTAATTGATTTTAAGTGACTTTTTTCAAATTGTTAATTGAATGTGCATTGTATAAAAAGGCAGCAGCAAGAGCAGACATATGATTACCAGCTGAGGAAGCCTTTATAGGCGAAACGCGTCCTGGTCTTTGGTTTGGTAGATATGATCTATCTATTTTAAAATGAATAAATGTTTTTAATTTTTGAACAACTTTAATTGCTGTCTGCCTCCATAACTCTTGTAAAGAAGGTTTGGGGAACACCTTACGATTCCCTATGCGCATTGTGACGGAGCCAATAGAGGCTCAATTAAGTGTGAGTTTGAATTTGGCAAAATTCTCTTCTAAAATACAAAGCTGCTTTTGATTTATTGCACTAGGAGGTGCCTTCTTGGTTTTTGCCAATTTCTCTACAGTGTTCCCATCTTTGGAGATTTCTGGAGGAGTCATTTGGAGGTCTTATGGGCACCTGAAATAAAGTCCCAGCCCGCCTTATTCCTAAGAGCCGGTTGTAGGCTCCACAGAATGTGAGTTTACCACCAATACGCATTACTTTCATTCTAAGTATTGACATACTGCGCAATTTTGGTCCCTCCTTTTTGTGTTTCCTCCTTACAGTTCATACTGCACCTGTACTTTTGAGAAGATCTACTCCTAAAGATAGCGACTTCTGCCTGTGGACATATTGGGTGTCTACCCCACTGTCTTATTTGGACTTTGGTCTTTTTAAGCGCTGTGTTGTATTTTTGTTCATTCAATTGCCACACGGGTATTTAGAGAAACCCCCATACACAGCATTCAGCGAGTGGGATAGACACTTTTCCGGTGGGCGCTTCACCTCTCCCCCTCTCTTACCCTACCTGAATAGTCTGCTTCCCTCATCCTATAACCTACTATGACGGAATGGGATGTTGTCCGCCTGCGGGTGTGCTCTATCTGCGTGCCCCGGCGCTTACCGCTGGCCCGACTACCGAGTGACGCGGCACTCGGCGTCTCGTGCGGCCTGGAGTGACCCTGGGGAAGGGTTAGCGGGCGGTGGAGGGGACCCCTGCGTAGAACCAGCCCGACCACTGAGCAACACGGTACTCAGCGTCTCGAGCAGCTGGTTCACTGACCTTGTGGGTGTGGGACGTCTGTGGAGCGGCCGGCCGAATACGGAGATCGGATCTGCCGCGGAGGAATATTCGTATCTTAAGTGGAGGAATATTCGGATCTTTAAACGGAGGAATATTCGGATCTTAAGTGCCGGGGGAATCTTCGGATCTGATCACCACTCACTTGGTATACCGAAGCGCGGTACGCGGTCCGCGCCTTCGGTTCGGATCTCACCTCGAACTGCTCGGAACGTAAGCTGGACACCGCACCCTGAGACCTCGTGGGGTGCTCAGACAGTATAATGCGGCGGAGAATAAAAGTCATCAGGCGAGGCTGGATGCACTGGTAAATCTGAGTTTATTATTCACATCACGGACATTTATCAACTTTACACAATTATGAATACAATGGGAATCCCTGCCCGCCCACACAAGTCCCATTGGCCCTCGCTGGCAGGAGGCACCCGGGCCCCGATTCGTATTGGCCGTCACGAATCGGGGAGTTGCCGATTCGGCCATTTTACGATCCGAGTATTCTGATCAGAACCACGAGGCGATCAGAAAATGGCGGCGGGCGAGGCAGACAAAGGGAATTACATTTCACAATAAACCAACGGGGACACTTCATTACACCACACACAAATCCACATCTAAATAAAAAGTACTTAAAACTCCGTGGGTCCCACAGCACCTAAGTGTCCATGGGTATGAGTGCCACTATGCACCGCCCCTGGCTGAGGGTGTTGGGCCATTCCGTGACACCTACGATCCAGGTCCAGCACCTTACTTCCAATACCGCAATACAAAAAAAGACAGTGGCTCGATCCTCATTTTCCTACAGAGCACCGCAATTATGGAATAACCTCCCAGACGCCATCAAATCTTCCCCCAGTCTAAAGTCCCTTAAGAGCGCTCTATTAACATACCTCAATAAGGAATGCACCTGTAAACATGTAACATAGTGACTATAATTCCTACATATTTATTTTCTGTTAATCTGTATATTTGTGTTTTTTTTTTAATATCTTGCATTGTATTACTTTGTATTTCTGTAACAACTGAAACATTTTAATGTTCTTGAACCCAGGACATACTTGAAAACGAGAGAAATCTCAATGTATCCTTCCTGGAAAAATCCTTTATAAATAAATAGCGATGTAAAAAATTTACGTTGGGAATCAGGATTTGTAAATATACAAGTTTCCTGCTAGAAACTGGAAATTCACCCACTGTTAATATCTTCAGAGTTCCTATGGGAATGGGCAATGGGAGTCAATTATTATTTTTTTATAGAAGATAAAACCAGTATCCTGGCTTTTAGATTATGCTGGGTTGAAGAACAAAAAAAAAAAAATCCACTTCAAAACCACCAGGTTTATTTAGCAATTTTACCACCCTCAGAATTCCCGTTCATATTACACAAATTAACACACTTCAAATCCCGGCCAGAGCACCTCTCCAGTAAGTGTCCTTGGGCAAGACACCTAAAAAGGTACATACTCGCCTACCACACAATAATCGGCTGTGGAGTCCAGTGGTAACATCTCTACCCTAGGACTGGAGAAGCAAAACAAAATCCTATTCAGCACATCCCTCCAATACAACTGTGGAGAAAATCTAAATCTATCGGTCTACACTGCACAAAAGGGAATGTGTTTGGCACTAGAAGATTATACAAAGGACACAATAAACCAATGTGTGAATTATTCAAGCATGCAGCTCACCACAAAGTGTCCCATCATCTAAACAGATGAATCTAGGAAAAGAGGACTACACATATATGTTGTAATATTATTTATTTCCGCTCCCGATATACAAGTTTGTATTATTGACACAACTGTGGAAAAGTCAACTTTACAAGAAGCGAGTTGAATCTAAATACCAGATCGCTGCTCTACAATCATGGAAAGACGACCTGATCACACTACGAAAACGCCACCAGCGAGCGCCTTTGGGCACGTACCCAACTATATGGATGAGCCTACCTCACAAGACACATCTCATAGATTTTAAGTTCCCTTGGGAAAAGAGTCCCCCTGAATTAGGTCATCATCCATGTGTAGTATTCTACTGTATCAACTCATTGTACAACGATCTTGCAAAGCGCTGCAGAATTTGTGGCGCCATATAAAAGGATAATATATTATTAAGCCACCACACTACCATTCCACCAGTTGTCCAATGGCAAATTTTGCCTTGTGTAGATCATGTGTCCAGAACGCCATGGAGGATCTAACAACACTATTATAAAACATTGCCACATACACACCTATAAACAAAGCATGAGAATTAGGTAATTGTAATTCTTAGAAGAAGGATAGCTCTCCTGTATAGCAATTAAGGGCCCAAGGTGATAGATGACCAAAGAAATTCCCTGGATGTGATTGACAGCCCTCGGCAGCATTCCGGATTACATTTTGATAAAGCTATCAAATAAGGTGAAGTTGTTATGGTGCCAAAGCGTCCCTTTAAATACATACAGCTAGTCCTCTGGTTAAATCCAGAAGCCATAATAACCGCTCAAGTGAAACGTACACACAATAAAGAATGTAAACCAATTAAATCTAATTTAACAGGTCATTTAATTGCTTTCTTGATGGTTTTTCCATGGTACAAAAGTGGTTTGCTCATGTAAAACCTACCTCTATGTCGTTACATGACTTATACTGCCATTTGTTTGCAGTTAGAGGTGTATTACTTTGATTTCGTCATGCATTTATATGTCCTTTTTAGAAAATGATTGCAATACTTATCTTCTATATATATATATATATACACACAAAAGGATTCTACTCTACAATAGTGGGATATAGGACTTCACGTAACTTTCAAAAAGGGATATTTATAGTACCAATATTTCCCACTGCAGTTTAAACTGCCCTTTCCAATTATATGCAACATGACCACATAATGTGAAAATGTAAAAAATATATTTTATTTCCTCTTTTTTGCTCTAAAAGCAGCATCCCCCAATTACAAAAAGCAACAATGCCCACTGCACTCATTTAAATATATTTTTTAATATATTTTATTTAACTATATTAGAGCTTGAAATTTTAATAAATCACTGCAGTTTGATATATTAATTAAATGAAATCATACAAGTCAAATAAACAGCATAATTGAGGTTTATTGCTGTTGAGCTCTGTGATACGCTCACACACTGCACTTTGAGGTTTATTGTTGTGGAGCTCTAATACGCACACACTGCACTTCACTGTGAGGTTTATTGCTGTGGAGGTCTGATACACTCATACACACCCCGCACATTACTGTTATCGTATTGCATTGCAGCTTACCCACACTCAAAGTAAATACCTGTGTTTGTGGATCACATTAAAAGGTGTTTGATCTCTATGTGGTTAAGAAAAAAGACCTAATGCTATTTTGTGGAAGTTATTTTTCTTATGAAGACAAGTAGATTATCATGAAGGACCGGTAGATCGAGCTTCCACTTTAATCCATTGGACTGTAAGTGTCCTTGGGCAAGACACCTAATGGTACATACTTGAATATGAGAGAAATATCAATGTATCCTTCCAGGTCTTTTTTTTTTTCTTTCTTTCTAGAAAGCAAAGTTTTTCTTTTAAATATCCACACCCCTGTACATGGATAGTCTGATATTTGATAAAAATATTAGACAGTGCTTTAAGTCAATTAATCAATTTCTACAAATTAAATGCTGTTGGAGAACTATACCCCCCTATTATTATTATTATTATACTTTATAAAGCGCCAGCATATTCCGCAGCGCTGTACAATAAGCACAGTATAGACAGGGTTACAATACATTGAACAACATTTGACAAACAGTACAGGAGGAGATGAGGGCCCTATTCCCGTAGGAACTCACAATCTGGGAGGGTTGGGGTTGGAAACAGGAGGAGAGGACTGTAAGGTGAGAGTGATTGATGGTTGCGTCAGTGAGTTGGGTGGTAGGTTTCCCTAAATAGGAATGTTTTCAGGGAGCATTTGAAGGAAGAGAAGTTAGGGGAAAGTCTGACAGTACGAGGGAGAGCGTTCCAGAGAGTGGGGGCTGCGTGTGAGAAATCCTGCAGTCTATCATGGGAAGAGGTGATGCGGGGAGAAGCTAGGCGCAGGTCACTGTTTGACCTTAGGGAGCGGGCTGGGGTGTATTTGGTGATTAGTGAGGACAGGTAGTGGGGAGCTCAGTTAGTGAGGGTTTTGTAGGTAAGGATAAGGATTTTGAACTTAATTCTGCAGTGGATGGGGAGCCAGTGAAGGGACTCGCAGAGGGGAGCGGCAGAGACAGAGCGGCGGGTGAGGTGAATTAGCCTGGCGGAGGCGTTCAGGATGGATTGTAGGGGGGAGAGGCGGGACAGAGGGAGGCCAGATAAGAGATTATTGCAATAGTCGAGTCGGGAGATTACCAGGGCGTGTATGAGTTGTTTTGTGGTGACAGCGGTAAGAAATGGCCGAATTCTGGAAATATTACGCAGTTGGTATCGGCAGGAGGAGGAAAGAGACTTGATGTGGGGGATGAAGGAAAGAGCAGAGTCAAGTGTAACTCCAAGACAGCGAACTTGGTTTGATGGGGAGATGGTGATACCCTCCACTGTGATAGAGAAGTCAGGAGGTGGGGAGGCATTGGAGGGAGGAATAAGTAGGAGTTCAGTCTTTGACATGTTGATCTTTAGGTGGTGGGAGGCCATCCAGGAGGAGATGCCAGATAAACAGTCACTGACTTTTGAGAGGACAGGGGGAGAGAGATCAGGGGTAGAGAGGTAGATCAGAGTGTCATCAGCGTAGAGGTGGTAATTAAAGCCAAAGCTGTTGATGATTTTGCCCAGGGAGGAGGTGTAGATGGAAAAGAGCAGAGGACCAAGGACAGAGCCTTGAGGTACACCAACAGATAGAGGCAATGAGGAGGAGTTACCAGCAAAGGACACACAGAAGGACCTGTTGGATAAATAGGAGTCAACCCAAGCAAGTGCAGTGTCACCGAGACCCAGAGAGTTAAGGGTCTGTAGAAGGAGGGGGTGGTCAACAGTGTCAAAAGCAGCCGAGAGGTCAAGCAGGATGAGAATAGAATAGTGGCTGTGTTTTTTAGCAGTTAGGAGGTCGTTGGTGACTTTGGTGAGGGCAGTTTCAGTTGAGTGTAGGGGACGGAAGCCAGATTGCAGGGGGTCAAGTAGGGAATTGGAGGACAGGAAGAGGGAGAGGCGGTTGAAGACTAGTTTTTCTAAGAGCTTTGATGTGAAGGGAAGCAGGGATACAGGGCGGTAGTTGGATGGAGAGTTGGGATCTAGGGATGGTTTCTTTAGTAAAGGGGTAACTAGCGCGTGTTTGAAGGCGGATGGAAAGGAGCCAGTGGAGAGAGATCGGTTGAAGATGTGTGTGAGAGCAGGGGTGAGGGAGGAGGAGAGCGGAGGAATTAGATGTGAGGGAATGGGGTCGAGCGGGCATGTGGTGAGATGTGAAGAGGACAATAAGGAATTGACTTCCTCCTCAGTGGCTGGGAGGAAGCGGCAGAGGGGACCTGTGGGAGTGGAGGTGGCAAATCACTATCTTGTGTTGGGATGTTGCTTCTGATAGTTAAAGTTTTACTGAGGAAGTAGTCTGCCAGGTCTTGAGCGCTGAAGGCAGCTGTGGGGGGGGGAGGTGCAGGTGGGTAGAGGAGGGTGTTGAAGGTGGACCAGAGCCGTTTAGGGTTGGAGGACAGCGTAGATATAAGAGATGAGAAGACGGATTGTTTGGCCAAGTGGAGGGCAGAGGTGTATGACCGGAGAATAAACTTGAAGTGAACAAAATCAGCTTCAGAGCGGGATTTCCTCCAGGCACGCTCTGCGGTGCGGGAGCATCTTTGCAGGCAGGGCCGGATTAACATAGGGGCAGATGGAGCAGCAGCTCCAGGCCCATGCCCCAGAATAGGCCCAGAGAAAAAATAACAATGTCTGCATTGATGGACATTTGGACCTCATTATCTCCAACACCATAGTAGCTACAGGGTCATGTGAGGTATCACTGGAAAGGCCAGAGCATGCCCTTTCAAATGAAACCAAACCTGACCAGTTTTAATGTAACAATAAATATAAAATAATAAATATTTCATTTATTTTTTTCTTTCTAACACACCAATACTCTCCACTTTTCAATTAAAAGTGAACAATGATACTGCACTAACTCACCATCTCAAGTGTGGAGGTGATGGCACGATCCGTTATTACGAATTGTTACACCGAAAACCTAAACCGCCGTACTGCAGGAAAGTGCACTGGGAGGGACTTTGGAACCCTGCGTCACTAATATTGTCACCTCACAAGGTCAAGGGAGGGGTCATTGGATAGGTCAGCGTCTGGCCTTTGCATTAATACCAAACATGACCATGTAAAATCTAAAAGAAAGGAAAACCCCAAAAACTTTTTATCTACTTATTTTTAGGTCCAATCTAATGGCATTGTCCATTTGCCACGTATAAAATGAGCAATACCACTGCCATTACTCACCTTCTCATTTCCCACGCTGGGAGCAAGATCAGTGTTTTATACATAGTCATATTATTCATAAAACCCCTTCCTCCAAAACACAAGGGAAATATTTCATTTTTTTGATTAAAATTGTATATTTTCTCAGACAAATGCAGTAACAGGATCCCATTTCAATTTTTTTTAACAAGAATGCCCTATAGAATATATAACCAAAGGTTTGGATGACAAAATGTGAAAAAATTATTTTACACGTTGTAAATGATTGAAATCTGAATGTAAATTTCCTCCCACAGTATCTGCCTGGTTAGATGTATCCGTATCTGCACTATAACCTAAAATATGCTTTCATTTCACTAAATTCCAAAAAAAGCCACCAAAATCTTCAGCTCCAGGCCCATAGAGATCTTAATCCAGCCCTGTTTGCAGGTAGCGAGTCTGGAGGGTGTGCCAGGGCTGAAGCTGGCGGCGTGGGGCCTTACAGAGTCGAAGAGGAGCAAGAGTGTCTAGAGCAGAGATAAGCGTAGTGTTGTAGTGATTAGTGGCAGCATCAGGGCAGGTGAAGGATGAGGTATGAGGGAGGTGGTGAAGTAGGTTGGAGAATTGATGGGGGTCCACAGCATGTAGATTTCTGCGAGTGTGTGTGCGGGGTGGGGGAGCAGGGTGTTTAGGAAGTCCAGATAGGTTGAAAGAGAGAAGGTGGTGGTCAGAGATGGGGAAAGGGCGACATTTGAACTCAGAAATGGAGCAGACCAATCTGCCCAGCCCCAAATACCCAATATATTTGTCGTCAAGTCAGTGGTTTCATTTAACTTCTTGGTCTGGGCAGGCTTCAAGCAATATTAAGTACATATAGACCAGCCACTGGAAGGGAGCAACACCCTCAAAATCTTCCCCAGGCCATCATCAAGCCAAGAAGGAGTCCAGTATTTAACAATACAATAGCATCACAAGTTTGACATTATAACATCCCAATCCACGTGACAAACTCCAAATCCAATTGACAATAGTACGGAATTGCTAAGAATTGACTAGTAATTACCAGGGAGGGGTTAAAGATGTAATCAGACATTACGCAAGGTCTAGCTTGAAAAGGTTATTGAGATCTCAGGGAAAAATTTCCACCTTGCAGTTAGATTTGGCTGTTAATATGACGTACCTAGTTCATAAATAGCATACGATGAATCAACAGAAACCAAAACTCAAGCATTAACACATCTGAGATGAACGCATAGGCACCGCTGGTGACATAAATTTGGAACATATCCAACATACTTCAAACTGTTATAAAAAAAATTAAAAAAAAAAATTATATACACAACTAGAAAAAACAAAGTTGTTTCCATCACACTATAAAATAGATTTTTTAAGTTTGTTTATTGCTGCCAATGGCCGTGCGCAGCACATTTCATTAGGCATGTCAGACGAACACATTATGAGCACACTGTGCTTCTGTGCACAACTGACGTACTTTCTGACTGATGATACTGTAGACACCACATGGTCCGTTTTTTTTGACTGATGTAGATGGGAATTAAAATTATGTAAAATGAAAAAAAAATTCTTCATTTGTGGGTCTCGAACATAATTTTATGCTACGACGGACGCTAAAATGTACGGCAACACAGACGTGATCACTGCGTTCGTCTGACACAGGCCTTAGGCTGTGCACCCATGGAATATTTATTCATTACATAGATAACTCATGTTTGAATTATTTTGTACAGAACAGTGATTTTTAGTTCGGAACCTCCAATATTTATGCAGCAATACAGTCAATATTCATGCAATTTATCATGAACACCTAAGGAACATCCAAAATATCTATGTAGGGATCAAAGATGAACCCTCCAAACAACATTAGGGTGTGCCTGGGCACACCAGGCACACCCTGTGCGCACAATTGACACTTGTGATTGCTGCTCAGTTTGAGAGGTGAACTACCAATTCATTTTACAAATACATAGAATCCACAATAAGCGAAACCCTGAGATACACATTAAGAGCCCACGTTATAAAACCTAGGGAAATCATATTTTTCATCTAAATGTTCATCAACTGTCAATAAGCCACCCTGCCGAGAGCAGACAAATCCGAGGCATAAACTGAATTGTAGTAAACAAATGCAATTATCAATGAAAAGTCATTTGGCTTTCGCAACACTGTTCCAGTTATCCGAGTCACGCAGAGTTTCACGACAATTTATGAAAATCACCTTTAGGTAATCTACATATGAGCAGGTTATGGGTGAACTGAAAAAACCCTTAGCACTTAACTTCCCTCTATATTGAATCCAAACCATCCCATAGGGTATATATTTAAATCCTACAGGTTATGGGAGCATGCACACCTTCATACAGCTCCTTATTTGTAACTATAAAGCAGGTCATATCACCTGAATATCACTTGCCTATTGTGTATCACATCTAGGGATGAAACAACTAATTGATAATGAGAATAGTTGACAACTATTTTCATTATCGATTAATCGGCTGTCAATCGATTTGTGTACAGCACACACGGTTTAGACTTAGTCTGTTAACGTTATAATCTTAGATTCTGCTTCGTCCTGACCTACCACCCCAACCTGCCCGTCACCCCCTCTTTGGTCTGGTCGCTTCCCAGAAACTCCATCCCACACTCCGGTCTGTTCTTTTGCCCAAAACCGACTTCCTTTCACAATCGGATCAAGTCCCTTGCCCAAACTCACTCCCACCTCCGGACATACCTCCCACTCTGAAATTATTGTAACGGGACACTCATAGGCTAAAATGGTCAGGCTGCGGGGAGTGTCCCTCTTCTCACCCTGATTTTGTGGTGACATGTCTGAGCGCTCGTAGCAGCGTTCGATTGGGACATGGTTTAATCACTGTGACCAGGTGCTCGTGTACCTTATGTGTGAAAAGTACGCAATTTGCGAATGATCGATTCATCGGATAAAAGAGGAACAATCGAAAAAAATAAAAAAAATAAAATCCACCAGCTAATCGATTATGAAACTAATCGTTAGTTGCAGCCCTAGTATCATCCATTGGATATGAACAGTGTGTCCTAATCCACAAGCACAGGCTGTTCAGGTCCCCTGATTTTCCAACAGGCTATATAGAGGTGATAGCAGCTCGGGCTCGCAGACTACACAGCTCTCGCTAAATGAAGCTATGGGAACCCTCATCAGAAGCTGTGGTGTTGATACAGTGAAAGCGTTACAAGAACCACTGCTGGATAGGGCATTAAAATGTGAAGAAGCTTCCTATAGACCAGTAGGAGAAGCTCCTAACTGGCTGAAACACTTCCAGTTCTGGTCATAGATTCCAGAAAGTAACAGCTAAGGTTTCCAAATTACACTAGGATGCATGTTGAAATGGTATGGAAATTATAATTTTTCACATTTTACCCCCTTCACTGCTGAGCCATTTCAATCCTGTGTGAGGAGCTCATTTTTACTGTTTTGAACTCCTGTAAAAACATAAGTCACGTTTTATCATAGGACCCAGACATATTATATCCGTATTTTCAGCAGACTCGGCAGATTCAAAATAAATAATTATGTGTATACGTCATGTCGCATCAGAAGGCTATGTAAAAAAACATAAATGTAAATTTCAATTCAGATACAACTTATTTTTTTTTTTTTATTTTGCTTCTCACGTTTTAAATCCAAACCTTTGTGGTTATATATTCTATGGGGTACCATTGTTAAAAATAAATCAGAAATTGGAACCCGTTACTGTAGGTTTGAGAAAATACGCAATTTTAACCAAATCTGCCAAAATTGCATTTTTCACCTGTATTTGAGGATTGTTGTTTATGAATAATATGACTATGTATAAAACATTGACCTTATACCCGGAATGGTAAATGAGACTGAGTAATGGCAGCAATATTGCTCATTTTATACATGACAAATGAACAATGCCATTTGCTACATCACCTGCACATTTGGACCCGGCGATGGAAATGAGGAGTGTTAGTGCATTGTCATTGATTGTTTTCTAAGCAAAAGCAAATAAAGCCACCATCTTAGAAATTATAAAAAATTTGCATTAACTTTAAAATTTCACACATTATGTGGTCATCTTTGGAGTTGTTGGAAAGGCCAGACTCTGACCTTTCCAATGACAGCTTACGTGACCCTGTATGTTGTAAAGTCAGAGACGCAGTGTTCCAAAGAACCCCCAGTGCTCCTCGCTTTAGTACAGCGGTTTTCAATGAAACAATGTGTAATAATGCATTGTGCAATCATCTTCACACATGCTGGCATCATGGGAAATTAGGTGAATTAGCGCAGCATCATTGTTCACTTTATAATTGAAAAGTTACAATAGTGCAGCATTATTTATAAATAAATAAAAAAGGTTAATTATTTTTACATATATCCTGATCATGTTCTCGGTCATTTCCAATGATACCACGCATGTTCCTCCATCCTTTATGGTTGCAGAGATACAGGGGTCATTTGGACCCCTGTATCTCTTCCATAGGGAATCCCCTGCCTGGCTTGCACTTCAGTGGGCGGGGGGGGGGGGAGGAGCACCCAAGGCGTGATTATAATTTATTTTATTATTATTCTTTATATAGCGCCAGCATATTCCACAGCGCTGAACAATGGGCACAATATAGACAAGGTTACAATACATTGAGACCGAAAACCATTTTGCCAAACCAGTACAGGAGGAAACAAGGACCCTATTGCCATGGGAATTTACAATCTAGAAGGGTTGGGGGTGGAAACAGGAGTGCTGGACTGCAAGGTGAGAGTGCTGGACTGCAAGGTGAGAGTGCTGGACTGCAAGGTGAGAGTGCTGGACTGCAAGGTGAGAGTGCTGGACTGCAAGCGTCAGTGAGGAGTATTAGCGAGTCGGGTGGTAAAACTTTCCTATTCAGGGAAGCCTAAGGGAGCATTTGTAGGAAGAGAAAATAGGGGAAAGTCTGACAATACAAGGGAGAGCATTCCAAAGGATGAGGGCTGCGTGTGAGAAATCCTGCAGTCTATCATGGGAAGAGGTGATGCGGGGAGAAGCTAGGCGCAGGTCACTGTTTGATCTTAGG
Source organism: Leptobrachium leishanense (assembly GCA_009667805.1). Classification (NCBI taxonomy): domain Eukaryota; kingdom Metazoa; phylum Chordata; class Amphibia; order Anura; family Megophryidae; genus Leptobrachium; species Leptobrachium leishanense. The sequence continues at coordinate 303,316,874 of CM019066.1, read as the reverse complement.
CAGCGGGCTGGGGTGTATTTGGAGATTAGTGAGGACAGGTAGTGGGGAGCGGAGTTAGTGAGAGCTTTGTAGCTCACTTTCAGGAAGTTAGACCACTGCAGGATTCCAGACTGGCAGAGTTCTCCCCCAGAGCTGCCTGTAAGTAATGATGTGTGGGGGACATCTGGCTTGATTTTGTATATGGATAATACTATATTAATAAGGTGGTCATTTAGAGGTAAAGTTCAATACACAGCTGAAAATTCAAAGTTCGGTAAGCATGAAGTTGTGTTACCAAAATATACAGGTATAATAAAAACACATTGGGAGTTGCCCAATGCGATACCTAAAAGGAAACGCAGAAAATAGTATACCTGAACAAAATTCCGCCAATATATTTTAACAAGTCACAACTACAGGCGCTGCGATTCAGTTCTTACACAAATTTAAATTAGCCTTTTCCTTTCTTGACGAATAACATTATAATAAAGTCTCCCTGCTGTGTTTCAACCAAAGCCAGAAAAATCAAGCTATTTGGAGTCGGTAGTAAACAGATCTGTAATTAGAAACGGAAAAATCATCTGCCATAGTATTAACACGGAATGCCAACAACAATCCGAAAGTCACTAATAAGTGTGTACTCAAGTCAAAATATATCTATCCCTCTCCTACCTGCATAACGTGATACATAGATGCCACTTCCATGGGCCCCCCACATTCCTGAACCAATGGTGCTAGTGATCTTGACAACCAATACAACTCCTTGTCTGCCTTCACACGTCTAGACTGAAAGCTCAGCCGAGCAGCGCCATCGACGCCTCTTTTTTCCGTTCCTATTTTAAATTGTATCTTGTTACCTTTGGTTATTTTAAAGTATTGCAGAAAGTGCTATACGAATGAGGATAATAACAATGATGAGGAAACACACACAGAAATCGTTAATTCAAAAGCCATCACAATTAGAGTGCACAATAACTGTGATAATCAAATCAGGATTTTAAAAAGATCAATGCAATGGGTCGTCACTTGATGAGAAACAGCAAACAGTACTGGACTCCATCCATCACCAGGAACCACCAGGTTTCCTTCCTGTAGGCAGAGCTTTTTAAAGGCAGTCACACAATGCTGACATTGGTGCATTGCTTGACAATATTGGGTAAGCGATGTGAACGGAAGGTTGTTCAGTATGGCTTTCTGGGCACAGCTGTCACCGCTTCATCAGCCACCAGAAGGAAGTGAACTACATATAATTTTAGCAAATTAAAAATCAAAGTGCCACTTATATTTGGTGGGATTCCCTGACAAATTCAGATGGCAACGCAAGCCCAGAAGAGCAACGTAGGATACCAAAACATTATACTTACAGCCCGATTTAAAACAACTCCAAGCTAAAAATGAAGCGTCAAACTAGGGCAGGATTCACTGCAGTGTAATGAACCCTCACATACTAGAGTTTTTCATTTAAAGGGACAATCTAAGCCAGGGATGTCAAACTCCAACCTATCAGGTGTCTCCAACCTACAAATCCCATGATTCTTTGACCATCTATTGCATTCAAATATGTCAGGGAACTGTAGACCATTAACATTTGAGTGGCCAGAGTGTGACGTTCACTAAACAGTCTGTTGTGCACAGGGTTACCAGAGGTCAAGTCTAATGCAATAGCTTTCATTAATAAATAATAAAAGAATTATTAATAAAAAAAAAAAAAAAAATCAGCAATATTAAGTGGCTTTTATTATTACATTCCCCTATAGGTGATAAAATTGGTACTGGTCGTGTATGTACGAGAAATCTGAAAACATGAGGTAGTTTGTGAATATATGGTAAGCTCCTACAAAGCTTGTGCCACCACCAGTCCTCCGATAGCTTGATCAGAAACAGCGGTTTTCCCTATACCATTGGTTATATATTCGTATACATATCTGATCAGCGCAAGAAAATCATCTTTCTTTCAGGGATCCGATGTCTCTCGTCAATCAGCAATATCATGTATAGTATATATATGAAAAGTAGACAGAAAGCATATAATAGTGAAGTATGTCAAGCAGATATGTTATGCTTGATATACATCACTATTATATGCTGTCTATTTGCTATTGCTGATTGACGGAGATACTGCTGATTGACGAGAGACATCGGAACCCTGAAAGCAAGATATTTTCTTGTTCTGATCAGATATGTATACGATGAATACAAGAGGCTTCATGGTCGCAGAGGATCAAAATGAGAAATAAGATATGGTGGACTGAATCCTTTGTTGTCCCCCCATTGCTTTTTATAAGTACAGGGTACGAGAATATGTTTTTTTGCCGTTTCAATACTGAGGGGTCAGGGGACTTGACATCAATTCATAGAGAAAGATAAGTGGCATAAATAAGCTGAAAGTGCAGAATCAAAAAAATTAAATAAAAGAATCATCATCTAGCAAGCCTTTTCTACAATTTATACAAAACCAAGATGCGGTCGGTAGTAGATAAATAGATTTATGGTGCAAATGAACACTACAAAAATATTCGTTGGAGACTCATGACCAAGTACTTGTCAAGCTGAATCTTTGTCTAGAATTATTGTTCAGTCCTGTCCCTTGTCCACCAAATATTACTTGGCACTAGGAGAATCCATCTGGTGCCTAATTAAGTGGCAAACCGTGATAACAAGGGTCTGATGCTTCCAGCCAGCAGGCAGAGGTCTCAGGAAGAAAATAGTGTGTTACATTCCAAGTCGGTTGTAAACGTCTCCAAGCCATTATAGCCTACAGCAGTGGTTCCCAACCGCAGTCTTTAAGTACCCCTACCAGGCCAAGTTTTAAAAGATCGCCTAGGGGAAATGCAAACTGAATCCTGCAATCAGTGAGCAGCAAATCATATCACCTGTGCTTCAGCTATGTGGCAAAACTGAACTGTTGGGGATACTTGAGGACCGCAGTTGGGAACCACTGGCCTACGGAGTCACCTAGGGCTTCACCTGGTGATGAATGAAACAGGTATATTAGAAATTTAAAGAATTCCTAAAATGTACTTTGGCCATTTATTTCTGTGTGGGATTCAGCCAATCAAGGGAAAATGTCACACTTTACATGTGCCCTCATACAGTATTAAATCATAAAAGAAATAACTATAGCTGTCTCCACCGATGTCACTGTCTCTGCTTAGGGACACATCTACAGACATGGGGCACTGAAAAACCAGGAGCTTTGTGCTTCAGCAATCACAGACTGTCTCACTGAAATAAGAACCAGGAACCATCTCAAGGACACCTCTCCTCTTTTCATCCATTAGTCTGGCAAACCTTTGGGATGATGGTGGTTTGACCAGTATGGCGGTGCATGTCACTGGAGATTTAAGTTTGTGTGATTACTAGAATTTATATGTAAAATTTAAACCCTGATTGAATGGCCAAATGTAAACTGGTTACTCCAGCCGCTGACCAGAAGAAGCAGCGTATCAGCAGCTAGAGTCAGAATATTTTCCAACCACTGATATTTTGCAATAGCGCTGCCATGGGCATCGGCTCCTGGAGGACTCCATGGAGCCCAACACAACCCTGCATGAATTCTGTGCAAGCTCACTTGAGCAGGGACACATAGGTACCACGGAGGAACACGGTGAACTATTTGTTTCCAACCTGCCACTGCTTGCGGCCCGAGGATGCAGATCAGCCTGTACTCTGAAGTGTGAGATCACAGGTAAAAGGATTTTTTTTTAAGCTGCCACAATATGCAAAACACTTGTGGATCAGTTGTAAATATCAGAAGCCGATAAGATAATGGCCGGAGCAGATACGCTAACTGCAGGAGATGTTAAGACCTAATGGCTCAGTTGTGATCTAGCCCAACGTAGGACTATGTACACACAAATAATGCAATCAACCTGAAGTTGCATATAATCACAGCATTTCCCAAAGTCGCTGTCACAGGTCGACCGCAATATGTATTATATAGGCATATTTATAAATATGCCTATCTTTAGATACCAGGCCATTTGGCGCAGCTGGCCTAAGAAATCAATGGCTGCGTTTCCAGTCTGCGGGAGGAAACAATTAAGCAGGTTCGTGACAATTTTCTCTGGAGTCAAAGGTGTGAATCAAAGGTAACACCTCTTTGCAGTCTACCCAGCAGGCAGGAAGAGCAATTACTCCTGGCAGGTAGAAGACGCAGAGCGGCACCCCAACCGCATATCAAAGAAGCAATCACATTTTCTGATCACAGAAGGTGGTCTTTGGGAGATGATTGATAGACCAGGGAAATTAAGAGTAATGACAAGCATACTGAGCGTGCTCTGGAGAGGGGAACTCTGGGATATGTAGTGCAGGAGGCTGGGCCATTTGTGAGTGGGTTTTGGAAGGACCAGGAAGTGTATAAATTCTGAAAACTGGCCATGTGCATGGGCTAATCACTTGGGGTACATTCGAAAGATTACTGATCTGTCCATGCTTCTATCTCCAGGAGTCACCGATGCTAGCTTACTGATTAGTTTGTCATAAGTAATGCTCTGTGGTTAACCCTTTTCTTTTATTTGCTGTGTAGTGTGTAATTAATTGACTTTATAATTTTTCCTGTAACAAATGCACTGTGATTATATATAGCTTTGCTTCTAGATCATAAATAACCTATTTAAGTTCTGCTTCTGGCTGATGAGATCCACGCTAAGTAAGAGATTGGAGTAATTGCTGATTTTTGTTAAGCTCGGGTAGATACGAAAGTGTGCGTTGCGGTTGCTGGGGGACGGCAGGGATAGGGACAGTGTGGTTGCTTAGCCCTGCGTCTCTCGCTGCGACGCGCGTAGTGTCCATGAGGACTGGTGGCAGTGTAACTAATAGAATAGGAAAGTGAGGCCGGGGATTGTGGGAGACGTAGTCATTACCCGCTTCAAGAGAAGACTTGTACTGCGTTGCAATCCTGGGACCATTGTATCGCGCTCTGCGTCCCTGTTGCGTGAGAGAAGTGTGCAGAGACAGTGGGTGGCTTAACCCCGGCGTCTTTCGCAGCAGCGCGCGTAGAGGTCGTGACAGTCGCGTCATTGCAAAATTCAGAGCATTCCACTTGAATATGGTTTAAGATTTTAAAAACTTAGTGGCAGCCTTCTATTACATATGGTTATTTTTTTGGAACCAGATCAGTCGTTTTAAACATCTTTAAGCTCTATTATACCGGGGTGCTCAGAGTTTGGTAGAAAAAGGAAGCCTTAGCCATTGCCTCCATAATTAAAAAAAAAAACCAAAAAAAAAAAAAAAAAAAAACATTCCCTAGACCAGTAATGGTGAACCTTGGAACCCCAGATGTTTCGGAATTACATGTCCCATGATGCTCTGCTAGCTTTAAGGCTGCCTGATCATTATGGGACATGTAGTTCAGAAACATCTGTGGTGCCAAGGTTCATCATCAATGCCCTAGACCATTTCTAAATAGCCCCGTTAATCATGAGCAATTCTAAACTTTGCCTATGATACCCGTCAGATTTTATCTGGAGTTATAAGAACAAATAAGCCCACCATCCAGATTCTCCAACAAATATATCCGTGCATCTGTAATTAACCTAAGGAGGTGTGGAAATATCAATACACAACCATCAATAATGTCAAGCAGAAGGTATTTACAGCATGCAACACTTCTAAGAGCAGTTTCACACTCAACAACATGACGCACAATCTATTCTCAGGCAAAGTGAATGCGCTCACCTTAGCAACACGAATGGAAACAAAGCTCTGTCAATACTTGTGTCCACATTGTTACAAAGTATGAATACTGGAGATCAAAAAAGGATAAAATCATGTAAATAGATGTAGTCAGTTCATAGTGTAATTTACTATGTGCGCAAAAGGCACGTATTAATCTAAATTACAGTGAACTAGAGACTTAAGGCCGGGGTCAGACGAGCGCACTATGTGCGCCAGTACTGAATTGCCTTCCAGCGTCCGTTGCAGGGTTGTGACACTTCAACGAGCCAGCCACCTGCTGTAGCGCCCGCACATTCTGAAATCCTTTCTGTCTAAGCACTACAACGCGTGTTCGACAGGACTGCAAAGCGCAATCTTCCATAGGAGGAACTGCTCATTTTATTAGGACAGGTAGCAAAAACTGACCGGTAGGTGTTCACCCATCTGCCCAATAACCCATTATCAGCAGCTCGAGTGTTAGCTTATCGGCTCGGTCGGAATAGCGCCCCATGACTTTAAAATCATTTAGCACTTGTCCACTGGGTATTCAGCACCTGATGTCCTGTCCTACTAAAAACGGACAAATATTAACTCTATGGATGAATTATAGAGCTGTAAAGTAAAAAAACACACACTGGAATCAAACAAATTTTGTATTTTATTGCATAGATCGACGTTTCAGTCCCATCCGTGACTTTTCTCAAGAACTATTTTTTTTTGTATATACACCATGCAGCTGGGTCTGCACCGAAGCAGGTAACGCTATTTACTTCTGTAAGATTGAGTGCGGGGTTTCCTGGAATATATTCCAGAAGTAAATATCGTTACCTGCTTCGGTGCAGACCCAGCTGCATGGTGTATATACAAAAAAAAAAGTTCTTGAGAAAAGTCACGGATGGGACTGAAACGTCGATCTATGCAATAAAATACAAAATTTGTTTGATTCCAGTGTGTGTTTTTTTACTTTACAGCTCTAATTCCTCCAGGTTAGATTTAATTAGGGAGATGAGCAGCGAACACAAAGTAAAAGCTGCAACCTCTACAAACAAATAATGTCAAGGCAAAAATAGACCACACATGGAAACTTACAAATATGCACGCAGCAATCCATGGAGGTAAGTGGCCATAAGCAGGATTAAATATACATTTTAGGCTAGGGTCAGACAAACGCATTTTTTTCCCACAGAAGACGCGATAGCGGTCATTCGATGCACAATTTCGGGTGTATTTTTTTTACGGACCCAAACCAGTAAACTTTGGGTGTCTGGACGTTATGTTGGCCGGACATGAGCAGCGTTTGACGTCTCCTAATCACGCACACACGCCATGCAGCGGACGCAGCGCACTCTGTACGCCAGTACTAGCGGATCGACGTTCTTGCAAAAGCGCGTTCGTTTGCCGCTTTCGTTGCGCAGCCGAACTTTCGTGCGGCCGTACTTCGTGTGTGGGCCTGCGTTGGACGTCATTTGCTGCTACCACGGCCGTAATAAAGTGCGGCTAAACGCACATTCGCACTGCGTTCGTCTGACCCGAGCCTAAAACACACTGTTTACTTATTCAGGGAAAAATGACAAGGCCTTTTAAAGCAGAACATGTTATTTTGTCACTAAAATTACCCTGTAAAAGGAGTCAGTGATAACTGCATCATATACCACATACACCAACATCCTTAAAATGGACAATATACAAAATATTGCGCAATAAGATGGCAAATGAACATTTGGAAAGGTCTATAAACAAATCGAAATCCTAGATCTCACTCATAAGCGCCACATTGATAGAGAATCCACCCCCTCAGAAGAAAAGTCATAAAACCTAAACCGCATCAGTTGGATTGGAGAAGTGGCCCAGTGGGAAATTAAAAAGGGAAAAAAAAAAACCCTGAGGTGTTTTAAGCCTTTAGCTGCAGGAAGCAACTCCTACGAAAGATCTGCGATAAACCATCACATGGCTCGAAGGGACCCCCTTTGAGAAGATCCCAAAAGATCTCCAATTTTAGAAAGACATTAAACCAGAAAATCTATGATACTATTAGAACGTACCACACATGTACGTGCAAAGGAGAAGCTCAACAGGCATACACGTACCTTCTCCAATACCACATCGCCGCATCATCCAGCGCAGGAAAATACTCATGAACGAACTGACCAAGTCACCACATTTACTGCATGATTCTTTGTGATATATTAATCCAGATAATCTCCCTCATACCGAGCAAATCTCCAGTATCCTACATCAGCATCCTTCAAATTAACCTTTTATGCAACTTCACACCACTGACCAGAAGCCATATTCACAAGCCAAAACACATGGTACGGTTTGAATGAACATTAACACAAACTGCATTTTGAGTAAGAGGTTGGATGAGCAATTATATTGCATACAGAACAACAATTTAAGAATATATCCCGTTTGGTCCATATATAGACACCGGCACAACTTTAGATTTTTTCAGGCATTTATTCAAGCTATTGTGATATATATATATTGGATATGGGCTGAAAGTGCACACTCTCAGGTTTAATTTGTGGGTATGTACATCCAAATTGGAGGAAGGGTTTTGGAATCTTAAGATGATCCACCCCATTTTTCAAGGGACCAAAAGTAATTGGACAATTGATTCAAACGCTGCTTCATGGCCAGGTGTGGGCTACTCCGTTATTTCTTCATCAATTAAGCAGGTAAAAGGTCTGGAGTCTATTCTAAGTAGTATTTGCATCTGGGATCTATTGCAGTGATCATGCGTTCAAAGGAGCTGTCCATGCAAGGGGAAACAGGCCATTGTAAGGCTTCAAAAACAAAAATCCAGAGATAGCAGTGACATTAGGAGAGGCCAAATCAACAGTTTGGTACATTCTGTAGAAAGAAGAACAGACTGGTGAGCTCAGCAACATAAAAAGGCCTGGACGTCCACAGAAGACAACAGTGGTGGATGATCGCAGTATCCTCTCTATGGTAAAGAAAAACCTATTCACAACATCCAGACAAGTGCAGGACACTCTCCAGGAGGTGGGTGTATTATTGTCAAAGTCTACAATCAAAAGAAGACTTCACTACAAGGTACAAACCATTCATAAGCCTGAAGAATAGAAAAGCCAGGTTAGAGAAAAAAAAGAAGTGGAGAAGGCTTAGAACAGCTCACGATCCAAAGCACACGTCAGCTGTAAAACGTTGTGGAGGCAGTGTGTTGGCATGGGCATGCATGGCTTCCAGTGGCACTGGGTCATTTGTGCTTTTTGAAGTGACAGAAGCAGCCAGATGAATTCAGCAGTGTTTAGAGATATACTGTCAGTCCAGATTCAGCAAAATGCAAAGTTGATTGGACGGCGCTTCACAGTACAGATGAATGATGATGATCCAAAACACACTGCCAAGGAAACCCTGGAGTTTAAGGCAAGGGACGTGGAATATTCTGCAATGACTGAGTCAATCACCGGATTTCAACCCAATTGAGCATGCATTTCAATTGAAGGCAAAACTAAAAGGCAGAAAGTCCCACAAAGAACAAGTGAAGACAGAGCATAGCAAAGCATCAGAAAGGAGGAAACCAAGTCTTTGGTAATGTCCATGGGTTCCAGACTTCAGCCAGTCATTGCCAGTCAAGTATTCTACAAAATATTAAAAATGAACATTTATGATTATATTAATTTGTCCAATTACATTTGAGCCCACGAAAATGGGGGGACTGTGTATAATTCCTAAAATTTGCACTTGATAATTCTGCTCAACCCCTTCAATTAAATCTGAAAGTCTGCACTTCAAATTCATTCGGATTGTTTCCTTTTAATTTTATTCTCGCGGCATACAGAGCCAAAAGTATGAAAATTGTGCCCGTGTCCAAATATATATGGACCCAACGGTATGCTATAAGCAGCTTCGTCTTTACCTAGTATCATCATCGTAACCAGAATCCTATTGCCATTAACTATATACACCTTATATGAAAAACCTTTGCATGAGGCCTTTGTATAGGAAACATTAATGGAACATTCTACTGAAAAGCTGAGTGACTTTTTGACCTAAGAAAAAATAAAAGTAAATTATAAACAGACTCTGCCCAGTTCTTTACGCTTTTGGCCAATTTTACTTACCCTGTGTCCCTCGCCACACGCAACTCCTCCCCTTCAGCTCAGGGCCTCCCGAAGTCCCTGAGACTTTTCTGCCTTTTTCTTGGTCATGATGAGTATAGTGTTCCTTTATCTTGTGCCCAACTGGACAATGGAGGGATTCTAAAACCTGTTTATTTTTGTGGAGTATTTAAAATAATCCATGCCTGATTGCATAATCCCTGCCTGGTTATTTGTGTCACTGATGAGCCACAACATTAAAACTGCTAAAGATTGTATAGGTCCACCTTGTGCTTCCAAAACAGTTCTCATACATTGAGGCATGGACTCCGCTCAATTTGTTCTGTGGTAGCTGGCACCAAGACATTAGGAGCAGATTAGACATGTGCACAGCACAAAATTTCATTTTGAACTAATGGATTAGTCCTAAAATGCAATTTATTTAGTTGCTAAAGAAATTCTTTTTCAGTTCTTTAGTATGAAAACTAATTTCATTCATCCGAAAACCAGTGGATACAATTTACTATTGTAGTGGCTCCTCAGAGGGCTGAGATCGGCTGCTTGTTACAGTATCTCTCACTCTCAGCACAATGTGGGCCATATTACATAGTTGGTGCTAACTTAACCAGAACGGATGTAAACTTCCCAGAGCCATTATAGCCTATGGAGGTTTTCAGTTTACAACAGCTCTAATTAAGTTAGCACCAACATTGTAATACTGCCCAGTGTCAGGCAAAGCTGTTACAGTAACTGACTGCTGCTCACAGTTCTCAGTTTCAGTAAAACCAGGAAATAATATTGTTCTAACCTCATATATAGAGGTTAGAACAATATTATTTCCTTGTTTTACTGAAACTCTGAGGGCTGTTAGTCAGTTACTGTAACAGCTGAGCCTGATACATTGTACTGAGAGATAATGTAACAAGCAGCTGATCTCCGCTCACAGCCACTGGATTTAAAAGGGCTGAAAAAAAAAAAAAAAAAAAAAAAGGATCCTCTGTATAATGTTTAGAACATCCTCCTGCATTAATTAATACCCCTCTCTGTTTTATATATAGAACATCCTCCTGAATTAATTAATGTCCCTCTCTGTATAGAACATCCTCCTCAATTTATACCTTTCTCTGTATAATGTATAGAACATCCTCCTGCATTAATTCATGCCCCTCTCTGTATAGAACATCCTACTGCATTGGCATGTGGAGGGTGCAGAACTTCGGATGTTGCGCTCTTCATTGCTGGTCTCCTTCACTCAATGTAATATCACAAAAAGGACTGAAACCAAAATGTAGTGCATTTTATTTTAGTTTCTTTAGTTTTTTGTACTGAGCAGTTTCATTTCTCTCGAGTCATACGAAAACTAAATTATCCCTAAATTCGGACTAAATCGTTTTAGTACTAAAACGAATGCACATATCTAGAGCAGATCCTTCTAGTCCTGCAAAATGCGAGGTGGGGCCTCCATGGATCAAATTTCTTAGTCCAGCACATCCCACAGATTCTCAAATTGAAACCCTGGGAAAGTGGATGTCACCTTGAAATCTTTGTCATGCTCCTCAAACCATTCCTAAACAGGTTTGGCTTCCTGGTCAGTGTATTCTAGGCAGTTTTATGCTGTTGGTTTTTATTAAAGTTTTTTTTAATTTCACCGTTTGCTGTAATCGTATTGGGTTGGCCCTTAAGGAACCCATTTGTGATGATTAAAAAGGGCCAGATTGGGCTCATTATAAAGTGGGCATTTGGCTAAATTTTTATATATAAAAAGGTCTGAGTCGCCGCACTAGGTAGGGGAAACCCAGTATATTTTCACTTTTTATATATCTCAATGTTGGTTGACGAGAGAAACCGAAAAGGTGGGAAATTGGAAGAAAACCGCTCACCTGCATATACACCTGGAGCCGGCAGTGGGCTCAAATGTGAATGTAATCCCTTGCTCTTCAGAGAAAAGAGATGTAAAGCTGAAAATACTGCACAAATGTTAGATATAATTTTTTAGAAATTTCTTTTTACATGTGCTGAAGACAAGATATCCCATCAAAGGACTCAATGTGGCAATATTTAACCCTTTCCCGCTGCAGGGCACAATATGCCACCCTTGCAGCAGGTGGTCCTTGAAGTCGAGTGCACTAGTACTAGTACACCCTGTTGACTTCTATGGGCTCTCTCGCCTAGCACTCAGTGCGCGCCGTTGGATGCTGCTTGTCAGCCTTCAGACCGTCCCCCTGCAGTCAATGACGCACGCCAATTGCGTGAGCGGACAAGAGGAGGGGCCCTACGCAGTACCTGGCAGTTGGGCATACTAGTACGCTCCACCTGTGTTAACCCCCTCCCGCCAGACTCCACCTGCCTGGTGTTACAGGGTTAAAGCATGATCCCCAACGGGCAGATAGGTATAGCACAAATTTTACCAATTGCAGAGTGCATAAATTTATGTGAAAGGTGGTTGGGGAGACCCCCCACATTGGTATATAGTGGTTGTGGAGTATAGTAATTGTATGAAGGTGCAATTTGTGGGACGATTCACTGTTTTTTTCTATATTTAAGGTTTTATAAGAAAACACCACTGCCATGAAAGGGTGTACATGGTCTGCAACAATATGGGGCTACGTCTCAGTTGTTTTCTGACAGCCATCATTGCCCATATTGAGGTTTTTTTTGGCAAGTTGAGCGACAGTAGCTCTTCTGTGTGGCCTTTGCTCCCTGACTCCCACGCCTGCCCTTGACATTGTAATAATAATCAATGCTATTCACTTCACCTGTCAGTGATTTTAATGTTGTGGATGATCAGTACATATAGTTTTGTTTGAAGTGTAAAATATGTAATTTTGCGCATTGTAGCAGTATTCAACTCTGTACTATAGGAATACCTGTTGCATCCGCCTATGTTCCAATGGCTCTTGTAGTATGAAAAATTAAAAGAAAATAATGGCTCAAGAGATTTTGCAAGAACACTCAACGCTTAAAAATCCCTTACCTGTGGCCCCACAGTGCAGAGGATGGCACGATCCACCACCTCATCTCGCTGCTAGCAGAAGGAACGTGTCCTTCCACTGATCCTACATAGACCCGCTTGCACAGGTATCTATGGAGTGCTATGGTTTCCATAAGACTGTAACCACGAAAATACTGCGGCTGATGATAACCGCTCCCTCTACTAAGCTGCTAATATAGCAGAACACTTAATCCAGTTTGGGTCCTGACCCCGTTGTATTGATCTAGGAAGGCTGGACCCGATCTTCCCCATGACATATTGAGCAAGTCAAGTTAACATGCTGCCCTCTCTATAGATATGGGTGCATTGTTGCAAAGCCAAACTAGGCCTGGGTCTAGGGGAGCAAATTGGATGCGGACCTTTAAAAGGTCCAATCCATTCAGAGTGTGTGGGCAGAACTGTAAAGAAATAGAGGCTCGTTCCTGGGAGATCTAACTAGAATAAATGTATTTTGAAAGTCACGAGGAAATAAAGATACATTGTTTATGTTCTAGGTCAGGGGTTAGCAAACTTGGCCCTCCCAGATGTTTTGCAACTCCATCTCCCGTGGGGTTCAACTAACCTAGAAAGTATGTGACCATCAAGGGAGATTTAGTTCCAAAACATCTGGAGAGCCAAGTTTGAGGACCCCTGTTCTAGATCATTTTATTGCAAATATTAACAACCCATCAGTGGCCGTCTTAATTTCATGCTGCTGTTCATATGTTACATATCAGGTGAGAACAGGCAGTAGAATTTGTAGCGATTAGGGCAACATCAAGCCTAAGTATACTCCTCCTGCAGCGTGACCATCCGTAACAGCCACTAGACGCGCTCTATTGGCAGAAATGCATTTAACCATCAGTATATAAATGGTTTTCCAGTGTTTGACCTCTGTATTGGAAAACAACAAAAGCGATACTTTACATAAAGTCTCATCTAGAAGACTTGTTGTTACTGCATTTTAGCAATAATTTTGCAGGATTAACTATCAGGGTAATTCAAAGAGAATTGAAAAGTCACCGCACGTTCGGTGACTTTTCATTCTCTTCAAGTCAGTGCGATTTGGCGATCCCATTTCGGTGACCCCGCGGTGTATTCAGCAAGCACCACAGGGCCGCCAAAGTGCAGGGCAAAGACGCCGCAAACCCGCAAAAAACTCACTGCAAAACCACGGCAAATGCACACCGAAACCCGCAAAAACATCTGGATTAACCCCGTCAAACACGCCGGAGAAACCTGACGGAGCTGCCGATCACAGCGCAGAGCAGCTGCCGGAAAAAGCCGACACCGCAGATGAATGGAGTGAAGAAAAAAACGTACGCTTGAATGTTTGAAAAGTGAAACGATGTTTGCAAAGAAACTACTGAACGAAAATGTCTGAAATTTACTTAGAAGATCCAATGAATGATAATAAAAAGGGCTGTTACAGAAAAAACTATTTAAAAAAAAATATATAAAAATAGAGACTTTTTACTGCAGAATATTATAATAAACGGTTTATTAGATATTCGTTTAAAAAAAAAGGGAATATTTTTAACATTGAAGTCTATGGGATTCTCCTGAATAAACCTGTCGAATTAAACCACCGACTGGCAGGGCATTTTGGCAACTTTTCACTGCTGTTTTGTGTCTGAATAGAGAAAGCATTGCTTTTCTGTGGGGATTTCACTCCCCTCTAACAGGCACCGAACAGGCACCGTATGTGCAGGCAATTCGCCAAAATTTGGCGAATTGCCTGCTCTCTGGATAGCCGAATGGCCTGGAAAGGTAACCGTACGCTGAATTTCACTGTTCGGTTACCTTTCGGCACCAATTCGGATCTCTTTGAATAATCCTGATTGCACCCCCCCCCCCTCAAATAGTATTTAAAAGAAAAACCATAATGCTTCGCCGATACAATTTTTCCAAGCATGCTATAAAAAAATGCAGAAAACAGATAAGGAGTCAAATGAAAAGGCAGAAGATGTATACAGTATACATCATTTTACACACATACCACACTGCAAAATATGTTGGCAGATATTTTAATACAAATTGTGTATGTATATATCTATCTCTCTCATCATTTTATGGAAGGGAATTTCAGCTGATCAGACAAGAAAAAAAAAAAAAAAGGGGGGGAAAAAAAGCAGGATGGTGATGTAACATTGTTTAGTGAACACAACACACAAGGTTGCCCTTGAAAGAAGGATACATATTGCTACTAAAATTTAAAAGGAGGATTCAGCGTCTGCCCTAGACCAACAGATGGGAAAATGCAGTACCGGCTTCGAACAAAGAAATCACATGATTCCATGATATGGCTCAAACCAACTTCAATACCCTGCTCTACCAGCTGTCTGATACCAGGAGGTCACATTTCACAACACTTTAAAAAACCAGCCTTCATCTTCTATTAAGCAATTAATTCACACCAAGATTCACGAGATCGACGTGTAAGTAAAACCCTGTAAACCATAACATTTAGTTGTTACGTAAACATCGATATTCATATGTTCATAACATGAAGTTATTATTCTTTTCTCGCTGGACATTTATTGTTTACACCATAGAGCGGGGAAAAAAAAAAATAGAAATTAAACATGAAAAGGTCGAAGATCTCCAGACGCAAAGACAAGATAAATGGTTTATAAACCATACACACACACACAAAAAATGTATGTCCTTTAAAGAACAAGTGCCCAGGATATTATTCAAAGCAGAGCATCCTCAGCAGGATATAGCTGGAATATTCTCAGCCAATCCTGGTCCTCCCATTTCCAAAGAAAGCCCACACTGCTCAGTTTTATAAACAAAGAAAACCCACAGCTTCCAAAAGAAAGAATGAAGGGAAACACTTTGTCCACCTAATCAGGAGTAGATTTATAAATAAAAAAGGGACTATTCACAAAGCACCCGAATTACGTCTTTTGCTAAAAACAATGATTTCACTATTTAGCAAACGGTCACTATATTTTTCTGAAATTGGAGTCAACGAGGCAGTTATCGGACGTCAGCGAAACCCCAAGACTCCCATTCGCCCAATAGCGCAAATCAATATGGTCCTCCTTAACTAAAGATGTCTAATCCAAAAAAAAATAAAAAATTTAGAACACCTTTTTTGTAAAAAAAATAAGGGTTTTAGAAAAAAATTTAAATAAGCAGTTTTTAAAAAGAAAAATTAGAAAAGATTTGCCAGTTATTGCATTGAAACCTATGGGATTCACCTGTTCAAACCTGTCGAATCAAAACACTGAAAATCATGGCATTCCAC
Organism: Leptobrachium leishanense; assembly: GCA_009667805.1. Lineage (NCBI taxonomy): Eukaryota > Metazoa > Chordata > Amphibia > Anura > Megophryidae > Leptobrachium > Leptobrachium leishanense. The sequence continues at coordinate 303,300,943 of CM019066.1, read as the reverse complement.
TGGAATTCAGCGTTCTTTGACTAGAAGACACAATAGTCTATGGGGCAATTTCGCTGCCGCCGAAGTGCAACATATCTTGCTGTCAATTCGCCAGTATTTGGTGAATTGACAGCTTACTGAATAAACAAATTGGTCCGAAATTGCATTGAACTGCGAAAGTCACCGTACGGCACAATTCGGGACAAATCCTGCAGTTAGTGAATAACCTCTTTAACTTTTGGAGTAAATAAATGCTAACGAGGGAGGGGTACTTCTATTATGGAACACAAGCCCGAGATTTATTTTAGTAAAAGGAAAAACGTAAATTTAAAAAAAGTTAAATTGCGAAGTAATGAATGGAACTTACCAAGTTGCTGTAACCGCTTATCTTTCCAAACCAGCAGATACGAATAAAATCATTTTCTGCAATGCTACAGGGCTTGTCAAATCCGGGAGCCACTGGCCCTGACAATTTTACAAAAGACTCCTAAATATATGGATTATTTATGACAATCTATAGACTACGGCTGGGGTCAGACGAGCACACTGTGTGCGCGCCTGTACTGACGAGCATCCCGGCGTCCATTGCAGCATTGTGACGCTTCGACGGGGCCGGCCACACAAATTGCGTGCTACAGTGGGCATGCTGCGGACATTCTGAAAGCCAGCCGTCGAAACATTACACCGATCGTTCGACGGGGCTGCAAAGCACAATCCTACATAGAAGGATCGAGCCTTGCAGCACTGAGTGCACTATCCTACATAGAAGGATCAAGCCTTGCAGCACTGAGTGCACTGACTGCACTCAGCGAGGCGGCCAGACGGGCGTCAGAGCGGAAGGAACGTCCACTCTCACGGACGTTCCTTCCGCTCTTAAAAACACTTGTCTGACCCCGGCCTAAAATAGCTGCAGATCGCTTCCAAGTATGCCATGAACTTGTCAAACCTTGACCTAGCCAGTAGCTTCATTCATGGTTTCCATGAATAAAGCTGCACGTCAGCAGGTGTGACCAGCTGAAGGCCATGGCTGAACTGCCAAGCTGTATGTTTACACTCTGCCGGCTCAAAGTGTTCCCTGGGAAATAGATAATGAGGCCAATGCGCTCCCTCCCGCTTCTTTACATGCCCGACTCGCTTATGTTATGAAGCCAAACAGTAAATATTTATTCAGCAGGAATAGAAGAACTGGATGAAGCATAATGCAGTACAAAAAGAAAAGAAATTAAAAAGGCATCCCAACGGTCTATTGAGTAAGAACGTGCCGAACCTCATGCTATAGCCTCGGATATACATCTCAAAGCCCGTCACACTGAAGTATGGTAGCACGTTGTTTTGGGGATTTTAAAGAGCGGATGGAAGACCGTGATGGAAAATCTATGTACCCCAGAGGTTCAGAAGCACCTGCTCCACGAGGAACATTCTGAGCATTTTGGACACATAGGGGTTATTCAGTAACAGCGGAACTTGCCGGTGAATGTCACACCAATTTGGTTATTCAGAATACTGGCAAGTCACCAAATATTGGTGAATTGCCAGCGTAATACAGTGCATTTCGGTGATCTTTGGCAGCAGTGAGATTCCCCATCGAGAAGTAATGGTTAATCTATTCAGAGAACGCCGAATGGCAGCAAAATTCCCAGATTCTCTGTACTTCCGTTCGACAGGTTTAAACAGGCGAATCCCATAGCTTTCAATGGGAGGGGGGGGAAATGCAGTTTTTATTATTCAACCGTTTATTCTTTTCATTGGCAGCAAAAAGTCTGTTTGTTAATTATTTAGGCAAAATGTTTGATTCAGGTTTTTTTTATTATGTAACAGACCTTCTTGTTATTATTTATAGGCCCTTTATCATTTTCATGCTTCTTTTGTTTTAAGCTCCTTTTTTGAAATTGACTGCCCAGCATGTTTGAAAGTCAGTGTTCGGCAGATCGGGGTTCAGCAGATCCCTTCGGCGCACTTCGGGAAACCTGCAGTGAGTACTTAATTCACCGCAGGGTTGGCAAATTGAACACGTCGGGTGCGCCGAACGAAATTTCAGTTTTCTCGAATAACACTTTCAGAGTTATTCAAACAGAGGTGAAAAGCAGGAGAATGACTGGAGAAGTGAAAATTCTAGGTCAAAATATCCAAACCAGAAAAAATTCTCCCAGTCATCTCACTTTCCAAATCCGCTATTTTGACCTCGAATTTTCCATTCTCCAGCTTTTCACCGCTCTCTGAATAACCCTGTTTGTCTCTACAAGTCATCTCCCTTTGAGATCAAGTCACCTTGGTATCAAAGGGTCCTCTGCTCACCTATCAGCTTTGATTAGGTATTTCAGGTCCAAACATATTTTTTTGTATCCTTGTACACTGCATTGGTATGTGCCATCATATACTGCAGTATGGAACCCTACAAAAACACTAGCAACATCTGCAGAGCCAAAGTTGGCCATCACAAACTATAGAGCAGGGCTTGACAAATCCAGGGGTCAGGGAGCCGCCAGGTCCAAAATTTATTGATTATTCTATAAAAATGCTGTGTACAAGACGTCACACGGCTAGTAAAAACACGTGTTTGGCTCCTGCGTTTGCCATGTGACTGTCAAGCCCTGCTAATCGAGTATGACGGCATAAAGTCCATGGTTACAAATGACTAGACACAACATGCTTCCACTCCATGGGAAACGTATGCAGGAGTCACGGCCTGAGGCGTTCAATCAAATCCAGGATTAGATTTTCCAGACTCAAATCCCTCATAAATATATATAAAAATCATGAGTATAGCAGCATGTAGTGATACCTTTTTTTTGGACCAAGGTAAGCTTCCAAACCTGAATAAGAGAGGAGACTCGACAGCTTGTCGTTTAAATGTAACGTTGGTCCAATAAAAAAAACGGTATCACTACAGACTCGTATACTCGTGATTTTGACATCTGGACTAACACGGCCTATCCAATATATATATTTTCACACACAAAAAGACAAATCATATTTAACATATCATAGAACCTCCTGCAAAATATAGATTTACCCGAGTGGTGCATCACAGATTCGTCCAGAGCATCCTCAACGTAAACAGTATCTGACCTGGTAAAACGTGCCAACAAGATGCCGGAGGAATCTCTAAATAAAAATATATAATGCGGGGAATGGAATCTCTGCCGCTTCTTAAATCTGTTCTAATGCCCGGGCTTCCAGACACAATAGACTTAGCCAGACAGTACCACACTAATGGCATTAAATGAAGGTGACCCAGTCACAGGAAAGAATACCGTGCCCAAAAGCCGGCCCGTGCCAATCAGCAGCTCTGCAATATATCTATATACACGTCGGGTGATGTGGCTATAACTTAATTAGGAAACAAATGCAGAAAGTAACGGAAAAGCAGAAAAGGTTTATTAACGTAAAGGATGAAAAAACCACAGAAGTCTGGAAACCTGTGACTAGAAGGTCACCTCCGGCTCCGACAATTCAGGACCAGCGAAAACCTGACAGGACCGAGCGCGGCTCCCCTTACTGGATCCCAAGTTATTTCATGAAGCCCTGATACACACTGTAACACACACACACACACACACTAACAAATGTCCAATACATCCAGTTTTCGTGTACATATAACACTACTTTTCAGACATGCTCAGGACAGGTTTCCATGTTTTACACAGAAGCCTGGTTCCAGGTGGGGGAGAGATTGGGCTCCTGGCAAGGGGGGGGGGTTGCGTTGCTCGTGGCCCTGGTTGGGGAGGAGGGGGGTTGCGTTGCTCGTGGCCCTGGTTGGGGAGGGGGGGTTGCGTTGCTCGTGGCCCTGGTTGGGGAGGAGGGGTTGCTTGTGGTCCTGGTTGGGAGGGGGGGTTGCTTGTGGTCCTGGTTGGGGAGAGGGGGGTTGCTTGTGGTCCTGGTGGGGAGGGGGGGTTGCTTGTGGTCCTGGTTGGGGAGGGGGGGTTGCTTGTGGTCCTGGTTGGGGAGGGGGGGTTGCTTGTGGTCCTGGTTGGGGAGGGGGGTTGCTTGTGGTCCTGGTTGGGGAGGGGGGTTGCTTGTGGTCCTGGTTGGGGAGGGGGGGGTTGCTTGTGGTCCTGGTTGGGGAGGGGGGGGTTGCTTGTGGTCCTGGTTGGGGAGGGGGGGTTGCTTGTGGTCCTGGTTGGGGAGGGGGGTTGCTTGTGGTCCTGGTTGGGGAGGGGGGGTTGCTTGTGGTCCTGGTTGGGGAGGGGGGGGTTGCTTGTGGTCCTGGTTGGGGAGGGGGGGGTTGCTTGTGGTCCTGGGGAGGGGGGGTTGCTTGTGGTCCTGGTTGGGAGGGGGGGGTTGCTTGTGGTCCTGGTTGGGGAGGGGGGTTGCTTGTGGTCCTGGTTGGGGAGCGGGGGGGGGTTGCTTGTGGTCCTGGTTGGGGAGCGGGGGGGGGGTTGCTTGTGGTCCTGGTTGGGGAGCGGGGGGGGGGGTTGCTTGTGGTCCTGGTTGGGGAGGGGGGGGTTGCTTGTGGTCCTGGTTGGGGAGGGGGGGTTGCTTGTGGTCCTGGTTGGGGAGGGGGGGGTTGCTTGTGGTCCTGGTTGGGGAGTGGGGGTTGCTTGTGGTCCTGGTTGGGGAGGGGGGGTTGCTTGTGGTCCTGGTTGGGAGGGGGGGTTGCTTGTTCCTGGTTGGGGAGGGGGGGGGTTGCTTGTGGTCCTGGTTGGGGAGGGGGGGTTGCTTGTGGTCCTGGTTGGGAGGGGGGTTGCTTGTGGTCCTGGTTGGGGAGGGGGGGTTGCTTGTGGTCCTGGTTGGGGAGGGGGGTTACTTGTGGTCCTGGTTGGGGAGGGGGGGGTTGCTTGTGGTTCTGGTGGGGAGGGGGGTTGCTTGTGGTTCTGGTTGGGGGGGTTGCTTGAGGTCCTGGTTGGGGAGGGGGGTTGCTTGTGGTCCTGGTTGGGGGGGGGTTGCTTGAGGTCCTGGTTGGGGAGGGGGGGTTGCTTGTGGTCCTGGTTGGGAGGGGGGGGTTGCTTGTGGTCCTGGTTGGGGAGGGGGGGTTGCTTGTGGTTCCTGGTTGGGGGAGGGGGGGGTTGCTTGTGGTCCTGGTTGGGGAGGGGGGGTTGCTTGTGGTCCTGGTTGGGGAGGGGGGTTGCTTGTGGTCCTGGTTGGGGAGGGGGGGTTGCTTGTGGTCCTGGTTGGGGAGGGGGCGGTTGCTTGTGGTTCTGGTTGGGGGGGGTTGCTTGAGGTCCTGGTTGGGGAGGGGGGGTTGCTTGTGGTCCTGTTGTTGGGGGGGGTTGCTTGTGGTCCTGGTTGGGGAGGGGGGTTGCTTGTGGTCCTGGTTGGGAGGGGGGGTTGCTTGTGGTCCTGGTTGGGGAGGGGGGGTTGCTTGTGGTCCTGGTTGGGAGGGGGGGTTGCTGGTCCTGGTTGGGGAGGGGGGGTTGCTTGTGGTCCTGGTTGGGAGGGGGGGTTGCTTGTGGTCCTGGTTGGGGAGGGGGGTTGCTTGTGGTCCTGGTTGGGGAGGGGGGTTGCTTGTGGTCTGGTTGGGGAGGGGGGGGTTGCTTGTGGTCCTGGTTGGGGAGGGGGGGTTGCTTGTGGTCCTGGTTGGGGAGGGGGGGTTGCTTGTGGTCCTGGTTGGGGGAGGGGCGGTTGCTTGTGGTTCTGGTTGGGGAGGGGGGGGTTGCTTGTGGTCCTGGTTGGGAGGGGGGGGTTGCTTGTGGCCCTGGTTGGGGAGGGGGGGTTTTGCTTGTGGTCCTGGTTGGGGAGGGGGGGGTTGCTTGTGGTCCTGGTTGGGGAGGGGGGGGGGTTGCTTGTGGTCCTGGCTGGGGAGGGGGGGGGGTTGCTTGTGGTCCTGGTTGGGAGGGGGGTGTCGTTATTGGGCGGCTGGTGCCCGGGTTCCATCTCGGGTTACACGCACGGCTAGAGATGCCCCATATTTCAGGCGGAGGCTTCTAAGTCATGCAGGGCGCAGGGGGGGAGCCGGATACCTCGCAGCCGTATAGCTCGCTGAGCTGCTCCACGATCCACTCCTCCAGCGCCAGCCGCTTCCTCAGCTCCTTCCTGTCGTACTTCACAGTCACTTTTCCCTGCTGGTGCTTCCTCTGCGGCGGCTGCTGCGGCTTCTGCGCCGCCGCCACCACCACCTGCGGGGGGTCTTCCCGTGCCGCGGGGGCCGCCAGCGGGGTCTGGAAGAACACCCTGCCCCCGGCCGCAGGGCTGGGCTCCGTGCCGCTCACGGCTGACATCCCGGGGCTCCGCTCCTCCTCACCGGCTCCGCGAGCAGCACCGAGCGATCTCGCGTCTCCTCCGGCAGCCGCTCCGCTCCCTGGTTACCGTGTGACCGCGCTGAGCGCTACTTCCCGGCCAGCATCTCCGGCCTCCCGTCCAGGGCCGGTGTCAGCCCCGCTCTCCGGGCTCGATGATGCTCCGAGCTGTCTGGGCTTTCACCTCGCACCTGCTCCTGCACCTCCTCCTCCTCCTCCTCCTCCTCCCTCTGCTCCGCCGCTGCCGCTCTGCTTCCAGCAACAAGGGGGAGGCGCCTCCTCCCAAAAACCCGAGGGGAGGGGGGGGGCACGCCGGGCCCGTTTTTTCTTTCCTTGAAGCCCTATTCTAAGCGAGCCGCTACCGGTAACGAGTGGGGCCGTTATACTTCATGGGACAATGAATGGCTCTTCCTGTTACACGGTGGGCCTGAGGCAGAGGAGCGCGCTATGTGCGCCGGTGCTGCGTTGTGATGCTGCAACGGGGCCGGTCACACGCCTGTGCTCGCACGAAATGCTCGCGCAACAAGTGTCCGTTATCCAAGCCTCTCCGGCAAAGCGCTGGGACTCGCGGTAACGGAGCTGCAAAGCGCGATTCTCCACAGGAGGATTGAGCCTTGCAGCGCTGTGTGCGCTCAGCGAGGCGGCCAGACGGGCGTCGAGTGGAAGGAGCGTCTACTCTCACGGACTTTCCTTCCGCTCTCCAAAGACGCTCGTCTGACACTAGCCGTTTACTTTGCATAGGAAGCCATAACGGGCAGGCAGAGAGTAATGAGATATTCTCAGACTCTGCTCCTCCATGAGCAGCTATTAAAAAAAACACCTGCTCTGACTCTCTGGGCTTCAATGAGTTTGCAAAAGCAAAACGTCACTTACAAGGCCATTACTCATCCTTTGAGCATTTTGTTTGAATAACCCTGAAGGGGATAAAAAGAGAGAGAGGTGAAAAGCAGGAGAATGACCGGAGAATGGAAAATTCTAGGTCAAAATAGCCAAACCAGAAAAATTCTCCCTTTCATCTCACTTTCCAAATCGACTATTTTGACCTAGAATTTTCCATTCTCCAGTCATTCAACTGCTTTTCACCGCTCTCTGAATAACCCTGTTAGAGTGCCGACGTCGCATTGGTCGAGTCTTCCTCACTAGAATGCGGAGGATGTGTCCAGCACGTCACGGAAGTCCCAAGGCTCGGCACTGATCGTAGGCTGACATATTGGATGTCAGGCCTGCCTGTGGGACCCCCCTCCCCCACACCATCACACATCGGCTTGCTGTTGATTTGTGGGAATTACACTTGCACATTTCGCTTTGGACCGATTCAGGAAGCAGTCGAGATATTGTCGTTTTGGCAAATCCAATCAATCCGAAGTCTGAATTTCTGCCAATTTCAGAATTGAATTTGATAAAAGTTTAAACTTATCTGAATTATTCCGATTATAATAAGAAATATTCAGAATTAATTGGAATAGTAAAAAAAAAAGTATAACCATAGCCTAACCCAAAACCTAGCCCTAACCCTAATAATACAAAACACCAACCTAAGCCTAGCCCCAACCCTACAATAATTCTGCTGCAATATTATGCCTCATTATTACCCGTGCAAGCACAGAGGAGATGACGCAGTGCATAGTTACACAATTTTTCTGTGCGGAGAAGCATAGGTTATTTAGAGCAGCTTCTCTTGGTGATTGTAATGCGAGTTAGTCCCAAGCCCCGTTTTTGGAAAGATAACGACTGATCTTGCCTTAAAAATTATTTGGGAATATTCCCACTCTATTTCTTACAGGGTTATTTCCTACAGGGTTATTCGCCCCTTTCCTTCCTCGCACTTCGGGGCGATTCTAGTTCGCCGACCCTGTGGGGTATACAGCAAGCACCGCAGGGTCCCCATAGTGCAGGGAAAACTCACGGCAAACCCACCGAATACTCACCAAACACTCACCGAAAACCTGTAGAAACCTCCGCAAAAAGCACACCGGAAAAAGCCGACGAGCCGCCGAACACAGCACAGAGCAGCTGTCGGAAAAAGCCAACACACTGACAAACGGGTTGAAAAAAACCAAAAACCAGTACACTCGAAAGTTTAAAATTTGAAACGCTGTTTGCTAAAAAAACTACTGCAAAAATGCCTGAAATTTACATATAAGATCCAATGAATGATAATAAAAAGGTCCGTTACAGAAGAAGAAAAACTATTTAAAAAACGGAAAAAAAGTTTGCCAAAATAAATGCCAAAAAAAGCCTAAAAGATCCTAAGAAAAATCTATAAATAAAGAGACTCTTTACTGCAGAATTTTATAATGAACGGTTTATTAGATATTGAATTAAAACGGGATTATTTTTAACATTGAAGCCTATGGTATTCTCCTGAATAAACCTGCCGAATTAAACCACCGAATGGCAGGGCACTTCCCTGACATTTCTCTGCTGTTCGGTATTCTCTGAATAGATGAACCATTGCTTCTCTATGGGGGATTTCACTAGCCTCGAACAGGCACCGTACGTGCAGGCAATTCGCCAAAATGTGGCAAATTGCCTACCCTCTGAATGGCCCCGAAATGTCCCCGTACGCTGAATTTCAGTGTCCGTTTACATTTCGGACCTCTCTGAACAACCCCCTTACTATAATGATCTATTTGGCCAGCAGATGTCTCCATCTAATGCCAAAAGGAGGTTTTGTCAGTATTTAGAAAAAGTTTGTTATCTTTGATCCACTTATCTACCCAGAGCTGTATCTTGGCCTAGGCCGACAAGGCCTAGGCCTAGGGCGGCATTTTTAATGGGGCGGCAAAAAATGTCACCCTCTACACTAAAAAAGCCCCCCTGCCGCTCACTGGGACCCGCGGTTTCTAAGATCAAAAGGCCTCAGCTCCGGAAGCTTTCTCTCTCCAGCGCGCGCAGCTTCCATAAGTGCAGGAGCGAGCTGAAGGAGGGAAGTAGTGGGTTGCCATAGAGACGAGTCTCCGCTGGTGGGCGGAGCCTCGCTCATCATGGCAACACACACCCGGCAGCTGTGGGGTCTCTGGTAGGGGCGGGGGCCACAGACTATGGGGGACTCGATGGGGCACAGACCTTGCTTACTTTCAGGTCTGCTGCTGAAGCCACATGCACTCTGCACTGCAGCGCTGTGAGGAAGTGATCATATGACGTCACTTCCTCCTAGCGCTGCCTCCAGCATGATGATCATGCAGCTGCATGATCTCCACAGCAGGACCCATCCCCAGTTTCTAAGGTGAGGGGGGGGGTGTATGAAGTGAGTGTGGGGGGAGATTAAGTGAGTGTGGGTGGGAGATTAAATGAGAGTGGGGGTGAAACTAAATGAGTGGGTGGAGATGAAATGAGTGTGGGTGGGAGATTAAATGAGAGTGGGGTCAGATGAAATGAGTGTGGGTCACGGGTGGGAGATTAAATGAGAGTGGGGGAGATGAAATGAGTGTGGGGGGAGATTAAGTGAGTGTGGGTGGGAGATTAAATGAGAGTGGGGGTGAAACTAAATGAGTGGGGGAGATGAAATGAGTGTGGGTGGGAGATTAAATGAGAGTGGGGGAGATGAATTGAGTGTGGGGGAGATGAAATGAGTGTGGGGTGAAATTAAATGAGAATGGGGGAGATGAAATGAGTGTGGGTGGGAGATTAACCACTTCAATGCTAAGGACGCGCTCAGCGCGTCCTCAGCATTACCGCTGGTGTGCTGAGGACGCGCTGAGCGCGTCCTCAGTTTGGGGTCAGCGTTCGGCCGGGTTCCGGCCGATCGCTGGCCCCTCCGGTGCGGGCTGACATCCTGGATGTCAGCCCGGCATCCGGACCACCAGCCGCCATTATTAGGTGTCATCGCGGCGGCGCGATGACACCTAATTCAGGCGCCCCCCCCGCATGTGCGGAGGAGGCGCCTGAAAGGGAGGGGGGGAGGTCCTTCGGACCTCTCTCCTCCCGATCGGGGCACACAGGGGCTTAACCCAGGCATCATTTGGAAGGGCACAGCCTGCCCTTCCAAATGATGCCTGGCATTAACCCCTGGGGAGCTGGATCGCAAATCGGCGCTGAAAAAGCGCCGATTCGCGATCCTTCCCGGGAGCTGGCCGACATCTTGGATGTCGGCCAAGCTTCCGGGAACTCCCCCAGAGGACTGGCGTCATCGTGCGCAGCACGATGACGCCAGTCCTAGCGTTAACCCCTAACTGCCACCAGTGTGGAGATAGGGAGTTCCAATGAACTCCCTATCTCCCGATCCGTGGCAGCTAGGGGTTAAATTTTGATATCGTTGGATCGGCCAGAGCATGGCCGTTCCAACGATACCAAACATGAAAGTTAAAAAATTTGTAAAAAAAAATAAATAAATTAAAAATAAAAATAAAAAAAAATTAAAAAAAAAATTAAAAAAAAAAATAAACACATTTTTTTTATTTTTTTTGGTTTGTTAGTGTAGCAATATTGTCCCATTTCAATTATAATGTGAACAATGATGCTGCACTAACGATTTTTGTATGCGGTGCGTTTGTTAAAAATAGTGTAATTTTCCCCAAAAAAAAATGTAACGAGACCCCATCTCTAATTTTTTTTAACAAGCGCACCCCATACAAAATATAACCGCAATTGCTCGCATGTTAAAATGTGGAAAAAAACACTTTACACATTGTAAATTATTAAAAATTCATATTTTATTGAATTTTTTGTTATAATATACAGACATGACATAACGTATACATATAATAATGACATATTATGAATCTACCGAGTCTGACGGAAAGAACGATATATAATATGTCGGTGTCATATACTAAAATAAGCCTTAAAAACACGTTTAAACATGATGCGCAAAACAGGTAAAAAATGACCTCAGCACAGGGGCGGGAAAAGCCTCAGCAGCGAAAGGGTTAAATGAAAGTGGGGGGAGATGAATTGAGTGTGGGGGAGATGAAATGAGTGTGGGGTGAAATTAAATGAGAATGGGGGAGATGAAATGAGTGTGGGTGGGAGATTAAATGAGAGTGGGGAGATCAAATGAGTGTGGGGGATGAAATTAAATGAGAGTGGGTGGGAGATTAAATGAGAGTGGGGAGATCAAATGAGTGTGGGAATGAAATTAAATGAGTGGGGGAGATGAATGAGTGTGGGGGAGATGAATTGAGTGGGGAGATGAATTGAGTGAGGGGTGGAGATGAAATGAGTGTGGGGGGAGATGAAATGAGTGTGGGGGATGAAATTAAATGAGTGGGGGAGATGAATTGAGTGTGGGGGAGATGAATTGAGTGTGGGGGGGAGATCAAATGAGTGTGGGGGATGAAATTAAATGAGAGTGGGTGGGAGATTAAATGAGAGTGAGGGGAGATCAAAATGAGTGGGGGGGAATGAAATTAAATGAGTGGGGGAGATGAATTGAGTTGGGGGAGATGAAATGAGTGTGGGGGAGATGAAATGAGTGTGGGATGAAATTAAATGAGTGGGGGAGATGAAATGAGAGTGGGGGGATGAAATTAAATGAAAGTGGGGGAGATGAAATTAAATGAGAGTGGGTGGGAGATTAAATGAGAGTGGGGGAGATTAAATGAGTGTGGGGGGAGATTGAATTGAGTGTGGGGGAGATGAATTGAGTGGGGGAGATGAAATGAGTGTTGTGGTGAAATTAAATGAGAGTGGGGGAGATGAATTGTGTGGGGGGAGATGAAATGAAGTGAGTGTGGGGGGTATGAAGTGAGTGTGGGGGGTATGAAGTGAGTGTGTGGAGATGAATTGAGTGTGGGGAGATGAATTGAGTGTGGGGGAGATGAAATGAGTGTGGGGGATGAAATTAAATGAGAGTGGGGGAGATGAAATGAGTGTGGGGTGAAATTAAATGAGACTGGGCGAGATGAATTGTGTGGGGGAGATGAATTGAGTGAGGGGTGGAGATGAAATGAGTGTGGGGGGAGATGAAATGAGTGGGGGGATGAAATTAAATGAGTGGGGGAGATGAATTGAGTGTGGGGAGATGAATTGAGTGTGGGGGGGAGATCAAATGAGTGTGGGGGGATGAAATTAAATGAGAGTGGGTGGGAGATTAAATGAGAGTGAGGGGAGATCAAATGAGTGTGCGGGGAATGAAATTAAATGAGTGGGGGAGATGAATTGAGTGTGGGGGAGATGAAATGAGTGTGGGGGGATGAAATGAAATGAGTGGGGGAGATGAATTGAGTGTGGGGGAGATGAATTGAGTGTGGGGGGGAGATGAAATGAGTGTGGGGGATGAAATGAAATGAAAGTGGGGGAGATGAAATTAAATGAGAGTGGGTGGGAGATTAAATGAGAGTGGGGGAGATTAAATGAGTGTGGGGGGAGATTGAATTGAGTGTGGGGGAGATGAATTGAGTGTGGGGAGATGAATTGAGTGTGGGGGAGATGAAATGAGTGTGGGATGAAATTAAATGAGAGAGGGGGAGATGAATTGTGTGGGGGAGATGAAATGAAGTGAGTGTGGGGGGTATGAAGTGAGTGTGGGGGTATGAAGTGAGGTGTGGGGGGGTATTGAAGTGAGTGTGGGGGGTATGACGTGAGTGTGGGGGGGTATGAAGTGAGTGGGGTATGAAGTGAGTGTGGGGGTATGAAGTGAGTGTGAGGGGAGATGAAATGAGTGTGGGGGAAATGAAATAAAATGAGTGGTGAGTGGGGGGGTATGAAATTAAATGAGTGTATGGGGGTATGAAATACGACACATTACTGTTGGTTTTATTGCTGTGGAGCTCTGTGATACACTCATACACACTGCACATTACTGTGGGTTTTATTGCTGTGGAGCTCTGCTACGCTCATACACAGCGCACATTACTGAGTTTTATTGCTGTGGAGCTCTATGATAAGCTCATACACACTGCACATTACTGTGAGTTTTATTGCTGTGGATTCTGTGATACGCTCATACTCAGCGCACATTACTGTGGGTTTTATTGCTGTACAGCTCTGTGATACGCTCATACACACCGCACATTACTGTGGGTTTTATTGCTTTGGAGCTCTGTGGCTACGCTCATACCAAATTTGGTAAATGGCTATACACCTTCAATATATGGGTCATTTGATATATATATTGTATACTTGTGTCTGGCAATTGGCCAGAAGGGCTAATTTATTGGACTGTGGTCCTGTGCTATGAATATGCTTTATGACTGCTGAATTGTGGCATCTGCTGGATGGCACTACATCCATCATTTGGTCTGCAGAGGAAAACCTGGGCCCTTCTATTGTTAAAAATAATTTTTGGCTAAATAGCCAGTGGCTAGCTTCTCTGTATACTCTCCTCATTGTTATGAGGGTGCACTATTCAGACAATGCCTTATTTACTCCCTACTTTTCATTTATGTTTTTTAATAGTGTGTTTTACCTTTCTGATATTGTCTGACGTCTAAGTAATAAATTCATTGTGTTGTTTGTGGACGCATATCACCCCCCCCCCCTTTAGCACTCTATACCCACCTTAGTGTTGTGTTGGGTTGTTACGTGTTTGTTCTCAATTATTCAGTAGGGTTAGGTCCTTGTGATTGTGTGGTCAGTGCACCATCTAGCGTTCCTTTTGTGCCTGCTATTGTTTTTTTTTTTTTTTACTTGACACGCGTGGTTGATCTTTGTATAAATGGTTTAATTTGCACATTTCATAATTTTATTTGATAATCTCTTAAAATAATAGATACAACATTTGGAAAGATATACAAGTAGGCACTTGGTATCCCCTTTTTTAATATACAGAGAGGAAGAGGCGGAGCTCTAAGAGGAAAGGGTGGGGCCTAAAGAGGAAGGGTGGGGTTTAATGAGGAAGAGGTTTGACTTTGACAGGCAGGGGTGTGTCAAATATAAATTAGGGGGTGCACGAGTTTAGTCGGGCCTAGGGAAGCACAAAACCTAAATACACCACTGTATCTACCTCTGAATTGTTCTTGCAGCACGGCCTCCAGCTGTGGGAGATCTGGTTTGCTGGTATAGATTATGGTGTTGTCAGGGATTATTATTCAATAAAAAATTTATACGAGACACAAATATCAATCGTTTATATTTCCTGGAATTTCTCCTAAATTCTTTTAATTGTCTGAGGTTTTGCTTTGAAGAATACACTAATCAATAATCGGATAAAAATATATATATATTTATTACGTATACAAAAAAGTTTCAAATCTCATATCATAAACAAAAATTTATAAACCACAAAATCCATCAGCACATAGAAACTAGCTTCCCAATATATGTATCTCGTGTTAGTAACTGCATATATGATTAATATCATTTACCTTATCAGTTGGTAACTATACACAAATGGTTAATAAACATTTCTGCTTAACGAAACATGTATTTCCCAGCAAACCAATGTTTAACAAGCTAGATCTTGTAGAGATATATGTATCTCTCTATGCTACGTGGATCAACAAAAGATGAGCTATCACTTATTCTATTTTTAGAATGAGAAGTAATAAAAACTTATTTAGTGAATCCTCCCCTAATATCGAGAATTAAACTTCTAATCTTCTGCTTTTTATATTGTAGTTATATAATTCCTTGCTTATTAATTTCAATCACAGTAATTTCCAAATTCAATATATATATTTGGATATCATCTTTGCAATAGTGTCTTTAGGATAAATCCTTCTATCCGATTCTTCTTCATATCTCTATTAGGGATGAGTGGTTCGGGTTCGGACAGTTCGGAGTTCGGCCCGAACTTAGCCTGTTCGGGTAGATCGCGAACTCCGAACATTTCCAGGTGTTCGGCGCATGTTCGAGTCCACAATGCATCACAATGGCCCACAATGCATTTTCCCACTGGCCTGAAGCTCGTAATTGGCTACAGCCTTGCACCTGACCACAGGTCTGGTGCAAGACAGGTTCAACAGTATGCCAATCACCGCTCAGAGTCCTGATTGGGCAAATTTTGCCCAATCATGGGCTCACAGAGCTAAGTCCCGCAGCACACTATATAACGTTTCCACGTGCCGATTCTGCACGCATTTCAGAGGAGATTGTTGTGTGTTGTTACTGACGGGCTGCCACGCTACTGGGGGGGTCTGGGGGGGGTCTCATTTCTACAAAATATCAGGGAATTGATATGTGTGTCTTGTCACTGTGCCAGCAAGTTTTTTTGGGGTCACTAATTTCTTTAAAACATTTGTGAATTGAGGTGATGTGTGTCTTGTCACACAGCCAGTACCACGCAGTATTTTGGGGCTCCCTAATTTCTACAAAACATTTGTGAATTGAGGTGATCTGTGTCTTGTCACACAGCCAGTACCACGCAGTATTTTGGGGCTCCCTAATTTCTACAAAACATTTGTGAATTGAGGTGATCTGTGTCTTGTCACACAGCCAGTACCACGCAGTATTTTTGGGGTCACTAATTTCTACAAAATATTTGGGAATTGTTATAATCCGTGTGTTCTCACTGGCTGCCACCCTTCAAGGGGTCTCACTGATTTATAGGAGGTTTCACTGCCACCCATCAAAGGGTCTCACTGATTTATAGGAGGTTTCACTGCCACCCATCAAAGGGTCTCACTGATTATAGGAGGTTTCACTGCCACCCATCAAGGGTCTCACTGATTTATAAGAGGTTTCACTGCCACCCATCAAAGGGTCTCACTGATTTATAAGAGGTTTCACTGCCACCCATCAAAGGGTCTCACTGATTTATAAGAGGTTTCACTGCCACCCATCAAAGGGTCTCACTGATTTATAAGAGGTTTCACTGCCACCCATCAAAGGGTCTCACTGATTTATAAGAGGTTTCACTGCCACCCATCAAAGGGTCTCACTAATTTATAGGAGGTTTCACTGCCACCCATCAAAGGGTCTCACTGATTTATAAGAGGTTTCACTGCACCCATCAAAGGGTCTCACTGATTTATAGGAGGTTTCACTGCCACCCATCAAAGGGTCTCACTGATTTATAGGAGGTTTCACTGCCACCCATCAAAGGGTCTCACTGATTTATAAGAGGTTTCACTGCCACCCATCAAAGGGTCTCACTAATTTATAGGAGGTTTCACTGCCACCCATCAAAGGGTCTCACTGATTTATAGGAGGTTTCACTGCCACCCATCAAAGGGTCTCACTGATTTATAGGAGGTTTCACTGCCACCCATCAAAGGGTCTCACTGATTTATAGGAGGTTTCACTGCCACCCATCAAAGGGTCTCACTGATTTATAAGAGGTTTCACTGCCACCCATCAAAGGGTCTCTCGCTGATTTATAAGAGGTTTCACTGCCACCCATCAAAGGGTCTCACTAATTTATAGGAGGTTTCACTGCCACCCATCAAAGGGTCTCACTGATTTATAAGAGGTTTCACTGCCACCCATCAAAGGGTCTCACTGATTTATAAGAGGTTTCACTGCCACCCATCAAAGGTCTCAATAATTTATAGGAGGTTTCACTGCCACCCATCAAAGGGTCTCACTGATTTATAGGAGGTTTCACTGCCACCCATCAAAGGGTCTCACTGATTTATAGGAGGTTTCACTGCCACCCATCAAAGGGTCTCACTGATTTATAAGAGGTTTCACTGCCACCCAACAAAGGGTCTCACTAATTTATAGGAGGTTTCACTGCCACCCAGCAAAGGGTCTCACTGATTTATAGGAGGTTTCACTGCCACCCATCAAAGGGTCTCACTGATTTATAGGAGGTTTCACTGCCACCCATCAAAGGGTCTCACTGATTTATAGGAGGTTTCACTGCCACCCATCAAAGGGTCTCACTGGTTTATAGGAGGTTTCACTGCCACCCATCAAAGGGTCTCACTGGTTTATAGGAGGTTTCACTGCCACCCATCAAAGGGTCTCACTGATTTATAAGAGGTTTCACTGCCCCCCATTAAAGGGTCTCACTGATTTATAGGAGGTTTCACTGCCACCCATCAAAGGGTCTCACTGATTTATACCAGAGTTCTGTAAATCTTTAATCTTTATACCAGAGTTGAATCAGAGTTCTGTATATATTTAATCTATATATCACTCACCATGTCTGAAAGAACAAAAAGGACAGGCAGATGCTCCCAGACACAGATAAGAGGGCAAGCAGCCCCTGTGTCGGGAGGCTGTGCCTCTGGTCGTGGTGGACGTGGTGCATCCTCTGCAGGGGCACGCTTGTCCTTTATAACTGGTGCTGGCCGTCTTCTTAACCTGCAGCAACATACAGAGGATTTGGTGGATTGGCTAGCCAGGCCATCCTCATCCTCCGAGTCCTCTGCCAGCCAGGCTTCTAGTGCTTTACAGTCCACCTCAGCTGCCAAAGCATCTAATGCAGCCTCCATGTCCACAGCTACTCCTGCCGTAGCCTCGCTATCACACACGGAGGAGTCAGCTGAATTGTTTGTCTACAATGACAGTGACATGCTGCTTGAGGATGCGCAGCAACTACAGTGCTCTGATTCAATCTCTGAGGTTGAGCAAGGGAATATAATCAACCTAGAGGAAGGGGGTGCCAGCGATGACACACAAATAACTGGCACTCATGTTGCCCCAGCAGCTGCAGCATACTGCCAAGTTGGCTCCAGTGACGAGGAGATAGGGGGTGAAGATGACATTGATGATGAGGTCACTGACTCCACCTGGGTGCCAGATCGAACTGAGGAATCAAGTGAGGAGGAGGGGGAGGAGGAGGAGGAGGCACAGCAAACACGAGGCACAACATCCTCTGTGACCAACCATAGCACTAGCCAGACCAAGGCATCAGATGTCAGAGCTGCTCCGGTGCAGAGCGCTGTTGTCTCAAAGAACACATGCAGGAACTCTGCTGTCTGGGAGTTCTTTAAGAAATGTGCTGCAGACCCCACCATTGCTATTTGTAATCTATGTCAGAGGAGGCTGACGTGTGGGATAAACACTGGACACTTGGGTGCCACGTGCTTGAGGTGACATATGACCACCCGCCACGCATCCCGTTGGCGCAAAACTTTGCGTAGGTCCTCCTCCTCATCTGTCTCTACCCACACTGTATGTCCTGCCATGTCATTGCCTACAACCTCCACTGACAGGGATGATGCTACAGTAATGTATGTACCAGGTCCCTCCTCACAATGTGACATCCTCCCAGCAGCTGAAGATTTACGCAGTCAGATTACGTTGCCGCAGCTGCTGCAGCGTAAGAAAAAAATATAGTCCCAACCATCCCCAAGCACAGCGTCTAAATGCCAGCTTAGCAAAATTACTCGCATTGCAGCTGCTGCCTTTCCAGCTGGTGGACTCTGCTCCCTTCCGTGAATTTGCTGAATGTGCTGTACCACAGTGGCAGGTTCCAAAATGCCATTACTTTTCACAGAAGGCCATTCCAGCACTATACCAGCACGTGGAAGACAATGTTATCCAGTCATTGGGAAAGGCAGTCAGCAACAAGGTGCATGTGACTTTAGACATGTGGTCCAGCAAGCATGGACAGGGTCGTTACATTTCCTTCACGGTACACTGGGTAACTCTGATTGCAGCTGGGAGGGATCCAAGACGGGGCTCTGTGCTGGAGCTTGTTCATCCACCACGCCTCCAGAAAGCTGCTTGTATGAGGTCTGTCTGCTCCACCACCACCTCTCCCTCTTCCTCCTCCTCCTTCTCTGTCTCTGGCGAAGTGGCAGTTAAACCGACGCCTGACAGGGTCTACGCAATGGCTCAAGCAAAAAGAAGCTATACTGTGCTTGAGCTGGTTTGTTTAGGGGACAGGAGCCACACCGGGCCAGAAATTCTGTCAGCTCTGCAGGGCCAGGTGCAGAGATAGTTAACACCACGCCAGCTTGAGCTGGGAATGATCGTCTGTGATAATGGCAGCAACTTCTCTCCGCCCTACGCAAGGGTAAATTGACGCATGTACCATGCCTAGCACACGTCCTAAATCTAGTGGTACAGCGTTTCCTAACCAAGTACCCAGAGCTGCCAGAGCTTCTCAGCCAGGCCAGAAAAGTCTGCAGCCACTTCAGACGGTCATTCCCAGCAAGCGTTCGCCTGGCAGAAATTCAAAGAGAATTCCACCTTCCCACAACCGTCTGATCTGTGACATGCCCACCAGGTGGAACTCGACATTAGCAATGCTGCAGCGTCTGCACAAGCAGCAGAGGGCCATCAACGAGTACCTGTGTGAGTATGGCACAAGGACAGGTTCAGGTCAACTTGGTTCCCCCCCCCCGCAGTGGCTGATGATCAAGGATGCATGCACTGTACTGTCACCATTTGAGGAGGCAACGAGGATGGTGAGCAGGGACAGTGCATGCATCAGTGACACAATTCCTTTAGTGTTCCTGCTGGAGCACACTCTGCGGGGAATTATAGATGTGGCTCTAGAGGCAGAGCAGCGGGAGGAAGAGGAGGCCTTCCCTAGCTCTGAAGGCCCCAGTCTTTCCGCAGACAGCATTCCAGCGGGTCCTACTCAGATCAGACAGGAGGAGGAAGAGGAGGAATATTTAAGTAGTGGGGGCATTGAAGGTAGGGATTCCTCAAGAGAGGGTTTCGTGTGCCCAGAAACAGAAGGGCTAGTGCGTGGCTGGGAGGAGGAAGTGCACGATACGGTCATCCTCATTGACCAGGAAGACTCGGAAGCTAATGCCACCTCCAACCTACGCTGCATGGGCTCCCTAATAATGCAAAGCCTGCTAAAGGACCCCAGGATTCGTGCTATCAAGGAGAGGGATCATTACTGGTTGGCAACCCTTCTCGATCCACGATACAAGGGTAAAGTTGCAGAGCTCATCCTGCCCGCACAGAGGGAGCACAGGATGAAAAAACTTGAGGACGCTCTAAAGCGACACTTGTGTAACACCTTTCCAGGCACTGGTAGATTACCAAGTGCTGACACAAGTGCTTCTGAGGTTGCGGATGATCAGAGGAATAGTGGTGAAGGCCAGGGCTGCTTGACTGATGCATTTTTAATTTTTTTTAGAGCGAAAACCAATCAGACCTCATCTGTTGGCTACTAAATTAAGCAGCTACAAAACTGTAAATAATCAGATAATTGTTTTTCTCGTTATCAAAACCCACATAACAAACACTCAAAAAGTGTAGAGAAAGATCTAAAAGTCAGTCAAGCAGAACTAATTCATAAAGCCGGCACCCTCTCTGCACATGCAAGTGGTTATGTCTGTCATTGCATAACCAGGTTTTGGCCACGAGACTGCACTATGGCATTAGAAGAGAACAGTTCAGCTTACAGAGATTCAGCTTGAAGCTAATTAATTAAGTAAACTCCCAAAAGAACATCATTGGGACTCTAAGGCAGCGCAACACAAAGTAGTGGCGGGTCACACACCCATAGAGCATTTAATAATTGCAGTCTAGGAGATAATTATTGTTTAATTAACAACTACATTTAAAAATACACCAACAGAAACAGAGAGTGTGTGTGTGACAAGCACTAAAGTGCAAAATATTAATCTTGTAAACAATGGTGCTGCTATAATAGGAGCGTGTCTATAATCCTCAAACAAGCACAGTGTAAAACACTAAAAACCAAACGAATCTCCCAGCGCACCCATCAACATGATAAATGCTTGAAAAAGTGTTTCTTATTTATGCATACATCTATCATGCAACCCTTTTGGTGTTTCGTGACAAAATAATAAAGATACTTATCTTATATACAAATCTTGACTCTCTTCTTTCTTTTGACCCACAAGCCATTAGCGTGCAGATCCACACATATCCAATAGCATCCCAAAGGAAAGGGAGAGCAATAGCTGCGTAGTACCGTTAATTTTATATGATCCCCCACTGAATATCTCCCTAAATAACACTCAGTAAGGAGCCCAAAATAAATGCCTCACTTTTAACATTTTAAACGGCTGGGTGGAGTAGAGGTAACATCACTGCCCTGCATGGAGAGAGCCTGTGGAGACATGGGTTCGATCCCAGCGAGCAACCTCTCCAGTAAGTGTCCTTGGGCAAGACACCTAACGGTACATACTCGCCACCCAGGACATACTTGTAAACGAGAGAAATCTCAATGTATCCTTCCTGCTAAAATCCTTTCTCAATAAAAAAAAAATAGGGGTAGTCTATCTTCTCTTTTCCTTGAGCACTCGTTCAAGCGCTGCATCCAAAAACAAGAGCAGAAAGGACAAGAAGAGATTCATTTGCAAGATATCTGTTCATAAAGTTTTCAAAGCAATATTTAAACGCTCTCTCATGGACCTTAATGATGATTTTTGGAGCCTCCAATGGCTCAATTTCCACGCATTTGGCACTCAAGGCTGTGCCCCACCAACACCCATATGCTGTCTTGCGGTTATTGGTGGTTGCAGTGTAACCAGAATCTGACAGGTTCACTTTCAGGACGTCGCCGGATCGGACACAAGCAAGGATTGTCTGAACACGAGTCTCTTCAGGAAAGGCAAACTTGTGTCGTCACACAAATGCTCACACAGGATTGAATCGCAAAGAGTGAGCCCCGTCTCCCCCCCGACCAGGGGTCTTATACCCCAAAATACGTAATTGGGTACATCCCAATTAGTCCACCTCCCGATGACACTTTATTCCACCCCACGTGGGTTAATACCTCCCCTCGTTAGTACAAAGAAATTCCATACATTGGTAATAAATTGGCAAATGTCATGTTAGTCTGACAATCTGTGATTTGCTGCTTCACTCGATCTGGGCCGTGCCCACCTCCCTAAAGGCTGTGTTTGTTTGTTATAGATTAGAGCATGGCCTGGTTTCTACGCTCTCTTTGTTTTACTGCTGGTCTATGTGACCTTGTAGTATCCATTCGTCTTTCCTGTCTTTCCGTGCCAAGAGCTGGCCGGATTCTTCCTCATTTTATTGCTAGTTCTCCTAATCAACCACATTCCTAAGATTCTATGTAAGCTTCGTTTCTAACCTCTACAAAAGTCTACTCTAGTTATTTGCAAGTGAACCAATATTCTGAACAAGATGGCCGCTTGGCTCATAATAGCGACCATCTTCCAGCCTGATTCCACTTCATTCCCCCCTTGGCTCAAGCCTCAGGTTCTTTTCCTGATGCTTGTAGCCATCACACCCCGCTATTCTGAAACTCCTCATACTTTTGGGGACCCACTCCCGTTGGGAACATATCATGTGGAATTATCAGTGGTATCTTTTGTGTGGGCGTCAGTGCTGCCTTGCACAGTTGCCATAGGCATAGCCCTATGCGGTATATCAGTATCCCTATGATCAAGACCACCACTATCATCAGTATCATGGATCCAATCTGTGAAATAAATTTCAAGATGGATCCGAACCATTCTCCGACTGCTCCGAACCCACGGAGTGGATTCCAGCCCTCGGCAGCGATTCTTCTTGCTGCGCCCTGCAACTGTGCTACCTTCTCTTGGTGATCTTGAATTACCTGGTAATAGTCCGGGACTTCATGTGAGGCGTTCTTAATGAAGGTGCAACATTCATAATGCATTGTCATTTCACACAGTCCATTCAGAGCCGCACTGATTTGCTCGAGCGCCATATCATGTATCATCTGCAATTTTCGTATCTCACGCATCTCCAGATTCAGCAGCTGGATATCCATACTAGTTTTATTCAGAATTTCATCCATCAGATTGACATAACTATTCAGTCTCACCATCATCTCTCGTCCCCATCCAGTCCACACTGGCAACCATGACCATATTCGATCCATCTTTGCAAACAACTCTCTTTTTGGTCTTTCAAACATCAGTGGGTACCTAGGGTGGAGTTCTGTGTCTGTATTAGTGTCTTCTCCCCTTACTCTCTGGATTGGGACCAACTTGGCCAAATAACACATCCCCGTTATTGTTGGTGGTACCCACGTGTAACACACTTTCCCACAACACACCTGGTACCCCCCTCTAACATGAATGGAGACAAATGTAGTGTTCCCTTCGCTACTTCTATCATCAGTCGTCTCATTCGTCTTGTCGTATCCAGAACACCTTGCTTTCCATCAGTCACTCCCGCAATCACTGCCTCCTGTTCACTCGTGAGCTTTCTACATTGTATATATAGAAAATTTGCCTGCTCTTTTGTATCGATCGTGTAAATGTATGATGTCCAGTTAAACTTGCTTGAGTAACACCCGCCATCCTCCTTATGTGTGTCTTTATCTGGTCCTATTTGGAAACACCACTCTGGGGGGTATACATGCCCTATTATAGGGTATCCGGGACTGTATACCTCTGGTGCTTGCCTGGTTGCATCAAAAGAGTGTATTGTGATATTCCCTGATGCAAACATACTCAGATTCATTGGAACAGAAGCGAATGGAACATGGATTGTCTCTGGGTGCATCCTGCTACACACCCAGCACGCAGTTTGCCCAGACTTTTTGGCATAGTCATATTTGAATTGCACAATTAAATGTCCTCTTGGCAAAATCTCAGATGTCGCTTCTCGTTTCTGTCTCCACATGGTACGGTTTTCCATCACCTTGTGCGTACCATTCCAGATATGGGAAATATCCACTTTCCCAGCGGTACTTGGACAATTGGGGCATGCTCCACGTGAGAGTCCATAAATCAGATTAGCAAAATACAAGATCAGTATCACAAATGCCCCGAGTGTCAAAATCCTTGGGCAATTCTTTTTGCGGTCACATAAACCCAATCCCTCCCCACCGGAATTGCAAAAGTAAAAACCACTTCCGGATGATCAAGGGTGGGGGCCGAGCCCCTAAAAAACACCCTTGGGGTATCCCCGGTTGGTGGGTGGTCAGGACCTGTGCCCATCAAGACACCCACTTGTGGAACCTCTTGGTTGTCTGGGTTTGGATCATTTACGTGCTCATGGCTGTGGTCTTTGTCAGCTTCAGCCTCAGCGGATTGGTCTCGTTGGTGATGACCTTCCATACTGGTTCAGGACTGGCTGCAGCTGCTTTTACTCTGGAGTGATGTATCCATGGGACCACCTCGGCAACCTTTACTGCTGTAGAGGTTGATAACAGGACAAGGTAAGGACCTCTCCACTTTGGACCCAGTGGATAATTTTTCCACTCCTTTACCCATACTGAATCACCTGGACAGTGCTTATGCAGTGGGGGATATAGAAAATGAGGTATGTTATCTCCCACCCAAGTATTCAATTTCTGCATTGATTTCCCCAATAACACAACCTGATCATTTAGTTTCTCCCAATGCCCGAAGGTCCCCCCTTAGTCCATTAATCAGAGGGGTAGGCCGCCCGAACATAAGTTCGTACGGACTTAGCTTCAATTGGGGGGTTGGTCTGCACCTAATGTGCAAGAGGACTATCGGCAGCACATCCAACCAGCCTAGCGACGTCTCTTGGCACAATTTGGACATCAGAGTCTTTAGGGTACGGTTCATTCTCTCGACTTTTCCCGAGCTTTGGGGCCTGTAGGCAGTATGTAGCTTCCAGGTGATGCCCAACAGGCGGGCAAGCTGTTGCAAACAGTTCTGTATAAATGCAGGGCCATTGTCTGACCCTATTTCGAGGGGAAGTCCATAGCGTGGTATTATTTCCTTCATCAGACTCTTCACCACTTCCGCAGTCTTTTCAGTTATTGTTGGGAAAGCTTCCACCCATCCTGTCAGGGTGCACACCATTACCAGTAGGTATTTATATCCTTTGCAGGGTGGTAGCACTGTAAAGTCTATTTGTAGCAATGCCATTGGGGATAGCCCGATCGGCTGTTTCCCTGGAGGTTGAGATGGGCCTGTTCTTGGGTTGTTTTTGGCGCATGTCACGCACTGCTGGCCTATTGCCTTACAGATTGCTGATAATCCTGGTACGTAGAAATGTGGTTCCAATTGCTGTTCCATCATTTCTCTTCCTCCATGGGTGCTCGCATGGAATGCTCTAACAATTTCAGGAGCCAATGTTGCGGGGAGGACTATCTGTCCATTCTTCAACTGGAACCATCCATCTTCTCCATATTCACCTGGTTCTTCTGACAGCCATTTCTTTTCTTTTTCTGAGTACACAGGTGTCCATTCGCTCAGTGGCGCCGGTAGGAGTGCAGCCACCACTGGTTTTACTTTGTATCGTCCCAGTTCTCCATGGTTTCCCCAGACGAATTCCTCCTTTGGAAAATAATAGCGCCATGCAAAGAACAGTAGATCCTGTCTGTCTTGTGTATCTCTTACTGCTGGTATGAAAAAGTCCATTGCACTTTTCTTCATTCTTGGCAGTCTGTTCTTGATAAGGATCTCCTTGAGGAAGAACCTCACCAACGGGGCTTGGTATTCTTCTGCTCCCAATTCTCCCAAACTTTGCAGTATTCGTGTAATCCGCAGATTATTATGAGTGTTGATTGTCAGATTTTCAAAACGTGAGGCAAAATTTTCTGCTCGTTCAACTTCGGTTACTTTTGTGTCTTCTCCACACTCCCCCATTATTTTTACGCCGAAGAACTTCAGCATCATTTTGTATGCTTTACGTAGTCTTTGCTGAATTTCTGAGGTGTTAATCATTAGACGTGTCTCTTGAGGATTCAGAGGAGTGGAATAGAAATTTCGGCCTTGACATCGGGTTGGAAATAGCCATTGGATGTAATCATGATTGAGTTCTAGTAGGTCGAAATCATCTTGCCATTTGTGCAGTATTGTTTCAATGAATTCGCCTTTGGGTTCAAATTTCCTCCAATTCATATAGAATTCGTAGTTTGGCATGGGAGGCTGGGGCTCTTGCTTGCAGAGTAGAACCTTGGCTTGTTCAGTTAGTATTGGTTTTGCAGCTGCTTTTGCAGCTTGGTCAGCGCGTCTGTTGCCTTTCGGGATTTCATCATGGCCCTTTTGGTGGCCTCGGCAGTGCATGATGCTAACGGCGCTTGGTTTCCATACAGCTTCTAGGAGGGCCGCGATTTCAGCCGCATACTTGATTTGTTGTCCTGAAGAAGTAAGTAGGCCTCTTTCTTTGTAGAGTGCTCCATGTGCATGGACTGTCATGAAGGCATATTTGGAATCAGTGTAGATATTTACTCTCTTGCCTTCTGAGATTTCTGGAGCCCTGGTTAGGGCTGTTATTTCAGCCAATTGTGCAGATGTGTGGCCTGGCAGTGGATTTGCTTCGATAATTTCTTCTGCTGAGACTACTTCATAGCCGGAGACTTTCTTCCCATCATCCATGTAGCTGCTACCATCAGTAAATAGCTGTAGATCGTATTTGTCTAGGGGTACGTCTTTCAGATCTGGCCTGCTACTGAACACTTCTTCCATGACCTGGAGGCATTCGTGATCTGGATCCTCTTCACAGTCAGGCAGTAAAGTAGCAGGGTTCAAGGTAGCGATGAGGTCCAAATGAACCCGTGGGTTTTCACACATCATGGCTTGGTACTTCGTCATCCGGCTGTTGCTGAACCAGTAGCTTCCTTTCACATCCAGCAGGGCCTTGACAGCATGGGGCACCTTGACATGAAGAACCTGTCCAAGGGTCAGCTTGTCTGCTTCTGCTATCAGCATTGCGGTGGCTGCCACTGCTTTCAGGCATGGGGGTAGGCCACAAGCCACAGGGTTGAGTTGCTTGGAGAGATAGGCCACAGGCCTTAGCCAGGAGCCGAAACTCTGGATCAATACTCCTGTTGCTGTTTGGTTGTGTTCATGCACGTACAGCTGGAAGGGCTTGCTGTGATCTGGCAGTCCAGTGCAGGAGCCTCCATTAGCAGAGTTTTTAATTTCAGGAATGCTGCTGTTTGCTCTTCTTCCCAATGGAAGGGGTCTTGCTCTCCCCCCTTTGTGGCTTGATGAAGAGGCTTGGCAATATCTGCGAAGTTGGGGATCCACAGGCGGCAGAAGCCTGCAGCTCCCAGAAACTCACGGACTTGTCTTCTGGTCTTTGGCTGGGGTATTCGGCATACTGCTTCTTTTCTTTCAGCCCCCAATGCTCGTTTGGTACCTGTTAACTGGAAACCCAGGTATTTTACACTTTGTTTGCATATTTGTGCCTTCTTTCTAGAAACTCTGTAACCTGCTTGGCACAGTAGATGTAGCAAGGCTTTTGTGGCAGATAAACAGTCTTTTTCTGTGGGGGAAGCCAGTAATAAATCATCAACATATTGGAGTAACACGACTTTGTCTGGCTGAGCGTTGAAGGCGAGGAGATCTTGGCTGAGCGCGCACCCAAAAATTGTGGGCGAGTTTTTGAAACCTTGAGGGAGGCGTGTCCACGTCATTTGATGGCGCGCCCCCGTGGTGGACTCTTCCCACTGAAATGCAAAAAGGGTCTGGCTTGCTGGAGCCAGACGTATGCAAAAGAAAGCGTCTTTTAAATCAAGCACTGTGTAATATTTTGTATCTCCGGGAATCAATGCCAGCAAATTATATGGATTGGGAACCACAGGATGTATGGTTACTGTGGCCTCGTTGACAGCCCGTAAATCTTGAACAGGGCGGTACTCTTGTGTGCCCTCTTTTAGTACGGGCAAAAGGGGTGTGTTCCACGGTGACACGCAGAATTTTAATATGCCGTGATCTTTAAGTCTCTGTAAATGTGTCTGGATATTCTGCTTAGATTTTTGTGGGATATGATATTGTCTTAGAGCCACAGGCGTTGCACCGGGTCTTAATTCAACGTATACCGGGGGTATATTTACAGCGAGTCTGGGCGGGTTTTCTTCCGCCCATACCCCAGGGATTTGGAGGAGTAGTGCGTGCGGGTCCAGCGCAGCCGGCAGAGTAGGTGCTGTGCGCCATTCTTCCTCTCTCGGCATAATCACCGCGATTTTCACAGACTGGGGGTGTCTGCTAAATATCCTTTTCTTGCTTCTCGAAAATGTAGTGTGGGTGGGCATAATGTTGAACATGAATTTTTGTATATGTAACCGGAATCTGACAGGTTCACTGAACAGGAAATCCTGCTTGGCGCCTGCAGATGTCAGCTCACCTTCAACGGACGCCCAACCGACGGGATCACTTGCACCTGCAGTCAACCGCTACAGTGTTCAGCAGCCGTTGCCTATGCCGGAAAGGGCGATTATCCCAGACGAGCCCCCAAGAAATGTAACCGGAATCTGACAGGTTCACTTTCAGGACGTCGCCGGACCGGACACAAGTAAGGATTGTCTGAACACGAGTCTCTTCAGGAAAGGCAAACTTTATTGTGTCGTCACACAAATGCTCACACAGGATTGAATCGCAAAGAGTGAGCCCAGTCTCCCCCCCGACCAGGGGTCTTATACCCCAAAATACGTAATTAGGTACATCCCAATTAGCCCACCTCCCGATGACACTTTATTCCACCCCACGTGGGTTAATACCTCCCCTCGTTAGTACAAAGAAATTCCATACATTGGTAATAAATTGGCAAATGTCGTGTTAGTCTGACAATCTGTGATTTGCTGCTTCACTCGATCTGGGCCGTGCCCACCTCCCTAAAGGCTGTGTTTGTTTGTTATAGATTAGAGCACGGCCTGGTTTCTACGCTCTCTTTGTTTTACTGCGGGTCTATGTGACCTTGTAGTATCCATTCGTCTTTCCTGTCTTTCCGTGCCAAGAGCTGGCCGGATTCTTCCTCATTTTATTGCTAGTTCTCCTAATCAACCACATTCCTAAGATTCTATGTAAGCTTCGTTTCTAACATCTACAAAAATCTACTCTGGTTATTTGCAAGTGAACCAATATTCTGAACAAGATGGCCGCTTGGCTCATAATAGCGACCATCTTCCAGCCTGATTCCACTTCAGCAGCTCTTATCCTAGATTCCCAGCGACATCCAGCGCTACAAGATATATATATTCGCTGACAACCAGACGCTAGATAAAAAACTGAGGATCCAACTAGGGTGAGCATAATACTTAGCATCTTAATATATATTCTGAACACATTACGCTATGTGGATATTATTCCCTTTGTGTTCCATGTCCTGAGTGCCTACTCTTGAAAAGCAAGGCTAAGCCACCTTATATTTGGCTGAGTGAGCAGAAACTTGAGCTAGGACGTTTACGCTCCAGAACATGTGAGTGGTTTTCCTATCACTCAAATTGTGAATCTTTAATGTTCCTGGACTGGCAATATTGCGCTATGTAGCTTTTTTCTGTTCTGTCTCATTTGAAGGTGTAGCAGACACAGAGGAACCTACAGCGATTATATCAACAGAGAAATAGAAGTATTTGTTTTTCGTAGATTATTTTTGTTATTATTGTTATTATACATGTAAGTGTTTAACCAAATAATATATATTGTTGCGCCACAAGGATTATTTTCTCTTCCTCTATATAATACAATTATATTTTTTGTTTTGTATCTTGAACCAGATAACAAATGGAGAAAAAGCAAGGACCAAAACACTACAGCACATATGTGAGCACACCTTCAGAAACTTACTACATTGTATAACTCATACTGCCGTTTGTGCTACAATGTAACTACATGACCCACCATTGTGACATGTTAAAAGAGCTAAATTGATGAACAAAAAAAGTTGATCTGCACACTTAAAAACGCAGAGGTGCACTCCTAACACAAGGCTTCCCAAAAAGCCTCCAAGAATATGAAACAACAAAAGAAGATAAGGATGCACTCAAATAAACTCAATTTATTAATACAAAACCATAATAAAATATGACATATATAGTAATAGTAAACTTAACAAAGAAACATAAACACAACAAGGTATTAAACTCAAAATACTTCAATGTAATAAATAAAGCAACAATTACCCGGCACTATAGAAAACAGCAAGTATAGAGAGCGGAGCCAGGGATCCCAACGTTTCGACTCCCTTCATAAAGACGTTTAGTCGAAATGTTGGGATCCCTGGCTCCGCTCTCTATACTTGCTGTTTTCTATAGTGCAGGGTAATTGTTGCTTTATTTATTACATTGAAGTATTTTGAGTTTAATACCTTCTTGTGTTTATGTTTCTTTGTTAAGTTTACTATTACTATATATGTCATATTTTATTATGGTTTTGTATTAATAAATTGAGTTTATTTGAGTGCATCCTTATCTTCTTTTGTTGTTTCAAAGAGCTAAATTGGCCATCGCTGGAGTCTAAACGCACCCTTCACCTTTCCAACCTGGTGTTTAAGAGCTTTTCTGGGAAGCTGTCACCCTACCTGAATAGACTGCTTCCCTCAGCAGTTCCCTCATCCTATAACCTCCGATCCAGGACCAGCACCTTACTTGCAATACCGCAATACAAAAAGAAAGTGGCTCGAACCGCATTTTCCTACAGAGCACCGCAAATATGGAATATCCTCCCAGACGCCATCAAATCTTCCCCCAGTCTTAAGTCACTCAAGAGCTCCCTATTAACATACCTCAATAAGGAATGCACCTGTAAACATGTAACATAGTGACTATAATTGCTACATATTTATTTTCTGTTAATCTGTATATTTGTGTTGTTTTTTTTTAATATCTTCCATTGTATTACTTTGTATTTCTGTAACAACTGTAACATTTTAATAGTCTTAGATTAGAGGGGCAAAGGTTTAAAAGTAACATCAGAAAGCATTATTTTACTGAGAGGGTGGTGGATACATGGAACAGTCTTCCAGTTGAAGTGGTAGAGGCCAAAACAGTAATTGAATTTAAGCAGGCATGGGATAGGCATAAGGCTATCCTAAACAAAAGATAAATCCAGGTAAAGTATCCATGTAATTGGGCAGACTAGATGGGCCACTAGATGGGCCGAAAGGTTCTTATCTGCCGACATTTTTCTATGTTTCTATGTTTCTATGTTCTTGAACCCAGGACATACTTGAAAACGAGAGAAATCTCAATGTATCCTTCCTGGTAAAAATCCTTTATAAATAAATAAATAAATATCACCATATTAAACGACACAGTTTATTTAGTTTAACCTATAATGGGAGGTGCAGCAGATACAAGTGAGAAATGTAGGTCATCTTCAGGAAGGAAATGGAAAATATATATAGTAATGCAACTCCCAGAAGGACGTTCTAAGAATAAGTATAGGGAATTGTGACAAACTACAAAACAAGAAGGAGGGCATAATGGTTGGGGGTAAATACATCTGCAGAGAGAAGAAGACCTTTCATTTTATGAGAGCTTAATAAATTACCATTTAATAGATTGGATAAATGTATAAATAAATATATATATATTTAACTAAGTTTAAGATCTTACAAAGGTTCTGCGATGCCCCATGGTATTCCCTTCAAATGTTGCGGGGCACTCCACCGATCCCCTCAGATACCTCGGACCACGTGTTAATTAACTTTCTTGCCTCCACTTCCCGAGATACCCTAAATCAGCCATCCACCTCTGAGCTTTAACTGCTGACATATCGCCTTGACCCGTCGGTTCCGGTTTGGGATGTAACACTTTAATAAAAACCCGAAACTGTGATTTTGCATTGTTACAGATTGTAAATGATATGAAAAACGGTTACTCCTTTTCCTGTAATTTCATCTTGATCTGAGACAAATAAAAAATATGTTTTAAGATCTTACAAAGGGGCAATTAACTTGAAAGTCATTTTCTAGGGATCAATCACTTCATATCTGTATTTAAACACAGTTCCCTAGAAAAAAAAAGCACATGTAAAGGTACATTCTGGGCACCGTGACCACTTAATCTCAAATAAGTTGTCACGGTGAAAGGACACTCTACACAATTTCCCCCTTGTCCCTCACTGCTGTGACAGCCTTCCATAGTTCTGGACTGCCCTTGCCCAAAAACAACAGCACACAAATGAGTGTCCATCCTCACCCAGCTGTGATCTGTGATTGCCAAGACTTCTCATATCCTTTCCCTTATTAGAATTCTGGACACAGGTCAAAGACAAATAATCACATTATCTTTCTTTTTCTTTTACTCTGCCTAGCAACAGTTGAGGAAACAATGACATTGATCATTTTGTAGTATGTCCGTTTAAGCAATCAGACACGTTAAATGAAATAAAAAACAACAGAGATAAATTATATAGTTAAATTATTTTAATTAAAAATAAATGGTAGGCCGCTACCCCATTTCTCCCTATGAATGAGCCACCACCTCTCATTGGCTTTGTGTACATAAGCAACGCACATGGAAAGCATTACAACATACACAATGCATGTGTGACAGTGTGAGACAGACACTGGCTGGTAATTGTGAGGCATTTCTACATATTGAGCATCACATGATCTGCCTATTTCCGGTATTTCATTTTAATCGTATGCCAAGCAGTCCTGATATTGACAAAATGTATCATGTAAATCAGGGGTGTTCAACTCATATTTCAGGGGCCACTTCTGGTCCACTGGTCCCTTCAATGTGGCCAGTGAGCAAACACTAATATATATAGTTAGGGTTAAAAATTTCTGCCTGCATTTATTATGATGGGGGCATAAGCTGAAATGTGGCACTGAAATGGGGCATAAAATGAAGAGGGGCGTAAATTGAAGTGGCACGCATGCAATTAATTTGGGGCATGAAGTAAGGGGATAATAAAATACATATTCATATGAACTTATGTTTAACAGAATGAACCACATATTGGGGACAAAAATTACAGACTGTTATCTTGAGTGCTGCCTCCTATTAGATATCACATAACTAGTTCCTAACTTTGAATTAACATCATGGTCGATGGTATCACTATCTCCCCAATCAAACCAGGTTCGCTGTCTCTGAGTTATACTTGACTCTGCTCTTTCCTTCATCCCACCAGAGCCGGCCCGATGATGGAGCAGTGTGGAGCGACAGCTCCGAGCGGCAAAAAAAATCGATAGCGGCAAATTTTTGTGCCACTGCACCTTTTTTTAACAGCGCCGGCGGCAGCATCTAATTTGGAGGCCAGCGCATAGTGCAGTGAATAATGCCGGCAGACCAGGCCCACACGTATGCATCCACAGGGGCCAGGAAGCACGGGATTAAGATGCGTGTGAGCAGAGATCCTCAGGCTGCAGCAGCACATGATCGTCTCTCCTCCTGCCGGGCCAGGGACCAGCCACCAGGTATGTGCCTGCCCAGGGCCGGCATCAGATAGGTAGGGGGCGCAATTTCTGTGCTCCTTCCTGGAGCAATGAGGTCTGTTCTTCCATCGAGAACAGATTTCATTGTCTCACGCAGCGCTCCTGGCTTTTGACGAGTAGATAAGGTGCCAGGCAGCAGTTATGTTTAGCTGGGCTAACTTTCCCAGGTTTTGTTTGGGCAATTCTGGGAATCATTTGGTTGAGGGTGTCCTGCAGCATCAGATACAGATACGGCATGAGATCAGGAGACTTGGCAGACTGCAGCTACAGCCGAGAGCAAGGGATCCCGCCCCCTGTGTCTGCCTGCACATTCAGCCGTTTTCATAGAGGGTCTGGACAGGAGGACAGGGGAGTCATTTGGGACCTGCTCTACCTCTCACTTACATACTCATCTGTGGGGAGAGTTCTGTCCCTTCCACAAAGACTTCACAAACTTTGTATTGTTTTCGTTGTGCATCCTGACAGGGAGCTCAGTGATGTGTGGAGTGACAGCAGGGGAAAGGGGCTATGTGTATCAGTATGAGGTCTGTTTGTGGGGTGCTGTCTGTATTATTAGGGAGTCACACCCTGCACTCGAGCTGCCACTTTCCCAAACTAACACCTTACCCCCTCCTGCACATTACCCTCAACCAACCTCTGCTTACTTCTATCAGGGTTATTCAAAGAGAATCGAAAAGTCACTGTTCGTTCCCTGCACTTCGGGGCAATTCGGCGATCCTATTTTGCCGACCCTGTGGTGTATTGAGCAAGCTCCGCAGGGCCCCCATAGTGCAGGGAACCCCGCCACAAATCCACCGAACACTCGCCGCAAACCCACCGATCACTCACCGAAACTAGGGATGCACGAAATTTTGGCCACCAAAAATTGTCGGCCGAAAATGGTGCTTTCGGCCGAAATGGAAAATTCAGCCGCAAACAAAAACCTGAAAATGTTCCTTTCAAAATAGGGATCAGGCGAGTCCACAGCCCGGCCTCCAGGCTCAGGTTCTCATGTCTGATTTTCGGTATCGGTTTACCGGCCCTGCATCCCACCACATCCAGTCTCTTTCCTCCTCCTGCCGTTACCAATTACGTAATATTTCCAGAATTCCTCCATTTCTTACCGCTGACACCACAAAGCAACTCATCCACACCCTTGTAATCTCCTGCCTTGACTATTGTAATAATCTTCTAGCTGGTCTCCCTCTCTCCCCCCTACAATCCATTCTGAATGCCTCTGCCTGGTTCATCAACCTCACCCGTCGCTCTGTCTCTGCAGCTCCTCTCTGCGTGTCCCGTCACTCAGTGGCGTCACTAGGGTTGGCGTCACCCGGTGCGGTAACTTATGGTGTCACCCCCCAAGCAGCTGTCTAAAGTAAAGACAAATAAGTCAATGGGGCCTGATGGGATCCACCCTAAATTATTAAAAGAGCTCAGTGATGTAATAGCAAAACCGTTAACAGATTTATTTAACCAATCCTTGCTAACGGGAGTCGTCCCAGAAGACTGGAAATTAGCAAATGTTGTGCCCATTTACAAGAATTGTAGTAGGGAGGAATCGGGGAAATATAGGCCAGTTAGTCTTACGTCAGTAGTGGGGAAATTAATGGAAACCATGTTAAACGAAAGGATTGTTGAACATCTAAAAACACATCGATTACAGGATCAGAAACAACATGGGTTTACTTCAGGGAGATCATGCCAAAATAATCTTATTGATTTTTTTGATTGGGTAACAAAAATAATAGACACAGGTGGTTCAGTAGACATTGCTTATTTAGATTTCAGTAAGGCTTTTGATACTGTTCCGCATAGAAGGCTTATCAATAAATTGCAATCTTTGAGTTTGGATTCCAAGATTGTTGAATGGATTAGGCAGCGGCTGAGTGACAGGCAACAGAGGGTTGTGGTAAATGGAGTTAATTTGGCGCAAGGTCTTGTTACCAGTAGGGTACCTCAGGGGTCAGTACTTGGACCCATTCTCTTTAATATTTTTATTAGTGATATTGCAGAAGGTATTAATGGAAAAGTATGTCTTTTTGCTGATGACACAAAGATTTGCAACAGGGTTGACGTTCCTGGAGGGATCAGCCAAATGACAAAAGATTTAGGCTAGGGTCAGACTAACGCATTTTTCGCGTTGTCCGTGAAAAAGTGCGTTCGAACGAATGGACATATTTTTTCACGGAATACACGATAGCGGTCATACGATGCGCATTTTCGTCCGTGATTTTGTACGGATCATCAATAAAACACTTTTTGCGTCTGGACGTGATGTTGGCCGGACATTAGCAGCGTCTGACGTCTCCTAATCACACACACATGCCACTAGCGGACGCAGCGCACTCTGTACGTCAGTACTAGCGGTTTGACGTTCTCTAAAAAATGCGTTCGTTTGCCACTTGCGTTGCGCGGCCGCACTTTCGTGCGGCCGTTCTTCGTATGCTACCCGGCATTGGACGTAATTTGCTGCTAGCACGGCCGTGATTAAGTGCGGCTAAACGCTTGTTAATACTGCGCTCGTCTGAGCCTAGCCTAAGGTAAACTAAAAAAATGGTCGGAGCTGTGGCAATTGAGTTTTAATGTGGATAAGTGCAAGATAATGCACCTGGGACATAAAAACCCAAGGGCTGAATATAGAATATTTGATACAGTCCTAACCTCAACATCTGAGGAAAGGGATTTAGGGGTTATTATTTCAGAGGATCTAAGGGTAAGTAGTCAATGTAATAGAGCAGCAGGAAATGCTGGCAGAATGCTTGGTTGTGTAGGGAGAGGTATTAGCAGTAGGAAAAGGGAAGTGCTCATGCCACTGTACAGAGCACTGGTGAGACCTCACTTGGAGTACTGTGTGCAGTACTGGAGACCGTATCTCCAGAAGGATATAGACATCTTAGAGAGAGTTCAGAGAAGGGCTACTAAAATGGTGTACGGCTTGAAGGAGAAAAGTTACCAGGAAAGGCTTAATGATCTTAACATGTACAGCTTGGAAAAAAGACGAGACAGAGGAGATATGATAGAAACATTTAAATACGTAAAGGGAATCCACAAGGTAGAGGAAGGGAGTATATTTAAAAGGAAACAAAGTAGCAAAACAAGAGGACATAGTCTTAGATTAGAGGGCCAAAGGTTTAAAAGTAACATCAGGAAGCATTATTTTACTGAGAGGGTGGTGGATACATGGAACAGCCTTCCAGTTGAAGTGGTAGAGGCCAAAACAGTGATTGAATTTAAGCAAGCATGGGATAGGCATAAGGCTATCCTAAACAAAAGATAAATCCAGGTAAAGTATCCATGTAATTGGGCAGACTAGATGGGCCGAAAGGTTCTTATCTGCCGACATTTTTCTATGTTTCTAAGTTTTATGGATTTTTTTTTAATTACTCTTACTTGTAAATCAGTACTCCCATATAACACTGAATGATCATACACACAGCGCACATTACTACGAGGTTTATTGCTGTGGAGCTCTCTCCTATGCTCACACACAAATTTTTGCCAACTGCCAGCAAGTACGGTGCCTGTTCGAAGGCAGGGAAAGTGAAAGCACACATGGATATATATTGCCCCCAGCACCTCTGGATATATTGCCCCCAGCAGCTCACCCATGGATATATATTGCCCCAGCTCACAATTATATATTGCCCCCAGCACCTCACCCATGGTTCAAAAATCAAGGTCTTGGTGACGGTGTCACCCTAACGGTGGGTGTCACCTGGTATGGGGTGCACCCCCGCCCCCACCTAGCGACACTAGTGCCGTCACTGGCTCCCCATCCACTGCAGAATTATATTCAAAATACTTACCCTGACCTACAAAGCTCTCACTAACTCAGCTCTCCACTACGGGCTAAATTACAATCTTCGCACAAATGTTTGCGCCGGCACAAAAAAACATTAACGCGAGGGGTAAAACCCTTGGTGCTGTATGCCGTATTACATTGTCAGCGCAACAAACGTGCGTAATTGTCTACCGCGGGCGAGCCTGCGCCCGCTTACTGTATGTCGCGCGTCCTATACTTAACATTGTGAGTGCAAATGCGTTTGTGCGCTGGTACGTGGATGGTATTACAATCTATGCACAGTATTTAACGCATAGCCTTTGCGCGCATAATTTTAGCAACTCCTAAAAGCTGGTGTTAATGGCAAATCTGAACAACCTGGCCGAACCCAAATACACCAGCCCAAAAAAAAATACGCAGCAAAGTATAGTTACACATTCTACTCATACCAAACCAATAAAATGGAGAAGTTGTGTGTGCATTTATTATTGCTGCAGTATATATGTTCAGATTGACTTTGGAATGCGCAAAAACTTAACGTGAGATAATTGTGGTTCTTAATTCTGATTTATTTATTTATTTGCAAAGGATTTTACCAGGAAGGATACATAGAGATTTTTCTCGTTTTCAAGTATGTCCTGGCTGAATCACGTGAAAAAAACAGTCCGCACACTGATTTCTGCACGTAACAGTACTGTGCGAGCATTTGTGTGCGTCCTGTTTACACGTGTTATTGATCAATGGATGAAAAAACGCGCGAGGATTGTAATTCCAGCGGTGATTTACGCTCGTAAACGTTTAACGCTTGGTGCTTTTTTGTATCGAGTCAGTGTTTTTTTTCGATCGATTCAGCGGTTTTGCAGCTGTTTAAGGATACGTTCAGCGGGTCTATTCGCCGCACTTCAGGGACCCTGCGGTGAATTCTGAATTTAATTTGGTGACATTTCGGTGCTCTCTGAATAACCCCTATAGTGTTCTCATTAACCAACTTTTCATTGCCACTGTACTGTAAATAAGAGTTGTGTATAGTGTGGTCTGCAATGTGTGCTAATATTTTCATAGTGGCTCTCGACCTCCAAAAGGTTCAGCACCTCCGATGTAAATGAATTCTTCACCCCAGTGTAATACAGTGAGTGTATGAACAACAAAAGCCTGTGTACAAAAGGGAAGGTATGTCCGTAGGCATTTATACTTGAATGGCAATTTCATAGCTGGCCCATAACCATAAAAACTCAGACCAGAAAACCGATCTCTTATTGTACAGAGAAGGAGTTCAGTATGAGTTATACTTTAGCATATACATTCCCACTCCCATGCGACATACCTCGGCGTAATCTAGTATATTGGCATAGAGTCACCACCTAGTGGTTCTGCGAGCTACCATTGCAATAATTAGCAAATTCCCATTTAAATAATGATTAACAAATCGGTTTTGTGTAATCTTTTAAGAGGATTCAGAGACGGGCAGGGATTTGCCATTTCAGCTGGATGCCAAGAGGAAACCTGACTGTTGTTTTGGAAATAGTCCTGTGTTTTCCAAATGTGCACACTGTATTATTCACTGCAAAATCATACACACTGACAGCTACACACAAACTGTCAGCACCACACACACTCACAGGTTCCCACACACCCTAAATCAGACCCCTACATGTGTGCCCTACCCTAAATCAGCACCCGTTATACCCCCTCTTACAAATCATAGCCCCTTCATGCCCCCACTGCACACTTTGTTCTATGATTGCTTGTAATGTTGTTTAGTTTAATTTCCCATACTCTAATATTAGCCACTTCAATAGCTTATCAGCCCCTCTATCCACCCCATAAATATTATTAGCTTCCTCCATGCCCACTAAAATGTCATCAGCCTCTCTATATCCCCAAAACTATCATTGGCCCTCCATGCCCCCCAAAAACATTACAGCTCCCTTCATGCCCCAAAAATGTTTTATCCGCCTATCAGTTCACCCCATAAATATTATCAGCCCCCTCCATGTTCTCCAAAAATATTATAAGCCAGCGGTATAACCTACAAAAATACTAACCGTCCCTCCATGCAACCAAAAAATATTAGCCGTCTCCATGCCGCACAAATATGATCAGCCCAATCCATGTCTCTAATACATTTTATCAGCTACCTCCATGTCCCCCGAAAACATTATCAGCCTTTCCATGACTCAAAAAAATTTCAGGTTAAAGCTTTTGAACTCACTTTTGTTTCTCGGAGTCAAATGATTCGGGAATCGAATTGTAAATTGTTCCTTAGGTGGTATGTAATGCCGACGTTGTTACATTCTATTGAACAAGCGCTACCGGACACGTGTTGGAGATGTCTGGCGACAAGGGGGGGGGGGTTACCTTCATCTATGGTGGACTTGCCCTAAGATTACTGTTTTTTGGTCCCAGGTCGCCAGACATCTCTCTATTTCGATGGGCGCTGCGCTGGAGTTTATTCCCTCGGTATACCTGTTCACTGTCCTCCCGTTCTCACAATATACGTATAAAAATTCACTTCTTTCGATCTTACTATCAGCGGCAAGAGCCCTGATTCCTGTTTTTTGGAGGAGGGAATGTCCGCCTACTATGAGAGACTGGGTGGTGAGAGAGAAGGGGGTTAAGGCTATGGAAGAGGCTTATTACAACAGTGAGGGCAAATATGATCGTTATCACACCGGGCGTCCATAGCAGGGG
Organism: Leptobrachium leishanense; assembly: GCA_009667805.1. NCBI lineage: Eukaryota > Metazoa > Chordata > Amphibia > Anura > Megophryidae > Leptobrachium > Leptobrachium leishanense. The sequence goes on along the minus strand of CM019066.1, from coordinate 303,261,538 downwards.
AAAACCCATTGGACTTCGTGGCGGACGTTGCAATATCTGGGAATGTGTCGACCGTTGCTTCATAAATTGGAAGTTTAGATACTCCCCCGGGAGTCTTACATTGATACTTATTGATTGAACTTAGATCATTGCTTTTTACTTGTATTTTATTATGTTAGTTTTGTTATATTTGAGAAAAAGAAAATGTACAAAAAGGTATTTTATATTATTTCATTTGGCCGGACAAGTGCTGTTTGCTTAGTGATACTTAACACTCTGTATTATTGTCTGTGATTTTAAGGGTATACTCCTTTTAGTCAATAAATAGAATTTACACACACAAAAAAAAAATTCAGCACCATACATGCCCCCACTACATATTATAACCCCCTTCATGCCCCTAATACCTATTACCCGTCCCTTGTAGGTTTGCAACCTGTATCAGTTTTTGAAATATGTGCTCAGGTTTCTGAGCCAATCCCAGACAGGCAAATGGCTGGCATGTTGTCTATGTGTGCATTGATCGGTGTCTGTTTCCGAGTGTTCATGGGTCTGTATATGCTTCTTTTTGGGCATGTATGTGCAGTACCTTTTTTCTAGGAAAAAAGGTGGCGGTACACATCATGATGCGTCAGAAATACAAACTGCATGCCCGTGGGTAGCCATTGACTAGAAAGGACTCGTAACGGTGCATCCACGGAATATGGCGCCTACGGCAAGCACTTAAATTGCACCTTGTCTAAACATCTGAATGTGTTAAAGGAACACTGTAATGAAAAGTGGAGTGTCCTTTTTTTGCCTTTAAATAATGGGGCAGAGGTTGCCGACAACCTCAGATCCATCGCAGCTTCTCCGAGACTGATAACACAATTGGTCTCAGAGATAGTGACGTCGGCACGCTCTGTACCTACGTCACTAGTAACTGAACTAATAGTCGACAGCCGGGAAATTAAAATTCCCCGGCTGCTAACGCTGGGTGAGGTGTTGGAAACTCCTCCACTTCACCCAGTGTATTCTACCAGTTTGGCGGGGCGGCATTCTTCACATCCTGACCACTTGAAAAGTGTCCCTCTAAAGGAGAGGGAAAGCACTAAGGAAGGGTTTACCGGGTCTTTGGCAGTCGTCTCTGCTCCCTCCACCAAACTTTCCCCCCCTTCTACTCGGTAACAGTGATTGATCCAGCAGTAAATCACTGGGCTGTTGCTTGTAACGAGATCTGCTTTTTCCTTACAGAGACATCTCACCACCTCACACAGGTGCAGGCTCTTCGTTTCTCTTGTCATAAGACGCTGTGCAGCGCTGGAGATCAATGGGGTCACTAGGGCTGGCATCACCCACTGTGGTAACTTATGGTGTCACCCCTCAAAAGACCTCCTCCCGTACCAGAACATCAGAATCCACAGCAATAGAACTCATAGTAATGTGTGGCGTGTATGAGCATGTCACAAGCTCCACAGCAATAAAACACACAGTAATGTGCGGTAGTTTGAGTGTATGACAGGGCTCCACCACAATAAAACTCACAATAATGTGCAGTGTGTAGGAGCGTATCACAGGGCTCCACAGCAATAAAACTCACAGTAATGTGCAGTAGTTTGAGCATATGACAGAGCTCCACAGCAATAAAACGGACAGTAATGGGCAGTTGGAGGACTGTATCACAGCTGAACAGCAATAAAACGCACAAATGTGTGGTGCAGGGGCGGACTGATGACTAATTGGGCCCCTGGGCAATAGATCATGGGGCCTCCTTCTGCAACATCTAGCGGAGGTCACACTCCTACAAAACCCCACCCATGTAACGCAACACCCACATGTACATTGACGTGTTAAATAATTAATTTCTTCACACAATTTTCAAAATATTTAAATGAGTTACGAAAATCCCCATTGGGAAATCCTTTGTGGCCCCTACGACTTACTGATGGCCAGCTCTCTGCTGCAGTAGCCACCACCCTCTCATTGCCGCTAAGGTTGCACCACAGCATAGATGGTCCCTGTGGCACACGTGGGAAGCAGTCGATGCCTTTCCAGGTTTAGAAGATACTGTACAACATTACTGAAACGCTTATACACACACTGCACAGTGCAAAGATCCAAAGCAATAAAACTCACAATAATGTGCAGTGTTTATGAGCGTATCACAGAGCCCCACAGCAAAAAAACTCAAATAAGTTAAATTGTTTTTAACTAACGCATACTTCAAAATACATTGAAACTAATTAAATTTAAATATTTATAATATAAAATATTAAAATATATTATAAAAATAATTATTAATTTCAGAGGTAGCCGGCTATAAAATGAACATGGATAAGGCTGTGATTTTGCCTTTTCACCTCCAGTCTGGCTGGTCATCCTCTCCTCTCCCTATGGTTTCAGGGTGACCTTCTCCATTCCCCACTTGGGTATCAAATTGCCTGTTGTTCAAGATGATCTTTATCATAGGCGACTCTACAGGGGGGCAAGGGGGGGCAATTGCCCCCCCTAGGTTATTCCTTGCCCCCCCATGTGCCCCCCCACCAAAAATCAGCATCCAGCTTCCCACACTTCTTCGGACCAACGTATCTCCGTAGCTATGCATCGTATATGGATGAACTAGGTGTCATTTGCAAGGGCAGATTCTGGCCTTTCCAATGATACCCCACATGACCATATTCAGTGTGAAGTAAAAGTCATAAAACATCAAATAAAAACGTGCACTTAAACGTAAACATTTTCACAGGGTTGAAATGGCTCAGCAGTGAAATGGTTAATGTTCAGACTATAGATTACATTGTGTATTATGTTAGTTTTTGCCTTGGTATAGTTGGGCAGGCTTCATCCCTCACAGTATACATTTGTTTTTTCCTTGATTAATGGCATTTTAGGGGTTAATGAGTTGGCTACATGCCTCAGTGTATTCATTTCATGTTTTCCCTTGATGAATGGCATTTTAGGGGTTAAGGGGTAGCTAAATGCAACATTGTTTATTATTTTTATTGCATTTCTCTGGGTTTAAGGCATTTTAGGGGTTATTATGGAAGTTAGAATCTAAAGGGTCTAATGATCTGTAGATCCTCTGCTTTCCGTCACATTGCGGGGAATTTATTTTGCAGAAAGTAAGGTGAATTCCCTATTCAGTGAATGGTCACTATAATTTGCTAAAAGTGGAGTCGCTGAAGCAGTTATCAGACATTCAGCGGAAACTGCCAAATTGCTTCAAATAAAATATTGAATTTAAGTATCAGGTTAGTACAACAAAAAGGCATCATTGCATCACATTACTCTGGGGTTTTGTAATCTTATTTATATATATATACTTATTTAGGGCACTAATACCTGGTGTGAGCTAACCCTTGCGTCGGCGTGATTTTGCGTTAGCGCCAGGTTAATTCAGTCTAGCGCCGGACCAACAGATCGTTTGCCTCCCACTACAAATGGGAAAAATCACTTAGTGCGTTGCTATTAGCGATTTGTACCGCGAGCTTACTGTACTTTCCGCGTCCTATACTTAACACGGGGAGTGCTAGATATCTTTACAGATCACTTGGTGCCAGCACTAAATTTTTTGAGGTGCACTAATTGCAACATTTTACCTACTGCTCAGCCCTGGTGCTAACTCCAAAAAAACAGAAAAAAACAGGTCCTTGTACAAAATTAACAGGCAATTGAAAGGAATGCAACACAGGTGTTCTCTTGGCCCCATACACCATAGTAATAGATCTGGTTAGCAATGTCGCTGCTGTTGCAGTCGGCTCTATTATAAATGTATCCTTTATCCACATATATCCTAATTCTAATATATTGCCTAATTTTAAACATTTTATGCTGGGGGCTATTCATAGTATGTAAGCAGTTGATTATTAGGGTGACTGTGTGGACCATGTTTAAAGGAACACATGGATAAGTCTTGCCCTGAAACATGTATTGTTTATATGCTGTAGCAGGGAAATTTTTGTCGCTCACCTGGCCTTCCTTTTGGATCTATTAAATGCAGTGCAATGATTCTACATGCTGCTGGGAGGCATTTATCATGCAATGCCCATCAGCCTTAATATATGTGTGCATCAAAACATGGATGATACGGCCACCGTGGAGGATTTTAATAATGCAGGGGTGAGAGGTTATTCACTGGATGTGTTCATATTCAAGCTTGTGAGGGTGGGGGATAGGTATGGAAAAGAAAAACCGTTCTATCCTGTACACAACCGCATTAGCGCTGGGTCTCAACTTGGGTCTTAGAGTTTCCCTAGCGTGCGCCAAACGACCTTGTTCATGGACTACTGCAGACAAGATGATCTGTTAGTAGGTCGTCAGGCACTAACAGAGTTATTCAGAAAGAGGTGAAAAGCAGGAGAATGACTGGAGAATGGAAAATTCTAGGTCAAAATAGCCGATTCTTTGACCAAGAATTTTCCATTCTCCAGTCATTCTCCTGCTTTTCACCTCTCTCTGAATAACCCTGTAAGTTTTAGCGACTCGCACTAAATTTTTCCTTTTAGTGATGGTGTTTTAGCTCACACCAGGTGATAGGGCCCTTAGTTTTATTCAGTGGTATGATTTAGTGGTGAAAATTATTAGTGCCCCCCCAGTTTTGACTGCGGTATCTTCTGTGCCCCCCCCTAAATATTGTTCCTAGAGTCGCCACTGATCTTTATAAAGTCAATTAGACACTGCTGTTCGCACAGCTTCGACGGGACCTGGAGGTCTGGGATAAGGAGTATATTTCTTGGTTGGGATGAATACTTTGTATCAAAATGAACCTTTTGCCTCACCTCTTATACCTGTTCCAGGCTCTTACGGTCACGGGCGACCCAAGTGACTGTCGTTTTATGCAGCGTAATATTGATGCTTTCATATGGTGCAATGGCAGACACCGAATTGCTAGAAACACCTTGAATTGCTCCAGGGACTCTGGGACTGCCAAAGCTCCTGCGCTATTATCAGGCTGCACAATTGGCGCAGGTGCCTTCCGTTGCACCTACGTAACGCCTGGTGACATGAAATCAGCTTACGTGCTACACCAAAGCCACACAATGCGCACACGCAGGCAGCATCATACATACCATGTCATGTGAGACATTACGATCGCATGCGCATTGTGTGGCTTTGGAGCAGCACCAGACGTGATGTTAGTGCAACCGACAGCACGCGGTTCTCAATTGGCCAGGGGTCCACTGAAATGGAGTGACACCTCTCCTCGCAGCTTGTGTTTTTGACCTAACAGTGTGTAATTACACACAACACCTGCTCGCAGAGGAAAATGAGAAGGTAATTTAAGCTTCATTGTTAATGTTGAGGTTTTGGGGGAAAGCATTTACTGTTATGGTATACATAGTGTACGGAAGAAAACATCTACCGGGAAGTACCAATACATTTTTTAAAAGGGATGGGGGGGGGTTCCTGTACAAGGGGACTGATCTCGCAATAGATTATTTTAATAGCTAATTAGAAAAGAACAGAAAGAAGATTTAAAAAAAGGATAATGTAAATATCTGCTTATCAGGCATTTAGTAAATATGGAATATACACATGCCAGGGATCCTCTATGATTTACATACAATAATTACAAGCCTAGAAAGGAGAGGTCTCCCAAAACACATGTCCCATACCAAGAATAATGGTAAGTTACCCTTCTCAAAAATGATTTGAACACTGTTAGAACAGGCGAGGAAGAACTGAAATCAAATGTGCAATATACATAAAAGGGGTTATTCACTAACCTCCAAATTTGCCATTGAATTGCACCGAACAGTGAATTTCACCATTCAGTGCAATTTCGGGGCAGTTAGTCTATTCACTAAGCAATTTGCCAAATCCAGACAAATTGACAGCAAAGTACAGTGCAATTCGGCAACCAAATGATTGACTGTGACGTATCTCTAGACCTGTAAGTCCTACCTGGGCAGCTGAGGTGTCAGTTTGGCCTTTCCAATGACAACCCTTTCCCGATGCAGGGCATACCTCTGCCGTCCCTGCGGCATGTGAACCTTGAAGCTGTGGAGCGGAATAGTACACCCCTCTAACTTCAATGGGCCTCTTTCACCCCACCCACCTCTCCCTGCACTTGCTGGCTCCTGCAGGACAGCCTGATTCCTGCTGCCAATGACTTGCGCATCAGCGGGCCGGAGGAGGGGCCCACCACAGCAGTCGGCAAGCGGGGCATATTAGTACGCCCTGCCGGCTTTCCTGCCCAGTGTGAAAGGGTTTAATTTGTGATTGAGGTGCTTTATCCACCATTCGATCAACCTCCAAATTCAAGCTGACCTTCAGGCACAGGGTATACCTGTGTCAGCTCACACTATACGTCACCATCTGATTGAAAAGGGATGCTATGGTAGGAGACCCAGGAGGACACACTGCTGTCAAACATATACAAGGTAGATGGGAGTTTGCCAAAACTTATCTGAGGAAGCCAAAATCCTTTTGGGAGACTGTGCTGTGGATAGACAAAACAACAGCTTGTTGTTAAAGCCCATTCTACTGTTGTCAGACAATTAAATGAGGCCTTTAAAGAATATAGTCCCTACAAACACAGTGGAGGTTCACTGATGTTTGGGGGTTGCTTTGCCGCTTCAGGCACTGTATGTCTTGACTGTGAGCATGACATTATGAAATCTGAAGACCAACATAGAATTCTGGGGTGTAATGTAGGGTCCAGTGTCAGAAAGTTGGGTCTCTGACAGAGGCATGGGTCTTACAGCAGGACAATGACCCAAAGCACACATCAAAAAGCACCCAGAAATGGTTTAAGACAAAACGCTGGAGATACTGAACCAGCCAGCAATAAGTCCCGAACTAAGGCTAGGGTCAGAAGAACGCATTTTGTACGGACTGTGCGTCCTTGCAGTACAGACGCACGCACATTCTGATGGAAGACGCAGTAGTGGCCACACAGTCTGACGTTATTTTTGACAGATGTAGATGGGAAATGAAAAACCATTTTGTCCATCAAAACTGCTGGATGCATAAATGCAGGGCCGGCGCTAGTGTAAGGCAGCACAGGCGGCTGCCTTACTATTCTGGCTTTCTGCCAGTTGAGGGGCGGAAAAATCTGGACCACCCAGCGAGCGGAGGCCTTGCAAGGATCGGGCACAAGGTTTCCCATTTACTCGGCAGCGTGTGGGATCCCACTCCCACACGCTGCACCGGAAGTAAAGGCTCTGTGGGGGGGGGGGGGTGCAGAGGAGGAGGAAGACGAGGCTGCCAGACCACAGCTCACATGGGAAGATGCTGGCCCCGCCCATCCACCCCCTTCCTCCTCACAGCAGCTAGCAGAGCCTCCCTCCCCTGCTCCTGTGCAGGAAGTGTCCAGCACGTGTAGGGTGGGGGGAGTGGAGAGAGACCAGCTGAGCTGTAACCACGGAGGCAGCCAGGGATTTGAATCCTAGGGTAAGTAGCAAGCAGGGGGTGTGAGTATGGGGGAGGTGGGTGTGTAAGCATGGAGTGTGTGTCTGTGTGTGTGAGCATGGGTGAATGAGAGCATGGGGAGGTGGGTGTGAGCATGGGGAGGTGGGTGTGAGTATGGGGGGTGTGTGTGTGTGTGTGCAGGGGTGATGTGTGTGTGTGCAGGGGTGATGTGTGTGTGAGCAGGGGTGATGTGTGAGCAGGGGTGATGTGTGAGCAGGGGTGATGTGTGAGCAGGGGTGATGTGTGTGTGTCAGCAGGGGTGATGTGTGCGTGTCAGCAGGGGTGATGTGTGAGCAGGGGTGATGTATGTGTGTGTGAGCAGGGGTGATGTATGTGTGTGTGAGCAGGGGTGATGTATGTGTGTGTGAGCAGGGGTGATGTATGTGTGTGTGAGCAGGGGTGATGTATGTGTGTGTGAGCAGGGGTGATGTATGTGTGTGTGTGAGCAGGGGTGATGTATGTGTGTGTGAGCAGGTGATGTGTGTGTGAGCAGGGGTGATGTGTGAGCAGGGGTGATGTGTGCGTGTGAGCAGGGGTGATGTATGTGTGAGTGAGCAGGGGTGATGTATGTGTGTGTGAGCAGGAGTGATGTGTGAGCAGGGGTGTGATGTGTGAGCAGGGGTGATGTGTGAGCAGGGGTGGTGTGTGAGCAGGGGTGGTGTGTGAGCAGGGGTGATGTGTGCGCGTGAGCAGGGGTGATGTGTGCGTGTCAGCAGGGGTGATGTGTGCGTGTCAGCAGGGGTGATGTGTGCGTGTCAGCAGGGGTGATGTGTGTGTGAGCAGGGTGATGTGTGCGTGTGAGCGCGGGTGATGTGTGAGCGGGGTGATGTGTGAGCGGGGTGATGTGTGAGCAGGGGTGATGTGTGAGCAGGGGTGATGTGTGTGTTGTGAGCAGGGGTGATGTGTGTGAGCAGGGGTGATGTGTGTGTGTGAGCAGGGGTGATGTGTGTGTGAGCAGGGGTGATGTGTGTGTGAGCAGGGGTGATGTGTGCGTGTCAGCAGGGGTGATGTGTGAGCAGGGGTGATGTATGTGTGTGTGAGCAGGGGTGATGTATGTGTGTGTGAGCAGGGGTGATGTATGTGTGTGTGAGCAGGGGTGATGTGTGCGTGTGAGCAGGGGTGATGTGTGAGCAGGGGTGATGTGTTGTGTGTGAGCAGGGGTGATGTGTGTGTGAGCAGGGGTGATGTGTGCGTGTGAGCAGGGGTGATGTGTGCGTGTGAGCAGGGGTGATGTGTGAGCAGGGTGATGTGTGTGTGAGCAGGGGTGATGTGTGTGTGTGAGCAGGGGTGATGTGTGCGCTGAGCAGGGGTGATGTGTGCGCGTGAGCAGGGGTGATGTGTGAGCAGGGGTGATGTGTGAGCAGGGGTGATGTGTGAGCAGGGGTGATGTTGTGAGCAGGGGTGATGTGTGAGCAGGATGATGTACGCGTGTGAGCAGGGATGATGTGTGTGTGAGTGAGCAGGGGTGATGTGTGATCAGGGGTGATGTGTGCGTGTCAGCAGGGGTGATGTGTGAGCAGGGGTGATGTATGTGTGTGTGAGCAGGGGTGATGTATGTGCGTGTGAGCAGGGGTGATGTATGTGCGTGTGAGCAGGGGTGATGTATGTGCGTGTGAGCAGGGTGATGTGTGTGCGTGTGGCAGGGGTGATGTGTGTGCGTGTGAGCAGGGGTGATGTGTGTGCGTGTGAGCAGGGGTGATGTGTGTGCGTGTGAGCAGGGGTGATGTGTGTGCGTGTGAGCAGGGGTGATGTGTGTGCGTGTGAGCAGGGGTGATGTGTGTGCGTGTGAGCAGGGGTGATGTGTGCGTGTGAGCAGGGGTGATGTTGTGAGCAGGGTGATGTGTGAGCAGGGGTGATGTGTGCGTGTGAGCAGGGGTGATGTGTGCGTGTGAGCAGGGGTGATATGTGAGCAGGGGTGATGTGTGAGCAAGGGGTGATGTGTGTGTGTGAGCAGGGGTGATGTGTGCATGTGAGCAGGGTGATGTGTGCATGTGAGCAGGGGTGATGTGTGCATGTGAGCAGGGGTGATGTGTGCATGTGAAGCAGGGGTGATGTGTGAAGGGTGATGTGTGCGCAGGGGTGATGTGTGCGCAGGGGTGATGTGTGCGATCAGGGGTGATGTGTGCGATCAGGGGTGATGTGTGCGATCAGGGGTGATGTGTGTGAGCAGGGGTGATGTGTGTGAGCAGGGATGATGTACGCGTGTGAGCAGGGGTGATGTGTGTGTGTGAGTGAGCAGGGGTGATGTGTGATCAGGGGTGATGTGCGCGTGTGAGCAGGGGTATGAAATGAATTGAAAGGGGAGATTGAATTTATTATTATTATTCTTTATTTATAAAGCGCCAGCATATTCCGCAGCGCTGTACAATAAGCACAGTATAGACAGGGTTACAATACATTGAACAACATTTGACAAACAGTACAGGAGGAGATGAGGCCCTATTCCCGTAGGAACTCACAATCTGGGAGGGTTGGGGTTGGAAACAGGAGGAGAGGACTGCAAGGTGAGAGTGATTGATGGTTGCGTCAGTGAGTTGGGTGGTAGGCTTCCCTAAATAGGAATGTTTTCAGGGAGCGTTTGAAGGAAGAGAAGTTAGGGGAAAGTCTGACAGTACGAGGGAGAGCATTCCAGAGTGGGGGCTGCGCGTGAGAAATCCTGCAGTCTATCATGGGAAGAGGTGATGCGGGGAGAAGCTAGGCGCAGGTCACTGTTTGACCTTAGGGAGCGGGCTGGGGTGTATTTGGTGATTAGTGAGGACAGGTAGTGGGGAGCTGAGTTAGTGAGGTTTTGTAGGTAAGGATAAGGATTTTGAACTTAATTCTGCAGTGGATGGGAGCCAGTGAAGGGACTCGCAGAGGGAGCGGCAGAGACAGAGCGGCGGGTGAGGTGAATTAGCCTGGCGGAGGCGTTCAGGATGGATTGTAGGGGGGAGAGGTGGGACAGAGGGAGGCCAGATAAGAGATTATTGCAATAGTCGAGTCGGGAGATTACCAGGGCGTGTATGAGTTGTTTTGTGGCGACAGCGGTAAGAAATGGCCGAATTCTGTAATATTACGCAGTTGGTATCGCAGGAGGAGGAAAGAGACTTGATGTGGGGGATGAAGGAAAGAGCAGAGTCAAGTGTAACTCCAAGACAGCGAACTTGGTTTGATGGGAGATGGTGATACCCTCCACCGTGATCGAGAAGTCAGGAGGTGGGGCGGCATTAGAGGGAGGAATAAGTAGGAGCTCAGTCTTTGACATGTTGATCTTTAGGTGGTGGGAGGCCATCCAGGAGGAGATGCCAGATAAACAGTCACTGACTTTTGGAAGGACAGGGGGAGAGAGATCAGGGGTAGAGAGGTAGATCTGAGTGTCATCAGCGTAGAGGTGGTAATTAAAGCCAAAGCTGTTGATGATTTTGCCCAGGGAGGAGGTGTAGATGGAAAAGAGCAGAGGACCAAGGACAGAGCCTTGAGGTACACCAACAGATAGAGGCAATGAGGAGGAGGAGTTACCAGCAAAGGACACACAGAAGGACCTGTTGGATAAATAGGAGTCAATCCAAGCAAGTGCAGTGTCACCGAGACCCAGAGAGTTGAGGGTCAGTAGAAGGAGGGGGGTGTCAACAGTGTCAAAAGCAGCCGAGAGGTCAAGCAGGATGAGAATAGAATAGTGGCCGTGTTTTTAGCAGTTAGGAGGTCGTTGGTGACTTTGGTGAGGGCAGTTTCAGTTGAGTGTAGGGGACGGAAGCCAGATTGCAGGGGGTCAAGTAGGGAATTGGAGGACAGGAAGATGGAGAGGGGTTGAAGACTAGTTTTTCTAAGAGCTTAGAGGTAAAGGGAAGCAGGGATACAGGACGGTAGTTGGATGGAGAGTTGGGATCTAGGGATGGTTTCTTTAGTAAAGGGGTAACTAGCGCGTGTTTGAAGGCGGATGGAAAGGAGCCAGTGGAGAGAGATAGGTTGAAGATGTGTGTGAGAGCAGGGGTGAGGGAGGAGAGAGAGGGAGGAATTAGATGTGAGGGAATGGGGTCGAGCGGGCACGTGGTGAGATGTGAGGAGGACAATAAGGAATTGACTTCCTCCTCAGTGGTTGGGAGGAAGCGGCAGAGGGTGGCAGATGGGACCTGTGGGAGTGGAGGTGGCAGATAACTATCTTGTGTTGGGATGTTGCTTCTGATAGTTAAAGTTTTACTGAGGAAGTAGTCTGCCAGGTCTTGAGCGCTGAAGGCAGCTGAGGGAGGAGGTGCAGGTGGGTAGAGGAGGGTGTTGAAGGTGGACCAGAGTCGTTTAGGGTTGGAGGACAGCGTAGATATAAGAGATGAGAAGGATTGTTTGGCCAAGTGGAGGGCAGAGGTGTATGACCGGAGAATAAACTTGAAGTGAACAAAATCAGCTTCAGAGCGGGATTTCCTCCAGGCACGCTCTGCGGTGCGGGAGCATCTTTGCAGGTAGCGAGTCTGGAGGGTGTGCCAGGGCTGAAGCTGGCGGCGTGGGGCCTTACAGAGTCGAAGAGGAGCAAGAGTGTCTAGAGCAGAGATAAGCGTAGTGTTGTAGTGATTAGTGGCAGCATCAGGGCAGGTGAAGGATGAGGTATGAGGGAGGTGGTGAAGTAGGTTGGAGAATTGATGGGGGTCCACAGCCTGTAGATTTCTGCGAGTGTGTGTGCGGGGTGGGGGAGCAGGGGTTTAGGAAGTCCAGATAGGTTGAAAGAGAGAAGGTGGGGTCAGAGATGGGGAAAGGGTGACAGTTGAACTCAGAAATGGAGCAGAGGTTGGAAAAGACAAGGTCAATAGCGTGACCATCGCGGTGGGTAGGGAGGAGGGAGGATTGTGTGAGTCCAAGGGAGGACGTGAGTGAAAGAAGTTTGGAGGCAGCAGGGGCGGAAGGATCGTCAATGGGAATGTTGAAGTCCCCGAGAACTAGGCATGGAAGATTAGAAGACAGAAAGTGAGAGAGCCAGGTAGCAAAGTGGTCAAAGAACTGGGAGGTTGGTCCCGGTGGGCGGTAGATGACTGCCACCCTGAGGGCCAGAGGAGAGAACAGGCGGATGCAGTGTGTCTCGAAGGAGGAGAAGGAGAGGGATGGGGGTGGAGGGAGATGCTGGTAGGTGCAGGTGGGAGAGAGCAGGATTCCGACCCCGCCACCATTTCTCTCACCCGGTCTGGGGGTATGACTCAAGTGTAGACCGCCATGTGAGAGAGCAGCAACGGAGGCCGTGTCAGAGGGAGTTATCCAGGTTTCAGTTAAAGCTAGGAGGTTGAAGGAGTTTGAAAGGAAGAGGTCATGGATTGCTGTGAGTTTGTTGCACACAGAGCGAGCGTTCCAGAGGGCGCAGGAGAAAGAGGACAGGCGCTGAGGGATTATGGGGATGAGGTTGCTGGGCTTGCAGGGAGGTGATTTATGTGCGATGGAGATAGGATGAGAGGGAAGTATTGGATGTGTTGTGGGGCCAGGGTTAGGGGATATGTCACCTGAAGAGGAGTAGCAGCAGGAGGGTGAGAAAGAGAAGGTGGAATGGGAATTTGTGGGAGTGGGAGTGATTGCAGCGCGAGAGTTAGAGGGAGACCATGTTCTGAGGAAACAAAGGAGCTCATGCGAGGCCATCATGTGGGACGAGAGGAGGGAGGGAGAGATGCAGATAGTGTAGGGGTCGGTGGTAGAGGGGCAGGAGTTCCATTTAAGGGAAAAGTAGAAGTAAAAGAGTAGAAGCGTGAGAGAAAGCATGATATAGACGTGCGTTTTACCAGAGTAAAAGTGGGCCTTGCAGTTCCTTCCTCCAGTCCCGCAACTCCAGGAAACAACTCTGAATTGAAGGGAGAATGATGAAGGGGTGGAGGATTGAGGGGTGAAATTATTGAGGGGAGAATGATGTGAGCTGGGGGCAAATTTACCCATGTGTGAGCTCTGGGGGCAAATTTATCCATGTGTGAGCTCTGGGGTAAATTTATCCATTTGTGAGCTCTGGGGGCAAATATACCCATGTGTGAGCTGGGGGCAAATATACCCATATGTGAGCTGGGGGCAAATATACCCATATGTGAGCAGGGGGCAAATATACCTATGTGAGTTGGGGCAAATATACCCATGTGTGAGCTCTGGGGCAAATATACCCATGGTGTGAGCTCTGGGGCAAATATACCCATGTGTGAGCTGTGGTAATTATACCCATATGTGAGATGGGGGCAAATATACCCATATGTGAGCTGGGGTCAAAATATTACCTTGTGAGCTGGGGCAATATATCCCATGTGAGCTGGGGCAATATATATATAATATATATATCTGACATGTTCTGGTCTGAGGTATCTGTGTGTATAATATATATATATAATATATATATGTGTATATATATTATGTATCTGGACATGTTCTGGTCTCTATATATGTATCTGAGTGGGCAGGATATCGGTGAATACCTGAAAAAAAATATTGGTACTTGTACTCGGTCTTAAAGTGGTATCGATGCGACACTAGAGTGGTGTATATATGTATGTGTGCATATATAGAGATTATTATGGCACCTCTATCCTGATTGGCTTGACATGACACGGATGGGGGGGGGGGGCACCAAAACGCACCTTCGCCTGACTAGACAAAAATGCTTGCACCGGCCCTGCATAATGCAGTCCGTCTGACTACGTTTCATCACTCAAACACAAAGCGTTGCAGACGTGGCGCACTCTGCACATCCGTTCTAGCGGTTCGACGTTTTTGCCTAACCTCATCCGTTTCTAGCGGTTCGACGTTTTTGCCTAACCTGCGTTCGTTTGCCCCGTCCGCACTTCTGTGTGGGGCTCCATTGGTCAGAATGCAATGCTGCCACAAATGTGCGGCAACACGGACATGAACACTGCACTCGTCTGACACAGGCCTAAATCCCATATAGCACCTGCGAAGAGATCTCAAAACAGCAGTTGGGAAGAGGAACCTTCCAATCTGAGAAACCTGGAGCAGTTGGTGAAAGAAGAGTAGTCCAAAATTCCGATAGAGAGGTTTAAGAAACTCATCGACTGTTACTGGAAACAAATGATTCAGTTAATTTTATCCAAGGTTCGTGCAACCAAATATTAAGTTGAAGGCGCCACTAATTTTATCCAGTCCATATTTGGAGTAGTGTGTGGAATTTGTCAGATTTGGCCTTTTCTCCACTTTTTTTGTGTCCTACTGATACAAAAGAAATAAACATGAGAATAACTAAATGTTCTTGGTAAAGTGGTGCATTATCTGACAGAAATGCAGGGTCCCAATATTTTTGTTCGTGACAGATTATTCCCTCCACCACCACCGATTGTACTGTATCATCCCAGTTAAGCCATGTACTTTATTTTAATGTACTATATCATCCCCATGTTCACATATCTTGTACATTGCTGTGGAATATGTTGGGAGAGGAGAATATATATCACACTATATTGCCAAACGTATTTGCTCACAAGTTCATATGCGAGTCAAGGCAGGTGAGCGAATACTTTTGGATAGAGATATCTATCCAATTCTCAAGAAGCCAATATTTCTGCAGGGTTTGTAAGCACATTGGACTTTACTTACAAATTTATTAAAAGGTATAGGGGGGAAATCATAGCTAGTTTTAAATGTGGTAATTTCAGCATCATTTAACCCCTTAAGGACCCCTGACGTACCCTGTACGTCCTGTCCACAGGTCTCCCTTAGACCCGCGGACGTACAGGAACGTCAGCGGCGCCTAATCCCCCTCCCGCCCGATACTCACCTCCCTCGGTGATCTGGCAGGGAGGAAGCCTGCCCATGTGATTTACATGGGCAGGCGAGGCGTGGTGACGTCATCAGCAGGCGTCCCCATGCAATTCAATGGAGGGGGGGCTCCTTCGGAGCCCTCTATCTCCAACCATTGAAGCTAGGGAGATGCTGTTTGCACCGCTGAAAAGGGGAGACTCTCCCCTTTTCAGCGGTGCATAGCATTAACAGTTTCGCCGCCAAAACGCGATTCAAACCTGGAGGGGGGCTGACAGCTTGGATGTCAGCCAAGCCTCCAGGTCCCCCCCACCCACCCACCCACTGACAACCTCACCATATGTGTGAGGATGTCAGTGCGCCAGTTAACCATCTAGCTGCCATGTAGAGATATGGGGATCCTTAGGATCCCCTTATCTCCCGATGATCCATGGCAGCTAGATGGTCATATTTGACATCATTTGAAAGGCCTGATTATGGCCTTTTCAATGATATCAAACATGACCAGGTTTGGTTTTTAAAAAAAAAAAATGTAAAAAAAAAAATAAGAATTTTTTTCTTTTTTTAAAGTCTTTTTTGTCGGGGGGGGGGGGGGGGGAGTTTAATTAAATAGCACAAAATGGTCAGAATGAGCGCAGCGCACATAGGTGAACTGTCTCAGCAGTGAAGGGGTTAAAAAGCAAACACATGTAAAAATTGGGTATTTCTATTCTCGGGACAAAATTTTTAACCTATTTAGCCGGGGTCTTTTTGGGTGGTTGTAGATTTTGGGGATTAAATTACGAAAAAGTGTGTTTTTACCATTTTTTCCTCATATTTCATATTTTTTTTATAGTAAATTATTCGATATGATGGAAATAATGGTATTTCTAGAAAGTCCATTTAATGGCGGGAAAAAGGGTGTATAATATGTGTGGGTTGAATAAACGAGTAAGAGGAAAATTTGACCTAAACACTAACAGCGCAGAAACGTAAAAACAGCAGCGGTCACTAAAAGACGGATTTGTGTAAAACCGCCCGGTCACTAAGGGGTTAAAGCAGAAATTCACCATTTTCCATGAAGCAGACCAGATATACATTTTAGTGCTACAAGCGTACTTGTCAGATATTCAGGTTCTATCTATACATCGTTTATTGCCAACAAGACAGGTAACTTGGTTAAACCCTTTGAGTGGTGGCAGTTTTGAATTAACTCCCTCCATGCCAGGCCAATTTTGAGCATTTTGCAAACCTCTTCCCGGGAGAAGTGTCCAGGCTCTCTACGCATACATTAAAGGATGGGTCAGCAACCTCAGCCATATAGAGGTTTCAGAACTAAATCTACCATGAAGCGCTGCTACTCAATAGACTGGCTGAGCCCAATGGGAAGTCCAGTGCCCAGATATTCAGACAGACTAGGTTGCTGACCTCTGCAATGTAAAAATAAAATATATATATATATATATATATTTCTATGATGCCTGACTTTTGTATAAACAGGTTTTTCCACTTTACAGGTTTTGCCAAAAGTGGCACAACTGGTATAAAAAGAAATGAAGTACCAGCTGGGTGGAGTAGAGGTAACATCACTGCTCTGCGTGGAGAGAGCCTGTGGAGGCACAGGTTCGATCCCGGCAAGAGCACCTCTCCAGTAAGTGTCCTTGGGCAAGACACCTAACGGTACATACTCGCCACCCAGGACATACTTGAAAACGAGAGAAATCTCAATGTATCCTTCCTGGTAAAAATACTTTCTCCAAAAAAAAAAAAAAGTACAATAATTTCGCTTGATTACATTGATACATGTCCAAGGGATTTAACACCCCCCCCCCAGTAAACAAAGGAGTGTAAAACACATTCTAAAGCATTTACTTAAGGGCAATTAGCGTCTCATGAGGCTTTGTAATTGCCAGTCTCTGAGATTTTTTTTTTTTTATTCCTCTCACCCAGTATTAGATTTAAGTTGTGATTTTTTTTTCACGCATCCTTTTGCGTTTTTGCCAGCTATGCATCTGCAGCTCTTGTGTATAGGTTTGCAAAATGCATCGTAGATGGCAAGCTCACTTGACCAGATTCCTCTTTTCTGATTGCTTTGTGTCAAACCTAGTTATGTCTAAGGGAAATGTGATTTAACATTGAAGGTCAGTGTCAGACGAGTGCACTATGTGTGCCCGAGGTGCCATCCGACATCCACCGCAGCATTGTGACGTTTCCATGGTGCCAGCCACAAATTGTGCGCACTACAGCGGATGTTGCTTTCAGTCTCCCTGTAAAAATGCTACAACGCGCGTTCGACAGGACTGCAAAGCACAATCCTCCATAGGAGGATCAAGCCTTGCAGTGCTGAGCGTACTAACCGCGCTCAGCGAGATGGCCACACGCCCACTCTCAGACAAGCGTTTTTTTCAGAGCAGAAGGAATGTCTGACACTGGCCTAAAGGGTTAACAAAAAACCTGATTTGGCAAAGGTTTGTGTGATTTAAATAACCCATGACAGTATGGTTCAGCATGGCTACAATTAAGGCTAGGGTCTGACGAACGCAGTGCGAACGCGCGTGCAGCCGCACTTTATCACGGCCGTAGTAGCAGCAAATGACGGCCAATGACAGGCAATAAACGAAGTACGGCCGCACGAAACTGCAGCCGCGCAACGCAAGCGGCAAAGAAAATGCATTTTTTAGAGAACGTGATACCGCTAGTACGGACGTACAGAGTGCGCTGCGTCCGCTAGCGGCGTGTGTGCGTGATTAGGAGACGTCAGACGCTGCTAATGTCCGGCCAACATAACGTCCAGACACAAAAAGGGTTTTATTGATGATCCGTACAAAATCACTGACGAAAATGCGCATCGTGTGACCGCTATTGCGTATTCTGTGAAAAAATACGTCCATCCGGTCTAACGCACTTTTTCACAGACTACGCGAAAATGCGTTCGTCTGACCCTAGCCTAAGGTGACAATGGCTTCGGTGGAAAAACCAGACATGGTGTGGGAGGTAAAACACTGATTTTACAAATGGGTCACGCATTCAGAACACACAGGAAAACCCTTTGCATGCAGATATGCATTGCGCACAGGTCCTAAAATACATTACATTCATAACAAGCATTTATTAACTACATGGTTAGATACATACACCACTGCATTCACATGCAATCATACACATAAAAGGCAGCACATTAAACTGTCAGGTCAAGGGGCATTGCGAGTATACTGAGCACACTGTATACACATATATACACTATTCAGGTTCTATATTAAAACTTAACCATACACGATTCAAACTGTGTGAAGGACATTTATTTATTTTTCCAATATAAACTGACTCAAAAGGGATACCGTAAGTTATTTTAGGGATATTTCTCACAACTCTAACCCCCAACCACAGAAATAAGTATTCTTTAGCAAAATTAGAAATACAGGAGACACGTGAAGTCTAGAAAGGTTAACCGAGTCGTTATAGAAAACCTGAGCGCCGTTTTATTTTTATCAAACTCATTGACGTTTATTTTTAATACCCAGTAGTCGCTGGAACTGAAAAAAAGGACTAACAAAACTCTAAAAAGGTTTTCAGATTAATAAAACAGGACAGAAAAGAATGCAAAGTTAATTGCAATACATTGAAAAGGTCTCAGTGAAATATATTATGTTTACTATGTACAAGTCACGAAAAAAGGATCTTCCTATGAAACATGCAATATGCATGTTCGAGTTGAAAAAAGAGAAATCACAGAACGGTTTGTAAAATAAGTGGAAATATTTTCTATGACAAGCAACAATATATATATATATCCCCCCCCCCCCAGAGAGACCAAAAGAGCCCAGAATACATATTTCTCCGTGAAAAATCACATTTCATTTAAATAACCGGGGGCTTGTTTTCTGTTCATTCCAGATTCAGCACTTTTTAACATTCAGAAGATGGGTGTATACAAGTTATTACATTTCTTTCCATAAAGTCCTTTTCTTTTTAAAATTTGGAATAAAAGGCACCTTTCCGTCCTCTCAGACCCGTCACCTGACTAAAACAGAAAGAAGACTTCCTAGTCTTTCTAGCAGAGTTTAAATAGCCACATTTTTTTTTACTTACATTCAAGTTTTAATCAACTTAATAGCACAGCCATAAAAACAAGCATGCCAATTTAAAGATGTTATGTACATCGATTTTAACAGCTGTAATTATATATAGTATGTAACAGTAACAGATTCAATGTCATACCCATACCATATTCTTGTGTACATGTAGGAAAAAGCAATATGAGGGTGGGGGGGGGGGGATTAAAATGCACCCCTGGAGTCATCCCATACTAGACACATTTAATATATGTTTACAATATATATATATATATTTATATATAATATACATAGCTTTTAGAATTTTCCAAATAAATCTTTTGCAATTATTTTAGTCTAAAAAGGAGAGAAGAGGGAGAATAAAAGTCAAATACACAAATAATCCACAATTTCAAGGTCTAAGTAAAAAGCCATATACATAGGTCTGTCCGCGAACCAGGGTGGAAATGTTATAAAAGTACTAGTAATCTTAAGCTCCTCAAGCGGCTTGTCTTTGCGAACTGTTAAGATATTTGTAGCGGTTTTCATTTTGTACATTTCATGTAACAGCTGACATATAGGTTTCCTGACACAGCATTAGGCATGCCTTTATCAAGTGTACTGGAGAATAAGCAAGGGTATAGTTTTGCATTTACTCGAATCCTTCAAACAACAGAAGGGGGGTGGGGGGTGGACACCGGGCAAGTGTTAGTAAGTGGAGGTTTTGTTACCAAAAAGAATGTTACACATAAAAAAAAAAAATAATAATTCTACAGCACACCAAGGTATCTCAAACGGCATCAGTTACTGGAATCCCTAGAGCAGAGGTCAGCAACCATGGTCCTCCGGATGTTTTTGAACTACATTACCCATGAGGCTTAAGCCAACCTAAAACTGGGCATCACAGGAGATGCAGTTTCAAAACATCACCTGTGCGCCAACGTTGCTGAGCCCTGCCCTAGAGTGACTTAATGGTTAGCATAATAAATGGAACTGAAGAAAAAAAAAGTCTAGACCCATGTAAACAACCATCGAAGCTTCACCAATACACTGATGTATGCCAAGTTAAAATGCTTTCCTTTTAGTTATACTATAAAAGTATACAGTACTATCCTTTTAATGTGGTTTTTCCTTTTACTATTGTGTTTCATTTTAGACGTTTGTGCCCATTTCGAGGTTTATTTTTGTATAGACACAAATCTCTAGTAATCTGCACTGACCATTTAACCGGCATATTTTTACATGCCCCATATGTGCGTTGAGATTAACAACTGGCATTTCTTTCACCAGTTTCACCTGAAATTATTGGAGATATTCGTCCATTGATGTAATTGCATAAGTGTTATTTTCACTTGCAAAAAAGCTTCTACCTGCGCTACATCACGTCAATTGGATTCCCTTCAAACATAGGTACATGAAGCACAATATACATTAATGAGGATTAGGCCTGTTAGACAGGGTGACAATACACACCATGCGTTCAGATACCGATCGACATTAATAAGTTGTTAACTGTTAAAATGGTTAATGCGAGCTAACATGAATGCTGTATTGTTAAATCCTAAACATACAGAAAGAAATCCCTTCTCGTACATTAAACGACTGACAAAACAAAAAAAAAAAAACATCAATTTCGGTGCTTTAAACAAATGTTACCCTTTTATATTTCATAAATTTATTTGGTAGATACCTGATAATACATTCCAAGAACACAAAGCACTGTACACTAATGAAAGGAAATAAAGAAAAAGGATTTAAAAATCTAAAATGTGTTCTTTTATTACACCGATTTCACTTGACAGCCCACTGGATGGCAAGGTCCTTTTCTTTCTCAATATTCCGCTCCAGAACCACTCAGCCGATAAAAAGGTCCATGTTATCCACCAAATATGCTTGTTGGAGCTTCTTAAATGAAATTAAAGGGAGCAATGCATTTTTTCCTGTTCGTATTTCCTATATTTGCCATTTTTACTGGCCACTCTCGTCCCACTAGGCACAGTCACAAATTGTGCCGGAACCTAGTTTGATCCAGGCCTGCCTGGTCATAGATGCACTCTTTAAAAATAAAATGCTGCTACTTTAGCTCAGAGGGCATTCGAAAGACAGAATCCTGACTCTAAGCACCGGATGAGTTCACAGCACCCTGAACAAACCATTTAGTTTAGAAAACCGCACCCAGCAAAATTAAACCCACAACAATTTTTTGTTTTTGTTTGTTTCATTTCATCCTGATTATCAAACACAAGAAAGGTAAGACGGAAAGGAAATAGGCCAGTTAAGTCAACTTTTCAGGCATCAGGAACATGTCTCTTGTTTGATGTGGCTGGTCGAGTAAATTAAAAGTTACGAGGGGCAGGGAAAGCATTGTGTCATACAAAAACTTTGGCGAGGGCATCTGCTCCCGCACTGGCAATGTAGCATTTAGAAGGGTGGAAAGCCACGTCATAGATCGATTCATCTGACTTCTTGCGGTGGGCTGTGAACTCTTGTATGCAGGTCTTACTTTCTAGGTTCCACAAACGTATCGAACAGTCATGACCTGGAAGAAAATGATATATTGAAATTTAATAGATTAATGCATATTTATTAAAGAAGCTGGCATAGCAGAATATATCTCCCCCGAAAATCACCAGCACTCAGAGGTCTTTTGGAAACTTGTATGTTAACATATCAACCAAAGAAATAAAAGTTTCCAAAAGACACAATCAGTGGGGGGGCGTATATTACACAAAACCAAGGAAGGCAGCTCTCAACCTTTCCGATAAGTGTACATATATACATTGTAAGCCTGAACCTTTGTCTTTTTGAATATAAAGTTGGATGTTTTTATCTTCTTTAGCTATATGGTTGAGTGCTCTGTATCTTTTATGATAGATATATATTACACACAAATTGAAATACACAGAACTCAACCTAACCATATATCTACAGGAGGTTAAAAACATCCAATTTTGGATTTAATAAAAACGGGGGGAAAAAAAAGGGGGAGGGTTCGAGCTTACATCCTGTGAGACTGAATCCCCATCTTTTCAAAACCAAAGTTTGATGTTTTTAAACTCTTTAGTTGTGTGCTCTGTATTTGGTATTTGTCTACTGGCAGCACAGTTAGAAGATATGTTTTGGCAGAGTACTGCAGTGTGAGTGATAGATACACCCATTTCAAAATTAAGTGAGGGCAAGTGCACATGCAGGCAGCATGATAAATTTTGTGTATTCTGGCTGTAGCCACAGTGATTTTTTAAGCCCAGCTACTGAATCCAAGATGGCGGCCCCCTCTGATGACGTCACAGAGGGCGCGCCAGACGTCTGCTGCCCAATTCCGTCAGGTACAGTGACGTCAACACGGGACCGACGTGGAAGAAGCCAAAGACATGACGCCGTTGTCCTCTCCCTCTCGGTCCCCTCAGATCCCGTCCAAAGAGGAGCCGGACACCTGGTGAGCGAGAGGCATCCAGGGAGTGAAGGTGATACCGGGGAGGGTGAAGTGCGCGAAGTATGCGGGAGGGTGCAGAGCAGTTCCCGCGGGCAATGATGGGGCAGACAACACCTGGAATGAAGCATGAGCCCTGCTCACGCAACAAAATAGATGTGTGCTTGATGGGAATTGAAGTCTGTGACATCAGAGGTGTCTTGAGGTCATCACACTGAGAAGGCACATCACTGCTGCATCCAAATTGGCCAGTGTAAACCACCCAGAAGCCCTGTGAATCTTGGGATCCTTCCTGGGAGAGCAACACTGGCTTCACGTGCCATTCTGTTTCATACCACTGAGGGCAGCAGGCACAGGATGTGCCCAGATAGTTACCAAGGGGCCATCTAAAAGGAGCACTGGGCACCTATTCAGGTGTATCCTGTGCCTCTGATGCCTGGGCATACATGTATCTGGGGGCCATGTCTGGGCATACATGTATCTGGGGGCTGATATCTGAATTACATGTTAAATATTTTATTCGGAATAAGTTTAAAAAAATAAATAACAGTGTAATTTCATAATTTAAGAGGGTGTGTTTACGAGCAGAGTTAAGGTTGGGGTAAGAGTTAGGTGGGGCAACTGGTGGCGAGTAACTCCTAAGGCCTGGCTAGTAGCGCGGGACTTGAAATTTTGATCCTTGTATAAACACACATATGGGTGTCTGTATGTGTGATATAAACACACACAAAATGAAGGGTACTAAATTATGACCAAAATGCCATAAAAAAAGATCTAGGCTATGGCACCGATAGACCGCCTTCTTTATACTGTATCAACTTATAAGTACATACACACAGGTTGAGTATCTCTCTTCCAAAATACTTGGGACCAGAAGAGGTTCGGATTTTAGAATATTTACTCTTGGGGATGGAAACCACAAAATTAATTTAGGTTTCATCTATACATGTAAAAATAGCCTGAAGGAAATTTTATACAATAATGTTAAAGGAACACTCTAGGCTAAAAATCCCCCCCTCCTTTTTTTTTTTACATTAAAATATACCTATTCCCTACCTAGTGTTTGTTTGTGTATATGTGTATACTTACCCTAAAAACCACACGTTTCCAACGGCGTTTTTTTTTTTTATACTTCCCTCCCTCCTGTTCTGCTCCCGTCCCTAAAATCTTGAACTTGGCTAATGGTTTACGTGAGAAGCGCGCATGCACGCCTGTCACGTAAGCCAGCCAATCAGCAGGCTTCCTCCTCTTCTTTGGTTAGTGTTACGCGCAAGAGGATGCGCGCAACACTAAATTACAGCTGCAGACTATGCTGGCGGCTCGCTCCCGCCAGCTACTGCGGCGAGTTGGAGACGTCATCGCGCTGAAAGCACGATGATGTCTACTACTCGGCAATAGTCGGCAGAAGCGGGAAACATGAATC
Organism: Leptobrachium leishanense; assembly: GCA_009667805.1. NCBI lineage: Eukaryota > Metazoa > Chordata > Amphibia > Anura > Megophryidae > Leptobrachium > Leptobrachium leishanense. The sequence continues at coordinate 303,237,588 of CM019066.1, read as the reverse complement.
CCGCTCTGCTGACTGACAACTGGGAGGGAGGAGTAAAGTCCTCCACGTCTCTCAGCTGTTTTAGCCGATCGGCTGACCGGAGAAAGAGAAGGGCATACTCAGGGCATCATGACCACCTAAAAAAGCTTAGGTGGTCATGTTGCCTAGAGTATCCCTTTAATAAATTTGCCTCCTGACACATGAAGTCAAGTGTGGAATTTTCCACTTGGGACATTATGTCAGCACTCAAAAAAATTTCAGGTTTTGGAACATTTCAAATTTTTTTAGGTACGAGCACGCAACCTGCGTCTATAAATGACCGCGCACCTGTCTTTGTATCTGGAAGAACGGAAAAAAACGCAAGTAATACTGCTAACGTACAATGTTGCTTTATTTCCTTTTTGGCACAATGTATACTGGTGCCTGCCAGCATTTAAAGGCTATAGCCAGATTAATTGGATTGCTGTAACAAAGCAAGGATCTGATTAATGTGCATTTGTTACCAACACGCTCTCTGGCACAAATCTTATGAAGATCTAAAAAAAAAAAAAATCAGCAACAAATGGCTGTGAAACCAAGCAAATCCGCGTTTCTAATAATGGTTTAATTACATTGAGTTAGCAAGAACAAAGCTCCAAACGTGTGACACTACTATAGAACGATATGAAGCCATACGATTCTAAACATGCCAGAGTAATCTACACTGGCGGCTAGTTTGGCATGCACAATATATCACGTAATATGGTGCTGTACGCAGAGTGAGATTATGTCATATTTGCATCAGAAGAGAAAACAACGGTTACAGTACTTACTGCCAGACATCAGGTACAACCCATTTGGATCAACTGCTAAACTGGTCACAGCGTCTAAGTGAGCTACCATAGAATGGATCAGTTTTCCTACAAAAGAAAATAAAAATAGTTTGTGCACATAAATGGCATGTTGCATTTAAAACAAATTAGAAAAAATATAGACATGGTGATGTCTGGGTTAATGTCTCCAGATCAAGACATGCTGCAGCATCTTAGTATCAAACAATCATCTTAGAGAGGACTTCTAATTTTTCCACATTTTCATGGTACAAAAAGGCATACATTTCTAGATGGTGTATTTCCTCTCAGGTGCTTAATATGTTAAAATATGAACTATGCCCATCATAGAAAGATTAAAGCAAATATTGTCCCTTTCAGCATCAGAAAACCGGGAAGAGAGAGTTCTCATTGTTCTTCCACAGCTCTTGTAGGTCCCCAGTCAAACAAACTCGTGCACGGTTGCATTTTACTCCATGGAGTCTTATGGACTCCAAAAGTGGATACGAGCTGCAGAGAGCAAGGAATCAATGAGCATCTATTATTACAGTTGGAGCTACTCTGTCATAAAACTTACTATATTTACCGAAGTAATGCAAGTACATAAAAAGTAAAAATACACGCCGAGCTGACACTTTGCACGGTCAAGGTTTCCTCAGTCAGTGGTGCAGGAAGACGTCCGCTATTACTTCTGATTCAGCATGTATTTAACTATATAATTAGCAGGGTTAATGCTGATCCGACACTTGGTCGGCAGCATCTCTGTGCCCTGTGACTGGAACACCAGAAGAATACATTAAGACCACCTCTCTAGTCCAATTAAAAGGTGTGCCATAAGCTACAATTTTGCTCCATCTCCCTTTAGTTCAGGGGTCAGCAACCTTGACTCTCCAGATGTTTTGGAATAACATCTCCAATGAGGCTCAGCCTACGTAATGAGTGGTTGAGCATCATGGGAGATGTATTTCCAAAACATCTGGAGGGCTTAGGCTGATGACCCCTCTTCTCTAGTTAGTTGTTCCTAAACAACATTTTTTTGTCCAGCAGGTATCTGAAACTATCAAGTTCCACCAAGATCTACACGTATGCCGACTGGGTGGAGTAGAGGTAACATCACTCCTCTGCGTGGAGAGAGCCTGTGGAGTCATGGGTTCGATCTCGACGAGCAACCCTCTCCAGTGAGTGTCCTTGGGCAAGACACCTAACGGTACATACTCGCCATCCAGGACATACTTGAAAACGAGAGAAATCTCAATGTATCCTTCCTGGTAAAATCCTTTCGCAAAAAAAAAAAAAAAATTGGCAACAAGGCCCTTCTACGTACAAGCAAGTGTAGAATAAAGACTTCTGGGCAGTGCCCAAACAGTAGCAGTGCAGCATTAAGAACCCTGAATAATTTAGGGTCTAGCCATATCATTGAAAAGGAAAGGTTTAAGACCCACAAGGTCGGCTTTAGGAGGTTGGTCAAACATTGTCATAATGTTTGACAGTGTGATTCTTACCTGTGTTGTTGTCGTAGAATTTTATGTGACGGTCTTCATGAGCAGTGATGCTAATTGGAAGAGTGGGATGACTGATTACTCTGTTTATTTGGCAGGTGGCATTAACAGCTAAAAAAAAGACAAAATGAAAATTGTTACCATTCTGCTATATTGCAATATTCTGCACAGTTAAGACACTGTATTTCCCCAGACCAAGGGTGCTGTAACAATTTGTGTCAATAGCCTGGTGTTTGATAAAGTGTCGGCAGTGAATTGAAATCCACTACTTTCTGGAGCAGGACTGACCATGATGTGCCTCCTTCAAAGGCTGCTGAATATCTAGGGCTCCCATGATACATTATAAAAACTTAAGATTGTAACAAACCAATTCAAATTCAAGATGGGAGATATAGCGCTACAACATCCGGGCAAGCTACACATCTGTCTATTTTGCATTCTAAACACAAAGGGGACATTTGTATTTGACTACATGTGCAGCGATGAGATTCCCACAGATGAGAGGGAAAAAAACTCCCAATTCTATAAGGAGAGGTCTTACAAAGCTAGAAATCGACACAGAATGTACTGTGTGCCAATAGTGAAATGAATGATTCAATGCGGTGCACCGAGAAAGTCCAATATACCAACTCAAAGGCGAAACGCGTTATAGCTGTGTGGCGATACCTGACGAATTTGGTGATTATTCCAGGTTTTTAAATTTCGCTCCACTAAAGATTGTGATATTCAATTTGGCCTGTTCCTGTTCAATAAAGGCTTAAGTGGAAGTTATGCCTGTGTCCTCCAAACAACAAACGCCATCAACTGAGCCAAACCCGCAGTTCTGGGGCACGTTACCCAAGAAGAACCATAGCAATAACGAAAAAACACTGGGTGGCTGAGGGCAGCATAGAAGCAGTCCAAAGGTAGAACAACAAAGAGCTCAATATGGCTGCGGTCAAGGAGAGTTTGGCTAGTGATAGGAATACAAACTCCATCTGCGTCATTTCAAACTATGCCATGTTTGTATTTTTTCCACAAGTTTTAAAGAGATACACCAGCTGATGATCTGTAGCTGCAACTTTCACCGGGGGGGGGGGGGGGGGCGTGCTGCACCACACTTTTTTTATGGTAGTCCTAAACTATTGTATAAACCGGCATCTAGAAAAATCGTAAGGATGCCTCACTCTGCATGGCAGGATGCCAAGAGCTGAAGGACAGAGACCAGGCACCTGTTTGAGAAAATAGACTGTGTTGTACTTCTTAGGCTGCATTATATGTACACAAAGTCATAATGCTATGCACTTACAGAAAGAAAGGGAGCAACAACATGCCATGTGGCTTACTTGGTTCAAGCAGGTACTTTGACATTTACGCCACAGAGTTACTCCTGGGCTCAATTGGCATCTTTTGGACAGTTTACTCATCCTACAAAATATGTTACAGTCAAAGCAGTAGCAGTGAGGCTCAGACCCTGATAAAGTGAGAGTAGCCAAACACCATGATGTCACGGATGGAGTTAATTTTCTATTAACGAAACCTTCATAGTTTTACTTAAAATATAAATTACACAGCTGTACGAATGATGGGGTTATGAAGCTCCGATTTTATGATTTTAAAGTCCTCTTTAAAAACATAAATTTTTTTACAGCAAACACTTACCAGTCTCTATACAGGATTCCAAAGTAAGGACCTTCTGGCGGGTCTCCATGTTGAAGATACTTGTGTGCCCACTATTAAATGATGCAACCATATGGGCCGGATCACTGCTTACGAGGTCCACAGAACAAGGTATGCCTAATTCTTGGAGACACAAGCCGATAAACTAGGTGTTACAGGCAATTCAATAAAGAGATAAAACAAGACTTTGGAAAGTGGTTGATGCCCACAAGACAATTGTCAGCAAAGCTGACCATAAAAAAATAATAAAAAAAAATAAAAAAATACTGAGAAAATATGAAACTCTTATCAAGTAGCTGAGCAACCTCACTGACTGGTTCCTCCAACATCCTGAGTGTTCGTCCTCAAATATTGGACCAGGATTGTCGCAGGAAGTTGTTCAGCTTTTTGCAGTAAAAAGCTGGCAAATAAACTACAACATTATAAAACTCCTATGGCTCCAAGAACTGAAATCTACAAGCCAACGATGAAATTTACAAGTTAAACTAAAACATTGCAGCTTTAACCACTTTATGATCTTATTAGATGTATGTGCTGTGATCCATGTGATCTCAGGCAAGGAGATCTGCAACTTTGTACTTAAAATTTTAGTTTTTCAAACCACAGTAAGCAAGGCTGGTGTCACAAAATCAAAAAATTACATTAAAAGCCAAAAGCATGTCCTGTGTTTTTCCTTCAAGCGGTTTACCTTGATTTTCATTAAATATGCTTAATGCTGGGGAGACTTCAGATGCACTCCATACTCTTACTGTTCCATCCGCAGATGCAGACAACAAGCGCTGATGAGTTGTGCTGTATACCAGACCCCATACCGCATCCGTGTGGCCTTCATACGCCCCTCTCAGAACAGAGGGCTCTGTTAGGAAACAAAAAGGGGTTTTAAACTATACAACAGTAGAATTTATAAGTAGGAAGTTTTAGCAGTAACAATTAAACTTTTTCACCAAAAATAGTGTGCCTGGCAAAAATATGAGGGTCATTGAAAGGTATATCAAGAATGTTTTGATGACCCAGGGGAGGATCGAAGCCACTTCCACAAGGTAATGGGCTGTGGTGCCAAGAATGTAAGTGCAAACGTATAAAAAGAATTGTGTATTATATCAAAGTGCATGGAAAAAGCATTTACAAATGTGCTGCGCACATGTCAATCCTTTAAAAGGTTAATCTAAGATAGAAAGGGAAGGGAGGTAGTCATGGTGCCTAAAGTGCCCCTTTAAATTTGTATCTAGGAATTAGGCATAAAAGTTTACCGTGTTGCAAACCTTGAACAATAAATTAAAATGGAACAATCTGTGCAGTGCGAGACTACTCAATCTTTGTGGAGTGGTTAAATTAGTCTTAGCCCTTTCATCCCTCTCCAGGGTACTCTGACAGGCTTTAGTCCTGCCAAGAACCTGAGCATTGTGCACAGGTTCCAAGACATTGGGACCACTGGGATCCAAGACCCAACAACCACACTCTCTGCATTCCATCATTGAGAGACCCACTGGATTGATAGCAGCGGGAAAGGGAGACCAGCAGTAGATTTAGGCATGTTTTATCCTAACCCCGTGGTCGGCAAACCCGTGGCTAGCGGGCCATTTTACAGTCTGGAGTGTGGGCGCAAGACTGGAGCGTGGGCGTTTGCATGCTATGTGGTGATATGGGATACACTCATACACACTGCATACTGTGAGGTTTTTCGCTGTGGAGCTCTGCGATACGCTCATACACACCGCACATTACTGTACAGCTCTGATATCAAACACACCGCATATTACTGGGGCTGGTATGAAATTATTTCCAGGGCTGGTTTTTATCCCTAGTCCGGCCCTGCGTGCGAACGCGCAGGGTGTCGGTCAGGTGACGGGAGACGTGGCAGTTTATGAAGTTAATAAACAGTGTACCTACCTATATAGTTTAAGAAATCTGGCTCTCAAAAGAAATCCCAATCGTTGTGCTGTTGATATTTGGCTCTGTTGACTAATGAGTTTGCCGACCACTGTCCTAACCAAAAGGTGTGTATTGGAAGGGGGTGCACATAGTATTCCTTTAAGTAACAGCAATGCCTCATCACAAATGAACAGATTACAGACATGTCAAGAATGTCACTAGATCTGGTTTTATCCCGAAGGAAGAGTTAATTTGTCTTCCACAAAACATGTGACAATCCAATTCCGCATTAGCAGACCTAATTGCGAAAAATATATTACTTTACTGCAGATTCCCTCTTCCTATATAAAGGCATACAAGAGAAGTCATCTGCTGGCCCATGTCCGCATCCCCTAATCCAAAGAACCATAGACATACAGCGCTGTGGAATGTGTTGGCGCTTAATAATGATAATAGACTGCGGTCATATAAATTTGAGGCTAGTGAATGAGAACTTGCATCTCATACCTCAGTAAACGCCAGTGATATGGCAGTGAAACACTGTGATGCGAATATTTTCAGCAATTACCTAGCTTAATTTAGTCAGAGCCGTAAGTACAAGGCCAAGAAAAAAAATGCCAATGCGCATTGGGTCAATTATTCTAACCCTGCATGTAACTTGTACCTCACAGGTTTCATTTTTCAGTTGATGGGGACCGGGGGCTGCGTCGAAATAATCTCAAATCGCCAGTCGAGTTAAAACACACTCAATTACTTTGTCACATCACAAAAGTGTTACAACCAGTGTCTAGGGACCTGGAATAAGTGTAAATTACTTCATAATCCCCCCAATAAACATGCTATTCACCGAGTCACTAGCAGTGTGCAAATGCAAGTTACAGCACAAGCCCCACAGCAATCTGGCAATTAAGACTCTGTAGAAGATGCAACCTGGGTATTTTATGGATGTGGTATTCCTTTGCCTCTGTAAACTTGCATCTGGTGCCAAACATGTCAAGGTCTTATTTCGGTAAAAATTCTAGCTAGTAGAGAATCCTACTTCAAATACCCTCTGCATCGAGTCAGGTTTGTTAATTTCAGCTGTAAAGACTTGTACTTTCGGATAAAAAACAGCGTTTGGCGTGTGCAAATAAAACAAAGCAACCTACCATAGGAATCATAAGGATCCACGTTTGGGTTTGGCGTATTCCAGCTTTGTATGACACCATCCATTCCTCCGCTGTAACACTGCTCTCCATTGCTACTCATCACCACACACAGAACGGGACCCCTGAGAGAATAAAAATAAACATAATTACCAGGTTATAAATTACAGATTCACAAAATAATTTCATATAAACAATCACTATATAGTGCTGTAAGTTACATTTTTTCCTCTGGTGGCAAAGCGTAGATAAACGGAGGAATTATTACGCTGGGGAATCTGCATACATAGCAGCACAGCACAATACATTTTGGGGAGGACATGTGGCCTATTGAAAGGTGTATTTTACATCTACAGGATTAAAAATTTTTACATGCATCTTATATGTCATTTTTGAAACTTTTTAACCACCATCTTTCACCCGTTTCTTTGTAGCAAGTGACAAACTAAAGCTTTATGTAATGCTTTTAAACCACAGTGGCACTGAGAATCGAAGAGGATTGAAGCATTGCTTTCCAGTGACATGGAGTTAGATGTAGCGTGGAGCTGACTGATCACAGCAATGAAACATCCCGAGAGGTGGCACTCAGACCCTCCTCCATCAGCATCTGGTCCCGGCTTTGCAAATTAAGGAATATATCATCTTCCATGAATCTTCATAACCTAAGGGTGCCAAGCACTAAAGGCAAAGTTGCTGCCAACAAGTGAAACTCTGCTGCAATCAGAAAGTAGCACTTGACGTCGTGTCTCAGGTAATCGTATAAGGAAACATCACATGACTCAGGACATTAGCCAATGTTTCCTTACGCAAAGAACTTCACCGGCACGGATAAGTGCAAATTGGTCAATACAGCCAAGTAGTGTTTGTCAGTGGCAGCCCATCGCTTAGTGAAAGGAGTCGTGTAAAATTCGATTTTTGCTACAGCCTTCTCAATAGACTCGTATAGAATTCATAGAGTTTTATTTTTCCCCACTTTCCAACCAATACCCTCAAATACCTTACAGACCTGGTACGTAGAACTATTGAACAAATGCTGCATTTTCAGTTCAGCAAATCTTATATTTTACCGTCATTAAAGAGACATGCATGCTTTGCTAGTGTGCTTCTTTTAAAAACGTGCTATGCCTTTTGAATGAGGGAGTAGTGTCATTCAGCAGACATAAAAAGCAAGTAACTGATAATTTAACTGATCTTTCTTGGTGTTTTCCATGCCCACCTCAGGAGGCATTTTAAGCTAACCAATCAGTGCCTATACTGAGGTTAGATAAAAAAAACGCACTGAGCATTTGCGTCTGACTTGCTCCTCCTCCCTCCTGCACTGTGAGCTGAGGGGAGGGCGGGGCTGACCTTTCACCCCCAGCTACTGCAGAGACAGGGAAGGAAAGAAATCCATACACACAGGGAGAAAAAGACAACAGAGAGCAGGGGAGCGAGTCAGCGGCCGAGCGTGGGAGCGAGTCAGCGGCCGAGCGTGGGAGCGAGTCAGCGGCCGAGCGTGGGAGCGAGTCAGCGGCCGAGCGTGGGAGCGAGTCAGCGGCCGAGCGTGGGAGCGAGTCAGCGGCCGAGCGTGGGAGCGAGTCAGCGGCCGAGCGTGGGAGCGAGTCAGCGGCCGAGCGTGGGAGCGAGTCAGCGGCCGAGCGTGGGAGCGAGTCAGCGGCCGAGCGAGTCAGCGGCCGAGCGTGGGAGCGAGTCAGCGGCCGAGCGTGGGAGCGAGTCAGCGGCCGAGCGTGGGAGCGAGTCAGCGGCCGAGCGTGGGAGCGAGTCAGCGGCCGAGCGTGGGAGCGAGTCAGCGGCCGAGCGTGGGAGCGAGTCAGCGGCCGAGCGTGGGAGCGAGTCAGCGGCCGAGCGTGGGAGCGAGTCAGCGGCCGAGCGTGGGAGCGAGTCAGCGGCCGAGCGTGGGAGCGAGTCAGCGGCCGAGCGTGGGAGCGAGTCAGCGGCCGAGCGTGGGAGCGAGTCAGCAGGTGACCGAGTCTTGCTTTCACAGTTGCGAAGATGCTAATATTCAGTTTCTCAGTTTCCCCAGTTTGAGGTCCTGAGCTGCACAGCTTGTGTTAGTTCATACAGTCACAGGTATTTAAAATGCCCTAGCAAGTTCCATAGCGCTGTACAATGGGAGAGGCAGAATAACAAATGTCCATACAAGTTAAAACACACAGAACAGTAGGAGAGAGGACCCTGCCCAAGAGCTTACAATCTAAGAGGAGAGGGTTGACACACTAGGCGAGGGTAATGGAGTATTTAGTAGTGGGGTGCATGGGGGCTGTGGGCAAGATGGAGCAAGAAATGTAGTTCATGTGAAGCATTGATGGGTGCAATAGTGGGTGGAGTAGTGGGCAGGGAGGAGGCGGGGAATATTCAGGTAGTATGAGCTGAAGAAACACCCCTGAGGGGCGTCACCGGAGAAGATGAAATGACAGTTTAAAAGCAAGAAAATAATTATTTTTTTACATTTTTAAAACAATTTATTCTAGTTTGTCTATAGGTATAAAAGTGTTCGATATATATATATATATATATATATATCTCTATCTCGGGGATGGGGGTATATACATGTGAGCTGGGGGCATTTTTATATGAGGTCTGTTTTTATTGAAAAGCTTTCACATGACATAAAAGTATCAGTACTCGGTATCGGTGAGTACTTGAAAAAAAAGTATCGGTACTCGTACTTAAAAAAGTGGTATCGGTGCATCCCTAAATGAAACCTTTGTTTCCTCAATATCTTTGCATCACGTGTTTTTTTTTTTATTTTACACGTTGTGTCTTTATTACAATGGTCTTACTCTAGAGTAGGCATATTGAGTTTGTAATATATTTGAATAAAAAGTCATCTCTGTGAATAGGCAAACTCAACAGTACATGAAAGCATGATACACAATGTTCTAAACATGAAAAGCAAATGGGAAAAAAATTATCTTTGTGCCATCATATAAACAATTACAGATAATAGAAAACTGTTAATGTAACTTTAAGCACTTCATAAATTTAAAGAGGGCGAAAGGTGACAAATCCACGTTACAAATTAAAAGGGACACTCTAGGCATTGTGATCACTCAATGTAAATTGAGGGGTCAGTGGCCTGAGTGTCCTCGCCGGTCTCTCCCATCCGAGGGGACTATCAAAGTGCCAGTTCAGCAGTCTGAAAGGGTATGGCCATGTGAGTAACACGCTGCAGCTCACTGGATGCAAGCAGCATGTCATATCCAGAGTATTAGAGTCAGCACTGCACTGAAAAGGAGCACTTTAAACTTCGAGGGTTAAAATTGGAAAGTGGGTGCAGAGGGGTTAATGTTTAACTCCTTCGGGTCAAGCGAGAGTGAGGGAACAAAGTGGCCCTTTAAGAGAAGGGATAAAAGGCAACCTACCTGTGTGCTCTGAATGTGTAGATCGGTTCAACATCAAGGGATGTACTCCTGGAAAGGGAAAATATAAAATATCAGAATAATTTGAATGAGGTTTAGTAAAGATATAACAGCTCGGATTTTCCGAAGCTCATGGAGAGGTGTGGGGGGGGGGGGGAGAGAGAGAGACAGACAAACAGGTTTCAAATAGAAAATTCCAACCAGGAATGAAATATTTGTGTCCTAGCCCAACTGCAACGATCTATAGGTTTATCATTATAAAAATGTGTTTTTTTTATGTAGAAGAAATGTAACTGTACAATCCTACCAGTGACGTGCGGTGAGGTCAGTGGCTGGTGAGGCACTGGCTAGTATCAGAGAAAGATGTACACAGGTTACGTAGGTTCAGGTTCAGTGCTCCAAGATCTGGCTGCCATCGGTGCTCCCCAGGATCTCTGTGTCATCCTCCAGGCAGCCTAGTGTGACACCAAGGCCACACCTCGAGCACAGCCCTGCACCCACTGATTGTCCTGCGCCAATCAATGTATGGGAGGCCTGCCTCCAATGCAGGTGTTTTTTTTTGAATGGCTTGGACCAATAGCGCTTTACTATTGGTCCAAGCTATTTCATTGCTCTCCCAGTGCCTCTGAGGCACTGGGAGAGCAATGTTCAGGAAGTGGGCAGTGATCGGACGTCTGTTCATTGAACAGACGCATCGCGCTGCACACTTCTTGGCAGCCTACACGATATGCGTAGCGTCCCGCTACGCAAATTGCATAGGCTCAGGCTGCTGAAGGGGAAAAAAAGAAGAATGCACACAGAGGACGGACAGAGCCGACAGCAGGGGATCGAGTAGCAGGTGAGCTTGACTGCAGCTGCCCTTAATGGCAGGTGAGGCTCTGCCTCACCAGCCGCCCCTGACCACAGGTCTCTGAATCCTACGCCCTACAAATTCCCTTTTAGAGGAGCATTAAGAACAGTTATGTAATGTGAGGATTAAGTGCATTTCAAGAGTATTAGTAGCAGATGCATATTCTAGAATATAACCAATTAAATTGTTCCCATTAATTGGCAGTTTTTATTTATAGTCCTAAAGCAATTTATTGCATATCGGAATTAAAGATGTAAATGTCTAGCGACATTAAGTAGGACCCATATCGTTTAAGACTGGCTAATCAATGACTAAAAGCATTTATATCTCTTGTATTATCCATTAACATCCATTAAGGCAACTCTTCTGGGTCAATGATATTGACTAGCTTCTCAGTCTGTAATAGCAGAATGGAGCAATATGAAGAACAATCCACTTGTGTCATGGTGGATAAGCAAATCATCCCAAATATAAATGAAAAAAAACTGCTAAAAACCATGAACAGCTATACATGCATGATACGTTAAAAAAGGTCTGCTCAAAATAGAAGACATTCAGGGTTATACAGAAAGGTAGAACTCAAGAATGACTGGAGAAGTGAAAATTCTAGGTCAAAATAGCCAAACCAGAAAAATCCTATTTATCTCACTTTCCAAATCGGCTATTTGGTCTAGATTGTTCATTCTCCTGCCAATTCTCCTAGTTTTCACCTCTCTGAATAGACCCGATTGTAAAGTGGCTGTACTGGCAGGTGAGTGCCATAGAGTACAACTTAAAATATAGACTATAGCATTAGCGTCCTATTTATGTATTAAACCATGCCTCAACATGATGTATTCATTTGAACACACTGCTTTTAATAAAAGGACCAAGTATGGAAGAGCAAAGTCACGAAAACCAATAGATCGGAGAAATCGTTTTTTGGTTCTGCAAAAGAGATCAAGCCTCATCATCGCTCCTTAACATCTAGGAATAGTATACACAAAACAGAAACAGTATTAAAGTACATGTTGGCCGCTCCCTACGCAGAATTCAAAAATCCAGAAGACTCTGAAACAAGAGTTTTCTGACTCTTCCATACATAGGGCTTTATTCCAAGGTTGGCAACAATGTAACCACGCAAGGCGTTATGTGCAATGCCTCGGGAAGTTATCTGATCGTCTGGACTCCCTATTCCACTTTCGGTGAAAGCATTTCACTGAAATACGGTCTCCTAAAAGTTGGCGTTACGTGATTTTGCTAAAGTAAATTAATTTAGCACACTGTCCTAACAGCGCTCCCCCCCCCCCCCAATATCCTACACTTCCCCTCGTCTGGTGGTGCAGAGGGTGATTTGATCTGCTGCTTCCTCTCACCAGGAGCTGAGTGAGACTGGGAACAAAGTTCCTAGTCTCCCTACGCAATGCTGTGCGATCTCATGAGAGCAAGCTCGCGGCCGAGGCGTGCAGCGCTTCATGGAGTTCTATGGGAGTCAGGAGCGGATACTCGCAGTGGCAGATCACTGCTGCAAGTATCTGCTGACGCTGCTCTTCCTTCAGGGTCGAAGCGCAAAGTAATTATTTAACACATTTAATTTTGTGCTGGACTTCGGTGTGTGTGTACACACTAGTTTCGTAAAATTATTTATATTTATATATATATATATATATATATATATATATATCATACATACACAAAGTTTCTCTATTCCTTTCTTTCATCTCCTCCCTGGGCCTCACACAGTGATCCGACTCTCCAACCCACCAAGCTGGCAACACCCTGGATCTTATTTTCTCTAACCTCTCCACAGTTTCCAACTTTTCGAACACACATCTCACCCTTTCCGATCACCACCTCCTTTCCTGGAACCTTCTTTTGTCACCTACCCAGCCTCCTGCTTCCACCCCTCACTGCTCTTCTATCCAGGAGACACCTTGGTGCCCTGAATCCTAAGCTGCTCTCCACTATCCAGCCTCTACCTCCAACTGCACTAAGCCACTGACATCTACCACTCGGTCCTTTCCTCATCACTTGAACTTACTCCTACTTCTCTCCGTAGGAAACGCAGGCCAAACCGTCAATCGTGGTACACGAATACACTAGATACCTTCGGCACTGCTCCAGGGCGGATGAACGTGGCTGGAGGAAGTCTCATACTCCAGCTGACTTCCTCCAATACAAACTCATGCTCTGCTCCTGTTCTCTCGCTAAACAGTCTTATTTCTTGTCTCTTATCTCTACCTTTTCTCATGAATCTAGACGTCTGTTTCACACGTTCAATCTGTTAATGCACCCCACATCCATCCAACCTGCCACAGACCTCACCGCTGTCTGATTCGCCAACTACTTTACTGATAAGATTGCTAAACTAAGACTAGAAAGCTCTTCACTGCCCTCCTCCACTAACCACTACCTCATTCACTCAGTCACTCCCTGCCCACGCTTCTACAGGTGAAACTCGAATAATTAGAATATCGTGCAAAAGTTTATTTATTTCAGTAATGCAACTTAAAAGGTGAAACTAATATAGGAGATAGTTCAAGCCGTGATTTGTCATAATTGTGATGGTTATGGCTTACACCTCATGAAACCCCCAAATCCACAATCTCAGAAAATTAGAATATTGTGAAAAGGTGCAATATTTTAGGCTCAAAGTGTCCCACTCTAATCAGCTAATGAAGCCATAACACCTGCAAAGTGTTCCTGAGCCTTTAAATGGTCTCTCAGTCTGGTTCAGTAGGAATCACAATCACGGAAAAGACTGCTGACCTGACAGTTGTGCAGAAAACCATCATTGACACCCTCCATAAAGGAGGGAAAGCCTCAAAAGGTAATTGCAAAAGAAGTTGGAATGCTCCCAAAGTGCTGTATCAAAGCACGTTAATAGAAAGTTATGTGGAAGGGAAAAGTGTGGAAGAAAAAGGTGCACAAGCAGTAGGGATGACTGCAGCCTGGAGAGGATTGTCAGGAAAAGTCCATTCAAAAGTGTTGGGGACTTTCACAAGGAGTGGACTGAGGCTGGAGTCAGTGCATCAAGAGCCACCACACACAGACGGATCCTGGACATGGGCTTTAAATGTCGCATTCCTCTTGTCAAGCCGCTCCTGAACAACAAACAACGTCAGAAGCATCTTACCTGGGCTAAAGAAAAACAGACCTGGTCTGTTGCTCAGTGGTCCAAAGTCCGCTTTTCTGATGAGAGGAACTTTTGCATCTCATTTGGAAACCAAGGACCCAGAGTATGGAGGAAGAATGCAGAGGCACACACTGCAAGATGCTTGAAGTCCAGTGTGAGGTTTCCACAGTCTGTGTTGATTTGGGAGCCATGTCATCTGCTGGTGTTGGTCCACTGTGCTTCATTAAGTCCAGGGTCAACGCAGCCGTCTACCAGGTGATTTTGGAGCACTGCATGCTTCCTTCCGCAGACGAGCTTTATGGGGATGCGGACTTCATTTTCCAGCAGGACTTGAGACCTGCCCACACTGCCAAAAGCACCAAAACCTGGTTCAATGACTGTGGGATTACTGTGCTTGATTGGTCAGCAAACTCGCCTGACCTGAACCCCATAGAGAATCTATGGAGCATTGCCAAGAGAAAGATGAGAGACATGAGACCGAACAATGCAGAAAAGCTGAAGGCCGGTATTGAAGCATCCTGGTCTTCCATAACACCTCAACAGTGCCACAGGCTGATAGCTTCCATGCCGCATTGAGGCAGTAATTGCTGCAAAAGGGGCCCCAACCAAGTACTGAGTACATATGCATGCTTATACTTTTCAGAGGTCCCATATTGTTCTATGTACAATCCTTGTTTTATTGATTGCATGTAATATTCAAATTTTCTGAGATTGTGATGAATATGGTTACAGCTCATGAAAACCCCAAATCCACAATTATGACAAATCACAGCTTGAACTATCTTGCTTCTCATGTAATGAGTCTCTCATATATTAGTTTCACCTTTTAAGTTGCATTACTGAAATAAATGAACTTTTGCACGATATTCTAATTTTTCGAGTTTCACCTGTATGTCTTCCTATTCTCTGGTCTCCGAGAAGGATGTCTCAGCACTTCTCATGTCCTCCTGCCCGCTTGACACCATCCCCTTGCACCTTACCTGGTCAGTCTTGCCAGTTGTTGTCTCTGCTCTGGCACAGATTTTCAACCTCTCCCTCTCCTCAGTAGGACTGTGCAATTAATTGCAATCGCAATCGAATCGCGATTTCTGACCCTGCAATTTCTAAATCGCATAAGGCTGCAATTTTTGGCTCCCTGTTAACTTCCAGCGGCATGGTGCTTTGGGCGCTCGCAGGGGGAACCACGTGACGAGCCGCGTTCTCGCGGCTCGTCACATGGTTCCCCCAGGCGAGCGCTCAAGCTCCTGCCGCCGGAAGTGAACAGGGAGCCGAACACGTGGCGCACAGAGGTGAGCTGGGGCAGCAATTCCATGTGCTGGGGCAGCAATTCCATGTGCTGGGGCAGCATTTCCATGTGCTGGGGCAGCATTTCCATGTGCTGGGGCAGCATTTCCATGTGCTGAATACTGAATTCATTTAGAATGTATGTAGCATGTTTGAAAAAGCAAAAACAATTGGCTAAATCGCAAATAAAATCGCAATCGCAATATTCATTCAAGAAATCTCAATATGATTATTTTGTCAATATTGCACAGCCCTACTCCTCAGGTGTCTTTCCTTCTGCTTTCAAACGTGCTCTGATCCCTCCATCCTAAAGAAGCTATCTCTTGACCCCCACCTCCCTCTCAAACTACTGTCCTCTAGCTCTGTTCCCCTTTGCCTCCAAAAACGCCTTGTCTATAACCAGCTCACCAGTTATCTCACAACTCTCTACTTGATACGCACCAGTCCGGCTTTCGCTCGCTCATCTTGAAGTAATTGAATGCTTAACTACGGTGTATGAATTCTACATACTTCAGGGCAGACTTTTTGCACGCACTGTCCATCAGTATATCGGCTATTGTATACGAAGCTTTATGTACTTTCATTACTGTTATGCGATATTCTAACATTTAGTGGCATTATCAAAGTCCTAAAAGGTAGACCCAAACCAAAACACACTAGAATTTGCAGAAGGCAAACTGATGAATACAAAGGAACCAAAATTTGTATCTGAGTGAACAGAAACCAAAGACCATGTTGAAAGTCAATGAGACCACCAATAAGAAAGAAGCCAGCGTGGATAAACTTTTATCGGATTTCATAAAATTATTGAGTATGGAATATGGATAAGATCTGAGAAACAGCAAAAAACAGGTGCATGTGTTGCAGCAACAAACGGGATGTTCCATCTGATTGCTACATGTTTAGCACTGTGCCTATCCCATGCTTTCTCTACTTGTGGGAAATGTACTTTTTCTTGA
Organism: Leptobrachium leishanense; assembly: GCA_009667805.1. Classification (NCBI taxonomy): domain Eukaryota; kingdom Metazoa; phylum Chordata; class Amphibia; order Anura; family Megophryidae; genus Leptobrachium; species Leptobrachium leishanense. The sequence goes on along the minus strand of CM019066.1, from coordinate 303,221,055 downwards.
GCAATACGAGGTTTAGTAGCTCTACACATCCGGTTATGATGCCATGTTTGAACAAAAGACAGGCCTTGATTAACAAATGTAAACAATTTTTAGAACACTTGTTAAAAGCAAACATTTATAGGATTGAGGGGATATACTATAAAAATCCCCAAATATGTACTTTTTAGCAGGGGCAGTCTTCTGGAGGTTCCACATTTTTAGTGTATGATCTTCTGACGCAGTGACAAGAACTGGCTCTACGGGGTGAAAAGCGAGACCCCGGATTCCATCAAAGTGACTTCTTAGGGTGAATTTAGGATTCCATGTTTTCCTTAATGCATCTTTATTATTTGCAATCTGAAAAATAGTTCAATATAACACCTTACGATAACTCTGAACATATACATTTATGAAAACAAGGTCACACATAAAATCAAATACAAAATTTTTTTTTTAAATAAATGCATCTTTGCAAGTAACACAAGGCTAAGGGTCTTCGTCTGCATTACCATATGCCAAGAGATTGGCATTTAAAGAAACATGGGATACTCTGAAAGAATGTCAGTGGAAACTTACATCATAAGTTAAGGAGTCCGCTTCGTTGGCTACTGTAAGTCCAGCCAGCTCCCCCAGGCCAAGCTCATTTTCTAATGCTTCGTCTGCCCCCATGATGAAAGACTTTCCAGACGATGGAGGAAATGTTAAGGCTTCCACTAAATGAAACAATACGAATATTTATTAATCTTCAGCACCCTATTTAACACAAAACTGTACCACCACAACTGTATGTAAAACAAAGGATAGTGTTTCACACTTTAAAAAACTTTAAACCCATGAACATCTTAAGCTGTGCCTTGCATCCAAGAAATACTATGAGCATAAACAGCAATACAAACACCTGTGCGTCCTGGTTTGGTTAAGACCATGGAAAGTTTATGACAAGAGACAGAATTTGACTTTCATAGTCCATCACTGACACTTGACCTTTAGTCTATTTTGAAAGTTGCCCAGAATGTGTCCCATATATACTGTATATTTGGTCGGATGCTCGCTCAACCATCCAACCTCTACTGGTCATATGACAACTGCAGCATCAACTGGTCACATCTGGACCAGTGCAGAGGGAACTCATCGCTCTGATGGAAGTTTTGCCCTCCCTATAGGGTGAAAAACGAAGCTGGGTGCATTCACCCTCTGCTCACTGTTTACCCCTTGTCGTCCTCGCTTTAACACGACACTACACTATTAAGCAATAATAAAGAATCAACAGATTCTAAAATGTATTGGAGAGCAATGCATTCCTGTCCATCTTATAAGATCTGAAATAACCCTGCTGGGGTATTCTTTGTAGAAGATGAGAGACTACGTTCTGTGACGCAGCAAAAATGGCTTCATTGGGAGCCATTAGGAGTTATCACTGAAGATGTTCTGCAGGTATGAACCACAGAAACCGTAATTATTTATCAGGAGCAAAGACCAGACCATGTCCTTCCAGTACCTCAACCCTGACACCAATAGGACTGTGATGAGCGGTGACTGGATCAGGCATTCTTAAAGGAGAGCGCTCAAGATCGATATGTTTAAAACATATTTTGCATTAAGGAATTGGATGAACAATTCCTGACAGCAGACTTTTGAGGCCGAAATACAAAATTCTGTCTGCAGTTTTCTATCAGTATGCCGTTGCTGTCACCATCTGCAATCCATCAAGCTATTTCTAATGTTTTTGGAACACTCCTTTAAGTACTTTATTTTTTCTTCTATGGCTGTTAACTCGAAGGTACAGCAATGCCCTGACAGTCACAACAAATGTGACATATGCTTAGTTTAAGATTAGAAGAAAGAAAATGTATGGAAGAGTGTTGCTAAGAAACTGATCCCCCCCCCCCCCCATCCATCCTTTTTAAACATGCACGTGTGTGGAGGAGTCTGATGAATCATGAGAGAACAGATTTGCCACAGGCACCAGCAATTCTTACCTCCTACTATTTAGATCAGCCGAGCCTAGAATCTGACATTCTTGAGGAGCACAAATTGCTATTATCTGCACAGCTGCATTTTTTGTTTGCTTTACGTACATTTACGATATATGCCAGACTGTGCGGATATTGGAGATTTATCTTGTCAGTGGATTAAAAAGATCTGATGCCCTTACAAAAAAAAATAAAATGACTTTAAACATTGGCATTCAACGAGAAATAAAATAAAGGGCCAATTCAATTCTTAATCTCATTTTCCCCACGCATCAATAAAATCGTAAAGAAAGGCTTCTAGCACACCAAAATGAAATGCCAAGCATCTGTATCTATTATTTCAATATTTACAAGACAAATCACTTGCCTTCGTCCGCCCGGTTTATTTCTTGTTCGCTAAGCCGTGAGCTTGCAGGCCTGGAGGAAGAAACCACAGAGGGCTGCAGAGATGGCAGCTCGTCAACATCTCTGAGGTTTGCCAGCATGTCTTGGAGCTTCGATCGGTTTGGCCCTAGCCACAACACAGAAGGGAAAAAATATATATAGACCATTTAACATGTACATACTATTACAGGGCATTATTCAGCATTATATTTAATTACCAGTTGTCAAAAACACAAAATCTTTTTTCAATGTACTTGAGTGGAGGTTGATGCACAACCCTATCACGTCAGGTTTAAATCCACGTCACATCCGTCTGTGGATGTTACCAAATTTTGGAGATTGATGGAGACATTCACAAAGGTAAAGTCGCTTGCACACACCCTTATACACAGCGGCACTTACCTGCAGTGCTCTCCGACATGCTGCTACATCCCTGTTTTGATTGTTTTATGTGGGAGACTGGCTGTGACATTTCTTCTGAAGTTTTTCCTGTTGTAAGTTTAGGGACAAAAGTTTTCTTTTTGAGAAAAAGAAGTGTCTAGTCCATGCCCAAGGCATTTCCTGCACCAGTAAACAAGGGTCCTCTACACTGTACCAGCATATACAGTAGGTTAATTTCCAAGTAAGATGAAGAAGTTACAGGTTTCTTCAGTGCGAGTCTAACATTACCTTGTTTACAGGTAAAGGAAGTGCTTGGATATAATGGCGTGTGAAGTGGAATAAGTGTTTGCAAGCAGAGCTAAGTTCATGAGAAGCAAAGGAAGACTCTAAAAACCGGGGATCTCAAACTCTGCCCCCCCCCAGATGTTTCTGAACTACACCTCCCATGATTCTCTAGCCATCTATTGCAGTCAAAGAATTCTGGGAATTGTAGGCAATTAACAGATGGGTGGGTCAGGGTTTGAGACCCCCTGCTGTAAAAATCAGGGATCTGAAACACTGGACATCTATTACATTCAAAGGATTCTGGGAATTCTAGGCAGTCACCATGGGGGGGGGGGCTAAGAATCATAGGGGTTGCAGTTCACGACTACATCTGGAAGAGGAGGGCAGAGTTTAAGATCTCTTTTCTAAAGAGAACAAAGACTTAAATGTTGCCTCACAATTGATTTTGAGGGGTTTTCCTGCATAGCAAGATTCAAGAGGCCATGGATGTCCATTGGATTGCAAGCTTGTTCAGCAGCATCCTCTTAGAAGGCAGAACAAGTCGTCTTTATTTTAATTGTGACCTCCCCCCCCACACACACACTTTAAACTGCAAAGCGGAAAACGCTGTTACAATATATATCACAGTACTAAAACGGGATCTAACCATCCATGTAACCATGGAGCAGATCTTCCTTTCAGAAGTGCTTGATAGTTTGACTGTTTCCTTCAACAAGTACAAAAATCAGAGCATGTTACAATGTAACAATCTGTTTATGGGGGTTATTCACTCAGTACCAAGATTTCAGCAAAATTTCGGTACTTCGGCAATTCCATTTCGCCAAACCTGTGATAAATTCACTAATCACCATAGTGCAGCTATGATGGAGTCGCTGAAGCCCCACAACAAAGTTGGAGAATTTCACCACAGAGCACCGAACTGGCCTTGGCGAAATCAACCGAACTTTGAGAAAAACCAAACACGGAACTCTCCTATTCCCCTATGTTTAAATCTATAAAAACTTATTAAAAAGGTGTCTAATAAAAATGGTCTTCTAAAGTGATAGAAAAGGTCTGTTACAGAATAAAGCCTTTCATAAAATGAAAATTAAAAAAAAAGGTAAAAATAAAAAATGCAAGTGTTCAAGAAAGAAAAAAAAAAGTCTTTTGCTTTAAAGGATTTTTTTTTTTTTTTTAAAGAAAAATATTTTTTTTTACATTGAAACCTGTCGAACTGAAACATCAAAAAATTAGGGCGTTTCCCCATTTTGGTGCAGTTCTGCGGTCCGTGAACAGATTAACCATTACTTCTCTATGGGTCAATTTTGCTGCTGCCGAAGATCACCGAACTGTGGCGAACTGCATCATATTTCACCAGTATTTGGCAAATTCAGTTTAGTGAATAGACAAACGGCTTTGAAATTGTACGGTACGGTGAAATTCACCATTCGGTCCAATTCAGTGCCAAGTTTGGAGCTTAGCGAATAACCCCTCACCTCTTTCATATCATGAAAATCAGACCCAGGCGTTCTAGGACTCAGATTTCAAGATCAGTATACGTTATGTTGCACACTGGTTGCTATGCAGAAACACTTCCGTTACTGTATTATGGATCATTCCGCATTTGTGTATTTATAGGCACAATCAAATTCTTTCGCTTATAGCCTCCCTTGAAGAGCACAATGAAAACACACTCCATACATTTAACACTGGACCAAAGTTCTAATCCACCTAGTAACACGATTGATTAACTATGATTATTGCACATGGTCCATTAAAAAGAATGAAAACAGAAACTCCATAAAGACAGCTGTGGAAACGGGTTTTGAGTTAGCAAAGTATTTACTTCTCCCATGCCCCATCACAAACAATGCAACACTCCTTAACCCAAAATCCAGCGTAGTGGACCCAAAATCCACTGTAGAAATATGTTCATTTATAGATGGCATTGCAATGTTTGAAAAAGAACCCATAGACAATATGAAAGCATTATGGACATAAGTGGTGCCCACAGTAGATGAGCATGCGCACTACTTATCTAGCACTTAAAAAGGAAAAAAGTTGCAATGGTAGCTTGCATGCTTGAGGACAGGCATGGCACATATCCTGGGAAAGTTACATGATGGATGCTGATTGCTTACTAGGAGGTGAGAACTCAACGTTGAAGAGCAGGAAGGAACAGGACCTATCTACCATGACCATTAAAGCTACAGTGATCATCATGAATAGAGTGTCCCTTTAAAGAACAAAAAATTACTACGAACGCCTGTTTTAATGGTTCCTCTGCACTGTGTTTTGGAAAGATCTAGAAGACCATGAGGAAGATGTGTCACACAGGCCCATCACAAGGCCCAGATGAGCAGCAGGAATACCATAACTCACTGTTAGCATCTATTCCAGTCTTGCTCTTTATTCCCCCAAATCCATGAACAATTGAGTGCAGAGATAAGGACCAAAGCCAGAGACTAGGGCTGAGACAACTAATCAATAATGAACATAGTTGCCAAACATGTTCATTATCAAAAAGGTCTGTGTACAGCACGCAATGTTTTGTCAGATTGAGTTAAACCTTAATACCCTCAGATAGTTCTAAACAGATTGGAAAGGATGAGCCGCTGATTTACTGGTTATGATTTATTTGTACGGTTATGTCAAGACATATCCAGTTTGTTTTTACTTAGTTTACAAAAGTAGCAGGACTATTGCACAGACCCTGGGTGAAGGAGCTGTACCGCTGGTGTTTTATCAGTACTTTGAGCTAGAGTTCTGTACCACCATCCCACCCCGTCTCCCGCTCTCTAGTATGGAGCTGCCATCCATCCCTTTGAACCAGTCCCTTCCTCCCAAACTCCCTCTCACGCACGGTCTGGTCTCTTGCTTAATCGCACTCTCTCTTCCATCTCTGGTCTAGAGATGGGAAGGTCTGGGGAAAAAAAAAACTGAAAAATTGGGGGAACGACGTTTTTTTCCAAAGCCATTTTTTTGGGGGGTTTTCCGGAAAAATTGAAAGCAAGAAAAAAAAAGTTTGTGATATGTTCTTTTACGATGATATATAGTAGGGATGCACCGATACCACTTTTTTAAGACCGAGTACGAGTACCGATACTTTTTAAAAGTACTCACCGATACCGAGTACCGATACTTTTCTTTAAGGTCATGTGATGCTTTCTAATAAGAACAGACCATATAAAAATGCCCCCAGCTCATGGATATGGCCCCAGCTCACACATGGATATTGCCCCAGCTCACACATGGATACCGCGATGATACTTACCTTCCTGGGCGACGCCGGGAAAGTTTCCCCACGTGCGCTCGTTGGAAGGACCCCAGCCGCGATCACATGGTCCCCAGTGGTCGCGGCTGGGGGCCTTCTAACGAGCGCGTGCGCGGAGACTTTCCCGGCGTCGCCCAGGAAGGCAAGTATAAACACACAGTGAGGAGAGCAGCTGCAGGGCCTGTCCGAATGTCGATAGAGCATTCGGACAGCCGCCCCAGCCACTCTGATGCCGGCAAGCCGGCTCAATGCCGGCTTCCGGTATCGGGAAAAATATCGGGGGGTACTGCACGAGTACCAAGTACTCCTGCAGTACCCAGTATCGGCCCAGATACCGATACTAGTATCGGTATCACCCTAATACATAGTATGTCTAATCTAGATTTAATACCATATTATAACATTAGGACATTAAATAAAGTCTCGTAATTCATTTCATTAAAGACTTTAATGAAAGACTTCTAAGTTCTCTCAGCTGAAGACGAGCAAATCCTGAAATAAAATTCAAGTAACACGTCTCAATGCAACACTCAAACAAAAATATGCATTTCAGCCTCTAGGGGGCGCTGCAGGGCAAAGGCTTCAGTTTAGCTTGATTGGGAGCTCCATCTTGTACCTCCTACAGTGGTTGTTGGGATACAGTTGATGACAGGCAAGAGGTTAAATTTGTCTCTATTTGATCCCTGTTAATGTTCTCTCCAGTACAGTCTGATTTTGCAAAATATATCCCCCCTGCAACATGGTGACAAGGTCTCTGCACAACACGACCTCTGACACCTCTCGCTCTCTGCAGATTCCTGCATCTTCTACTGCAGCTGTGAAAGAATCTGCTCTGTTTACTAATATTCAAACCAAATCAAGAAACAAACTAACCCGTGACAGGGGAGAAATGCTTGTTTCAATCTGTGCAAACCTTAGGTTTTTAGAAGTCAATGAGAAAAATGACAAATATGAAGAGGAAGGAGAGATCAGAAAATGAGATTAAATTGCATGTATTGTATATGTTGTGTCTTTTATTTCTCTATATTTTTTTTAAAGCACCGCTCGAAAGATAAACCTCAACATGGAGCTTAAATATTGATGTATCCATATCCTACAGGCACAAATAATACAGTTACTTCCTTTTGCTATTGGTGCTAAGGGGCAAATTTGATATAGAAATATATATATTTCTATGTTTTTATGTTGATGGTTTCTTGCTTTTATTGTTGCTCTTTAGGAAACGGAGGGGTGGTTACATGTTCTCATAGTTGTTACTTCTCATAATATCACATACAGTCCTTGCTTGTTATTCCATTTAGAAAAAAAGAAAATTATAAAGAGCAAATTCAAGTTACTAAATAAACTGTACTTTTATTTCAAGCGAGACAAAATTAATTTTAATTTGTAAACGTACTCCATGGTGCATATTTCCAATTTTGTTGAAAAATTCCAATTTTTCCCGGAAAAAAAAAGGGGGGGGGGGTGCACACCTTTTTTTTATCCATGGCTTCAAAATTTCCGGAAATTTTACATCTCTACTCTGGTCCCTCAGTTTGATCATGAAAGGATTTTAAAAAAGGACACTCGCCACACGCCGACGACTTTATTAGTGTTCAAACTGCGTAGCGTGCCCCCCCCTCCCCTCTTCCCATGCTTTGCTGACATCAAGTCTATCCGAGCACCGCCTGAAGGAGAAAGCAGACAGGGGCTTGAGTTGCGTACACAGCATCAATTCCTCACCTTTGACCGGGTGCTCGTGTACCTTGTTTGTGAGAAGTACCCAACTTTCGTACGTACATGCATAAATTGTGTAACTCATGTACACGATGCAAATTGCATAAAAAAGCGGGGGAGGGGAGGGTTGATTTTTTATTTGCATGTTTGCCTTTTAAGTAAACCATTTAAATTTTTTATCCGATGAACAGATTAAAATCAAAATAAAAATCAATAAACCGATTTTGAAAATAGTCATTCGTTGCAGATCTACTGCAGCCCTCCTAGAAGAGAAAGCCTCTGAAGATGGAGGTATATTATATTTAGCAGATTAAATGTTCATTTCATGGCTAAACTGAGGCCAATGTGGCCCTCAGTTGGTGATGTATGGAAGCGGGGGGGGGGGGGGGAGTGGTTCTAATCACTTTTTTCCTGGCACGTAGAGTGACATCAAAAGGTGGAAAAAGCCTTCAGTGTCAGGCAGCGGCCACAAACGTGCAGACTATTGCAATATACCGCTAATTCTTTCCACCGACACAATGTCACATGATTTATTCAAGAGCGACATCCTGTACTATCAAATAATAGTCCTCATTCTCTAAGGGTCCATTTCTTTACTAACCACTCACCCCCCCCCCCCAAACTGGTATGTAACATCTAAAAACTGCTTTACTGAGCGACTTTAGTGATCAGTGTTTGTATTCAACCTGAAAGTGTGAGTCACCATTTTTTGTTCTCCAAGGGCAGGACTAACTTGGGAACATACGGCACCAATGTGAGACTGTCGCTTGAGGACCATCAAGGAGCACGGAAAACAGCGCTGCCATGACTCTGCTCAGACGTGTCACTCCTCCCAATGGCATGCCACAGTCACATGGGAAAGTGGTAAACTTTAAAAGGGAATACACTTTTATTAAATATATAGGTAAGCAAAAAAAAACACTGACCTATATAAAAATGAGTGATTCCCTGTCAAATAAGCACAACTTTTTTGGACATGACAGATCCATTTGGAGAGAACACATTTACAGCTAAGAGTCGGATGCACTTTGTGTAAGCTTGTCCGAGCAGGGTCCCTCCTCTACACCCCTTGACGCTGGTTCCCAAGTTCCGAATTGAATTCCACAATCATCACTGTAAAGCGATGAACTGCTGGCACTATATAAATTATAATAATGAATAGCCTTCCATTTTGGTGGTGGGAACCTCTTTCAATACAGAAATGACTTCGATACCCAACTAAATCCATTGCCAGGAATTTCTGCAGGCGATTTAACCAGGTTATGCAGTAAAAATTTGCCATATCAAGCAACGTCTTTTCGGTAGCTTGTCTATACATGCTACAGCTGTCGATCGTCTATGACCGTTAAAAAAAAGGTGAAGAGCAGGAAAAAGAGGAGCAGAAAATGAAAAAGAAAAAAAAAAAGAGTAAGTGGTCAAGGAAAACATTGAAAAGAAACAAAATGTAAAAAAGAAAAATAGCTTTGAAGGGAAGGCAGGATATGAAAGAGGGATGACTTGGAAGTGCAATGTTTTCCACTTACTCTTGACCCCTTTTTTCCCCTTGCGCTCCTTTTTGTACTGCTCCTTGAGTTTGGTTATTACTCCCTGATCCACATTCCAGGATTCCGGGATTTGACACTGGTCTTCCTTTTCTAAATAGTGAAAAAAAACACATCAAGAGACAATCCTCTTCAATAAACTTGGTTGTAATGCCGCTTTATTGCTTTTATGTCTCACCCCTCAATGAAGGTGAATTCTCTAAATTTTTTCCTTTATATACGAGGTGCCAGCCTACGCAAAACCAAAACAAGCTTATGTTTTATCCCTAGTTCTATTCATCACAAAGTGAGTGCAGCAGTAGTTTTGAGCACCTGCATCGCTCCATGTGGCCTCCGTCACAGGCCGCTCTCTGGTGAACAAACCATAATGCAATGTATAGTTTACCTAAATAAGGTATTCTTTAAAGACGGGACACTCCATCTTTGAAACAAGAAAATCACACAAACATGCCGCATTTTATATATCTCCATTTCAAAACCTACGAGGAACCTTAATGTTAAGTAAACAGCCCTGTCATGGTGCAGTATTGTTGATAAATAACAGAAGTTCCAGAAGAATAAAACAATACAGATCATACAGTGTACTTCAACTGATACTCTGTAAGGTGGTCTTGGATCCTATGGGAGATGAGCCGGTTGGAGGAAAAAAACACCTGCACACAACATTTTGGATTTCACCTACCGTAATAGATAACCAAGTTATATTATTGGAAGCTGCGAGATTTTAATAGTATCTGCAGCATTTCACTGATGGCAGCAACAAAGCTGCTGTCATTCTAACGGATGCTGACACAATGTAGACTAGCCTACAAGAAACAGCGAAAATCCCTCAATTATTTTATCCAATATAAAAAAAAGGGTCTATTTGTGTTTGTATGACACATAAAACCAAAACGGGCTAATTGCCTCACTGCACAGACATTACACAGCACTGAAGTAATCCACGTTTTCCTGGTGACTCATTCCTGCAGCATTCGGCATTGTGCTCTTTTTCAGAGATGGCTGCATTAGTGATACAAATCAGTAAATATACACATATATATATATCTTTCACACTCATTAATCTAATAATTCCACCCTGCAACATAGGCAATTTTAATTTTTAAAAATGGTGACATCAGATGTGATACACATCGCCTCACAATGCAGCGCGTGTTCTCATTTCCATTCTATTTAGCAGCAGGGTCAAATAAACCCATCAATATAGTCGAACGCCTCATCCCATTCCGTTGGGAAATTTGGCTTTGAGATGAAGTTCCTCAAATCCAAATTAGATTTATAACAATAAACTGTAAATCTTCCCCACATAAATAAACAGGCGATATTTCTCTGACATTTCATCAATGTTCCATCCATCTTCGCTGGCTGTATGGCTTTCATGCCGCTGCGTTCGTTGGTATTAACAGAAGGACGGATTCAGAAAAATCATAGGTTAAAACGTGTAATGTGTAGTTTATCCACTGCAGCATATTGTTAGTATTGTGACGAGAGAACCGTGTATTTTCTTTAATAAATCAATAAAATGCTTCTCGCAGCATCTCATGCCGATGTTATTAAACCATGGAGCGAAAACAGCCTGGAAAGTCAATACAAATGTACTATATGCAGAGAAAAAGGGTTTCCATATTCCCGATAAAAAATATTGCATTACAGAGCTTTCCATGTTAGCTTTAGAATTTATTAAAGGCGATTATAGCTCAACTAAATCACAACGCAGGCAGTGGAGAATGAACTGTATTAACCCCTTAAGGAAGGGAGCAATTTTACAACGTCGTCGCTCTTTGGGAAGTAGAAGTTTGCGGAGCTCATTTTGATTGTTTTTGCTCATGATGTTTAAACGCTGTTTTAAGTTAACTATTATTATTATTATACCACCTAGACAAATTCTAGATCGTTCTTTCCAGCAGACTCGACAGATTAATAATAGATCATTATTATATGTATACGTCATGCCCTGCCAGAATGCTATATCTTTAAATGTAAAAGAGAAAAAAATAAATAAAATTTTCAATACAATTTCAATCATCTACGGTGTGTAAAGTATTTTTTTTCGCATTTTATTATCCAAGCCTTTGTGGTTATATTCTATGGGGTAGATTTGATAAAAAAATTAGAAAGGGGAACCCATTTTTTTTTGAGAGAGAAATTATGTGATTTTAGCTAAACCCCCCCAAAAAAAAATCATTAGTGAAGCATCATGGTTCACATTATAATTGAAATGAAATGTGAACAATACTGCTGCATTTAAAAAAAAAAAAAAAGCATGTTTTTTTTTTACACTTTAATTTTATTTGTAACATGGTCATGTTTGATATCCTTGGAAAAGCCATGTTCTGGCCTTTCCAACAATATCATACATGACCCCCAGGCTGCCACGATCAGTAGATATGGGATTTCCTTAGGAAATCCCTTTGCAGCTAGGGGTTCCCCGGTTAACTGACATCCTCGCGCATGGCGCGATGAGTCAACAGAGGGGGGGCAGAGGGGGGGCTGCCATCCAAGATGGCGGCCCCCACCGGAAATAGGCCGCGATCCGGCATCAATTGGTGCCAGATCGCAACCTGTCAACTAAGGTGTTAACCCCATACATCGCTGGAAAGGTCAGGCTGTGCCCTTTCCAGCAATGCTGGCCACAGCCTCCTAGCCCCTGGCAATGGGGAGATAGAGGGATCCAAACCGGATCCCCCCTCCCCTTCAGGCGCTTCCCCGCCCAGCGCAATGACGTCAGTGCGCCAGGAGGCTATAAAACCGCAGATCAGGCTTCATGGAAGCCAGATCTGCACAGGAGCCGCCGGGGAGGAGAGTTTAACTTGCAGCTGGGCTCCGGACGTCGAGGACGTTCCATACCGTCCTGCGGCGTTAAAGCCCGCCAAATGCAGGACGGCATGGAACGCCCAGCGTCCTTAAAGGGTTAAACCATGAACACACACAAAAAACGAACACTATGTTCACATTAACTCTGCTTGTAAAATGTTCTACCAAAACAAATAAAAGCGAAATGGTTCTACACCTCAAATACATGCTGCAAACACAAGCCATACATAACAAAAAGTCCAGTTTTTACTACAGAAAGCACTCTAGTAGATAATTTTTCATAGTTATTTAATGCAGACAGCAAATGCCAGCTCTAGGTTTGTAGATGGAGGCCAGAATTTAACCCCTTCACTACCATGATCCTGTATACACGATCAGCAGTAGCAGACAAAGCAGCTCAAGATAGTGTTAAGACGGAGCTGGGGCTGTACTGTAGGATTGCAAAACAAATTATATTTTGGGCTCATAAAGGTGTCGTGAAAGTTTTAGCTCTGTGGGCATAATGCCCAAGATGCTAAAACGGTTTAAAAATCAACTGGGGAACGACCTGACATATTGGGCTTTCCCCAGTCCATGAAGGAACCACAGGCTGCAGTTCTACCTGCAGTAACTATTTGGACAGTAGATGGTGACATCTGCCTGCCAAATAAGCTACTATTGTAAGAAATATAGAGAATATTCCCAAATACTTATTACTGTATAATTAAAAATTATTTTCCAAAACACTCGTTCTTGGCAGCGAATGTTTGGAAAATCACTTCTAGTGATAGTGAAGAGGTTAACAATGAAAACAAAACAACAAACTTTAAATCCTAATAAAAAGGTTTAGTTAGCAAATGCATTAAGTTTTCTTCCACAATCAGAATAAGGATATTTTTTTCTATCCTTTGGTTGTGTGTCATGGAAAACAAGGGCAAACAAGACGACTTTTTCCACACGGCTTACCCCATTCTGTGCCGTCGCCAGCACTGCGAGATTCTCCATCACCGTCATCTGAAACCAGGAAGTCAAACTCTTTCAAAGCCTCCTCTGTGTCCCGGTCATCATTGGGTTCAGGGATAATCCTTCTTCGCACAATCTAAAAGCAAACAAATAGAAAAAACGATTTAATTTCACAATTTCTTTACCTATTTGTACTATACATGTTTTGGGGGGGGGGGACATCTATAAAAGGGAGTAAATCACTGTCAAAGGAGCCCAACATTTGTAGGGCTTAACAGTATCACTTTATGAAGTCCATCACATACCTCAGTTCAGTTAATAGTAAGAACCCCAGCATGCTGTGTGCTTGTGCAAAAGAAACCGTGGTAATACATATGATAATTACCATTCTCTGAGGGCCTAACTGGTGACAACAGGGCCGGATTAAAATTTTAATGGGCCTGGAGTTTAAGATTTTGGTGGGTGTATTTTTGGAATTGTGTGAAATTAAAACAAATTTTATATAACTGAGCAGATACATATAAACAATTGGGCAGATAGTATATATAGGCAATCGGATATATACGGATGCGTAGATACATAGGCGATCAGATATACTGCCGCATAGATCTATTGTATTCAGTCAGATAAACGTAGATTGTGGTGCTACTCGTATAACCGTTAACACAGATTAGTCTGTGTTGATATCCTCCTAAATTTTACATGCGCATCGTTAGAAGGCTTGCTTAGGTGGAGGAGGCAGGGTGTAGAAAATATTAGCGTAATTCTCAGCATATTATGTCCATATTAATCTATAATGATTGTTTTATGTAAGTCTGCAGTCCATGCACACCTCGCTACATGTCTGTCTAAACATGCTAGTCTTTCCATCCATCTGTCCTTACGTTCCTTTGTAAGATTGAATAACCCTGATAGGGAAGGACAGAGAGGTGAAAACCAGGAGAACATTCTAGGTCAAAATAGCCAAACCTCCCATTTATCTCACTTTCCAAATCGGCTATTTGGTCTAGATTGTTCATTCTTCTGGTTTTCACCTCTCTCTGAATAACCCCCGTATGTCTATACATATCTGTCAGTCTATACGTGTCTTTCTAAATAATCCCCCTTAAACTAAACAAGCCCTTATTTAATAGAAATGTTACAGTAACCTTGTAATGCCCAGAGGGAAGGGCAGTCCTTCATTCCACAGTTATCCAGAGGTTTCCCCACAGGGTTTTTTTCTCTCCTGCGAGATGAAGGATGACTCTCCATGAGTCCAGAGGTTGCCCACATTATGGCTATTTTAAAGCCAAATCTATAATACATTCATGCTTTGTAACAGCACATAAGTCCCCTATCAATCTGTTGTATGCTACAAAATGACTTTTGTTGTGCTAAATTTACTTCATAAATGTAGCATTAATTTAAATATATGTCTCATTGTGCTTTTTGAAACAAAGAAACTAATCTGAGTTGATTGAAGATGGTTTAGAGGTACAATGTGTTTTTTTCTCAATTGTGGTGGGAGGGGAAGTTCAGGGTATAAGATGATGCTGCACACACTATACAGGGAGAATGACGTTCCTAAAAGATGAAAATATTTCAGTCTTAAACAGAATGCCAGAGGCATACGAACAACTGAAATGATAGATCAAAAGATCAGATGTCTTTTCAACGTGAGACAACCCAGTTGCAATGGCATTGTGGCAACGGACTTTTTAACTGCACCCAATGCTGCATGACCAGGGCTGCCTCGGTATATGCAGAACTCATAACATATATAACATGTTGCTGCGCCTTTAAAAGGAATACACAAGGAAGTCTAGTTTCTACAAACCTACATTTTTGTATATAAACATAATGTCACATGAAAAGGGGTTGAATACTAACAGTGTACCCTGCTGCCCAGAAGTGGTTTGGGTAGAGCGCTGGACTGAATTTGTTTTTATACAGTTCCATAGGTCACAGAAAAAGCAGCTTTCTGGTACCAGAGTTGAATAGGTCTGTTTTGTAACCTTTTTATAAGGTTTGTTGGGATTGCAGGGCCTCTCACAGCCTGTTGTGGTCTTATTTCAGGCTGTAGGCCTAGAGCTGCAGCTCCAATAGCACCTATGTTATTCTGGCCCTGGTGACTACTGCTCATAAAATATAACTACAAGACGCTACTTTGCGCTTGGGCCAAGGTGACTACAGGCCTGATCACATAACCACTGGCACGCACACATCATTTAGTCTTGCAGCATACAAGGTTCTTCTGGAGAGAATGCAATACAGGTTGAGCATCTCGAATCCAAAATCTGGAAGTTTTGGTATGGTTACTTGAATGGAAAATTCCACAGCTGACCTTATGCTTGTACAAATATTCTAAACTACCTACTGGAATTATATCTAACACAAGTAGTTGAGGAGCCGACCAGTAAAGAGGCCATATTGGATTTAATACTCACAAATGGAGGTTTGGTATCAGACATTGTTGTAGGTGAAAATTTGGGATCTAGTGATCACCAGTTAGTGTGGTTTAATATAAGAACAGGGATGGAGCCGCACCACACAAAAACAAAAGTTTTAGACTTTAAAAAACCAGATTTTTCTAAATTCGAAATGGGATTATTTAAAGGAGGCATTGTTGAAGGCCACAGGCAATTGCATTCGGCTTGTTAGCAAAAACAAAAAAGGGAAGAAACCACTGTGGTACTCTGCAGAAGTGGCCAAAATAGTGAAGAACAAAAAGATAGCATTCAATAATTATAAAAAAACGCAGGCAAACCTATAAGATTAGGCAGACAGAGGCAAAGCAATTTATAAGAGCTTCCAAAGCACACGCAGAAGAGAAAATAGCTCAGTCAGTAAAAAAGGGGGACAAAACATTTTTTAGATACATAAACGAGAAAAGAAAAGTAAAGTAAAACAAGAATTAGTTCAAAACAAAGGAAGGAATGTAGAAGAGGATAAAAGTATCGCTGACTGCCTCAATGAATATTTTTGTTCAGTCTTTGCAGAAGAAAAGGAAGGAAAGGGACCTCCGTTAGGAGGAAACACTAAAGAGACATTTACATATGAGTTTACAGAGGAGGAGGTTCTACAGCAGCTGTCTAAAGTAAAGACAAATAAGTCAATGGGGCCTGATGGGATCCACCCTAAATTATTAAAAGAGCTCAGTGGTGTAATAGCAAAACCGTTAACGGGAGTCGTCCCAGAAGACTGGAAATTAGCAAATGTTGTGCCCATTTACAGGAAGGGTAGTGGGGAGGAATCGGGGACCTATAGGTCAGTTAGTCTTACGTCAGTAGTGGGGAAATTAATGGAAACCATGTTAAAGGAAAGGATTGTTGAACATCTAAAAACACATAAATTACAGGATCAGAAACATGTGTTTACCTCCGGGAGATCATGCCAAACTAATCTTATTGATTTTTTTGGTTGGGTAACAAAAATAATAGACAAAGGTGGTGCAGTAGACATTGCTTATTTAGATTTTAGTAAGGCTTTTGATACTGTTCCGCATAGAAGGCTTATCAATAAATTGCAATCTTTGATCTTGGATTCCAATATTGTTGAATTGATTAGGCAGTGGCTGAGTGACAGGCAACAGAGGGTTGTGGTAAATGGAGTTCATTCGGCGCAAGGTCTTGTTACCAGTGGGGTACCTCAGGGGTCAGTACTTGGACCCATTCTCTTTAATATTTTTATTAGTGATATTGCAGAAGGTATTAATGGTAAAGTATGTCCTTTTTGCTAATGACACAAAGATTTGCAACAGGGTTGACGTTCCTGGAGGGATCAGCCAAATGACAAATGATTTAGGAAAACTAAAAAATGGTCGGAGCTGTAGCAATGGAGTTTTAATGTGGATAAGTGCAAGATAATGCACCTGGGGTGTAAAAACTCAAGAGGTGAATATAGAATATTTGATACAGTCCTAACCTCAACATCTGAGGAAAGGGATTTAGGGGTCATTATTGCAGAGGATCTAAGGGTAAGTAGACAATGTAATCGAGCAGCAGGAAATGCTGGCAGAATGCTTGGTTGTGTAGGGAGAGGTATTAGCAGTAGGAAAAGGGAAGTGCTCATGCCACACTGTACAGAGCACTGGTGAGACCTCACTTGGAGTACTGTGTGCAGTACTGGAGACCGTATCTCCAGAAGGATATAGACATCTTAGAGAGAGTTCAGAGAAGGGCTACTAAAATGGTGTACGGCTTGAAGGAGAAAAGTTACCAGGAAAGGCTTAATGATCTTAACATGTACAGCTTGGAAAAAAGACGAGACAGAGGAGATATGATAGAAACATTTAAATACGTAAAGGGAATCCACAAGGTAGAGGAAGGGAGTATATTTAAAAGGAAACAAAGTAGCAAAACAAGAGGACATAGTCTTAGATTAGAGGGGCAAAGGTTTAAAAGTAACATCAGGACGCATTATTTTACTGAGAGGGTGGTGGATACATGGAACAGTCTTCCAGTTGAAGTGGTAGAGGCCAAAACAGTAATTGAATTTAAGCAGGCATGGGATAGGCATAAGGCTATCCTAAACAAAAGATAAATCCAGGTAAAGTATCCATGTAATTGGGCAGACTAGATGGGCCGAAAGGTTCTCATCTGCCGACATTTTCTATGTTTCTAGGTTTCTATGCTTTCTGACGGTACAGTGCACAAACGTCGTTTCCTTCGTAATATTAAAAATATTGTATAAAAATGACCTTCAGGCTAGATGTATATGGAAAATAAATTAGTTTCATGTTTAGAATTGGGCTCCATAACCAAATTATAATATGCAAATATTCCAAAATTCCCAGAAAAATCCAAAATCTGAAACACTTGTCGAATATTAAGTCTTTTCAATAAAATGTACAAAGTGAAGATTGAAGTCTGGTGAACAGTGTTAAAATCGGATCATTTTGTTACTCACCGTAGCTGCATCTATTATCGTTCTATCCCGGCCATCAGTCTCGTCGTCATCCTCCTCATCACTTAATTCTGCGGCAGCATTTTCCAAAAATTTAAACGTTTCCAGCACAGAGGCCGAGTCAGTCATGTCCGGTTTCCTACATAAATAAAAAAAGACAATGTTCTGGGTCTATAGCATTTATACCGAAAAAATTATAGATATAGCAGACATCAGGAATGAAAAGCCCAAGACCATTGCGATTCTAACTTCTACTAAATTTCCACAAAGACTGGGATAAACAATTAGAACCTGTGCTCTAAATCAGAATCCACACACAAAAAACAGCAAAGGCTCTGCAGGACAATGGATTTCATGATTAAAGGCTTTAAAAATTACATACATTTTTGAAATTCCAAGGACTGCACTGTTTTTGAACCATTTGTAATGTGTGTAATAAAATGCAGTTTCAACAGATCCCAACCTTTCCATTAATCTCTAATGAGCGACAAGGTGCATAGAACACAAACTGAAAATTGACTAGGAGACTGAAGGTGTGACAAGGAGGTATTTAACTTTTGCAAAACTTAACAGATACTCGTTTTCTTTTTAATTTCAAAACCTAGGATGTTCAAATGCACGATCACACCTTGGGTGCTTTAAATAGGGCATATAGCACCAAACTGTATTCTGTGCATTAAAAGCCAAACGTTCCCCTTTAGATGCCATGAATTTCTGCATTAATAAATGCAATGCGTAAATTTTACATTTAATGTAGTTTTACTTATTTCAAGAATGTCTGGAGCAGATTTTTTCTTTAATCTTAGAATCACTGATACATTATCTCTAGAAAAGATCGCGTGACCAGTTACAGACGCACAATTCATTAATGTACACACACAGCTACAGCTGTCAATCCACCGCTCTTTAGGCTTTTGCTCCATGGCGTTGTAAATTCTGATCACAGATTGGGAGCCTATGTCACTTTCATCCTGTGGTAAAGCGTAGCAGTGTAACAGGATTTCCCAGATTTAACAGTACATGCTAGCGGTGCTATTAAGGTTTGTTTTTTATTATATGGACGCCAAGTTCTCCTAGATAAACCTTCTCCGTGAATACACTTAGATCCTGAGATTTTGCTTCGAGCTCTTGAACTTAGACTACGGTTTTAAAAGCAAATCTGTGTACAGTTTTGTACATCAAGGAGAACGGACGCAATTGCAATAAAACCCAAGGCCTGTTAAAAAAAAAAAAAAACAACTGAACAGGTTTTTCCTCTAGATAGGTCAGTTGCAGTAAGGGAGATGGGGGGGGGGGCATACATATTTCTTCCAATCAGTGTAAGAATTGCTTTAAATAATGAGCTAATTCTTACAACTACTTCGTAGACAATCGATAAGATCCCGAGAAGTTCAATCACAGGAGGTCTCTAACACACAGGCCCGCCAGTAGCAAAAAACATTTACAGTCAACAGTGCTTGGTCAAAACATATTAAGTTTGTATCAAGTGTTGGTGCAAACCACAAAATGTTTATAAAGAGATTCATTTTCTCATGCCGTAGATAAAAAGTTTAAAAGTTTTAAAGGAGAAAAAAAAATAAAAAACACATTAACGTCCTGAACTTTTCACAAACCTGAAATTCTTTTAAATGTCAAAGAAATGTCAGGCAACGAAGAAAAGTGACACTTACCCAATAACTAGTGGGTTGGGAAGCTCGGTCTCTGTGCCATTTACCATGGAGTCTTGATTGGTGTCCGTCAGCCTGTCTGAGGAGTCTGTAGACAGGCCTAGCAGAGCACGGACTCTCTTCGACTTCACCTCCAGTATGGTGTCTGTGTATCCCACCTCTTGGAGATACCTGGGAGGAAAAGAAAACAACTGTGATACCAGTGTCTATACAGAAGAAAAATGCAACTTCCCTTAACACAAAAAAAGAAAAAAGCCACAAGAACATCCTACTGGCCCCAACACATCATGAAAATACAGTGAGGCACTGTGTTGAAGTTGCATAGTAATAAATCATCTGGTGCCAGCTGCAATGGGATGCCACTTGCACTGCCAGCCTCTACAGTCACTCCAAAAATCAAAAGGCATCATTATCACAATTCCCTATTCAGAACACTGTCACTGCTAGATGCAATAGCCTGAAAGAAAGGATTAAAAATGAGATGTACGCATACAATCAGATTTCCAAATTCAGCAAGTACTTCAATATAAATTCAATGTTCTTGAACCCAGGACATACTTGAAAACGAGAGAAAGCTCAATGTATTCTTCCTGGTAAAATCCTTTATAAATAAAGTCATATTTTACTGTAAACGTGAGAGATACGGATTGAACGAGATCCACTTACTGCCTGAGCAATTGCCGGCTCTGTTTCCATATAAACTGGCTGTTCTGTGACAACGGCTGAATCTCTGCCTCAGTTGCTTCATCTAGAACAAAAAACAATTAGGATATTTAATTTTATTAGGAATTTTAGGAATAAAAAAAAAAAAAGACAAGGATCCCTTGTCAAGAATTTCAAAATCTGAAATATCTGCGAGCACCAACATAACACGAGTGGAAAACACCCCACCTGACCTCATGTGACACCAGACACAATAAAAAATATTGTTGTATCAAACTGTGTGTATAAGGTTTATCTGAAACAGTGAATTTCAAGTTTAAAACTTGAGTTCCAGCTCCAAGATCTCATATGCAAATATTTCAAATTGGGGGGGAAAAAAAATCTAAAAATGCTAAATTTCTGATCAGGGATAACGAACCTGTACATCTAGATCTAGTAATGGAGGAGGGGAAGCATTGCTACAACAAAACAGCTCTTACTAATCCAAGACAAGTATAACAGTAAAAACCTGCAACCTAATCCTCAGGGAGAAGGTACATGTTAGGTGTCAACATAAACACCCCCCCCCCCCCAAATGAACAACACAGGTTAATGTTTAAGAAATACAGTTAAACGGACACTACCACTTACATAAAGATGTAACTAGATCACTTGTGCATTACAAATAAAACCAGATTATAAAGTTCATGATTTTTTTCTTTTCAGTAACTGCATGTAAAAATGAAAAATAAAGTTAGGATTTTATCTCTTTTTCCATTTTTAATTTTCAGCAAAAAGTCTATTCTTTAAAAATCTTTTTGTATTTTTTTGTAGACATTTTAGGATTTTTTTTTTTCTAAAAGGTGCTTTTCATTATTTTTTAAAGGACCTTTTTAGACATCATCTAATGCATTTTTATAGGTTTGAACATCTATTGTGAGAATAGGAGAGTTCCATTTTTTTCATTTCTGCAGTTCGGTGACCTTCTGCGGCTCCATTTTCGGCACACTGCGGTGAATAGTGAATTCACTGACAGGTCGGCAAAACCGAATCACACAAGTGCACAGCGCTGAAATTTTGATACTTTGTTAATAACCCCTTATGTGTCTTGTCATCTCTTTGCCACAGTGACAGGTGCAGACTTTGAAATTTTAGGGATGGAAGAAACTCCGATGCTCCCTGTATCTCTTGGATGCTTATGTCAGAGTTGAACCCTGCTTTCCCCACTTAAAACCTTTCAATCCAGATTTTTTGCATAGTCACCATTAGGTTTTTACTCCCATTATTTTTGAGGTACTAGCGACGCAGTTTTTGCCATCCAGCTGGTCCTATTAAAAAGACTGTGCTGGCCACAGAAGTGCTTTTCATACTATTGCCCATAAAGTGAGGTTGGGTGATCACATAATCTGTATCATTGAGGTGTATCTGCGCAGGAGTTCCACAGACACTGGAACACAATGGCTGCCATACTCGAAGATGCAGATTTAAGAATAAATTCAAGTAACCTCGTTCCTTTCCTGAGGACAGATATACAGCTCTGGGAGAAAAATATATTTATTTTGAGGTTTCTTGTTCATAATAACTGCAGTTTCCTTCACTTTAAAATCATATAAACGCTGCCCACTTCCAATTTAACACCCTAGGGCATTGGTTCCCAACCCCGGTCCTCAAGTTCCCCCAAGAAGCCAGATTTTAAGGATCGCCTTGGGGGAAATGCAGAATGAATCCTGCAATCACTGAGCAGCAAATCTTATCACCTGTGCTGTGCTTCAGATAGCTGGCAAACCTGACCTGTTGGCGGTACTTGAGGATCGCGGTTGGGAATCACTGCCCCAGGGTGAGGCCTTCTTAACCTACGGAAATACACCTCTGGGAATGCCTAAACTTATGACATGGGCACAGATTCTGAACAGGTTTATGCTTTTAAATTTGAAAAAAGGTAATGTGTTATGGTACCAAAATAAGGCAGTATCACTCCTATTTTGTATTTATTTTAGCACAGTACTTCCAAAATAGCATTGTCGTTGCGATTGTTCCCACTACCCTTTCTCTTGCCTGTACCATACGGTGCTCTTTTATTCAATACACTTTTAATTGGGGGGGGGGGCACAGCTTGCGGTTTTGAGCTGTGTAGTAACATCAGGGCGTTCAATCGGCATATTCAAGAAAACCTGCGTAGCTTTAATCATTTCTAAACTGCACTTTGGCTTAAATCCAGAGACCCAATCACCCAAAACGTGCCTTGACCCAGCATCAAAGGGTTAAAATCCATCTTATTGCCTAGGAGTCATATCAGTTTATAAACTGATCTTGTCCAAACCAGGTGCAGTCGCTTCTTCAGTGCCTGCACATTGCCTGCTTGGTGCAGTCGCTTCTTCAGTGCCTGCACATTGCCTGCATGGTGCAGTCGCTTCTTCAGTGCCTGCACATTGCCTGCATGGTGCAGTCGCTTCTTCAGTGCCTGCACATTGCCTGCATGGTGCAGTCGCTTCTTCAGTGCTGCACATTGCCTGCATGGTGCAGTCGCTTCTTCAGTGCCTGCACATTGCCTGCATGGTGCAGTCGCTTCTTCAGTGCCTGCACATTGCCTGCATGGTGCAGTCGCTTCTTCAGTGCCTGCACATTGCCTGCATGGTGCAGTCGCTTCTTCAGTGCCTGCAGATTGCCTGCATGGTGCAGTCGCTTCTTCAGTGCCTGCACATTGCCTGCATGGTGCAGTCGCTTCTTCAGTGCCTGCACATTGCCTGCATGGTGCAGTCGCTTCTTCAGTGCCTGCACATTGCCTGCATGGTGCAGTCGCTTCTTCAGTGCCTGCACATTGCCTGCTTGGTGCAGTCGCTTCTTCAGTGCCTGCATGGTGCAGTCGCTTCTTCATTGCTTGCATGGTGCAGTCTCTTCTTCATTGCTTGCATGGTGCAGTCGCTTCTTCAGTGCCTGCACATTGTCTGCTTGGTGCCGTCGCTTCTTCAGTGCCTGCACATTGCCTGCTTGGTGCAGTCGCTTCTTCAGTGCCTGCACATTGCCTGCATGGTGCAGTCGCTTCTTCAGTGCCTGCACATTGCCTGCTTGGTGCCGTCGCTTCTTCAGTGCCTGCATGGTGCAGTCGCTTCTTCATTGCTTGCATGGTGCAGTCTCTTCTTCATTGCTTGCATGGTGCAGTCGCTTCTTCAGTGCCTGCACATTGTCTGCTTGGTGCCGTCGCTTCTTCAGTGCCTGCACATTGCCTGCTTGGTGCCGTCGCTTCTTCAGTGCCTGCACATTGCCTGCATGGTGCAGTCGCTTCTTCAGTGCCTGCACATTGCCTGCATGGTGCAGTCGCTTCTTCAGTGCCTGCTTGGTGCAGTCGCTTCTTCAGTGCCTGCACATTGCTTGCATGGTGCAGTCGCTTCTTCATTGCTTGCATGGTGCAGTCGCTTCTTCATTGCTTGCATGGTGCAGTCGCTTCTTCATTGCTTGCATGGTGCAGTCGCTTCTTCATTGCTTGCATGGTGCAGTCGCTTCTTCATTGCTTGCATGGTGCAGTCGCTTCTTCATTGCTTGCATGGTGCAGTCGCTTCTTCATTGCTTGCATGGTGCAGTCGCTTCTTCATTGCTTGCATGGTGCAGTCGCTTCTTCATTGCTTGCATGGTGCAGTCGCTTCTTCATTGCTTGCATGGTGCAGTCGCTTCTTCATTGCTTGCATGGTGCAGTCGCTTCTTCATTGCTTGCATGGTGCAGTCGCTTCTTCATTGCTTGCATGGTGCAGTCGCTTCTTCATTGCTTGCATGGTGCAGTCGCTTCTTCATTGCTTGCATGGTGCAGTCGCTTCTTCATTGCTTGCATGGTGCAGTCGCTTCTTCATTGCTTGCATGGTGCAGTCGCTTCTTCATTGCTTGCATGGTGCAGTCGCTTCTTCATTGCTTGCATGGTGCAGTCGCTTCTTCATTGCTTGCATGGTGCAGTCGCTTCTTCATTGCTTGCATGGTGCAGTCGCTTCTTCATTGCTTGCATGGTGCAGTCGCTTCTTCCTTGCTTGCATGGTGCAGTCGCTTCTTCATTGCTTGCATGGTGCAGTCGCTTCTTCATTGCTTGCATGGTGCAGTCGCTTCTTCATTGCCTGCTTGGTGCAGTCGCTTCTTCAGTGCCTGCACATTGCCTGCATGGTGCAGTCGCTTCTTCAGTGCCTGCACATTGCCTGCATGGTGCAGTCGCTTCTTCAGTGCCTGCACATTGCCTGCATGGTGCAGTCGCTTCTTCAGTGCCTGCACATTGCCTGCATGGTGCAGTCGCTTCTTCAGTGCCTGCACATTGTCTGCTTGGTGCCGTCGCTTCTTCAGTGCCTGCACATTGCCTGCATGGTGCAGTCGCTTCTTCAGTGCCTGCTTGGTGCAGTCGCTTCTTCAGTGCCTGCACATTGCCTGCATGGTGCAGTCGCTTCTTCAGTGCCTGCACATTGCCTGCATGGTGCAGTCGCTTCTTCAGTGCCTGCACATTGTCTGCATGGTGCAGTCGCTTCTTCAGTGCCTGCACATTGTCTGCATGGTGCAGTCGCTTCTTCAGTGCCTGCACATTGTCTGCATGTGCAGTCGCTTCTTCAGTGCCTGCACATTGCCTGCATGGTGCAGTCGCTTCTTCAGTGCCTGCACATTGCCTGCATGGTGCAGTCGCTTCTTCAGTGCCTGCACATTGCCTGCATGGTGCAGTCGCTTCTTCAGTGCCTGCACATTGCCTGCATGGTGCAGTCGCTTCTTCAGTGCCTGCACATTGCTGCATGGTGCAGTCGCTTCTTCAGTGCCTGCACATTGTCTGCTTGGTGCCGTCGCTTCTTCAGTGCCTGCACATTGCCTGCATGGTGCAGTCGCTTCTTCAGTGCCTGCTTGGTGCAGTCGCTTCTTCAGTGCCTGCACATTGCCTGCATGGTGCAGTCGCTTCTTCAGTGCCTGCACATTGCCTGCATGGTGCAGTCGTTCTTCAGTGCCTGCACATTGTCTGCATGGTGCAGTCGCTTCTTCAGTGCCTGCACATTGTCTGCATGGTGCAGTCGCTTCTTCAGTGCCTGCACATTGTCTGCATGGTGCAGTCGCTTCTTCAGTGCCTGCACATTGTCTGCATGGTGCAGTCGCTTCTTCAGTGCCTGCACATTGTCTGCTTGGTGCAGTCGCTTCTTCAGTGCCTGCAAATTGTCTGCATGGTGCAGTCGCTTCTTCAGTGCCTGCACATTGTCTGCATGGTGCAGTCGCTTCTTCAGTGCCTGCACATTGTCTGCATGGTGCAGTCGCTTCTTCAGTGCCTGCACATTGTCTGCATGGTGCAGTCGCTTCTTCAGTGCCTGCACATGTCTGCATGGTGCAGTCGCTTCTTCATTGCTTGCATGGTGCAGTCGCTTCTTCATTGATTGCATGGTGCAGTCGCTTCTTCATTGCTTGCATGGTGCAGTCGCTTCTTCATTGCTTGCATGGTGCAGTCGCTTCTTCATTGCTTGCATGGTGCAGTCGCTTCTTCATTGCTTGCATGGTGCAGTCGCTTCTTCATTGCTTGCATGGTGCAGTCGCTTCTTCATTGCCTGCTTGGTGCAGTCGCTTCTTCAGTGCCTGCACATTGCCTGCATGGTGCAGTCGCTTCTTCAGTGCCTGCACATTGCCTGCATGGTGCAGTCGCTTCTTCAGTGCCTGCACATGCCTGCATGGTGCAGTCGCTTCTTCAGTGCCTGCACATTGCCTGCATGGTGCAGTCGCTTCTTCAGTGCCTGCACATTGTCTGCTTGGTGCCGTCGCTTCTTCAGTGCCTGCACATTGCCTGCATGGTGCAGTCGCTTCTTCAGTGCCTGCTTGGTGCAGTCGCTTCTTCAGTGCCTGCACATTGCCTGCATGGTGCAGTCGCTTCTTCAGTGCCTGCACATTGCCTGCATGGTGCAGTCGCTTCTTCAGTGCCTGCACATTGTCTGCATGGTGCAGTCGCTTCTTCAGTGCCTGCACATTGTCTGCATGGTGCAGTCGCTTCTTCAGTGCCTGCACATTGTCTGCATGTGCAGTCGCTTCTTCAGTGCCTGCACATTGCCTGCATGGTGCAGTCGCTTCTTCAGTGCCTGCACATTGCCTGCATGGTGCAGTCGCTTCTTCAGTGCCTGCACATTGCCTGCATGGTGCAGTCGCTTCTTCAGTGCCTGCACATTGCCTGCATGGTGCAGTCGCTTCTTCAGTGCCTGCACATTGTCTGCTTGGTGCCGTCGCTTCTTCAGTGCCTGCACATTGCCTGCATGGTGCAGTCGCTTCTTCAGTGCCTGCTTGGTGCAGTCGCTTCTTCAGTGCCTGCACATTGCCTGCATGGTGCAGTCGCTTCTTCAGTGCCTGCACATTGCCTGCATGGTGCAGTCGCTTCTTCAGTGCCTGCACATTGTCTGCATGGTGCAGTCGCTTCTTCAGTGCCTGCACATTGCCTGCATGGTGCAGTCGCTTCTTCAGTGCCTGCACATTGTCTGCATGGTGCAGTCGCTTCTTCAGTGCCTGCACATTGTCTGCATGGTGCAGTCGCTTCTTCAGTGCCTGCACATTGCCTGCATGGTGCAGTCGCTTCTTCAGTGCCTGCACATTGCCTGCATGGTGCAGTCGCTTCTTCAGTGCCTGCACATTGTCTGCTTGGTGCCGTCGCTTCTTCAGTGCCTGCACATTGCCTGCATGGTGCAGTCGCTTCTTCAGTGCCTGCTTGGTGCAGTCGCTTCTTCAGTGCCTGCACATTGCCTGCATGGTGCAGTCGCTTCTTCAGTGCCTGCACATTGCCTGCATGGTGCAGTCGCTTCTTCAGTGCCTGCACATTGTCTGCATGGTGCAGTCGCTTCTTCAGTGCCTGCACATTGCCTGCATGGTGCAGTCGCTTCTTCAGTGCCTGCACATTGTCTGCATGGTGCAGTCGCTTCTTCAGTGCCTGCACATTGTCTGCATGGTGCAGTGGGACCCTTTACCAGTCACGTGCACAGTCTTAAGCGCCAACATATTCCTGCAGTGCTGGCCCAGAGGCTAACATCATAGATACTGCAGGGATGGTCCTTTCATTGTTATGGGGTCCATGTCGGTTTTATCCAAGCATCCATTGTCTCAGACATGTGACAGCCAGGCAATCATAGCTTTTCCCAAGAAAACTGCAATACCAGGGCTTCAGTGCCACATGGAGCCCAGGTAATTCTTCGATCAGTCCATTGCTAGGAGACCCATGTTCCTGCAGCAAGGGGGTTATCAATTACCCGTTTCTCTTCAATGGGCCAAATTTCCACTCACCCACCTGAAACTCTGCCTAGGCAAGTGGGGGGGGGGGTCTGAGAATGATATCTTTGCATAATATTAGTGTATTTCTATACTTAAAGTATATACAAAAACTAACTGAATGTATAAACACACTAGCATCTTCCAGATGATGACGTGTTAATTCAAACTGTTTGGATCCTATTCTGTTCCTCATGCTGAACTGGTGACTGCAATGGGGAAAACCTGCACCTGCATGTTTCCCCGTAGGGTCCTCAATTTAGCGTGAGATTCTGAGCAGGCGCGACATCAGCTCCTTGTCCGGGAGCCACACGGTACCCTCGGGTATACTCACTGTACTGCTTCTGCAAGTATCACCTCCTGGAGTCCATAGCACTCCATGGAGGGTTGCGCTGCCGGGCTATAAACCCTGCACAACCTTGCAAGATCATGCAGTGCAGCGGAGTGATCGCAGAGAGAGAGTGGGGACTATTTGTCCCCAGTCTCACGCTGCTTCCGACAGCAAAAAGCAGCATATCGGGCCACTGTTCTTGCTGCGGGATGAGAAGCGAGTATCGGATTTATAGGAGGGAGAGGGGTTGCTAAAGGATTCTCCAAAACCAGAATCAGCACCAGCTGGTAGGTGTCGTCAAGTTTGCTAACCCATAGGTGCCGTAATTAGCTAGGACTTTGTAATACATTACTCCGCGCGCTCTATACTTAATATGGGTAGCGCAAAGCACAGTAAGGTTGCGCAAGCAAGCGCAATCACTGACGCACTAACCGATTTTTAGGAGGTTTAGCATCAGGAAGGTAATATGGGTGACACGCGTTAGCGCTTAATCAAAAATTTGTGTTCACTATGGCATAAGGGCCTTTGAAAGGTAAATATATAAAATTTAAACTGCATTCGAAATATCATAACAAAAATGCACAGCATGGAGACCAGGTCTAATACTGCCCAGCCGTGTGCGAAGGCCTAACCAGCAAGGTTCTCAAGATCGGCACCCCCAGATATCTTCTCTTCATCTGTGTGTGCCATATGCGCGAATCCCCATTGTGCCGAGGAATGTGGCAGTGCTATAAATAAATTCCATGAAACGCTAGAGGTTGCCTGGGTGATTCTAACAGTCTGTGCTGGAATTGGGTTGGTTATATTTAGTTGGACTTTAGCGGCTGGGAAAATTTGCATTCCACTCAAAAGATGAGCCGCTTAAAACGTGAAACTGTTTCATCACTGCAACAATGTAAGTTTAAATGACATACTGAATATTCAGTGGATTTTAACACTGTGACCAGTCAATGATAATGCAAAATACAAGAAAATCTACCAAACAACACATTTTAGAGGGGAAAAAAATGCATATATGGAAATTGTTACTCTGCAGATCATATTTAATGTATATTTCCATAGCACCTTTACTTTCTGGCAGAGCATTACAGGAGTTGGGGTAAAACTCTCTCTGCTGACGAGCCTAGGGACGAATAAACAGCCAGCAATGGTACCTTTAAGCATGCCATCACATTCATTACATGACCGGAATACTGGGTGCCAATATATCTAGAGATATGCATTGTTGGACTCTACAGTATTGCTGGAAAGATATAGACGGAGCATGTCAATAGCAGTTTTAACCCCTTGAGGACAGGGATAATTTTACAAGTGTGCAACATTTAAGCTATTCACCTGTTCAACCATAATTTACCTCTTTCATATTAAGGGCACCCCTCCGTTTATATCATTTTGTTCAGGACAAATAGGGCTTTCATTTTCCAGCAAAGATTTAAATATAAAATATATTTCAATATGATGGAAAAAAAAAAAAATATATAAACTGAGGAAAAATAGCTATTTTCAAAGTTTTGCACTGAAAGGGTTAAAAAAGACATTTTTTATTCACTTTACTTTTAAAACTAAAAACGTTTCTCTGCCTCTCTCTCCTCAGATCGAAGTAAGAAGAAGAGAGAGGCAGAGACAATGTCTCAGCTAATGTTACAAGCATTGGCTAAGACTACGGGACAATGACGGCCGTGGCAAGCCGTCACTGCTGTCACGTGACGCAGATCGCAGTTATTGGCTGCCAGGGGACAGCCTGCATTGCCAGGCAGCTCCCGCAGCCGGTGACCTGCATGCTGGGTACAGAGGCGGGCCATTTGCCGATCAAACACCATGGGACGTGCTATGCCGCCCTGCAGTGTTAACCCTCCCCCTGCTGGATGGCATAGCATGTCCTGGGTTCGGCAACGGTTAAATAGCCAACAATTTACATACAAGATATAGTCAAACACAATAATATCGTCCCAGCCTTTAGGTTCAAACATGCTCCAACATACCTGAATCGTAATTCGGTGGCTTCATATCTCCTTGATTTAATTCAGTCCCATATTTCAGTTTGTGATACTTTGCCCTGAAGGGTTAGAGGACAGGAGGCAGATTAGAAGTATTGCGAAGAGTAAAAATAGCTTTAGGAGTATAAACAGGTCTGCAGTAACATGTAATCATGTGGAGAATGGCCAGGAAGGGTTTTCTTTTTTCCCTTTTGTCCCCAAAGAGACATTTGTGTTCTGTGGTTAACAATAGCCATTGTGATTTTACAGATCTTATCTCTTCGACCAGACTGCATTCAAGTAAAAATACCATACTGTCAGCGACCGATGATTTCATTCAGGAAAAATCAACAGAAAACTAAAAATGACTTTAGAAAAATGTACACCATGCTATTGCCATGGTAACTAGTCATGTAATTTGGATACAATTAAACAGAAGGGGATCAGATCTACAGATGTGTTATCAAGTGCTGTGTGTATTCTGAGGATGATTCTAAAGAATAAGGGGAGAAAAAAAAAGTGTGCCTATGTCGACATGTATATCTGATCCAAGTGGAGCAAGGAAGCACGTGTTTAAGCCTGAGCAAAGACGTTAAAACACAATTTAACCCACGCGTAAGCAAATGGCTAATCAGTGCTAGAGTCGTGCATACACAGGCAATGGGGCTCCTCTGATTGCTGTTTCCACAGATAAAGCCATCAAAATAGGGAACGACAGCTTTTTTTTTTTAAATATCCCTTTAAAAGGATAGTTTGTAAAGTACGCTGAAACACATCAGAAACAACACGACTCACAAAGCAGCACTCACACAGCAGCGCGTAGCAGAGTTAGCACAGGGATGGAGCTGGTTAAGTAAAGCACACAAGTTTATTTCAGGAGTGAGAAGTTTGAAAACCTTTTTCAAATGGGAACAATCTACTAAGGGTAGGAAATAACCGTCACAAATTAGGCAAATGTGCCAACTGGGCGGAGTAGAGGTAACATCACCGCTCCTTAACCGTGGAGAGAGACTGTGGAGACACAGGTTCGATCCCAGCAAGAGCACCTCTCCAGTAAGTGTCCTTGGGAAAGACACCCAACGGTACAGACTCGGCACCCAGGACATACTTGAAAACGAGAGAAATCTTAATGTATCCTTCCTGGTAAAATCCTTTCCAAAAAAAAAAAAAACACGCGAGTAGGGAGTTACTTATAGGATTTTAGTAAACTTAAACGTTCCCCTAAAAAGGTTTCCCTGTTGGTTGAATTGCATATTAAAAAGGAAAAATAAAGTGACTTTTCTCATCTCACGTTTCCGTTTCGTGGAATTTTCTCATGATGCAACACTTACAAAAAAATCTTACGGCAAGCCACGCTTCACAGCTGTGGTATAGAAAACAGTAGTGAAAAGGCAATTGGGTGGAGGAATGAATGTTTAGACAAGGCTGCAGGGGGTCTACTGTGCTGTCTATGCTACCCAAGATAAGGGATGGTAGCTGAATGAGATAGGATAGTGGGCTTAAAATACTCCATGGCACCCCCTGGTGATGTAATTTACATACGTTCCACACAATGTAGGTCAATAGGTCGGTATTCTAGCCTTTTGACCCATAGAGTCCATTCTATACACAATGCTACACAGTGAGGAACAGGTGCTGTAAAGACACGGGGGCAGTTTACAACACAATACAAAATGGATGCACACGGACATAAAAAAGGAAAATATTTTCTTAAATTATACAAGAGAAAAACAAAGTACATGTAAGATATCAGTAGGGCTGAAACAACTAATCGATTAATCGATAATACGAATAGTTGACAACTATTTTCATTATCGATAGACAACTGATCAATAAATCAATCAGTCTGTACAGCAGTGTTTAGTGTCAGACTGAGTTAAACATAACTTCAGTCTATACTTCAGAGTTGCTGATTGCTTTACTCTGATTTTGTTGTAGGGTTATAGCATACATAACCAGTTTGTTTTTATTCAGTTTACAACTGTAGCGGCGCTGTAGCACAAACCCTGGGATACTGCCACTGGGTATGGGCGGGATACTGTTCTTGTTTTATCCATACTAGAAGCTGGTGTCCTGTGCCACAATCCCAACCTGCCTTCCACCCACTCTTTGGTATGGAGGTGCCATTGTCTCCGTTTGGTCCAGTCCCTTTTCACAAATTCCATCTCACACTCAGGTCTGATCTTTTGCCCAAACCCGGATCAAGTCCCTTGCTCAAACGCACTCCCTTCCCCGTCTGGACCCTCCTCCCGCTCAGTTTGTTCATGAAATTATTGTAAAGGGACCACTTATTAAAGTGGTCAGGCTGCATGGAGTGACCCTTTTCACCCAACTTTCGTGCTGACATAGTGTCTGAGAACGCAGCATTCATATGGGAAGAATGCAGACATGAGTTTAAGCTGCGCACATAGCATCAATCCATTACACCGACCAGGCGTCTTGTACCTTGTGTGTGAAAAGTATGCAATTTGCGAGCACAAAATGTACACTATGCAAATTGCTTCTGAAAAATGGAGGGGGGGGGGGGTGCAAGGGTTGATTTTTTTAAAAATGGTCTTAAAATAAACAATTTTTTTTTATCCTATGAAATTATTTTGCCGATTAATCTGCCACTAAATCGATTATAAATAGAATCGTTAGATATCAGCAACATGAAAAACAAAATCAGAACATTTCATTTTTTTGGTGGCAGTGGCCCTTTAAAATGAGTGCATTATGCTTTGGATGGATGGTTGAGAAAGGCTGCACTTCCAGCCAAAAAGTTTCTGGTTTTCACCAAATAAAAAAGTGCCCTTACTGGGATTGTGCCTGGCTGCCATCTCTTTTCACTGCATAATGCTTAGGCACATTTTGGTACTTCATCGAGGAGTTCCCATAAGATCCCCTTGTACCTCTGGTTGATTTTCACAGTTATACATCAATCCCACCCACAGGCTGTAAGACAGCTTTACATTGTAATGAGATATTTCTGCAGCAGCTAAATATTAATATACACTGACTGGACCATGGGCATGAACAGATTCTCAAAACGGAAACATCTCTAACACAAAGTAAATGTGAGAGATGGACCAGCAGGACCACCAATTCACCCACGGAGCACTGCCTCTCTGCAAACCCATCAACTAGAGGCGCTGTATTCTAGATATAAACCTGGACACTGTATTAGGGACATACAATCATATCTAATAAATGTGGGTGGGTGTGCGTGTCACACACACCCGATAAAAAAAAAACGTTTCGGCTCCCGAGAGCCTTTATGTATACCTAATAAACAGGGTTATTCAGAGAGGTGAAAACCAGGAGAATGAGTGGAGAAGTGAAAATTCTAAGCCAAAACAGCCAAACCAGAAAAAGGCTCCCATTTATCTCACTTTCCAAATCGGCTATTTGGTCTAGATTGAATAACCCTACATATCTTTTAGAAGTCCCAGTGTGCATATATGTTATGTATAATACAAAGCCTCTTCAATATAGATATATATATATGCACACACAGAGCCTCTAATAGGTATATATACTTAAAGTGGCTTTGTATTATACAGATCACACAAAAAAAAGCAGCACAAGAAAGTCTCCGTCTAGATGAGCCGTTTTCATGCTTTGTATCATTAATCTTATTCTTCCCTGTTGCAAACCAACAATAAACCCTTTTGGTACAAAACTTTTCAACATGTGATGCTGATGCTGGACAGAAAACATTAACTTTATGACTCTTGTTTGAAACAATCCTCGTTAATCTATGCGTCAGGCCACCACTGGCAAAAATGGAGATTTAGTGAAAGTAGCAGCTGTCAAATTCTTTCAAAATGTGTTTTATTGACTTTTGTTGTTTTGTTGACTTTGTGTTGCAGGCATGGCCATTGTGTGGAGTGCAAATATTTGCATCATCAGGTTTTAACTAGGACTGGTACGATTGTGTTCAAGCACTTCTAGCTACACATTACCAATTGAACAGGGCTGCTCCTGGGAGGCAAACATACTTCGGAAATACTAGGGAGAGCCAGGCAAAGTTTTGTATTAAGATTTATACATAACCTATGAATTTAAGAGCCAAAAGGGTAAAAGTCTAGGAGCCTATCCCCATCTTTACGAGCCCTGCAGCAGCCGCTTGAACTCTGCATACAGGAATCGTCCGGATTGGAAACGTTTGCTTTTGAAAGACGATTTGGTTTGCAATTTCTATTCATATTCAAAAAATAAAAACCTAAATTAAAAGAGCACAGATTTTGCACGCGATGTCCCCATCATGGCAGATGAATGTCAAGCATTAAGCAATAACGAGAGATTGATCATTTCACTAGGAAAAGATGGGGAAAAATTACTGTGACAGCTGCTGAACATCTGCTGTAGTCATAATGGTGAAATCAGCAGGCCGCGTGGCTCGCTCACAGGCTGAACATGAACTAGTTGTGAAGTTGGCATGAGGTTTCCGTAATCAGGCAGGGGTTCATTTCTCTTAATGAGGGATCAAGCTGTTTAGAGCAGGGCTGTCAAACTCGCAGCCAGTCAGACGATGTCTACAATTCCCAAAGTTCTTTCAATGCAATAGATGGCCTGGGAATCATGGGAGCTGTAGTTCGAAACCTTACAGTAAACGTACATCGGAGACACCCATTCCCCTAGGTCAGTGATGTCTACATTGGAAATTCAACTCTAAGGAGGATCAGTAATCCATTCACCTTTATCATTGTCCGCACGACACAACACGTTTGGTTTGCATGTGGCGTGCTCAATAATGCCTCCAAAGAGAAGGAGGAAATGAGGAATTCCGGTATCTTCCTGGTTGACGTGCAAGAAAGAAACACATCCAGAAGGTTTAACGCCATTACTACAAGGCAATGATTAAGACCCATTTTGCTTATGTTGTAACATGTTGGCATATGATGCTGTAGAAAGCTTTGCCATGTTTATGAAAGACAAGAGGGCTATACTTTCATCCAGCCTATCAATGGGAATTTAAATAAGTGAGTCGTGTGAGATACAGACCAATGATTGTAGGTCGGAGCACTCCCTTACCTGCATAACAAACTGATTATACATATACTGTGTTTATGAAGCAATGAGTCCAGGCACGCACTCATCATACAGGTCCCAGAGTGCAGAACTAGGGACTATGGAATGATTTACCATCACTACATCACTAAGGGGAAAAAAGGTGTAAAAATCTATGCATTAAAAGAAGTCATGTCTCTAATGACTGTAAAATTCAGACGTGGTTAAATTGGATGCTCTGGCCCGAAATCTAAAGTCCCCACAAGCAGGGTTAGGAATAATCCGCTCCAATTTTGCGCAACAGATTTTGCCCCTTCGTTTAACACAAGATCGAGAGTGAATTCCCCTTTTAACGCATGCCAAGGCCAGCAAGGTATTGGCATGCATTAAGGCCCGTGTCAGACGAACGTAGTGATCACGTCCGTGTTGCCGCACAGTTTAACGTCCGTCGTAGCATAGAATCATGAGCAATAGAGACCCACACACGAAGTGCGCCCGTACCGAACTGCGCACGCACAACGCACGTGGCAAACAGACGCAAGTTAAGCAAGAACGTAACACCGCTAACACAGATGCGCAGAGTGCGCCATGTCCACCACGTCCGCGTAGCGTTCTGTGTGCGTGATGAGATGTCAGACACAGCGCATTTGCGACGTCCAGCACCTTGACACACAAAATGCCTTTTCATATCCTTTTTCATATTAATTTTGGTTTCCCATATTTCCCTTTTTTTTCTACGTCCGTCATAAAAACGGATTGTGTGGTGTCTACAGTATCTTTCGTCAGTACGTCCGTCCGTTATGCACGCACGCAGAGTGCGCTCAGGCTGCGTTCGTTTGACAGACTAAAAGAGGAATTTGCTCTCAGGATGAAACCTATGATTTATAAAGAGGCAAAATTATGTTAAGACTAGGGATGCACCGATACCACTTTTTTAAGACCGAGTACGAGTACCGATACTTTTTAAAAGTAGTCACCGATACCGAGTACCGATACTTTTATTTAATATCATGTGACGCTTTCCAATACGAACAGACCTCATATAAAAATTTATATTGGATTTGGCCCCCAGGTCTCATGGATTTGGCCCCCAGGTCTCATGGATTTGGCCCCCAGGTCTCATGGATTTGGCCCCCAGGTCTCATGGATTTGGCCCCCAGGTCTCATGGATTTGGCCCCCAGGTCTCATGGATTTGGCCCCCAGGTCTCATGGATTTGGCCCCCAGGTCTCATGGATTTGGCCCCCAGGTCTCATGGATTGGCCCCCAGGTCTCATGGATTGCCCCCAGGTCTCATGGATTGGCCCCCAGGTCTCATGGATTTGGCCCCCAGGTCTCATGGATTTGGCCCCCAGGTCTCATGGATTTGGCCCCCCAGGTCTCATGGATTTGGCCCCCAGGTCCCATGGATTTGGCCCCCAGGTCTCATCGATTTGCCCGCAGCTCTCATCGATTTACCCCCCGCTCGAACGCTGGGGAAGCTGGCCGCGTGCATGTAAAGCACGCGGCCAGCGTTCCCCTCCGGCGCGCCAAATACTCACCCTTCCTGAAGTTCCGGTCTCTGGGCAGTGATTCGGTCACGTGGCTGCCGGGCGCATCTGTGACGCTGCCTCCAGCCGAGAGGCCGCGTCACAGGAGCGCCAGGCGGCCACGTGACCGCATCACTGCCCAGAGACCGGAACTTCAGGAAGGGTGAGTATTTGGCGCGCCGGAGGGGAACGCTGGCCGCGTGCTTTTCATGCACGCGGCCAGCTTCCCCAGCTCCACGGATACCGGCAAGCCGGCCCAGCGCCGGCTTCCGGTATCGGCGGGATGTATCGGGCCGTTTGCACGAGTAACAAGTACTCGTGCAAACGGCAATATCGGCCCCGATACCGATACTAGTATCGGTATCGGTGCATCCCTAGTTAAGACGCACCTTGAAAATGCTGTGCAATTATGTGCACCTGTCTTAAAGGATATTATAGCGCTAGAAAAAGTGCAGACATGGGCGATTAAATTAAAAAAGGGAATGGAAGATTTAAGGCAAGCCTACCACCTGACTCACTAATACACCTAACTGCCGAAAGCAGTCCATCACGCTCCCCTGGCAGTCCTCTCCTCCTGTTTCCACCCCCAACCCTTCTAAATCCCCACAGAAATAGGGCCCTCATTTCCTCCTATACTGGTTTATCAAAATATTGTTCAGACTCAATGTATTGTAACCCTTTCTATAGATCATGCCCATTGTTCAGCGCTGCAGAATATGCTGCTGGCGCTATATAAAAGAATAATAAGTTATGATTAAAGGCTAACGGGGTTAAACCTGTTTAATTTAGACAGGATGAAAGGAAATTTGGCCTGAAGCATTGGAAAGTTTATTTTAGTGAGACCAATAAAGCTGTGGAATTCTCTGCCTGTTGAGGTGGTTGGGTCAGAGACTGTACAGACTTTTAAACAACGACTGGATGACTTCCTGCAGACACAGAATATTAAGGGTTATAATATTTAATATGTGGGTAAAAGCTTCTTGATCCAAGGAGAAATCTGACGCCATTCCGGGGTCAAGAAGGAATTTTCCCCAGTGTTTTGCATATTGGAGAGACTGAGTTTTTTGCCTTCTTTTGGATCAAAAGCAGTAGGTGATGTGTGAAAGGCTGAACTCGATGAACGCATGTCTTTATCGCCCTATGTGAACACAGCATCAAGAAATTGGGATTAGGAAACTTTCAACTCAACTCTAGTCAGAAACTCAAACTCCACTGCAGATGAATGGTGTTCAAAATCATCCATGGGTGAATTGGAAAGGTGTCCAAGATGGTCTCGTCATCATTTAGAATAGAAAAATAATAAAAAATAAAAAAAAACACCTTTAAAATGCTTTTTGACAAATCTAAAAAGTCATGGCTTTCTTAAAGGATACCCTGTGGGAGGCGCTACAATGTCCCTCGATATGCCTTGTGGCATGAGAAATATTGGCAAATACAGACTATGAGGCTTGGCCACTTGCAGTGACTTTATACAAGGTTATGTTACAGTGACAGCCAATAGTGGCATTGCAGGTAGCCCAGACCTTCACATTACATTATGCTCGTCTATTCATCATTCTAGGGTTTTATGAAATGCTAGGCTATTTTTTGTGACAAGAGGACGTGTGTTTTATCCCTCACAATTCAAATGTAAACACTTGATCATTCTGGCGCACAAATATTTAAAATATAAAAAAATTTGTTTCATGCAATTCTGTGGATTTTGTCGACGTCCGATAACGGCTTCAGCGACTCCAGTTTTTGCAAATTACAGTGACCATTCACTAAATATAGAATTCACCATATTTTCTGCTAAATGGATTCCCCAAAATGAAACGAAAAACAAAGGATCTCAAGATGAATTGACCCTTTCGATTCTAACTTCCATAATATCTCTGAAAATGCCATAAACCCAGGGAAATACAATAAAAATAAGAAAACAGTATGGCATGCAGCCTACCCATTAACCCCTAAAATGCCATTAATCAAGAGAAAGCATGACATGAATACACTGAGGCATGCAGCCTACCCATTAACCTCAAATGCTTTAATCAAGGAAAAAAAAATGTATACTGTGAGGAATGAAGCCTGGCCATTAACCCTTAATATACAACTAAAACAAGGCAAAAATTAAAAGTAATACACAAGGTAATATAGAGTGGCCATTAACCCCTTCACACAGCTGAACCATTTCAGCCCTGTGAAAAAAGTTATATGATTTATGATCTTTGTTTTACACTGAATATGTTAATGTTGGGCATCATTGGAAAGGCCAGACTCTGCCCTTTCCAATGACACCTTAGTTGACCATTTACGATGTGGTCCAAACTAAGTGGGCGAAGCTGGATGCTGATAACTGGTGGGGGGGGCATACGGGGGGGGAGGGGAGTTGCTGCCCTGTAGAGATCCCCATGGGTACCGGGTAGCACCAAACAATTTATTTCCTCTGTGTGGTCCTCTGCTGGTGCATCATAGGCTTAGTCACGCATGAGGGGAACGTGCGACTAAAACAAGCCGTGCTGGGTTAATTTTTTCCTATTTACAATTATGGTACTAGAGAAGGGCTAACTGGGATTAACAAATCCTGAAGCCCGAGAATCACAAAAAACGTATACCTCTGTCACCTACGTTTAATTATTCCACACAAATCTACATTTAAAAAAACTTTACCTGGCTCTTAAAATGGGGTAGATGGCTATACAGTTTACCCCTGGGCTCCTAATTTAGATATAACATAGGTGTTGACAAGCTTATACTAATAAACTACAGGATTAGCACCCCTTATCTGGAATGCTCAGGACCCGGTGGTGTCCCGGATTTTGGTTTCTTCCAGATCATGAAATCCAAGAGAATCCAAAGTCGGAGCGGTGCGACAGGGTAGCAATGATGTGCTGCCCGTTGTAGCACCAGTGATTTTACACTCTGCGAGATTCTCTGCAGCCCCTCTGCAAGGGACATTCTGCACAGAAGCCTCATGTTTATGTGCAGCATGTTGCATGCTGGAGTTGCACTGAGTGTGTTCCTGGTGGTACTACAGTCCTTGGAGGACCTGGCCTGTATGCAGAAGTACCTGTCCAGAGTGCCAGAGAGGCAAGTACAAATTACCGTATAAAAGGGATTCCAACCTGTATTGTGATAACAATTCCTTAAGATTTTACCTTTCCTGCTTTAGAGCATATTCCAGCATCTTAATTCTTCTCACCAGGTCCTTCTTCAGGTTCTCTTGCCCTTTCCTTTCGCCTTGCAGGAAGGCTACCTGAGCCTGCAAATCACAAAAATGACAGTAAGTAAGTTTCCAACAAAACCCTCACGCCCAAAGAAACATCTAGACTTTATCATTATTTTATTTGCCCGGAGTGCTCAAAAGTGTTAAATGTCATTTTCAAATGCAACTCTGGTCATGTTAATCTGACAAACCGACATGTGAAATATTCGGAAGGTATTGAAACATTAATATCGACCTCGAATTTAAGGCAGGTATCTGCAAACTTAGCATTACAGACGTTTTGGAACTCTAGGTCCCATTCTGCTCAGCCACTTTTCAGACTGCGGTCAATTTCCCATAATGCACAGCCAGTCCAAAGGTTACAGTTACCTGTCCTTTAGGATTACATCAACACAGCGCGACACTAATGTATAGAAAACACACGCGGTTATTCACCAAGCAACAGCGTTGCACAGAAGATAAAACCGGTAAAGCTACAATGTTCATTTTCAACATTAAAAATACCGACACTGTATTAGTGATCAATTTGATGTCATTTAAAACCGACAAGAATAAATCTGTTTATCTTACAAGAACAAGGAAAGCTTTTGAACACTAGTGTATATTTCGCATCAGCAGTGGACATCTAATCCATAGATTATGTTCAATATTTTGACTCGTGTGTCAATACAATTAATGATGGTCCTTTCAGGCATCAGAGTCGGCAACCAGAGAAACACTTTTTTTTTAACGTCCCCCACATAGGGTACCTCCTTACAACATAATAACCAAATAATAAACTTTTACATCTGAAAGTTTGCAAAGCCCAACTCATTAAGGAAGCGAAAGTAAAAATTAGGAGGAAAATATAGAATCCTACTCAACACCTACCTATTCCCATTCACACATAAAGAGAACAAGCTGACAAGACCAGAGCCTGGCATTTCAGCAGCCAAAATGAACTATAAATACAAAAAAACACCTCAAATGAAATCTAAGGAAACTAGCAGAAGAGGTGACATTTATACGAGTCACAATTGAAAAGGAAAA
Source organism: Leptobrachium leishanense (assembly GCA_009667805.1). Lineage (NCBI taxonomy): Eukaryota > Metazoa > Chordata > Amphibia > Anura > Megophryidae > Leptobrachium > Leptobrachium leishanense. The sequence continues at coordinate 303,180,297 of CM019066.1, read as the reverse complement.
TGTTAAAATAAAATACCTTGCCTGCGATTCTACATAGAGTAATGCAGGGAGGTCCATCTCTAAATGCAGTTTCCATCAACAGGTGCCATCTGGCGTTGACTGCAAAGTCTCTACTTGTCAAGTTAGGCCAATTAAAGTTGGCTGATGTTTCGGTACACAAATAGCCAAGGCAATGCTGGCATGCTCAGTCTGCGATCACAGCCATGTTGCACTTGTTAGTCACTACTCCACGTATCCAGAATAGTCCCCAGTGTGGAGTTAAAGCCGCAAGAAAAAAAAATTCATTAACCGGGATCTAACGGGAATTCAGTCCCGAAGAGAAAGGAAGATTCAGCTTAGTAATCTACGTGCACTAGCCAAGTGTGCTTGCGCAAGACTTGACAGATGCTGGGAGCAGGTAGTCACATGTTATGTCTACCTTCTAAATGTATGGCCTATTGTAACTTTATAACTACACTTTCTTTTTTGGAGCCAGGCAAAAAATCATTGAAAATAGGATTCTTGGCACCAGTGTGCTACATAATCGCCTGCATTACATACAAAAGGATTGGGAATATGATGAATACAGCCATAAGAAAGTGATCATGGATCTTCAGGTGCAGAAACTATTCCATAACGATCAACATTTTAACATCTGGAATATGAAGGGATATTTGAGGCACCCTGGCTAACCACTGCGGCACCCTAAATTGGTTTAGAGTCTACAATATATTTTAAACACCCCCCCATGGCAATCTGCATTGACGGAATTACAAATATTTATAAAGCGCCAACTTATTCCGCTGTGTTGTGCAAAGCAAACAAAAGCAAATAAGTTTGACAAAGGGAGAAGTGGAAACTGCTCAAGAGCTTACAATCTAAGAGAAGTGCAGTGGCAAAGAGGTGAGGGTAAATATGAGAAGTAGTGAGATGCACGAGGGCTGTTCTTGTGATCAGAGAAGGTGCAATGGGGGATTATGGAAACCATCACTAGAACACTTCTCACATCTCTGTGATACAATCAAGAAATATGAGGGGGGTGCAAGGAACAAGCCCCACCAGAATTCGTAATTGCCAACCGGAAAGCAATTGCTGTCCATAGGGCACATCATGATTTAAGAGCTGGTATGTAGTAGAACAAGATCCCTGATGTAATGTGAAGCACAGATTTGTTTCTGGGAAGCCTGGGCTGTTTACATAGCTCCCATTCACGCCGCATTCCTTGAATAGTTAGCCAGAGAGGCCGATAGCTGATGAGACAATTCCCTGGTTTGTGGAAGTTCTGGGCCTGACCCTTTCATCACTTAGAGGAGTGGCAACCAAGCAAGATGTACGACTTTGGAAGGTGTTTGTTTCAGCACAATTTGAGGCAGAACAGGGACCAGTGAGGACTGCAGCGCGGGTTAATTGTGAGGGGATCGTTTTCATAAAAGTACGTAGGAAACACATGTACACACATACTGCCATCCCCTCGCTGTGCATCAGCTTCCTGTGTGTGTGGTGCTGGACACACAGCAGGCCCAGTCAAACAATCCACACAATGATACACATCACACATTAGTGTCTTCATGAATTTAGCCCATCAATGGAGAGCTTACTAGCTTTGGGTTTTGCTTTCAAATACAAAAAGAAGCAGGGTCTATAGAGGTTTTTTACAAGACCCCACCAGACCTTGAGCAACTAGAGGATCATATTAGTGGTGCACCGAAATAGAAATTTCCGTCCGATATCAAAAATTTGGGATCGGTTTGGGTGAAAACCGATACCGAAAATCATACATGATAACCTGGGCCTGGAGGCCGAGCCGGGGACTCTCCTGATCCCGAAGGCCGGCCTCCAGGCTCAGGCAAGCCGGTTGCCTACACACTCACCCACATTGGCCCACACTGCTCCAGCGGTGGAAGTCCTCCTGTGTCCAGTGTCCTCTCTCCGTGTCGGTTGCCGGGATGACATCATGAAAGCCTTTGACCCAGGGTCAAAGGCTTCCGTGACGTCATCCCAGCGACCGACAGAGAGAGGACACGGGATGCAGGAGGACTGCCACCGCTGGTGGAGCTCAGGGCCGATGGAGAGTATGTGCCACGCTCTCACCACCCCCCCCCCACAAAACCTGTGACCTGGGCCTCCAGGCCCAGGCCGAGCCCCCAGGCCCTGTTTTGAATGGAAAATTTTCCATCGATTTTGTTCGGCCGAAAGCATTTTATTTATTTATAAAGGATTTTAGCAGGAAGGATACATTGAGATTTCTCTCGTTTTCAAGTATGTCCTAGGCATACTTCCGGTGGCCAAAACGTCGGTGCATCCCTAGATCACATGTAAACATAATACCCACCCAAAGAGGTCTGAGAAGTGTTTTATCTCCTTAACCTTTTCACTACCACGCAATTTTTGCTGAAAAGTGTTTTATCACAACATTTCAATCATGGGATGAGAATAGAATGTTTACAGAGATTGTTGTTCGGAGATAAAAAAAAAAAAAAATATTAAAATGGTGTAAATTTGCTCATTTTTAAATTTCCATGTATTTATCCATTAGAGATATTGTTGGAATGAAAGGTCCTGAACTCGAGATGGAGTCCTTTATCTTAACACAATGTCCCACGGTGTCTGAATTATCAGCATACAGGCAGAAATGGCCTTTGTGTCAAACGGTAAGCACGATAAAGAGACTAAAAATGGTCATATATCCTGCTTATGGGGCTTGGTACTGATCACAGTGAGATTAAGCAATGCAGCTTCCAAAAAATATAACAGCACAATATAAAAATAACTGACATAGAAACATCGAAAAATAGAAAGATGACGGCAGATAAGAACCATTCTGTCCATCTAGTCTGCCCAATTACATGAATACTTTACCTGGATTTATCTTTTGTTTAGGACAGCCATGTATGCCTATCCCATGCCTGCTTAAATTCAATTACGGTTTTGGCCTCTACCACTTCAACTGGAAGGCTGTTCCATGTATCCACCACCCTCTCAGTAAAATAATGCTTCCTGACATGCCTGTGTATAGAAATTACAGTAACACCTTGTATCTGTATTGTACAGGGATTTTCAGTCATTATAACCCCCTGAATCTTATCCCTGTACAGCAGTGCCAGTGACCCCAGAGATCTCCCTGTATCTGCTCCCTCTTCCTGGCTGACGTAGTGCAGCAGTAATGTGTTTGAATGTTTTGTTCTAGTGAGGTTTGGGTTTGTTATGTACAGCTGGTTTCATCTCTCTACAGGGAGCCAGGAGAGTGATTTAGTTTCTCCATAGGGGGCACACTAATCTCGCTTATAAAGATATGCAAATAGGGTTTTTATTAGGGATAGACCGATATTTTTCCAGGGCCGATACTGATACAGATTATCGGCAGCTTTTCTGGCCGATAGCTGGTGCCGATATTCTGTAAATTTCAAGTTGTGGGAAAAGAAACAGAACAAATCTGACATTATAAGGGCTATTCAGAGAGAGGTGAAAACCTTGAATGACTGGAGAATGGAAAATTCTAGGTCAAAATCGTCAAACCAGAAAAATTCTCCAATTTATCGCACTTTCCAAATTGGCTATTTGGTAAGTGCGATAAATTGGAGAATTTTTCTGGTTTGACGATTTTGACCTAGAATTTTCCATTCTCCAGTCATTCAAGGTTTTCACCTCTCTCTGAATAGCCCTGTATGCCATGAACTCAATGTGTTTAACATTTAAATATCGCACCATGTCCACTTCATTTATTCAATTTAAGATTTTTTTTATTCTTTTTACAAACCATAAGACGGTGTCTTTGGCTTTCTTAAAGATCCCTCATATGACCCTGTATGTAAGGGTTCAGCAACCTTGGCACCAGTGTTAATTTCGTTGACGAAATATTTTCGTCAGGCACACTTTTTCATTACTAGAAACGAAATTGTAACGAGACGAAAATTATGTGTGCCTGACGAAAATCAATCAATGAAACTATTTGTGACGAAAATGCAGCGGAGGACAGACCCATCAAGGCACTCGGGTGCTGCCCGAGTGCCCCGCGGGTCAATAGGGGCCCGGTTTGGGGCCCCCGCCGGTTCCCCATCTACTGATTGAAATTCACAGGCAGCCAGCGGCGCACTCTGAAAACGTTGCGGTGGCGCCTGCGCCGCCCCCTCATGTGAGGGGTGGCGCCAGTGCAACGTGCCTGCTCCAGTGTCGGATCGGATGGATGCAGGCATGCTGATACAGGCGCCACCGCGGCGTTTTTTCAGACTGCGCCGCTGGCTGCCTGTGAATTTCAATCATCGGAGGCAGAAGGAAACTGGCGGGGGCTCACTGTGGCGCCCCAAACCGGGCCCCTATTGACCCGCGTCCCGGTGAGCAATGGGGGTGGCAATTCAAATCCATGTGTGAGCCAATGGGGGCAATTCAAATCCATGTGTGAGCCAATGGGGGCAATTCAAATCCATGTGTGAGCCAATGGGGGCAATTCAAATCCATGTGTGAGCCAATGGGGGCAATTCAAATCCATGTGTGAGCCAATGGGGGCAATTCAAATCCATGTGTGAGCCAATGGGGGCAATTGATATCCATGTTTGAGCTAATGGGGGCAATTCATATCCATGTTTGAGCTAATGGGGGCAATTCATATCCATGTTTGAGCTAATGGGGGCAATTCATATCCATGTTTGAGCTAATGGGGCAATTCATAGCCATGTTTGAGCTAATGGGGGCAATTCATATCCATGTTTGAGCTGCACATTAGTGAGGGTTGTATTGCTGCGGAGCTCTGTAATACGCTCATACACACTGCACATTCCATTGAGTTTTATTTCTGTGGAGCTCTAATGTGCATTGTGTCAGGATTGTACAGTATCTTTTAAAATGATCGGCAGTTTCCCACATTTTCCACTGGGACCTTGTGCCGTGGCGCAGCCGTAGCTGCAGTGCGGCGGCCATCTGTAAGTATGTAGGGGGGGGCGCACAATTCGCTGCTAAATGCATTTGGTTTTAGTCAACTAAAATCTACTCTAAATTTAGTCGACTAAAATTAGACTAAAATAATAACTTTCGTTGTATTTTAGTCGTCAGAATTATTAAGTGGTATTTTAGTCAAAAGGCTAAAATTAAGACTAAAATTAAATTTGCTGTCAAAATTAACACTGCTTGGCACTCCAAGGGTTATATTTCAAAGTTGGTGCTAACTTAACCAGAGCTGTTGTAAAATTACCAGAGCCATTATAGCCTATATGGTTGTTAAGTTTACACCAGCTCTGGTTAAGTTAGCAGTGACTTTGCAATATTGCCCCACATGTTTTGGAATTACATCTGCCATGATGCTCAGCTTCTCATAGGTTCTTGGAGCCTCATCTGAAATGCAGTTCCAAAACATCTGGAGGGTCCAGGTTGCTGACTCCTGCTGTAGGAAATAGACCCTGCACCTCCTGTATAGGGAGTTCCCTGCCAGATGGGATGGAAGCCCCATTTCTGTTGCCATCACGTGCAATACGGTCAGTGAGCAGGGGTCGTTCCGCATAGAGGGCTTACAGCCTGATGTGGGAGAATCCCTGGATTTGCACAGTTATGTGGGATCTTGTGTGTCGCAGCTGCAGTGAAACAACTTGTCCAATTATCGGCAAATAAAATGTCGATATCAGTAATTTTCTGAATATCAGCAAAATTGATATATCGGTCCATCCCTAGTTTTTATAATGCTTTTTCAAAGTATTTCAATGCAAAAGAGATAACTGGTAGTGAAAGAGTTAATGGCAGGTTTTTTTTGTGCGACTAATAAAGGACATACCATGTTAGTTTTATCATGTTCTTTAATTGAATTTTCTCACTTTTGGGAAACCCACACAAGTAAGCTCAAAACAAATAAAATATAATATATATTTTTATGTTTATTATTGCAGAAGCCACCTGTAAATCATAGCAATTCAAAGAACTGCATCCCAGAGCTCCTGTGCTACACTCCCCATGTGCAGCAAGGAACTCTGGGTAGGCTATGCCAATGACCCGTGTCTCGCTTTTAAGCATCCTGGGTCTGTTATTACACAGAACCCTAAAATCAATGCTATGCCGTACTATGGATAGATATATGAAAATTAGGGATGCACCGATACCGATACTAGTATCGGTATCGGGGCCGATACTCGTGCAAACGGCCCGATACATCCCGCCGATACCGGAAGCCGGCGCTGGGCCGGCTTGCTGGTATCCGCGGGGCTGGGGAAGCTGGCCGCGTGCATGAAAACCACGCGGCCAGCGTTCCCCTCCGGCGCGCCGCGATACCCATCCTGAAGGTCCGGTCGCTGGGCAGTGATGCGTTCCCGCGGCCACTGGGCGCTCCTGTGACGCTGCCTCTCGGCTGGAGGCAGCGTCACAGATGTGCCCGGCGGCCACGTGATCACTGCCCAGCGACCGGACCTTCAGGATGGGTGAGTATCGCGGCATGCCGGAGGGGAACGCTGGCCGCGTGCTTTACATGCACACGGCCAGCTTCCCCAGCGTTCGAGCTGGGGGCAAATCCATGAGACCTGGGGGACATATCCATGAGACCTGGGGGACATATCCATGAGACCTGGGGGACATATCCATGAGACCTGGGGGACATATCCATGAGACCTGGGGGACATATCCATGAGACCTGGGGGACATATCCATGAGACCTGGGGGACATATCCATGAGACCTGGGGGACATATCCATGAGACCTGGGGGACATATCCATGAGACCTGGGGGACATATCCATGAGACCTGGGGGACATATCCATGAGACCTGGGGGACATACCCATGTGACCTGGGGGACAAACCCATGTGACCTGGGGGACAAACCCATGTGAGCTGGGGGACAAACCCATGTGAGCTGGGGGACAAACCCATGTGAGCTGGGGGACAAACCCATGTGAGCTGGGGGACAAACCCATGTGAGCTGGGGGACAAACCCATGTGAGCTGGGGGACAAACCCATGTGAGCTGGGGGACAAACCCATGTGAGCTGTGGGACAAACCCATGTGAGCTGGGGGACAAACCCATGTGAGCTGGGGGGCAAGCCCATGTGAGCTGGGGGCAAGCCCATGTGAGCTGGAGGCAAACCCATGTGAGCTGGAGGCAAACCCATGTGAGCTGGGGGCAAACCCATGTGAGCTGGGGGCAAACCCATGTGAGCTGGGGGCAAACCCATGTGAGCTGGGGGCAAACCCATGTGAGCTAGGGGCAAACCCATGTGAGCTAGGGGCAAACCCATGAGACCTGGGGGCAAACCCATGAGACCTGGGGGCAAACCCATGAGACCTGGGGGCAAATCTCAAATTTTTATATGAGGTCTGTTCCTATTGGAAAGCGTCACATGACATTAAATAAAAGTATCGGTACTCGGTATCGGTGAGTACTTTTAAAAAGTATCGGTACTCGTACTTTAAAAAGTGGTATCGGTGCATCCCTAATAAAAAATAAATAGAAAATCATGTTCACGTTTAAAAGCTGTTATAACTGTAAAAGGATGTTGTACTAACAGCTTTTAAACGTGAAGCATAGCTTGACACAAGTGTCTTGCAGCGATCTACAGGTATCTTCGCCCATTCGTCATGGGCAAAAGCCTCCAGTTCAGTCACATTCTTAGGCTTGCGCACTGCAACTGCTTTCTTTAAGTCCCACCAGAGGTTCTCAATCGGATTTAAGTCAGGTGACTGCGATGGCCACTCCAAAATGTTCCAGCCTTTAATCTGCAACCATGCTCTAGTGGACTTGGAGGTATGCTTGGGATCATTGTCCTGTTGAAAGGTCCAACGTCTCCCAAGCCTCAGGTTTGTGACGGACTGCATCACATTGTCATCCAATATCTCCTGGTACTGAAGAGAATTCATGGTACCTTGCACACGCTGAAGCTTCCCTGTACCTGCAGAAGCAAAACAGCCCCAAAGCATGATTGACCCCCCCGCCATGCTTCACAGAAGGCAAGGTGTTCTTTACTTCATAGGCCTTGTTCTTCCTCCTCCAAACATAGCGTTGATCCATGGGCCCAAACAGTTCTAATTTTGTTTCATCAGTCCACAGAACACTATCCCAAAACTTCTGTGGTTTGTCCACATGACTTTTGGCATACTGCAGTCGACTCTTCTTATTCTTTGGAGACAGTAAGGGGGGTGCGCCTGGGAGTTCTGGCATGGAGGCCTTCATTACGCAGTGTGTGCCGTATTGTCTGAGCTGAAACTTCAGTACCCACATCTGACAAATCTTTTCTCAGTTCCTCAGCAGTCACACGGGGACTTTTCTCCACTCTACGTTTCAGGTAGCGCACAGCAGTCGAAGTCAGCATCTTCTTTCTGCCACGACCAGGTAGCGTTTCAACAGTGCCCTTTGCCTTGAATTTGCGAATGATGCTTCCTATGGTCTCTCTTGGTATGTTTAACATCTTTGCAATCTTCTTATAGCCATTGCCCTTCCTGTGAAGAGTAATCACCTCTTCTCTTGTCTTCCTGGACCATTCTCTTGACTTCACCATGTTTGTAACCACACCAGTAAATGTCTAGAAGGAGCTGAGTATCACAGTCATTTTAAAGCTGCCTAATTGGTGCTTATTATGCTTTATTGCTGCTCCGTGACATCCACAGGTGTTTTCAATACCTGATTGAAAACACTTGAATGAACCTCTTTTCTTCAGAGTGGTAGTTTTTAAGGGGTTGAATAATTGTGTCAATGAAGAATTCACAAAAGAAACATTTACTACTGTATTACAAAACCAATTGATGTCATTTTAGTTGCATATGGTTCTTTAAAAAGTCCTTGTAGGATTTCATTCTCAATACAATTACAAATGTACACTAAATTCCCTAAAACCCTTTACAGCATTGGGGGTTGAATAATTTTGAACACAACTGTATACACACACACACACACACACACACACACACAAATAGTTCTGGCTCTCCTTGCTTTAACACAAGGAATGACCCTGTACTGATGACCTTAACCGAAACAATAGCACCCCTCATTTATTTTCATAATATCTCAATTTTAAGTGACAGTAACAGTGAGACAGGAGAATGCATCCAATAAACTACAGTTACAAGTATTTAAAAGCACCAAAAAGCTCTCTACAATGTGTGAGAACAACAAATATACATACAAGTTAACCCCTTACCGCTGGGAGAGGGGTACATCAACGCCGGCGGGCGTACTAGTATGCCCAGCTTGCCAGCTGCTGTGGCAGTCCCCTCCTACAGTTCGCATCTCATTGGCTGCGGGTGCGCGGCTTGAGTTAAAGTCGTCCCGCAGCAGCCAGAGAGGCACACCAACTAGGGGTGGGACCGTCGCATCCCAATGAAGCCAGCCGGGCGAGCTATGCACCCTGCAACATTCAGTCCCACCCACCATAGGTAGGGACGGCATAGTACGCCCCACGGCGGTAAAAGGTTGAACACTGAACAGTTGGACAGAGGATCCTGCTGGAAAGCTTACAATCTAAGGAGAGGGGCGACTCACTAGGTGAGGGTAAATAGCTGAATATGTGACGTAGCGGGGTACGTGCGGGATGATGGCGCGAGAAATGTACAGTCAGGGATTATGGAGTGAGCAGATAGGCTTCTCTAGAATAATGCGTTTTCAGAGACTATTGCTATGTTAACGGATCACAGAAATCTGGTATTTGTCATTTTTAAAAAAAAAAAATAATAATCACAGGAGGCGAGTGCCATACATTATAACAACCCGTGGCTCCGGCTTTTGTCAGTCCTTCAGAGGGGGGGGGGGGGTAAAAGCATACACATTCTACACAAATCGAAACACCTGACTGGCTGCTAAACGTGTGCCATTTGTTCTTAATTTTAAAATTTAATTGTGCAGCCCCAGTATTATATATATAAAACTTACCTAAAAGAGGCAGCTCCCACCCAACCCTCTAGTTTGCGGAAATATTGAGTACATAAAAAAATAGAAGGGTTAAACATACATGCACGGTTAATGCTGGATGTTGTAACCGGGCATATTCAGGCCAGAACATGTCTGTACACAAGATGACAGAGTTACATTTCACATTTGTAGCTGCTGAATTATTAGAAGAAAAAAAAGAAGCAGTGTATATAGATTTTCTATTTCTCGGGATGTGATAAATGAATCTACATCGCAGGGAAATTAATTAAAAAAACACTGTAATTGAACCATTTGTTTTCCTGCTGAGGAACAAGTGTGGCTGATTTTCGTGGACAGTTACAGAAGACCTCATTACCCAACACCACCATACATACCATGCTGAACTGAACTGGAGCGGGTGCAGAGGGCTGGAAATGATTACCAGACACCTCAAAACCGCCTTTTCCATCGTCTGCCTTTTATAAACAAATATTTTCAATATAAATATTTATAAAACATATTTGACCTGCACACAATACAAAGTGTATCAAGGAAGACCTCCTTAAACCAGGGGTCAGCAACCCTGGTCCTCCAGATGCTTTGGAACTACATCTCCCATGATTCTCAGCTACTTGTTGGATTGGCTTAGCCTCATAGGCTTAAACCTATAATGGATGATGGTGAACAAAGAATGAGCTTTATATAGCAGGGGCAGGAGAGGTGATCTTTTGACAGAGGCCCATTAAATGGATATGGTTTCCGAGTGACCCTCTTTTAACCCCTTCACTGCTGACGACGTGTGTGACACGTCCTCAGGTACTCCCGCTATATGTTGAGGACGTGTCCCACACGTCAGCTTTGCGGGACCCCTGGAGGTCTGACTTCAGCGTCCTCAGACGCTGAAGTTAAGACCCTCCCGACGTCAATGACGTCATCGCGCCAAGGAAATCCCGTGGTGGAGATATCGGGGTTCAAAGGAACCCCCTATCTCCAGAACCGTGGCAGAAAGGTAGTCATGGAGGGTGTCATTCGAAAGACCTGAGCATGGCCTTTCGAATGATCTCCAACATAACCAGGAATAAAGTTAAAAAAACAAATGTATTTTTTTTTGTGTGTTGTTTTTATTAATGCAGCAATATTGTTCACATTTCAATTATAATGTGAACAATGATGCTGCACTAATGTTTTTTTTCTATGGGGTGCGTTTGCTAAAAATCCCGTAATTCCCCCCAAAAAATGTAACGAGTTCCCATTTCTAATTTTTGTACAAGTGCACCCCATAGAAAACATAACCGCAAATGGTGAAAAAAAACACTTTACACGCTGCAGATGATTAAAGATTCAAATTTTATTGCATTTTTTGTTATAATATACAGACAGGACATGACGTATACATAAAAATGAAATATTATGAAACTGCCAAGTCTGCCGGAAAGAACGATATATAATATATCTGGGTCATATAATAAATTGTGGCTTCAAATCGCGTTTAAACATGAGCGAAAGCAGTAAAAATGAGCTCAGCACACAGCGGTGACATGCCTCAGCAGTGAAAGGGTTAAGTAGAGGCTAAAAAGAGAAGTCTCAAAATCAATCTTAAAATGTTCTGTATGTGCAATATACAGGGTTATTCAGAGAGGTGAAAACCAGGAGAATGACTGGAGAAGTGAAAATTCTATGTCAAAATAGCCAAACCAGAAAAATTCTCCCATTTATCCCACTTTCCTAATTGGCTATTTGGTCTAGATGGTTTGCTTCTCCTGCCAGTTCTCCTGCTTTTCACCTTTATCTGAATAACCCTGATAGTTTCCTAGATACCCCCAATTAAAGGTAATATATATTACACAGTTTATTAGGCTAGAGACCATCTCAAACCTCCCCAAAAAAAATAATCAACCCGTAAAGTAGAAGTTTCAGCGCTCTTGATCGTAACATTGGCTGGATGGAGTAGAGGTAACATCACTGCTCTATAACTGGAGACCCAGGTTTGAATCCCAGCCAGAGCACCTCTCCAGTAAGTGTCCTTGGGCAAGACACCTAAAAGGTACATACTTGCCTACCACACAATATCGGCTGTGGAGTCCAGTGGTAACATCTCTACCCTTTGACTGGAGAAGTCAAAATAGCATTTAGCACATCCTCCAACTGTGGAGAAGCAAGTCTCGACTTTACAGGAAGTGGGTTCAACCTAACCAACAGGGCGCTGATCTACAGTCATGGAAAGACAACCCGATCCCATTCAGAACATGGCATCAGCGAGTGTCCTTGGGCAAGACACCTACCACACAAAATACTTGTACATCTGGAAGATGGGAACAGGGTCCCCCTGAATCAGGTCATCATCCATGTGTGGTATTCTAATGTATCAACTCCTTGTACACTGATCTTGTAAAGCGCTGTAGAATATGTGGCGCTATATAAATCAAGGATAATAATAACATTGAGACCTCAAACAAGGAACAAGAAATTGCACAGTGCTTATGCGCGGGTACCTTCTATTGTGTTCTAGCTTCTTGGACCAAAAACTGACCTGCAGAACTACCCTTTGCAGAGAAAGTTTCTGGAAACATCTGAACCACCAAAATTTGTTGTGCGCCATGACACAAAGATGGCTGCTGCGGTTAAAGCAAGTGAAATAAAAAGCTGGTGTTTTACACTACCAACCCTGTGGTAATCACTGGAAAGAATGGTTAAGGAACCCACGTTGGACCACGTGAGCAGGATTAGCACATTCAGATAATATATACACACTATACAGTGCAATTAGACGTCACGTAAAAAGGGACACAGCAGCCAAGTACACAATGCAAATCTTTAAAAAGAAATTAAAAAATTTTCTTCACTCCTATCTCCTAGATACAGGGAACCGTTTTGTCATACTCAGAAATGCACAGAATGATCCATAAATCTAGGTGTCCGATTTAGAATTTTAGAAGCCTATGGCCAACTGCCCGTGGATACGGCAAGCTTTGCTATAACCTGTGTTATACGTTGTTGTGATGCTAGGAAAAGACCTTTCCATTGATTTGTAGTCAGACTGTGCAGCGCTAAATACTGCAGGCAGCGGGTACTTTGTAACATTTTCCCAAGATCGATACAGCACATTATGAGAATCACCGCTATGAAAGCAGATTATTGATGTAATTCCCAAATATTGTAGGACTTTCTCAGAGCTCAACTAGCAATCATTATACTTCCACATAATCTGAGCATATACATGTAGTGACGAAGCGAAAAATGTGACGGGGGGGGGGGTAAACGGTGTTTATTTTTCTGTACAGCCCCTTGCCACCTAGTGCTAACAGTAAGTTGCTGCATTGTTGGCCGCAAAGTTCACACAAACCAAAAGAATAAAATTTTCCTCAAAGATTCATTTTTCAGAGATAATTGTTCTGAGGTATAAAAATTCATGCCCATTCCTCTGCCAATCTTAAGGTCTTTAGCATTAGATAATTAAGGCAAACAGGTCAGTAGGAATCTGGAAAGTAAAGTCATTTTGCATTTATTTTTCCGCACTGGATAATCAGAATGCTGTACCAACCATAGATGTCTGAAAATCGTTTCAGCCCTTGTCACATGTACTAGTTGCGAATTTAAGTAGTACCGGACAGATTGCTGCACTACTTTCTGTGACACCTTTCTCTATTCCCTATTGTTAGATAGGGCGGACAGGGAAAACTCGACAGCGTGGGAAAAGCAGGTCAGAAATTAAAAAGGGACTTTACTCATCCTGACACTTTATTGATGTAACGTGGTCAGGATGTGAGGAGTCCCCCCCCCCCTGCACCAATCTGGTGAAATCGCTGTGTTAAGCAGAGGAGTTTTCTCCACCAAACCCAGCATCACCAGCAGCCAGGAATTTTTAATTTCCTGGCTGATCATCACCAGCAGGGCTCAAAATTTAAAGTCCCAAGCTACTAACCAGGCCATAAGAGTTACTCGCCACCAGTTACTCCACCTAACTCCTACCCAGTCCTTAACTCTGCCCCTAAACACGCCCCCTTAAATTATCTTATGAAATTTCAAGGTTTTATTTAGAATAAAGTTGTAAAAATAACAATACCTAGACATCAGACCCCTGATACATGTATACCAGTCAGCAGAGTCCAGTGTGAGCAGAGCGAGGAGGCAGGGGAGCTCCTCTCCAACCCCCTGCCAGAGACAGACGCGAGCTGGGTCAGGTTAGGCAGCTGATCTCTGCCACCGTGCAGCCTGGGGAAGGGGGGGCTGCACAGTGACTCTGCCGGAATACACAGCACAAAATAATTTATTGTGCTGCCTATGTGTTAGGGCTGTGCAATATTGACAAAATAATCACATTGCGATTTCTTGAATGAATATTGCGATTTTATTTGCGATTTAGCCAATTGTTTTTGCTTTTTCAAACATGCTACATACATTCTAAATGTATTCAGTATTCAGCACGTGGAGATACTGCCCCAGCACGTGGAGATACTGCCCCAGCACGTGGAGATACTGCCCCAGCACGTGGAGATACTGCCCCAGCACGTGGAGATACTGCCCCAGCACGTGGAGATACTGCCCCAGCACGTGGAGATACTGCCCCAGCACGTGGAGATACTGCCCCAGCACGTGGAGATACTGCCCCAGCACGTGGAGATACTGCCCCGCAGCTCACCTCTGCGCGCTGCTGTGTTCTGTGCGCCGCGTGTTCGGCTCCCTGTTAACTTCCGGCGGCACATGGAGCTTGGGCGCTCGCCTGGGGGAACCATGTGATGAGCCGCGAGAACGCGGCTCGTCACGTGGTTCCCCCTGCGAGTGCCCAAAGCACCATGCCGCCGCCGCCGGAAGTTAACAGCCGAAAATCGCAGCCTTATGCGATTTAGAAATCGCAGGGTCGGAAATCGCGATTCGATTGCGATTGCAATTAATTGCACAGCCCTACTATGTGTGCATTTCCACTCGCCCTCACATAATTTCCACTCGCCAAATGCTAGTAGGCGAGTGAAAATTTTGAGCCCTGATCACCAGTGACGTTGCCACACAGAGAGCATGCCGATGACATCACTCTGAGACTAACCACTGTAGCAATCTGTCTTCAAGATGCAGCCAACTGATCAGATCTGCGCTTGCACGCAGAACTGATCCATCATTCCATGCAGGTGCGAAAGAACTTGCGTACTTTTAGTGTGCAGGTCCTGTTGTGGTTCTGAATTTGCGGCCCCTCTGCTACATAATTTAAGCTACAAAAGGCCATAAATCACATTTGTCCTCGAGTCCCTGAGTTGAAGAGGAGGAGCTGCACAGCACAAGGTATGGGACAAAAAGTTAGTAAAATTAGCCAAATTGTACTTGTCTGCTTGGTTCGTAATTTTGTCCCTCTATGCGCTGCTGCTCCTCTTCGGCTCAGGGGCTCCCGAACCCAGAAGTGACTGAAGCTTTTTTCGGTGAAATCTGTGCTCCTATGGGACTTGCATAGCATAGTAACCGCAAATTGTGCATTGCAACCGGATTTACGCACTTTACGTAGAAACATAGAAAAATGTCGGCAGATAAGAACCTTTCGGCCCATCTAGTCTGCCCAATTACATGGATATTTTACCTGGATTTAGCTTTTGTTTAGGATAGCCTTATGCCTATCCCATGCCTGCTTAAATTCAATCACTGTTTTGGCCTCTACCACTTCAACTGGAAGGCTGTTCCATGTATCCACCAACCTCTCAGTAAAATAATGCTTCCTGATGTTACTTTTAAACCTTTGCCCCTCTAATCTAAGACTATGTCCGTACACAAGTTTGATAGCACCTACACAGAATGATGATTCGGAGCTGTGTGAATGCAGATCTGATTGATTGGCTGCCTTTGAGACTGATAAATGGCATGGGGGAGTTGACGCATTCCACCAATCTGAGAAATGGGTGTGCTCATGCATTCTGCCAATCGCAGGAGTGTGCAGTCAAGCATTCCACCATCGTGAGGCATGTGTGCATTATACTGGAGTAAGCGCTGTTGAATATGTTGGTGCGAGGGATTGTGGGGGGTGTGTGTGTTCCTGACTAATTACAACAGTGTAATTACCAAAACTGAAAAATTACCCCCTTTTAATAATCATGCAGGTGCTGCTGACAGTAAGCTTTTCTACAGCACTGTTCAGCTCCGCTCCAGGGCTTTACTGAATGAGGAAGACCCTGGCTATACTTGTCTGTAAATGGCGCATGCACAGCCTTCACGAATATTATGGGATCAGTGCTGCCTGCACAGTATTGACCCTTCCAAGCAGGAAGGTCTAGCAGTCTATTGGTAAGTGTGGGCTTCATGCTGTGCTTGTATACAAAAAAAAAAATCTTTATTAAATCCACCAAGCTTGATGTGGTTTGATGTGCCAGTAAATGTATTTAAAGGGCAGGCTCTTAGGAGTGAGCCGCTTCCATTCTCATAGATTTGTGATTCAGGGCGTTATAAATATTTGATAGGTGTGCGCCAGAATAAAAGTGAAGAGCCCGGCCTGTGTGTTCTTTAGGTTTCACTGCATCATGACTCCCGGTGTTTCCCAGGGCAGGGATGGGGAGGTTGTTTTCATCCTGTATCTATTTTCAATCTATACGATGCTTGGTCAAATTACCATAAAAGCAGATGAGCAAGCGTACAGCAAGCAGAATGCTTTGCATTGTTCAGCAAGTCCTGACACACAAAACCATACAACTTACAAACAGGAAGCGATCGAGGAAAAACTCCAGCTGGGAACACCGAGACGAGATAAAGACATCCCCCGGTATTAAATCTATATTTCAAAATGACTGGGCAAAACAATACGTATACAAAAACATAAATGAGGGGACAATGGGCTTTACCATAAAGATACAAAGCTTAAAGCCAACGATACTAAAGCAGATGGGAGCTTCAGCACCAGTGTCTGCTGTGCCAAAGCCTTACCCAAGACAGCAGCACCAGAGCCTGCTGTGCCAAAGCCTTACCCAAGACAGCAGCACCAGAGCCTGCTGTGCCAAAGCCTTACCCAAGACAGCAGCTCCAGAGCCTGCTGTGCCAAAGCCTTACCCAAGACAGCAGCACCAGGGACCTGCTGTGCCAAAGCCTTACCCAAGACAGCAGCACCAGAGCCTGCTGTGCCAAAGCCTTACCCAAGACAGCAGCACCAGGGACCTGCTGTGCCAAAGCCTTACCCAAGACAGCAGCACCAGGGACCTGCTGTGCCAAAGCCTTACCCAAGACAGCAGCACCAGGGACCTGCTGTGCCAAAGCCTTACCCAAGACAGCAGCACCAGGGACCTGCTGTGCCAAAGCCTTACCCAAGACAGCAGCACCAGGGACCTGCTGTGCCAAAGCCTTACCCAAGACAGCAGCTCCAGAGCCTGCTGTGCCAAAGCCTTACCCAAGACAGCAGCTCCAGAGCCTGTGCCAAAGCCTTACCCAAGACAGCAGCTCCAGAGCCTGCTGTGCCAAAGCCTTACCCAAGACAGCAGCTCCAGAGCCTGCTGTGCCAAAGCCTTACCCAAGACAGCAGCACCAGAGCCTGTGCCAAAGCCTTACCCAAGACAGCAGCTCCAGAGCCTGCTGTGCCAAAGCCTTACCCAAGACAGCAGCTCCAGAGCCTGCTGTGCCAAAGCCTTACCCAAGACAGCAGCTCCAGAGCCTGCTGTGCCAAAGCCTTACCCAAGACAGCAGCACCAGGGACCTGCTGTGCCAAAGCCTTACCCAAGACACCAGCACCAGGGACCTGCTGTGCCAAAGCCTTACCCAAGACACCAGCACCAGGGACCTGCTGTGCCAAAGCCTTACACAAGACAGCAGCACCTGAGTCTGCTCTGCCAAAGCCTTACGCAAGACCAGAGCACCAGATCCTGTGCCAAAGCCTTACCCAAGACAGCATCGCCCTGTAGGCAAGTATGACAGGACCACTTTAAGTAGGTATTGAGTATCTCAAAGCTCAAGACTACTAGCAGAATTGGGTTTGCTCCATATTGGCCTTGCTCCTGTTTTTTTTTTTTTTTTTTATACATAAACCTTTGGTGAGCCTCACTGTAGACACCAGCATTTTGTAGAGAAGGTCAAGGCCCAGTCCCATTAACTTGTGGAATGCACCCAGTTTCCAAACAGACCTGCTTAGTTTGTTTGATCTAATCCAGGAAGGCCACATGGATTAGAAACATAGAAACATAGAAAAATGTCGGCAGATAAGAACCTTTCGGCCCAATTACATGGATACTTTACCTGGATTTATCTTTTATTTAGGATAGCCTTATGCCTAGCCCATGCCTGCTTAAATTCAATCACTGTTTTGGTCTCTACCACTTCTACTGGAAGGCTGTTCCATGTATCCACCACCCTCTCAGTAAAATAATGCTTCCTGATGTTACTTTTAAACCTTTGCCCCTCTAAGACTATGTCCTCTTAAAAACATGTAATGATGGTGGAGTCACAAAACACAAATGAAAGGAATGCAGAGCATGATCTCAAAGTGGAGGGGGGGCAGCATAACACGACTGAAAGAAAATGGAAATCCCAAAGCTGTCCCCAGAGTCCGTGAGAGCCGTCCCCCCTTCACACGATGGCCATCACTCCTACTGGACAGCCAATTCCACAGTGACTCAAAGCTTCATCTAGATGCATCTTAGTGCCAACATGAATGTCACTTGCGTACGCCCCGGTCATCAAAGGGAGGGCACCACGTCACATCCTGTAGCAGTTGCCAGCTGAGAAGGCGAGCACTGCAGCTAAGGAGGAGTTTTAAATTAATCTAGGGGATGTGGTTAAAAAGTGGTTAAGACTTTAAAAAAAAGGGCCCACCCAGCATAAAAGAATATAAGTGAGGGGACAGGTGGGTGGGCAACCCTGAGTATCATAAGTAGACAGTTAAGCCCCCCCCCTTTATGGCCTTAACATTTAGTACACTATACCATGCATTGTGGGTCTGTTACAGACATTGTGTTCCTTCACATAACTGAATGCTAAAAGAGCTGAACTTTGCTAAAAACGGATTGGGCGGCAGTGACGAAAATTATGGGAAATAGAAAAAGCAAGAGGCTCACAGTGTAGGTCTCCAGATTGCCGATACAGCTGCTGAATGCTTAGAATGGGGTCTATACATTAACGTTATGGACAGGTCAAAAAGAAAGTCCTGATCGAGAACAATCAATAAAACCCTGCAGAATGCAATTCCCTGCTCTACATGGCCAAAAGCAAAAGGGAAGGGATTCTATACTGTAAGAGCAAGAAGAAATATTATATTGTTCGCCTAAGGCGGAAGAAGATTTTCAGGTAAAGTTTAACATACAAGAGTCAAGAGGAATGCAATCATCGTAAAATGATCAGGGTAGATTTATCCATTTTGGGTTTTTCTCCCCCCCCCTCTTTAGGAAACGGGAGGTGCAAAAATTAAAATTTTATGGACAATTGTCTTTATTCGCTCACCCCACTCCATTAACTTACTCCAGAAAAAGTATCCCTTATCCAAAATGCTGGGGAACATAAGGATTTCAGCTTTTGGATTCAATTGGATATAATGAATTATCTTGAATGTGAAGACTCCAGAAACTCATTTAAAATTTCATATTCAGAGAAAATTACCCATAGCCTAAAGGTAATTTCATACAGGGCTGCATCTAATTATTATTTTCATAAAATCAATTATTTTTATCTGATGCAATTGAAAAAATAATTTGTTTACTTAAAAGGGTGGTGGCACAGGACTCCAGCTCCAAGGATAAAACTGGTTATGTCACACATAATCATAGAACTAAATCACAAAGCGTAAAGCAGCCGGCACATCTCCAATGCGCTCTGAAGTAGCGACTGAGGTTATTAACGTTTAACTCTACCAATGCAGATTAATCGATGAGAATAGTTGACAGCTCTCATTGATTAGTAGTAGGGCTGTGCAATTAATCACAAAAAAATAAACCGCATAACATAGAAAAATGTCGGCAGATAAGAACCTTTCGGCCCATCTAGTCTGCCCAATTACATGGATACTTTACCTGGATTTATCTTTTGTTTAGGATAGCCTTATGCCTATCCCATGCTTAAATTCAATTACTGTTTTGGCCTCTACCACTTCAACTGGAAGACTGTTCCATGTATCCACCACCCTCTCAGTAAAATAATTCTTTCTGATGTTACTTTTAAACCTTTGCCCCTCTAATCTAAGACTATGTCCTCTTGTTTTGCTACTTTGTTTCCTTTTAAATATACTCCCTTCCTCTACCTTGTGGATTCCCTTTACGTATTTAAATGTTTCTATCATATCTCCTCTGTCTCGTCTTTCTTCCAAGCTATACATGTTTAAGATCATTAAGCCTTTCCTGGTATAAAGGCTGCAATTTTATCTATTCATTTTAGGGCTGCGGAAATTAACGTGTTCGGCTCCCTGTAAGCTTCCGGCGGCATGGAGCTTTGGGCGCTCACAGGGGAAACCACGTGTACAGCCGCGTTCTCGCAGCTCGTCACGTGGTTCCCCCAGGCGAGCGCCCAAGCGCCATGCCGTCGGAAGCTCACAGAGAGCCGAACACGCGGCGCAAAGAGGTGAGCTGGGGGCAGTATATCCATGAGCTGGGGGCAGTATATCCATGAGCTGGGGGCAGTATATCCATGAGCTGGGGGCAGTATATCCATGAGCTGGGGGCAGTATATCCATGAGCTAATCGCAAATAAAATCGCAATTGCAATATTCATTCAAAAAAGAAAAATCGCAATATGATTATTTTGTCCATATTGCACAGCCCTAATTAGTAGTTGATCAATTAGTTGTATCAGCCCTAATTTCATACAATATTTTCAGTAATTTTGTTGCAGCCACACAAGCTCAGAAGCAGATTTTTACCCTTTTGGTGTCATGTCTGTGTTCAAAACAATTTTTCAAACACAGCTCAGATTTCTGTATAAGGTATACTCCGCCTGTAAAAAGAAAAAAAAAAAATACCTCTACAGGAAAATTATATATTATTCAGTAGCATATGTACACAGTATATGCAAAAACAAGTTGTACATTCAAGATTTCTGTATACACATAAGATAACCATCCCTGTGACTATAAGTGTATGAATGACACACCTAAGATTACACAGATGTGAAGTTTGAGGATGTCAATATAGTGATTTTAAGCAACAGATCAAAGTTTCACCCACATCAACCTGGTAAAATTTGCCTACAGAACATACATGTACAAGCTTGCTGGATACCTACACCCAAACATGAGCAATCATTAACATTAATATGCATGACAGGTTTCCATTTACCAGGCCAATTACTAGCGAACGCTTGCAGTTATGGAAGAATTCATGGTCCCTTCCTTTGAGTCACACATAATAAATGACAACCATATGCAATACATCTCAAAATGTATCATCAATTCCAAGACAGGATATATTTTTTTCTACCGCCAACAGCAAAGTTCAAACAATTTCCTAACCCTTTTCTGGAGCAGCATGCCTTGCCCATCTCCAAAGAATATTTGAAGCAGTAAATACTGGAAAAAAAAAAAAAAAAAGATGCCAATTACAGTTCTTCCAATTATATATCATGTAGTATAGTAAGTGGCGCACACCATCCGGAAGCTGACTGGCACACGCTGCACACAGGGGCGTTGATTAATTAAGTCAATTAACTCTCCACCGATCCAACCCCCTAGAAGTATAGCCAGTGGGACCTGAACGACATTCCTTTGAAGAACAGTCACAGCCCCCAGAGACAGCCAGTGTGAAGAGAGGGGACACTCCACCATTATCACCATTTACCAATTAAAATCTCATAGCTCCTCTGAGTCCCTTCACTGGCTCCCCATCCACTGCAGCACTAAATTCAAAATCCTTACCCTGACCTATAAAGCTCCCCACTAATCTCCAAATACACCCCAGCCCGCTCCCTGGGATCAAACGGTGACCTGCACCTAGCTTTTCCCTGCATCACCTCTTCCCATGATAGACTGCAGGATTCCTCACGCGCATCCTCTGGATCGCTCTTACACGTACTGTCAGGCTTTCCCCTAGTTACCCCTCCTTCAAAACGCTCCCTTACGGCATTCCTATTCAGGCAGCCGACCACCCGACTCACTAATACACCTCACTGCCCCTAGCAGTCCATCACTCTCAGATTGCAGGCCTCTCCTCCGTTTTCCACCCCCAACCCTTCTAGATTGTAAATTCCCACGGGAATAGGGCACTTGTTTCCTCCTGTACTGGTTTGTCAAATGCTGTTCACTCGCAATGTATTGTAACCATGTCCATTGTTCACCGCTGCGGAACATGCTGTCGGTATATACCGTAAATAATAATAGTGGTACCGGTGGCTAGAGTGTCCCTTTAGAAAACTGGCACGTGTCATTTGTGAATCAGGGCTTGGGAAACTCTAAGAAATCTTACAAGCCTATCAAGTATTGATATTTGGGGGTTTTCGATCACTGCATTTTTCGGGGCTCAGCTTTTTCAAACCAATCCGATTCCCGAGTCCGAGACCTGCCAGGCAGTGAGACATCAGACCTCCTGGGCTGGAGCCCTGAAGCCTCAGCAGTGATTGGCAGCGTCTTCCCTGCCTGCTTGCAAAACATGGCAGAGGCAGGGAAGACACTGCAAGTCTCTGAGGGCCTCTGCATTCACTTACAACATTAGCCCTGCCTGATGCAAGATCCTCGACCAAGGCCTCAGGACTCTTTCACGAGTAAGCTGCAGGTCTGGCAATGGGTATAAGGCAATCCCAATTACCGCACAACTATGATTGGCACATCCCCATTGATCGATTCGTCTTGAAGAATCAAAAAAATGTAGTCGCCAGAAAGTTCAAATAGAAGAGCCTGCGGATGGCAGTCCTGAGATTTGTCAACTCCTGGCTGGAGATACCATTTGTCTATGCCAGCTTCAAAGTTGCCAGCAAAGTTTGTAACAGCAGGTGCCTAGATTCTAATGAAATTAGTGACGCTCTGCACAGGTATGTGCACATACGCCATATTATCTACGTCAGCATTTAGAGGACGTGTAAGCAATTATAAAAAGATAGCACATGTTTAATATGCATTGATTAAAACATAGGAATTCAGCTTTCTGGCATTCCAGCTTCATGACTAACCCACATTTCTCTCTGCGTCCAGATAACATCTAGCAGCGTTTACTATTTAATGGTGGCATTTAGAAATAAGCAGAAAAGCGCACAGAACGAAATGTGAATCACCAAGCCTATCATTACAAGCTTTCCTCTTCCCTGACGATCCTTTTTTATTACACATGATTGGAGTGGATTTTCAGGGCGAGGAAACTTAATAGGTTGTAAATATTATATTTCTTCCACCAATCATATATAAACTCTAGGAACAAAGTAACAAACATTTTTGAAGCATAATTTAGGAGGTATTTGCAGGACACCCCCGTCTATTAAAAGGGGGTGTGTACAAGCAACGAGTGGATAACACAAGCACTTTCCGGAAGTGAAGCTCTATACAGCTACTCCTTCACTTACGACTTGTTTGTACTTCGTCTTGTCCAGAACAGAAATAAAAAGTCTGACCTGAGGCACACAGTGTTAACCTCCCTGACATATTTCAGAATTGTAACTATTTATTTGGCCCCCTGGTGGTAGATAGTGTGTGGCTCGGGGTTACATGCATTGCAGAAAGAGTTAACCCTGAGCCACACTTTGGTTGCATACAGTCCCTGGCCCTGCGCTCCCTCGCTGTCACCTCCGGACGATCGCAACGTCATACTTCCTGGTTCCCTTCTCGTGAGGTGCCTTGACGTTCGGCAGGTGAGCTTACACTACAACGGCCATTGCAGTAAACCAAAGATTCTAATTGTGTTTTGTTTCACACGGTGTTATAGGAATAAGCGCAGATGACCCCTTTTTTTCTTTTTGTTTTATACATGTTGCTGGGCTGGATACATCTGGTGGTTGCAGGGGGGGGGATAGGTGCGAGCCCGCTCTTCCTGTATAATGTGGATGTAAGTTGAGTGGTGCAAGTCCCTTTTTTGCGTTCATGCATTGACTGGACCAACCAAGGAATTACCTTCTAGTGCTACATTTTGCCATCTGGCCCATTAAACTCCCTACTTGAAAGTGTACAGCATTGTCACAGTTTTGTAATTCAGGACAAAGCAACAGCCAGTTTCCTTCTCTCGATTCCCAGGCGGGATCTTCCTGAGCTAGAAAAAGATCTAATTTCTGGGGCACCATTGCAAATTTAAAAGGAACACTATTTTTTAGTAGAGTGACCATTTTTTGCCATTAAATAATTGAGCAGAGGCTACTGACAGCTTCTGTCCAATTATTTTTACTTTACAGACAAATTTACTCACCTTTTGTCTCACGATGCTGCTGCTCCTCTTCTGCTCAGGGACTCCCGAATTCCTCCTAGAGTCTTTTCTGCTCAATTTTCCCTCCTTGCGTAGTGAACACAAATTGCGCTCTGCAACCAGACTTGCAAACTTTACAGCGCTTGCGTTAAACAATGGATCGGAGCTGCGCGAATGTGCAGCTCCGATCCATCGCGGCCTCTCTGACTCACTTACACGATTGGTACGTTGGTACGCTTGAGCATGCCGATGACTGGGTGACTGACAGCCGGGATGTTCAAACCTCTCAGCTGCCTGGTGCTAAAAAGTAATCATGTGTGTAGAATATCCCTATAAAAGGGACATAGGTCCCAGGCTCTGAGCTTCTCACTACTACACAGTTAATAAGCAGAAGAAAAACTCATTTACCAACTGTAATGCACTAGTCATAAAGACATTTCCAATGAAACTACACGCATAAAATGGAGTTCTCTTATTCTATTTAAAAGAAGCAATTTAATTTTATTTTTAAAAATTCACTTTTCGCCAAACTAAGCACGATAGATTTTTAATCATTACTTAATAGGAAGGAAATAAATACTTTATCTTGAAATACACTGTCGCAGTGTAATGCAAAGACAAAATTAGCTACAACTAATGTTCCCGAAGGTCCTTTAGTTAATCTATTTGAAAATAACAAGTATCATGCAATTATATTCTAATTTGTACAGAATCCTTACGATAAAGCAGGGGTGAGGAAGCCCCAGAGTCCTAAATGCCTGAGTTATTTTCCACAAAAATCAATAGAGGACTCTGCCTGGTATCCAAAAACATGTCGCTGGCTCTTTGTCATACTAACTCCCAAATTTGACATGAGTTGTCAAACCCTGAGGCGCGTTCAGTTCCTCAGCCGTTGCAAGTGCTAAGTTAGCAACTTGTCACTGAACGCTGTGCTGCAGCTCAGCGCTGCTAGCTTAGCACTTGCAGCGAAGTCAAGAGGTGCTGCGGGGTTGGCCGAGTGTGAAGTAGGAAAGATGGTCGCCTCCATACAGCAAATAATCCAATAAGGAAATGTTCAGTTTGAAGCTTTGGTGGACCAAAACCCCAAATAGATTTCAACATGGTAAACATTAACACTAAAGTGGTAATAAAATGGACTAGGGATGCACCGATAACATTTTTTTTTAGGACCGAGTACAAGTACCGATACTTTTTAAAAGTACTCACCGATACAGAGTACCGATACTTTTATTTAATGTCATGTGACCACATTTCAATAAAAACTGACGTCATATAAAATGCCCCCAGCTGACACATAGCCTCAAGCTCATAGTGCACCCGGCTCCTGTTGGCCCCCAGCTCACCCCATCAGGCTCCTCCGGCATCTTCTGTCTTCGAGCGGCCACACGCAGAGGTTGTAGCCCGGCTGCTCGTTGAGAACCACGTGCACAGCCTCACGTGACTGCGGCTGTGCACGTGGTTCTCATCAAGCGGCCGGTCTACAAACTCTGCGTGTGGCCGCTCGAAGACAGAAGATGCCGGAGGAGCCTGACAGCCCCGGAGGAGCCTGTCTGGGTCAGTATTCTGTCTTCGAGCGGCCGCAGGCAGAGGTTGTAGACCGGCCGCTCGTTGAGAACCACGTGCACAGCCACAGTCCCGTGAAGTTGTGCATGTGGTGCTCAACGAGCATCCGGTCTACAACCTCTGCCTGCGGCCACTCGAAGCAGCAGGACCCCAGAGGAGCCTGACATTGCGTTTAGCGCCAACAAAACCGGCCATCAAGCCAACCCAGCGCTGGCTTCCGGTATCGGTTTAGGTATCGGGGACCCCTGCACGAGTACCAAGTACTTGTGCAGGTCCCGGTATCGGCACCAATACTAGTATCGGTGCATCCCGAAAATGGACAAAAGGATTTTGCTGAAACAGCACCTTTCATTCAGCAATCCTCTGCACTTTTGCTTCCATATTCACAGCCAAAGCGTTCAGTGAGACGGCTGCAGCAAACTGAACTGCTGCACTGAAGCAATTCAGCAGCTGCTGAGGAACTGAACGTGCCTCTGCACTACACATCTTTTGGTACACCAACAGAGCAAGCAAAGCATCCGATCCTTTTCTATAAACTCTGAGCCATAGTTGTCTTGTACATGGCAAGGTCACTTAAACCCCTTCACTACCAGTCGAATGGGTAAAAGATTAATGTCAAGTAAAAGTTGTGAATTTTTAATCATGCCCTCAACTGGTTATGTTGGAGTTAACATCCTTACTGCACACAATGTCACACATGGCCTTCATGTTTATTAAAATCAATGCGATTATAAAAATGGTCATATCTTCTGCTTATGAAGATTTGTAGTGATCATATCTGCACTGCAAATCCCAGCGAAGACCAACAGGTTGTTATACAACGTGTACTTTAAATAAAGGGGAGAGACGCCCCCCCCCCCTCCCATTCAAATCAATCATACAGGCTGAGGTCTAAATTACATAACATAAAATGTAAGTATAGAACTGTGATACTAAGGTGCTAAATATTTTTTGCAATGTTAACCATGTATGGTAGAGGGGTCAAAATGGTCACAAACCATGTTTCTGTAAGGAAACCGGTGATTGTTCAAGCATCATACCACTGTGCAAATTCAAATGAGATCAAACTGATCAGGAGGAGACTGGCTTAGCCTGTACATATGTTTCACAATGCAAAACTGCCTCCAGCTAAAAGGTGGAAAGTCACAACATATCAAAACAACTGATGCACAAACAATGTATATTACTAAAAGGACAAAACACACAGCTGAATGCAATCTCAAACAGGTGAAAGCCACAGTATGTTACATAAGGCTGGCGGCACACTAGCAAACATTTTGCGTCCGTCTGACCGTACTGTTTGCTGTCCGTCGTAGCTTTATAAAAGGAGTCAATTAAACACACCACATGAAGCACCTGCGCACTTGTTCACGGACAGGCAAAGCATAAAGCCACGGACGCAAAAATAACATCGACGTGAAAAAGCTAAACGGACGCAGAAACAACGCTGCCATGTATTTTCCTAGGGTGTGGAGACAGACATTACGGACGCACTTTATGCAGTACTCACAATATCTCCCGTGAAAACGTGCGTCCGTAATGGACGCAGTACAGTATGCTCGTGTGCCGGCTGCCTAAGCCGTTTATTTCCTCGGCCAGAGTGACAAAGCCTGTGCAAAATAACATGGTTATGGGATGTCACTATCCGGCACAATGGAGAAAACACGACTTCACATGTCAAATAGAAACTCTAAGGGGTCTACCGACATCATTGATATCTGTACATTTAAGGACAATAAATCCATCAATCGTATCAATTTAACAAACGATAGTTAATCCCTACTTTCCATTTTTTCTGTGAAAACAGATCAGTTTAGGGCAGCAACTATTACTTTCATAAATCGATTAATCGGATAAAGAGAACACATTTTTTTTGTTTACTTAAACATTTTGGGAACAAAAAACAACGCAACTTTTGTACATACATAAGAAAATTGTGCATCTTGTGTACTTTTGGCGCACAAGGTACGCAAGTTCCTAGTTAGTGATAGATTGATGCTGCGAGCACAGCTAAGGCCTGTGTCAGACGAATGCAGTTATCACATCCGTGTTGCCGCACAGTTTAACGTCCGTCGTAGCATAGAATCATGATCAAGAGACCCACACACAAAGTACATGCGCAACACACTGTGCACGCGCAACACACTGCGCACGCACAACGCACGTGGCAAATGGACGCAAAGTTAGGCAAGAACAAAAAAACGCTAGACGGACAGAGTGCGCCACGTCCGCATAGCGCTCTGTGTGCGTGATGACACAAAGTCAGACGCAGCGCATTTGCAACATCCAGCACCTTGATGCACATGGCTTTTCGTATAATTTTCAGATTTTCCGTATCATTTTTCATATTAATTTTGCAGTGTGTGCTGTACACATTACAATTAAGAATGTACAGTTGACAACCATTTAGAGCTAGATAGAGCTCAGCTGTAAAACACAAGATTTATCACATTTCACAGCAAGAAAAAGGTGAACACAGCATTATTTAGCCAGCCTTGCCACACATTTAAAGGGAATCATGATGCAGTTTGTCTGCATATATTTGAAGCAGGCTCGATAACTGTATATCTTATAAAAAGATCCAATAAGAGCCAAGCACAGATTTGAGGACATTTTCATCAAATAATGTTGAACGTTAGGAGCCAGAGACCATCTAGTCCCTGGATCTGTCAAGCCCTGATTGAAAACACATCACACTCGGTCCATAAAACACAGGGAGCTGTGAATGAATTTGGTGTTACATTCCTGTTGCAAGGCTGAATCAATGCTTCCTGTTTCCTACTATTAAGGATAAGGTCCCCATTTCCGACAAATCTACATGAGCTGCAGAACCAGCCGTGCTGAAACGATCAGGAACATTTAGGAGTACGGTACTGTTTAAAAGGACATCACCATCACCTTTTTCAAAGAACATTAATTCTATGGATTACGTAGAAGTGTAATAGGTTTTTAAACCATCAGAAATATAAAAGCTATTGTACAGAATATAGAATTTAAGGAGCGCAAGCAAGGCCGTCCTTATGTTAAGCAATATAGGAAGCACCCACCAGTGTTCATTCGGGTCCATCTGGCCTGGTAAGGACAGCTGCAGATAACATGGACTTCAGGCATTTATCCAAAGAGTACAATTAACACACACGCTGGAAAACATGCCTGAGTTTTGTCTGTATGACGTACAATGAAATATTAATCCATTAAGCACAGTCTGAAAGTCTAGGTGTTATAGGGCAGCTCCTTTCCTGTGCTCCCTCTCTACAATAAAGGAGTGTGTCCAGGAGAATGTTGTAGGTGTAGCAGCATGGTAAATAAGAGGTGTCAAACTTATTTTTATGGAGAGCTAAATTACCCATTAAAGTAGGGACATAGACAGCGTGTGTAATATTGTTATATATGTTACGGGTAAAGCCCGAAGTGCGGTTAATCCTAGCATTACCCAGGCGTCATTAGCAAAAGTCCCAAGTGAAATGAAATTTCAGACTTTACCCGGGTAATCTGCAAAGTATCCAGAGGCCTCTGGGTACCCTGGTTTCCTGCATGGTTTTAACCGGGTAATTTGCACATTACCCGAGTGCTGCTGGATAAAGTGTGATCTGCAACGAAACATCCGCACTTCATCCGGGTAATCTGCAAAGTATCCAAACCAAACGGGGTTGGATGCTCTGCAGATTACCCAGGTGAAGCTGTGGCTAGTCCTCAGATTACCTGGGTGAAGCTGCAGACTTGCACATTATCCGGGTGAAGTGCAGATTTTTCAGCTCTTCCAGACCGTTGCCCAAGGGCAGTTGGTTAGTCCTAAGATTACCCGGGTAAAGTCCGGAATTTTCATTTTTTTGCAGCTTTACCAAGCGGTTTTGGGTAATGTCAGGATTAGCCGGGTAATCCTAGGATTGACCGCACTTCGGATAGATATAGATATCTATATCTATTTCGGCCGATTATCGGATCTACCGATATTTTGGGCCCAATTTTGGGGTTTTTCGAATTGATCGGTATTCAAGTCCCCGATATTACCGATTTCTACTTGCCGCTCCCCAGCGTGCTCGGTCACTGCGGCGCATGCGATGTTCTTGTTCCTTTGCAATAGAAGCTGACCAATGAGGAGCTACACCGCCCACCACATGGTCCTCGCGTCAGCATATCCGGAAACCCTGCCCCTGCATGCAGATCTCGGAGAGAGCAGGGTAAGACCCGGTCACCGGCCTGAAAAAAGTTTACTGGCTGTCTGTTTCTTTTTAAGTAAGTATTACAACCAGGGTGTGTTGCTGAGTGCTCTGCTCCCTTCACTAGCCCCACGCAGTCACTGTCTGTCACGCACTAACCAACCCCACTAGCTGCAGCAGCTCCCCCTCCTTCCTCAGCTCCATCCATCATAAGCAGTTACGGCCCGGGACACAGCACTGCAACCCAGAGCTCAGCCTGACCTGAAGCCCCCTTCAACCTGCAGCAGGTGAATAAAAAAAATGGCCCACAGCTAGGTCTATCCATATATATATATATATACATATATATATACATATATACACATATATATATATACATATATACACATATATATATATATATATATATATGCAGCACTGACTTTTTTGCAACGTTTAAGGCTGGGGTCAGACCAGCGCACTTTTAACGTGCGTTCTGGCGCACTTAATTACGGCTGCAGTAGCAGCAAATGAAGGGGAATGACAGTCAATATAGGAAGTACGGCCGCACAAAAGTCCGGCCGTGCAACGCAAGTGGAATTTGAACGCATTTTTTTGAGAACTCTGAACCGCTAGTACTGACGTACAGAGCGTGCTGCGGCGGCATAGCGGCGTGTGTGCGTGATTAGGAGATGTCAGATGCTGCTAATGTCCGGCCTACATAACGTCCAGACGCAAAAGTTTTTTACTGACGATCCGTAATAAATCACGCACGAAAATGCGTGTCGTCTGACCGTTTTTGCACATTCCGTGAAAAAATACGTCAATGCGTTCGGACGCACTTTTTGACGTTCACGGGGAAAAATGCTTTCGTTTGACCCTAGCCTTAAGGTATCAAACTGCCGCAAGACATGTTCAACGTGTCAGTCCATTCTTGGACCTTTGTCAGTGTTTCTCCAAGAGACGGATTTGCTTGTATGTGATCAGGAATGCGGTGATGTATCACAATGGGTGAATCAGTCGGTGCTTTTCCAGAGTAATAAAAAAAAAAAAAAAAGTGAGATTTAAACCCTTTTCATTAAGTTTTTTTCCCCTCCGGTTTCTCCTTTAACACAAATGTGAGAATTCCTCATGTATTTAAAAACATAGCACCCTTTTTTTTTTTTTTAAGCCACATTTCTTTTCCTCCGTGGCTGCACAGTCTGCATTACCGATCACTTGGGAGAAACACTTTGTGGCCGTTTCCTATAATGTGGTCTATAGCCATCTCTACCCTCCAAACGTAGATTTAGGAAGTTCAATGATTAACACAGGTCCCATAAAAAGGTTTGAGGAGATTTCCACGGGAACTATGAACCATATAAAAAAAAAAAAATTGGTGTGTTTTCCAGCATTTATTCAGCTTGACTTTTCTGCCCAAAAGTCATAGCCATCCACAAATGCCCTCTTTTGTGAATAATCCCTGGTGTTTTGCTGGGTAAACCTGGAAAGCTTATGCAGGGACTCCAGCAGCAAGCACAGGCCAAATTGTTCGTTCTTAAAAGGGATTTTCTGCCATTCCTACACATTCAGTGCACTTTAACCAGGAAGAGTATTGGCTATTTCAGTGTTTGCATAATTCAAATACCCGACACTGCCATTACATATACTAAAACATGCAGGTCAATGTCAGCGCTTTGTGCTAAAAGTCAAGAATGGCAATAACAAAACTTACCTGGATTCCAAGACTAAAACAACAACAAACCATTACAAAACACTAACAGGGATACTTTTGGGTTAAAACAGGAGTAAAGAGGGCTTAAAGACTCACCCCAACTCACCCTCTCTGAACCTCAACTCCCGTTTCAACCCTAAAAAAACACAACCTAGGCAGGGCGCACGATGAAGCCACAGCTGTCATGTGACAATGTGACAGAGCTCGAGCGGCGCTTTCATGGTTATCCACTGAGCACTGGCGTTGCACAAACCTGATGAAATTGTTCGTATTGCAACACCGAGAAATGCCAGCACTTTTCAAAACAGTAAGATGATAAGCTTAAGGCCGGTGTCCGATGACCGCACTTTAGAGTGGAAGGACCGTCCATAAGAGTGGACATTCCTTCCACTCCGGCGCCTGTCTGGCCACATCGCTGAGCGCAGTTATTGCGCTCAGCGCTGCAAAGCGTGATCCTCCTATGGAGGATCACGCTTTCAACCCCAAAACACGCATCGTAGCATTGAGAGTTTCAGCATCTCTGTTGTAGCGTGCGCAACTCGCGCACACACTACACTGTGCAGCCTTCCCCAAAACCTTAACACTACAACGGACGTCGGGAGGCGTGTCTATACACGTAGTGCGCTCATTTGACACTGGCCTTCGTGTGCAGCTTATGCTGTTTGGATTATAGTTCTGGTTAGTGCCGGAGTTTCCTCGGCCATAACAGCTATGGTAAGCTGGTTTCTGCAATGCCAGCAAACACTGGCGCTTAGTGGATAACCCCTTTATCTCCACGTGGGTGAAGCTCTAGAAGGGAGCCGGTGGTGTCTGTTTTCTGTTAGCATACTGTCTCACCACACTAACATCCATCTATATGCTGTGAACCCAGATGAAGCTAACCCAGATTCCCACATTTAGAAACCAGAGGCAGCACTACTCCCGCTAGACATGAGAGACTGCGGCAGCGCAAGACCTCCTCTACCTTCATACATATGGGATTATAGCGCGAGTGACAATGCACTGTGCAGTATGCTTGCAGTTCACCGCAGTGGTGAATGTGTTCATACAAGTGTACGGCTTGCTGTGTTTGTATGGGAGAATAGCCAACAACATGAAGGCTATCAAGGCTTGGCACATTTAGGATGCAGTAAGAAATGTTAGGATCCACATTTCTAAGAACCAGGCAAAAACTTTAAGTGTATCCAGTAATTTAGAGATAAAAACAGAAAAAAAAATGTAGTCCACTCAGTGGCTCTTTTGATTTGTCACGGCCCCTCCAGATGTTTTGAAGTTACATTTCCCACAATTCTCAATGAGGTGACTAGGCATCATGGAATATGTAGTTCCAAACATCTGGGGGACCGCGTTGCTGACCACTGGCCTAAAGAATACAGACCTATCAAGAATACATTCCTAAAATAAGAACTTCTTTCAAACTTTGGTGCAATTAACATTTCTTTGGAGCCAAAGTTTTGGAAATACAATATTCATGTACAATACAAAGCGAAAAAAAAGGTCCAAAACCAAAGGGGAAATAACAAAAACTTTCAAGCCCTGGCTTAGAAAACGCACGTTTCCAGAAATACATACAAGCTGTCTCTTAAATCACGAAGGGCGCTGACGACTGAACCTGACTATGCTTGAGCAACTAACAACTGATGGATGGATTTCCTTTTCCCGTCGGTGGTTAAACATCAGGGATCACACTTGCACAGCCGCATACTCCTGAGGATTTGCCTGGGTTTTAAGCTTAATTATACGAGTCAGCGGTTAATCATGTGAGCAATCAGGAAGATCCTGAAGAATTTGTTTGTCGACTCTCAGAAGTGTCATGATACATGTGAATGCTCTCCACATCCAAATCATCTGATGACTGGACGGCTTAGAGTTTGTTACTTTTGCAGTTTTTGAATATTGGGAGATCAAAGAGAGAGCTTAACATTATTGCTACTATAGAATAAAAGCACTATATATCTTACACAGATTTGGTGGTTATTCATCCTAATAACCCAAAATAAACAAGCAGCTGGGCCATAAAATTGTACAAACTATGATTTAAGCAACTCTTGACCATAAGATTGGTCAACATACAAACACAGGCTGGTAGTCATTACCTTTATCATTGAAAGGTCTCGGAGCAGCACACACGGGCCTCTAGAAATAAAAGTGGATCCAGAATTAGATGAATTAAGCAACTACCTATGGCCTTCCTCAGCCAGGGACTTCTCATGATGGATTCTATGTTAACTGCCAGTTTGCAAGCACCACTTGTAGGACTTTTTTTTTTATAAAAGCAGCAAGTGGATCCTCACATTTCTGCCTTGTCCAAGGCCTCACAAATTTAAGGCTAGGGTCAGATGAGCGTGATTTCTACGGACTGTACGTCCGTGCACACGGACGTACGTCAGTACAGAAGACACAGTAGTGGCCACACAGTCCGTTTTTTTCACTGACGTATATATTTTGACGGATGTAGGAGGGAAAATAAATTAAAAAGCAAAACCATTTAGTCCGTGAAAAATGCTGGACGTATAAATGCAGTCCGTCTGACCACGTTCCATCACTCACACACAAAGCTATGCAGACGTTGCGGACGCAGCGCACTTTGTGCGGCCGTTCTAGGGGTTGTACGTTCTTGCCTGCCTTGCGTCCGTTTGCCGCGGCCGTTGTGCGTCCGCAGTTCAGTGCGGACGTACTTCATGTGTCAGGCTCCAATGGACTCTTTCATGCTATCACGGACGTACTTTTAGGCGCAATCACGGACGTGAACACTACGCTCGTCTGACCCCAGCCTTAGGGTTGCCTCCATCTAGAAAGACACACATTTTGGATGTGCCAATTCCTTTCATTGTGTTTGTATGAAAAAGGAGAGACATCTGACAAGGGGCAGACCCAGCTGCCGTGACAAGAAAGAGGGGGCAAATTATGGTCTTGAAAGGACAGCCATTGCAATGCGTGACCACAAACTTGCAGTTTTCTTACTGGCTCCTAAGTTTGATATAAAAATGTAAAATCCTGATTTGCCTTCAAAAATCAGCCTTCAGTATCTGGCATTCCCTGATCCCTCATCTTCCATGTTCAACGCAGGAGGAGGGGATTTCTGCTACTAGCGTCGAGGAGGAGTGATTGACAAAGGGGCGAGGTGTGAGATGGATGAGTCTAGAACAGGCATTCATAACAGACCGCAGAAGGAGAACCTGGGATCTCTTAAGGCCAGAGAGAAAAAGGTTACAATATTCAAGACGGGATATAATAAGAGCTTGGATGAGCATTTTAGCAGAGTCCTGATTAAGACAGGGGCGGATGCGTGCAATGTTTTTTTAGGTGGAAGTAGCAGGATTTGGTTAGTGACGGAATGTGAGTAGCGAAGATCACAGTCTAGGAGGACACGGAGGCACCGGGCATGAGAGGTAGAAGGGATAGTGGCACCATTCACCTGAAGGGAAATGGGTGCAGGAATGTTCGTTTTAGAGGGAGGGAAGACGAGAAGTTCAGTTTCAGAGAGGTTAAGCTTTAGGAAACGGGAAGTCATCCCGTCTGAGACAGCCAAGAGGCAGGCTGTAACACGGTTTAGCACAGGAGGTGAGAGATCGGGAGCAGAAAGATAGATTTGGGTGTCGTCAGCATAGAGATGACATTGAAGTCCATAGGAAGAGATGAGGTTGCCAAGATTTTGATACCATTACATTGCAGCGCACAACAGATGCCTCTGCTGAGCTCCCCCACTTGCAGCCATATATAAACACGGTTGGAAAATGTGGACGAAGGGAAGGTAGGAGAATAAGGCTAGGGTCAGACTGAGGCAGTGCGAACGCGCGTGCAGGCGCACTTAATCACGGCCGCACTAGCAGCAAATGACAGGCAATGATGGCCAATATACGAAGTACGGTCGCACAAAAGTCCGGCTGCGCAACGCAAGTGGAAAATGAACGCATTTTTTCGAGAACGTTAAACCACTAGTACTGACGTACAGAGTGCGCTGCGTCCGCTAGCGGCGTGTGTGCGTGAATTGGAGACATCAGACGCTGCTAATGTCCGGCCAACATAACGTCCAGATGCAAGAAGTGTTTTATTGATGATCCGTACAAAATCACGGATGAAACTGCGCATAGTATGACCGCTGTCGCGTATTCCGGGAAAAAATACGTCCATTCTTCGAACGCACATTTTCACGGACAACGTGAAAAATGCGTTAGTCTGACCCTAGCCTAAGAGTGACGCTCCACTTGCTGCTTCCCTCCACCACAGATGACAAGAAGGTAGCGATGCTTTGATCAGCATTTTTGATCTCTGGAATTTCAGAGCAAGAAAAGCGCAATTGCAAAACTAGTCAAACAGGGAGACGATTAGGGCCAAGTACATAAAACCCGATGTTAGAAATCTGAATGAGCCAAGAGCCGGTCACCAGCGTGTTAGAATCAAATACAATTTTTTTTTTTTTTTTTTAATGAGCTGGGATTCCCATGATTAAACGCATCCATACCCTTACATTCACAACCCCTAAAACGCGAATGATTCTGCACTATATAGCACTGTTGTTGCCATGGAAACGCTTTATCTTTACACAGCTCGGCTATTCTTGGTGTGCAAAGCTATATGTGGACTGACAAACATGCATAATTTACATTTTTCTGTGCAATAAAAAAAAAAAAAAACACGTCACCTTCTAAGTAGAAATCTGTGTGCAAGCCATAAAAAGTGGGATTTGCTGTGGGCAGATGGCAGAGAAAACATTCAGTAATCATAATGTGAGCGAATGATTGCCTGCTGGATGACAGCATATGATGGCTAACACTCACTCGTAGCATCTATGACAGAACACTGGACAATTTACCAGTATTAAGTCAAATGACCTGGGGAAACGTGTGTTTTAAGCCCACAAGGAGGTGAAAGAAAATATGGCCAACCAGGGCACTAGTCGGCCGCATGCTGGCCAATGCATACAATCAACTTCTGTGCTGCATGACAAAGTGCAACTTCCTTTTCAGAGGTTAAAATACACCCATCAGGTTAGAAAACAAAATGTCCTGAAAGAGCATGACATTTTCTTGCACTAGAATAACCTGTAAACAAACCGTGCCACCATGGGTACTGGGTATCGATGCCAGTTATGATTGAACATTGATAATCCTATGGCTTTAACTCTGAAATATGAAAAATCCCAGGTCCAGAGGGATATATAGATCAGATGCAAAAAAACAGCACTCCTGGGACTTTTCAGCAAATAAAACAATTACATGTGCTACAATTCGTCAACGTTTCAGAAATTCTACATTTCTTTCATCAGGACAGGTCTTGGAGTTTGACACCCCAGACATACACTAATGAGTCCCACACATGTTGAGCATAACAGGTGTGCGTTATCACAGTATAGTGAATAAAGGATTCATGTTTGTCCCGGGCATTCCAACTTGTGCTTTACAGAAAACCAAGATATGTGAGAACACAAAAATGAGGGTAACAAGTTACCTGACCACAAAAAAGGTAAACCAGGAAACAGTCACTAATAGTATTACTGCATGAAAGTGTCTTCTAGCTCTGCTGGGCCAAAACAGAAGATTTTTAAGTCACATTAGACTGAACGATACGATGTTAATGCATAATGACAGAACACATATTTAACCTCCCCATGGT
Source organism: Leptobrachium leishanense (assembly GCA_009667805.1). Lineage (NCBI taxonomy): Eukaryota > Metazoa > Chordata > Amphibia > Anura > Megophryidae > Leptobrachium > Leptobrachium leishanense. The sequence continues at coordinate 303,143,225 of CM019066.1, read as the reverse complement.
ACCCTTTCTGGAAGCTGCAGCCCCATACACTGCTCTCTGCACAAGGTTTGCATATGTCACAGCAGGAAGTGAAGGCGGTGAAATCAGAGAACCAGGGAATACATCCGGCATTACAAAGTAGAGAAAGGCACTGCCCATAACCATTTCCTGATAATCGAATCAGCACATGGGCTTAGCAGGCAAGTACAACACATGAATTTGTATCAGGAGGGAGAGGTCAAGCCAACCACAGCTCTTAAATTTCAGTATTAGTCCACGAAAATCCACTGAAAGAATAAAACAAGTTTTCTTGCAGTAAATTCCTTTTTCCATAGTCAAGTGGCAGCACATACATATGGGGTTTCATCTCCTTGGAACCTCCCATATCTAGCTACTGCCACGTGACGTTTTAGGGGGGAAAAAAATGTATTTGTGTTCAAGTTTGATGGGAAATTTATCCACACATAAAAGGCAGATCTTTCATATTGAAGATCAAAAAAAGGGTTTACCTCACAATCATGGTTTGTCAAAATTAGGGCTGAAACAACTAATCGATTAGTTGTCGATTAAATTAGTTGTCAACTATTTCCATTATCGATTAATCGTCCTGTGTACAGCACACACGTTTAGTCAGACTGCGTTAAACATAAATAACCTCAGCTTCGGAGCTGAATGGAGAAGACACGCCGCTGCTTTACTAGGTATGATTTAGTTCTAGGATTATGTCAGACACAACCAGTATGTTTTTATTAAGTTTACAACAGTAGAACTATGAACACAAACAATAGGATACTGCCACTGGGTGAAGGAGCTGTACATCTGGTTTATCCTTGAAGATGGAGTCCTGTGCCACCACCCCACCCTCCCTGCTACAACCTCTTTAGTCTGGTCCCTTTCCCCAAACTCACTCACACACTCAGATCCGGTCTTTTGTCCATACCCACTCCCTCTCACACTCAGGTCAAGTCACTTGAGCAAAGTCACTCCCACCTCCAGTCCCTCCTCCCACTCAGTTTGTTCACGAAATTATTTAAAAGGGACACTCTACGCACCCTGACCACTTTAGTTTATTAAGCCCGATTTCATGCTGACATCATCCTCTATGACCAAGTGCTTGTAGCCGTGTTCATTTGAGAAAGCAAACATGGGCTTAAGCTGCGCATGCAGCATCAACCCATCCCTCTGACCAAGCACTCGCACACCTTGTGTGAAAGTACGCAAAATACGCAATTTGCGTATATATGTACAAAAGTTACGTACACTACGCAAATTGCTTATGAAAAAAAGGGGGAGGGGTTGAGGTTATTTTCTTACAAATTCCTTGTAAGCAAACAATTTATTTTTTTTATCCGATGAATCAATTAATCAAAATAATAAATCAGCCAATTAATTGATTATGAGAATAATCGTTAGTTGCAGCCCTAGTCAAAATACATATTTTTTGAGGGCACCTGGCTCAATGTTATTATTATTCTTTATATAGTGCTGGCATATTCCACAGCGCTGAACAATGGGCACAATATAGACAGAGTTACAATACATCGAGACTGAACAACATTTAATAAACCAGTACGTGAGGAAACGAGGGCCCCATTCCGTGGGAACTCACAATCTAGAAGGGTTTGGGGTGGAAACCAGAGGGATGGACTGCAAGGTGAGCGGGATGGACTGCAAGGTGAGAGGGATGGACTGCAAGGTGAGAGGGATGGACTGCAAGGTGAGAGGGATGGACTGCAAGGTGAGAGGGATGGACTGCAAGGTGAGAGGGATGGACTGCAAGGTGAGAGGGATGGACTGCAAGGTGAGAGGGATGGACTGCAAGGTGAGAGGGATGGACTGCAAGGTGAGAGGGATGGACTGCAAGGTGAGAGGGATGGACTGCAAGGTGAGAGGGATGGACTGCAAGGTGAGAGGGATGGACTGCAAGGTGAGAGGGATGGACTGCAAGGTGAGAGGGATGGACTGCAAGGTGAGAGGGATGGACTGCAAGGTGAGAGGGATGGACTGCAAGGTGAGAGGGATGGACTGCAAGGTGAGAGGGATGGACTGCAAGGTGAGAGGGATGGACTGCAAGGTGAGAGGGATGGACTGCAAGGTGAGAGGGATGGACTGGTTGGGGCAGTGAGGTGTATTAGTGAGTTGGGTGGTAGGCTTGCCTGAATAGAAATGGCTTAACAGAGCGTTGAAGGAAGGGAAACTAGGGGAAAGCGTTCCAGAGGATGGGAGCTATGCATGAGAATGTTGCCTAAAAATGTACATTGAATAATCCAGAAATACAGGAGCCAGTGGATATCCCAGATTTAGCATGAATAGTTGTGAAATCTAAATCAAACCTTATGCATGGGTGTATGACAGACGACTAATTCCGTCAAATATATTACAAGTCAAATAAAGTTAATATTGTTATCTGGATGTATTGTGTTTTATCTTGTTATACATGTAACAAGCAACATAAACTAGCAAAGTCAAACTTTACATGCAGAAGGGAACGGCCTGCCCCAAAGCCTAGTTATCAATACACATAATTTTGCATTCTGGGGACAAACTTCACTGAGATGCGTTTGAGATTGACTTTCCAGGAACACCCTGCACTTATGGAATGAAACCTGTATTACGTTTATGGAGATTACCTTTATTTTCAAGAGAATGCTAAAAAAAAATAAAAAAAAAAAATTACATGAGCACATTCCTGTTTTTCTAACCGCTTTCTTAGAAGACGTTGCAATCTTGCACTTGTCCCCAAATCAAGCCTTTAACAGTGAGTGTCAGGATTGTTTTGCTCTTACAATTGAGAGGAAAAAAATACACAAGGAATATCTGCCCCATTAACCCCTTAAGGACGGGAGTAATTTTACAACTTCGGCGCTGTTTCGGAAGTAGAAGTTTGCTGAGCTCATTTTGACCATTTTTAAGTCACGTATTCTTATACCACCCAGACAAATTATATATCGTTCTTTCCGTCAGACTCGGCAGATTAATAATATATCATTATTATATGTATAGGTCATGCCCTGCCAAAATGCTATAACAAAAAAATGTAAAAAAATTTGAATTTTCAATAAAATTTCAATCTTCCACAGTGTGTAAAGTGTTTTTTTTTTTAAATTTTATTATCCGAGGCTCTGCGGTCATATTCTATTGGGTAGATTTGTTAAAAAAATTTGAACGGGGAACCCATTTTTTTTTTTTGGGAGAAATTGCGTGATTTTAGCTAAACCCCCCAAAAAAAAAAAAAATCATTAGTGAAGCATCATTGTTCACATTATAATTGAAATGTGAACAATAGTGCTGCATTAAAAAAAAAAAAATTTTTTATTATTATATTTATTATTTTTTTATTATTTAATTTATAATTTTTTTATTATTTTTATTTTTGCTTTTTTTACACTTTTATTTTACGTTTACCATGGTCATGTTTGATATCATTGGAAAGGCCATGCTCTGGCCTTTCCAGCAATATCAGCCATGACCCCCTAGCTGCCACCGATCAGGAGATAAAGGGGTTCAAAGAACCCCCCTATCTCCTGCAAGGGATTTCCATAGGAAATCCCTTTGCAGCTAGGGGGTTCCCGGTTAACTGACATCATCGCGCATGGCGCGATGAGTCAGTTGACCGGGGGGTGACCCAGAGGTGGGGGCTGCCATCCAAGATGGCGGCCCCCACCGGAAATAGGCCGCGATCGGGCACAAATTAGTGCCAGAAGGGGTTAACCCCCCATACATCGCTGGAAAGGTCAGGCTGTGACCCTTCCAGCGATGCTGGCCACAGCCGCCGGGGACCAGGCGATCGGGAGATAGAGGGATCCGAAGGATCCCTCCCCTCCAGGCGCTTCCCCTGCTCCGGCGGGGGGGGGGGGGGGGGAAACACGCCTGAAACTGACGTCATCGCGCCACCGGCGTGTGGGAAGCTAGAGCAGGAAATGAACCATATGGGGATTAGGGAGTGAGCCAATAGGCTTCTCTAAAGTAAGTGTGTTTCCAGAGACTTCTTGAAGGACTGGAGTGACGGGGAGAGTCTGATGTTATGGGGGAGGGAGTTCCATAGAAAGGGAGCAGCACGGGAGAAGTCTTGAAGGTGGGAGTTTGGGGTGAGGATGCGAGGAGCTGATAACATGAGATCATTGGCAGAGTGAAGTGGCCGGGATGTACCTGTTAATAAGGGAGGAGATGTAGTTGGGGGCACAGGTTATGAAGAGCTTTGTATGTGAGCACCAGTATTTTAAAGTGGATTCTAAAAGGTAACAGGAAGCCAGTGTAAAGATGGACAAAGGGGAGAGGTGTGAGAGGTGCAGGAGGTGAGGTGTATGAGCCTGGCACAAATAGGAGGGTAAATGACAGCCATTTTGCCTCCACCAAAATTTCCCATAGAGAATGATTCATCTGTTCACAGAATGCCGAATTGCATGGAAATTGTGGCGAAATGGCCTGATCTTGGCGTTTCAATTCAACAGGTTTAAACCAGACGAATCTAATAGCTTTCAATGTAATAGCTTTCATTTTTTTTCCTCTTTTGTAACAAAAAGCTCTTAATTTTTTAAAGACCTTTTTGTATATTTTTTATCTTAAGACTTTTAGATTAGCATTTTTACAGGAGCTTTTTATTATTTAGGTACATATTTACAGGAATTCATTGATTTAACCTCATATTGGGAGACTTCCTATTTTTTTCCCCAGTTTGGCCAATTCGCCGAGGCTAATTCAGCGCTTGTCGACAAGGTCTAATAACTGCTTCAACGGCTCCATTTTCATCAAACTTCCGTGACAATTCAATAAATACTGAATTTACCGAATTTGACTAAATGGAATTGCCGAAGTGAAAAGCACTGACATTCTACTTGAGTCCGCGCTATGGAATAGACCCCTAAAGCTCTGGAGTTTGGATTATTTTTAAACATTTGCATCATGCCCCACACCTTCCCTCTGCTTTTAAAGGGATAATAAAGAACACTTTTTTGCCCATAAGTAACTGGGCAGGTGCTGCTGACAACCTCTGCCAATATTTTTGGTTTTAGTTGATTTTATTCACCTTTTGACTCGTGTGCAGCTCCTACTCTTCAGCTCAGGGGTTTCCAAATCCGGAAATAGTTGCTTTGCTATGAAAATTTCAAAGCATAGGCTCTGTAAGCCACGCATCGCTCGCGACCTGTGCACTTTATGTAGGAATGGTCTGTAGCGCCTGCGCAGAACGATGAATTGGAGCTGCACACGCATGAACAGAGTTGATCCATTGGTTGCCTCAGAACATTACCACATGCGGTCTCTGAGCATGACGCTACTAGTGACGGATCTGGGGAAGGGCAGACATGAAAGTCGAAATCCAGGCTGCTGGAGGGTAGAGGAAACTCCTCCACTTCACTCCTCACATGCTGACCGTTTTAAAAAGATCAAGTGATCAAGAGAATAGATTGTCCCATTAACTGGAAACATACCTGATTATAACAGTGCCTGACAAACTTAAATTGAAGCGCCAGATATAAATTTTCTTTATGGGATTTGTGGCGCATAAACCAGAAATGTAAAAAAAAAAAAAAAAGTACAGATCAAGCGTGCCACAGACTCCTTAATAGATATAGATTTCTCATTCCATCTTGGCAACGGCATAAATAACACAGATCAGGCATCTTCGCACATATGGATTCTATACACACAAATAGAATATGTACATGTTTGTGTATAAGAAACACCATCTGAAGCTTTTACATGCTCACGATATTAAGGATAGACTAATCGATGGCCGATATTCAGCAAATCACTGATATCGGTATAGACCTTTTAATTGCCGACAATTGGAGAAGCTGGCTCGCAACTGCCGCAACACGTGAGGTCCCACAGATCGGTGCTGATTTAGGGCATCTCCAACAGGAGGCTGACGGACTCTTGCTGTAAGGCTTCCCCCTGCCCACTGACTGTATGCCACGTTATTAAATGCAGTTAATGCATAGAAACATAGAAAATGTCGGCAGATAAGAACCTTTCGGCCCATCTAGTCTGCCCAATTACATGGATACTTCACCTGGATTTCATCTTTTATTTAGGATAGCCTTATGCCTATCCCATGCCTGCTTAAATTCAATTACTGTTTTGGCCTCTACCACTTCTACTGGAAGGCTGTTCCATGTATCCACCACCCTCTCAGTAAAATAAGGCGTCCTGATGTTACTGTTAAATCTTTGCCCCTCTAATCTAAGACTATGTCCTCTTGTTTTGCTACTTTGTTTCCTTTTAAATATACTCCCTTCCTCTACCTTGTGGATTCCCTTTACGTATTTAAATGTTTCTATCATATCTCCTCTGTCTCGTCTTTTTTCCAAGCTGTACATGTTAAGATCATTAAGCCTTTCTTGGTAACTTTTCTCCTTCAAGCCGTACACCATTTTAGTAGCCCTTCTCTGAACTCTCTCTAAGATGTCTATATCCTTCTGGAGATACGGTCTCCAGTACTGCACACAGTACTCCAAGTGAGGTCTCACCAGTGCTCTGTACAGTGGCATGTGCACTTCCCTTTTCCTACTGCTTATACCTCTCCCTACACAACCAAGCATTCTGCTAGCATTTCCTGCTGCTCTATTACATTGACTACTTACCTTTAGATCCTCTGCAATAATGACCCCTAAATCCCTTTCCTCAGATGTTGAGGTTAGGACTGTATCAAATATCCTATATTCAGCCCTTGGGTTTTTACATCCCAGGTGCATTATCTTGCACTTATCCACATTAAAATTCAATTGCCACAACTCTGACCATTTTTTTAGTTTACCTAAATCATTTGTCATTTGGCTGATCCCTCCAGGAACGTCAACCCTGTTGCAAATCTTTGTGTCATCAGCAAAAAGACGTACTTTTCCCATTAATACCTTCTGCAATATCACTAATAAAAATATTAAAAGAGAATGGGTCCAAGTACTGACCCCTGAGGTACCCCACTGGTAACAAGACCTTGTGCCGAATAAACTACATTTACCACAACCCTCTGTTGCCTGTCACTCAGCCACTGCCTAATCCATTCAACAATATTGGAATCCAAACTCAAAGATTGCAATTTATTAATATGCCTTCTATGCGGAACAGTATCAAAAGCCTTACTGAAATCTAAATAAGCAATGTCTACTGCACCACCTTTGTCTATTTTTGTTACCCAATCAAAAAAAGTCAATAAGATTAGTTTGGCATGATCTCCCTGAGGTAAACCCATGTTGTTTCTGATCCTGTAATCTGTGTTTTTAGATGTTCAACAATCCTTTCCTTTAACATGGTTTCCATTAATTTCCCCACTACTGACGTAAGACTAACTGGCCTATAGTTCCCTGATTCCTCCCTACTACCCTTCTTGTAAACGGGCACAACATTTGCTAATTTCCAGTCTTCTGGGACGACTCCCGTTAACGGTTTTGCTATTACACCACTGAGCTCTTTTAATAATTTAGGGTGGATCCCATCAGGCCCCATTGACTTATTTGTCTTTTCTTTAGACAGCTGCTGTAGAACCTCCTCCTCTGTAAACGCATATGTAAATGTCTCTTTAGTGTTTCCTCCTAACTGAGGCCCCTTTCCTTCCGCAAAGACTGAACAAAAATATTCATTGAGGCAGTCAGCAAGACTTTTATCCTCTTCTACATACCTTCCTTCCTTTGTTTTTAATCTAACTAATCCTTGTTTTACTTTTCTCGTTTATGTATCTAAAAAATGTTTTGTCCCCCTTTATTTGTGACTGAGCTATTTTCTCTTCTGCGTGTGCTTTGGAAGCTCTTATAAATTGCTTTGCCTCTTTCTGCCTAATCTTATAGGTTTGCCTGAGTTTTTTTGTAATTATTAAATGCTATCTTTTTGTTCTTCACTATTTTGGCCACTTCTGCAGAGTACCACAGTGGTCTCTTCCCTTTTTTGTTTTTGCTAACAAGCCGAATGCAATTGTCTGTGGCCTTCAACAATGCCTCCTTTAAATAATCCCATTTCTCCTGGACTCCCTTTAAACTCCTCCAGTCTGATAATGACTCCTTCACACAAAAACTCAATTTTTGAAAAATCAGTTTTTTTAAAGTCTAAAACTTTTGTTTTTGTGTGGTGCGGCTCCATCCCTGTTCTTATATTAAACCACACTGACTGGTGATCACTAGATCCCAAATTTTCACCTACAACAACGTCTGATACCAAACCTCCATTTGTGAGTATTAAATCCAATATGGCCTCTTTATGGGTCGGCTCCTCAACTACTTGTGTTAGAGATAATCCCAGTAAGGAGTTTAGAATATTTGTACTCCTGGTGCACCCAGCTATATTGGTTTTCCAGTTCACATCAGGAAGATTAAAGTCCCCCATGATAATAACTTCCCCCTTCATTGCCATTTTGGCTATTTCCTCAAGCAGCAGATTATCTAGCTCATCTACTTGTCCAGGGGGTCTATAGATCACACCTACACGAGCTACTGTATGATTGCCAATTGTTAGCGTAGCCCAAACTGACTATGTTCACCTCGCTCACTTTTATTTGGTTCGTGTTTATGTTGTTTTTCACATACAGGGCCACTCCTCCTTTCCTACCTTCTGCAATATCACGAATAAAAATATTAAAAGAGAATGGGTCCAAGTACTGACCCCTGAGGTACCCCACTGGTAACAAGACCTGCATAATGTCAGATGTACAGAATATCAGCACCCGATACCGGCTTGAAAGGCTGCAGATAATCCGTATCGACCCTGAAAAATTAATGGGTCTATCCCTACACGACATATGTAACAGGCACTATTACATTTTGAGGATCTGGTTACCGTGACTACGTGGGCAAAAGTCACATTAAACATATTCAAACCAAGCATAAAGACAAAGCAAGTTATGAGCAGGGAACGCTCACGTTAAAAAACACATTACTAGAAGTTGGCTGTGAGACTATTTACCGTACGGATGGACAGAAAGGGGAAAAAACCTGAGATGCATGAGGAGCAGCCTACATGGAGAGGGAGAGTAAGAGCCACCCATAGGAAGCCCCGTTAACACCTGTACACTAGAGGAAGCAGCCACACACAAATACAGTACTTACAACTGTAACGGTACACAGCCCGCCGGTCGCACGGGTACACAGCCCGCCGGTCGCACGGGTACACAGCCCGCCGGTCGCACGGGTACACAGCCCGCCGGTCGCACGGGTACACAGCCCGCCGGTCGCACGGGTACACAGCCCGCCGGTCGCACGGGTACACAGCCCGCCGGTCGCACGGGTACACAGCCGCCGGTCGCACGGGTACACAGCCCGCCGGTCGCACGGGTACACAGCCCGCCGGTCGCAAGGGTACACAGCCCGCCGGTCGCAAGGGTACACAGCCCGCCGGTCGCAAGGGTACACAGCCCGCCGGTCGCAGGTTGTGCCGGTGATAACCACTTGCCATTACCTGCAACTCGGCCCTCTCCACCTCCCATTGAGCTCTCTCCACCTCAAAGCGGGCCCACTCGTGCTGCAGGAAGTGCAGGATCCCCGGGATGCTGTAGTGGGCCCTCCCGGCCGCCCCGGTGTTGCCGCCTCCTCCAGCATTGGCCGCGTCTGCCCCGGCGGCCTCGAAGCCCTTGCCGGCTCCACCAGCGGCGGCGGAAAGAAGCGAGTTGTTATTGTTATTGAAGAAGACGCCGGGCCCCGCCTGCTCGTCCATGGCTGCCTTCGCAGCAGGGGCCGCGGTCAGCACCGAGCCGCCCCCGGTGATCCCACCAGGCGGGGAGGAAAGCAGGGAGGGCGGGTGTTCGCGGAGCGAGCGGCCGTTACGCTGTAATTCCGGAGCGATCCCTTTACGTCACATGCGTTCCACCCGCCGTCCGATGCCTCCGCCGCTGCCCGCACCCCACTGCCGCCCACACTCGAACACAAGCTGAAGCTGCTCGCTGCCTGGGCGGGTCTCCTGCTCCTCTGACAGCGGCGCGATGACGTCACGTGCGACCAGAAGCCGTCAGGTTCGGAGCCGCCCTTGCCGCCAACCTTCCTGTGTGCTTTTTTTTCACATAGCTTTATTGTTCATAGTTAGTAGTAACAATATGTATTTTTATTAATACACCTTTTTGATACCTTGGCTTGCAGCCTCCTATTAGTGTATATTTATGTGGGTAATTTTCTGATGTATGCTCATTTACACAAATTAAGATTAAATTGATGGAGGCCAGATCCGCGACAAACACAGCTCACACCGAGACACACAGGGTTATTCAGAGAGAGGTGAAAACCCGGAGAATGACTGGAGAAGTGAAAATTATAGGTCCAAATAGCCAAACCAGAAAAATTCTCCCATTTATCTCACTTTTCAAATCGGCTATTTGTTCTAGATTGTTCTCTTCTCCTGCCTGTTCTCCTGATTTTCACCTTTCTCTGAATAACCCTGTCTGTATGCCTCTGCAGCCTCATGCCCACTGATATATAGATTTAACAAGCACCTTTGAGAGGTGGCACTGGCTACTGGAAACTGCACTTTATTGTTTTGACAAGCATGATAAAAGCACTTTTTATGGGACCTACTCAAAGGAATGACAACGGAATTTGCATAGAGCTTGGGGGGAACTACTTGTGCTTTGTGAGGCTCAGCCAATCAGCCAATATAATGAAGGCATCATGGGAGATGTAGTTCCGAAACATCTGAGCAGCCATGGTTGCTGACCCCTGCTTTAGAGTATAATAGAACTAAAAACATCAGCAATATGCAAAAATAAGTGAAAACAGCAAATTAATCTTTACCACAGGTGTTCCCCAAGTACAGTAGCCTAATCTATCAAAATGGCATGGGGTCATGATGTTAGCATTAGGGAAAGACTAGATAAATGACCTTCATCGCTAGAGTTGCCAGATGTTCTCCTAGAGACAAATAATTTATTCATGCTGATGGACAGTGCATGAAAAATGCAACCCTGCAGCATGTAGAATCAATGTGCTGTAGGTAAGAAATCAAAAAGCCCTACTAATCATTCTAACTCTTTTCCCGATGTAAGGCATACTATCTGTGATTGGGCCTTGAAGCCGCAGGCGGCATAGCACACCCCGCTAGCTTCAATGGACTTCCTTTACCCTGTCCTAGGGTTGCCATCCTTTCTTCAAGCCAAACCCGAACACTCTAGCACCCCATGGCAACAAAAATTAGTTGCTTGCATGCAGGCATACACTGACACCATATATACAGACACATTCCTTCCACCATTCATATTCCATTTCAACCCAAACCAGTCTGTTACCCAAAATCTCAAATCAGTCTTAGGCTAGGGTCAGACGAGCGTGATTTCTACGGACTGTACGTCCGTGCACACGGACGTACGTTAGTACGGAAGACACAGTAGTGGCCAGACAGTCCGTTTTTTTTAACTGACGTATATATTTTGACGGATGTAGCAGGGAAAATAAATTAAAAAGCAAAACCATTTTGTCCGTGAAAAATGCTGGACGTATAAATGCAGTCCGTCTGACCACGTTCCATCACTCACACACAAAGCTATGCAGACGTTGCGGACGCAGCGCACTTTGTGCGGCCGTTTTAGGGGTTATACATTCTTGCCTGCCTTGCGTCCGGTTGCCGCGGCCGTTGTGTGTCCGCAGTTCAGTGCGGACGTACTTCATGTGTCAGGCTCCAATGGACTTTCTTTCATGCTATCACGGACGTACTTTTAGGCGCAATCACGGACGTGAACACTACGCTCGTCTGACCCCAGCCTTAATATCCTCCATATCAGCCCCTCTTGTCCTCATATCAGTTCCTTTCACACTCTAATCAACCCCTATCATCCCAAATCTTAAATCAGCCCCTTTCAGTGCAATATCACAGAATCCAAAGCGATAAAACCTAGGACCATAGGACCTTTACTGTATGGGTTAATCTAGCTTGTGAATCATAATAAGAGTTGCAAATGTTATAACAATAGATATACACAACTAAAGAGTGAAAATACAGTTACATTATATGTTTTCTCTTTTTCAGTATGCATATAAATTTGATTACACAGATGACTGCTCTCTGAATCTTTCTACTCCTGCCAATGTAGCCAAATAGTATACATATGTAGAGGTAAAACACTACGGAGACTTGTCCTATCATTTTAATGCTTTCTTTATTCTGGGATAAACGTTTCAGTCTCACCTTTAATCAAAGACTTTAATCAGGTATAAAGAAAGTATTACAAATAATATGGCAAGTCCTCAGAGTGCACTACCTCTATGCATGTATGTACAGTTGTGTTCAAAATTATTCAACCCCCAATGCTGTAAAGGGTTTTAGGGAATTTAGTGTACATTTGTAATTGTATTCAGAATGAAATCCTACAAGGACTTTTTAAAGAACCATATGCAACTAAAATGACATCAATTGGTTTTGTAATACAGTAGTAAATGTTTCTTTTGTGAATTCTTCATTGACACAATTATTGAACCCCTTAAAGACTACCACTCTGAAGAACAGAGGTTCATTCAAGTGTTTTCAATCAGGTATTGAAAACACCTGTGGATGTCACGGAGCAGCAATAAAGCATAATAAGCACCAGTTAGGCAGCTTTAAAATGACTGTGACACTCAGCTCCTTCTAGACATTTACTGGTGTGGTTACAAACATGATGAAGTCAAGAGAATGGTCCAGGAAGACAAGAGAAGAGGTGATTACTCTTCACAGGAAGGGCAATGGCTATAAGAAGATTGCAAAGATGTTAAACATACCAAGAGAGACCATAGGAAGCATCATTCGCAAATTCAAGGCAAAGGGCACTGTTGAAACGCTACCTGGTCGTGGCAGAAAGAAGATGCTGACTTCGACTGCTGTGCGCTACCTGAAGCGTAGAGTGGAGAAAAGTCCCCGTGTGACTGCTGAGGAACTGAGAAAAGATTTGTCAGATGTGGGTACTGAAGTTTCAGCTCAGACAATACGGCGCACACTGCGTAATGAAGGCCTCCATGCCAGAACTCCCAGGCGCACCCCCTTGCTGTCTCCAAAGAATAAGAAGAGTCGACTGCAGTATGCCAAACGTCATGTGGACAAACCACAGACGTTTTGGGATAGTGTTCTGTGGACTGATGAAACAAAATTAGAACTGTTTGGGCCCATGGATCAACGCTATGTTTGGAGGAGGAAGAACAAGGCCTATGAAGAAAAGAACACCTTGCCTACTGTGAAGCATGGCGGGGGGTCAATCATGCTTTGGGGCTGTTTTGCTTCTGCAGGTACAGGGAAGCTTCAGCGTGTGCAAGGTACCATGAATTCTCTTCAGTACCAGGAGATATTGGATGACAATGTGATGCAGTCCGTCACAAACCTGAGGCTTGGGAGACGTTGGACCTTTCAACAGGACAATGATCCCAAGCATACCTCCAAGTCCACTAAAGCATGGTTGCAGATTAAAGGCTGGAACATTTTGGAGTGGCCATCGCAGTCACCTGACTTAAATCCAATTGAGAACCTCTGGTGGGACTTAAAGAAAGCAGTTGCAGTGCGCAAGCCTAAGAATGTGACTGAACTGGAGTCTTTTGCCCATGACGAATGGGCGAAGATACCCGTAGATCGCTGCAAGACACTTGTGTCAAGCTATGCTTCACGTTTAAAAGCTGTTATAACTGTAAAAGGATGTTGTACTAAGTACTAAGATTGAATGTCACTTGGGGTTTGAATAAAACTGATAATGATGTGAGCACAGAAAAGACATTTGTGGTTATTTCATTATAAATGTTATGTTATATTTGTCTGACCTACACGTGCCTCTTTGATTTAATTGTAAGCAAGATGACTGAATGATCAAAATCAATGTCAAACTGGCCAAAACACTCAATTTCAGTGGGGGTTGAATAATTTTGAACACAACTGTATATTATAGTAAAAATAATAATAAATATAACATAAATAAAAAAATGAATGAAAACTATATAAACATAAAATAAATCCAAGTAAAACAAAGATAAATTAAATGTAACTGAAATATAAATAAAATAAACATAAGTACCAATAACTTCTTTTGTCATTTCTGCGCTGCCAAAGAAAAATAACCTGTGTCATTAAAGGGATACTCAACTCATCCTGACCACTTTTTTTTAAAGTGGTCATGATTTGAGGAGTGCCCCCGCTGCCCCGATCTGAAGACAACGCTGGGTGAAGCAGAGGAGTTTCCTTCACCCAACTCAGCGTCACTGAAAGCCGGGATTTTGAATTTACCAGCTGCCGTTCACCAGATCGGTCACTAATGATGTCGCACATAGACCAATTTGCTGTAACCAACATTCTCAGAGAGGCAGCTATGGATCAGATCTGTGCATGTGTGTGCAGCTCCAATACATCGTTCTGTGCAGGCACTACAGAATTTCTTTACATAAAGTGTGCGAGTCCTGTACCCAGGGCCGGTGCTAGACTATTTTGCGCCCTAGGCGAGACCAGCTACTTGCGCCCCCCCAAAAAAACACTGCACATTACTGCCCCAGCTCACATGGGTATGTATTGCCCCAGCACACATATATATTGCCCCAGCACACATGGGTATATATTGCCCCAACACACATGGGTATACAGTTGTGTTCAAAATTATTCAACCCCCAATGCTGTAAAGGGTTTTAGGGAATTTAGTGTACATTTGTAATTGTATTCAGAATGAAATCCTACAAGGACTTTTTAAAGAACCATATGCAACTAAAATGACATCAGTTGGTTTTGTAAAACAGTAGTAAATGTTTCTTTTGTGAATTCTTCATTGACACAATTATTCAACCCCTTAAAGACTACCACTCTGAAAAACAGAGGTTCATTCAAGTGTTTTCAATCAGGTATTGAAAACACCTGTGGATGTCACGGAGCAGCAATAAAGCATAATAAGCACCAATTAGGCAGCTTTAAAATGACTGTGATACTCAGCTCCTTCTAGACATTTACTGGTGTGGTTACAAACATGGTGAAGTCAAGAGAATGGTCCAGGAAGACAAGAGAAGAGGTGATCACTCTTCACAGGAAGGGCAATGGCTATAAGAAGATTGCAAAGATGTTAAACATACCAAGAGAGACCATAGGAAGCATCATTCGCAAATTCAAGGCAAAGGGCACTGTTGAAACACTACCTGGTCGTGGCAGAAAGAAGATGCTGACTTTGACTGCTGTGTGCTACCTGAAGCGTAGAGTGGAGAAAAGTCCCCGTGTGACTGCTGAGGAACTGAGAAAAGATTTGTCAGATGTGGGTACTGAAGTTTCAGCTCAGACAATACGGCGCACACTGCGTAATGAAGGCCTCCATGCCAGAACTCCCAGGCCCACCCCCTTGCTGTCTCCAAAGAATAAGAAGAGTCGACTGCAGTATGCCAAAAGTCATGTGGACAAACCACAGAAGTTTTGGGATAGTGTTCTGTGGACTGATGAAACAAAATTAGAACTGTTTGGACCCATGGATCAACGCTATGTTTGGAGGAGGAAGAACAAAGCCTATGAAGAAAAGAACACCTTGCCTACTGTGAAGCATGGCGGGGGGTCAATCATGCTTTGGGGCTGTTTTGCTTCTGCAGGTACAGGGAAGCTTCAGCGTGTGCAAGGTACCATGAATTCTCTTCAGTACCAGGAGATATTGGATGACAATGTGATGCAGTCCGTCACAAACCTGAGGCTTGGGAGACATTGGACCTTTCAACAGGACAATGATCCCAAGCATACCTCCAAGTCCACTAGAGTATGGTTGCAGATTAAATGCTGGAACATTTTGGAGTGGCCATCGCAGTCACCAGACTTAAATCCGATTGAGAACCTCTGGTGGGACTTAAAGAAAGCAGTTGCAGTGCGCAAGGCTAAGAATGTGACTGAACTGGAGGCTTTTGCCCATGACGAATGGGCGAAGATACCCGTAGATCGCTGCAAGACACTTGTGTCAAGCTATGCTTCACGTTTAAAAGCTGTTATAACTGTAAAAGGATGTTGTACTAAGTACTAAGATTGAATGTCACTTGGGGGTTGAATAAAACTGATAATGATGTGAGCACAGAAAAGACATTTGTGGTTATTTCATTATAAATGTTATGTTAGGTTTGTCTGACCTACACGTGCCTCTTTGATTTAATTGTAAGCAAGATGACTGAATGATCAAAATCAATGTCAAACTGGCCAAAACACTCAATTTCAGTGGGGGTTGAATAATTTTGAACACAACTGTATATTGCCCCCAGCACATCATGGGTATAAATTGCCCCCCAGCTCACATCATGGATATATATTGCCCAGGCCAGCTCACATCATGGGTATATATATAGACCCCCCGCCTCACATCATCGATATATATTGCCCAGGCCAGCTCACATCATGGATATATATTGCCCCCAGCTCACATCATGGGTATATATATTGCCCCCAGCTCACATCATGGATATATATTGCCCAGGCCAGCTCACATCATGGGTATATATTGTCCAGGCCAGCTCACATCATGGATATATATTGCCCCCAGCTCACATCATGGATATGTGTTGCCCAGGCCAGCTCACATCATGGGTATATATTGCCCAGGCCAGCTCACATCATGGGTATATATCGCCAATTAGCTCCCAGCTAACATCATGGATATTATTGCGCGGCACCCCCTATACCTGTTCGAATCGGGTGTATGGTCCACCACACACAGACACATAAGACCAGGAGGACTCCAGGAGCCGAGGAGACAGAGCAGCTTCCTTCGTCTTCTTTTTCTCCGACTCCGCCTCGACTCCGACTCCTTCCAGCGCCAACACATGCCGGCGGCGCCACTTCAGCCGCTGGCGTGCTGTGGAGGCGGAGCCTGGGTGCGTGTACCACTACCGAACTAGCGTGCGTGTCGCGGCCCGCGAGTAAATTGTGGCACCCGGCTGTCCCGCAGGCCGCAGACACAATTTTATTTTCTAAAGTGGTTGGGCCCGGCTGCGCCATAGGCAGGCATGGCGCTCTAGGCGGCCGCCTAGCTCGCCTAGCGGCAGTGCCGGCCCTGCCTGTACCGCTGTGCAGTTTGCGGTTCAAAGACTACACACATTGTATAGGAGTACAAACTATACAGAAAAGCTTCAGGGACGTCTGGGTTCGGGAAACTCTGAGCCGAAGAGAAGGAGCAGTACGCAACACGGGGGAAAAGGGGAGGAAAATTACCTACAATAAAAAAATAATAATAATAATTGTGCAGAGGCTGTCAGCAGGATCTACCCTATTATTTAAGGGCAAAAAGGGAACTTTGTTTTAAATAGAATATCCCTTTATGGATGGTTTACATTCATTTAAGTTGTATTTTAATGGTGATATATATATTATTAATATATTAATTAGAATTTCTGAAAAGAGCCTTCAGTTGGGGTTAAGGGGACTGTTTTAGTTATAACTAGAAATGCTTACTGGATTGGGTATTTAGCTGTTGATATTAAGGTTTAGAACCAGAAGGGGTTAAGGAGGTGTTTGGGGCATAGAGTAAGGTGGAGGTTAGGCGCAGTGTTAGTGTTCTCTTTAGGATTAACCGTAGGTGTATTTAGGGCCAGGTGATTAAGAATAAAAAGGTACAAAGGGTTAATGTAAGCGGGGAATCAATTTTAAATAAACTAAAATGAATGTAACTCTCCTTGCAGATTGCTGCAAGAAGAGGTACATTCCTTTCAGGGGTTAATGCTGCTGGTTGCTCAGAACTCCCTGCCCACCTGGCTGTATCCTTCTTCCTCAGCTATTGCAGTTCCCACATGCACTTTCACACTGAGCAGTGAACCGGAACCTCATTAGCCATGCTCTGAGGATGGTGATTACTGGCATCAGCCACAACATGCAGCTACAGGAGCAGTGACTGGGAGGATTTCTCCTGGTATGTGCCCCCATTTCAAATCATCAAGGGGATTTGTCCCCCTCTGAGCAATGTGCCCTGATCAATGTGCCCAATCCCGAACATTTGCATGTCCGGGGCTCTTCAGAAACAGAGCTGTCTTTAACGCAGAGCAAAAGGGGCAGTTGCCCCGGGCCCAGTCATTGTTGAGGGGCCCTAAAGCAGCTGCCCCTTGGACCCGTGTAAACCGTGGACAACAGCCGCCGCTGCTAGCGGAATGCATTAACAGCATTCCGCTGGCAGCCCCCTCGACTGGCCGTGTCTTCTTGTGAACGCCAGCGTTCTCCCTCGCGCAGCCGCTGTCCTGTGAGGGCTGTGACACGGCCTACATGTGAGATCTCGTGAGAGCGCGTCCCAGCCTTCAGAGGCCGGCAGCAACGTGGAGGAAATTGCTGGCACTCGGAGGAACACACGGTCATCTGATCCTGAGGTCTGTGCTGGGTAAATATAATTCTGGGCGTCTCTGCTGAGTACATATATTTCTGTGGGGTCTGTGCTGGATATATATAATTATGGGGGCCTGTGCTGGGTACATATAATTTTGGGGGCCTGTGCTGGGTACATATAATTTTGGGGGCCTGTGCTGGATACATATATTTCTGGTGGGCCTGTGCTGGATACATATATTTCTGGGGGTCTGTGCTGTATATATAATTCTGGGGGTCAGTGCTTGATACAAATATTTCCGGGGGGCCTGTGCTGGATATATATATATATATATATATATAATTCTGGTGGTCAGTGCTTGATACATATATTTACGGTGGGGCCTGTGCTGGGTACATATAATTCTGGAGGCCTGTGCTGGGTACATATAATTCTGGGGGCCTGTGCTGGATGCATATATTTCTGGTGGGTCTGTGCTGGGTACATATATTTCTATTAAGATATTAACATGCCTTTTCTCCCAAGAACATATAACTGTTAATAGAAATATTTAAGAAAGAGCCTAGAAGAGGCTATAATTGGCATGTACATACTGTTACAGATCTAAGGACTTGTTTGTGAGCCAGTTCTTTATGTTAACATTATTAAAGCTTTTTGAGACCATGATGTATTTATGTTTTTTTTTTTTGGGGATGTTGGGGGTGGAGAGCAAAATTATGCGGTGGGCGGGCTTTCAGGGGGGCCCAAGAAAATGTTTGCCCAGGGTGCAATCAATATTAAAGACGGGCCTGTTCAGACACCCGGGCAGATGCTTCTTAACCCGGAAAGTCCGGATGAAACCCGTACCGATGGCAACCCTACCCTACCCTGCCCACCAATCGCAGTGTGCCGCTGGCTGCTGCGGGACGGCCTGAACTCAAACTTAAGTTCAAAATGAGTTGATATTTTTCTGTTATACTCTATGAGCTTTTGTACCTCCCAAGTCCCAAATGTCCCTCTATTTAAGAGGGACATTCCCTATTTTCCATATTTCTTGTCCCTTTTCTTCAACCATAATGTCCCTCATTTTATGGGCTCATCCATATAACTGGTGTGCATGAGCGTAAGACAGAGCTCCAGAGCAATGACATTCACTGCAATGTGTCTGTAAACAATAATAAATGGTAGAAATCACTTTGGGTAAATAAGTTGATTTGCCCTTTTTTAAACCCCTTTCCGCTGGACTGGTTGTGTACAGTACACCCCACTTGCTGGCTGCTGCGGCAGGCCCCGCCTATGTAGCTGATGCACAGTGTGTCATTGACTGCTGGGGGACAACCTGAATCTCCAGCAACCAAACCAGCTCAAGTCTACTCCTAGGAGACCTCCGGTGACTAAAGAACCACCTGTACCCAAAGCTGCACCCTTACCCCATTGTGCAAGACCCACATATTCCTCCCAAGGATCTAGTTGTGTCTACAGACCCTGCTGTACTCAAAACCCTCCAAGCATCCCAGTAAACTCTCCTGTGTTCCTGATAACTACCTCTCCCATCATCCAGCCTGGACAGACCTCTTCAAGCCCTGCCTATCATCATAGCTTGCTGGCTCTTCTTTTTCTGCCTCCACCCTTTCCCTCAAGTGTGTGTATACATATACAGTTGTGTTCAAAATTATTCAACCCCCACTGAAATTGAGTGTTTTGGCCAGTTTGACATTGATTTTGATCATTCAGTCATCTTGCTTACAATTAAATCAAAGAGGCACGTGTAGGTCAGACAAATATAACATAACATTTATAATGAAATAACCACAAATGTCTTTTCTGTGCTCACATCATTATCAGTTTTATTCAAACCCCAAGTGACATTCAATCTTAGTACTTAGTACAACATCCTTTTACAGTTATAACAGCTTTTAAACGTGAAGCATAGCTTGACACAAGTGTCTTGCAGCGATCTACGGGTATCTTCGCCCATTCGTCATGGGCAAAAGACTCCAGTTCAGTCACATTCTTAGGCTTGCGCACTGCAACTGCTTTCTTTAAGTCCCACCAGAGGTTCTCAATTGGATTTAAGTCAGGTGACTGCGATGGCCACTCCAAAATGTTCCAGCCTTTAATCTGCAACCATGCTTTAGTGGACTTGGAGGTATGCTTGGGATCATTGTCCTGTTGAAAGGTCCAACGTCTCCCAAGCCTCAGGTTTGTGACGGACTGCATCACATTGTCATCCAATATCTCCTGGTACTGAAGAGAATTCATGATACCTTGCACACGCTGAAGCTTCCCTGTACCTGCAGAAGCAAAACAGCCCCAAAGCATGATTGACCCCCCGCCATGCTTCACAGTAGGCAAGGTGTTCTTTTCTTCATAGGCCTTGTTCTTCCTCCTCCAAACATAGCGTTGATCCATGGGCCCAAACAGATCTAATTTTGTTTCATCAGTCCACAGAACACTATCCCAAAACTTCCACATGACTTTTGGCATACTGCAGTCGACTCTTCTTATTCTTTGGAGACAGCAAGGGGGTGCGCCTGGGAGTTCTGGCATGGAGGCCTTCATTACGCAGTGTGCGCCGTATTGTCTGAGCTGAAACTTCAGTACCCACATCTGACAAATCTTTTCTCAGTTCCTCAGCAGTCACACGGGGACTTTTCTCCACTCTACGCTTCAGGTAGCGCACAGCAGTCGAAGTCAGCATCTTCTTTCTGCCATGACCAGGTAGCGTTTCAACAGTGCCCTTTGCCTTGAATTTGCGAATGATGCTTCCTATGGTCTCTCTTGGTATGTTTAACATCTTTGCAATCTTCTTATAGCCATTGCCCTTCCTGTGAAGAGTAATCACCTCTTCTCTTGTCTTCCTGGACCATTCTCTTGACTTCACCATGTTTGTAACCACACCAGTAAAAGTCTAGAAGGAGCTGAGTATCACAGTCATTTTAAAGCTGCCTAATTGGTGCTTATTATGCTTTATTGCTGCTCCGTGACATCCACAGATGTTTTCAATACCTGATTGAAAACACTTGAATGAACCTCTGTTCTTCAGAGTTGTAGTCTTTAACCACTTCCATGCGGAGGACGCGCTGAGCGCGTCCTCCGCATGGCTCCTGCTGTGCAGAGGACGCGCTGAGCGCGTCCTCCCTTTGGGGTCAGCGTTCGGCCGGGTTCCGGCCGATCGCTGGCCCCCCCGGTGCGGGCTGACATCCTCGATGTCAGCCCAGCATCCGGAACCGCCGCCGATGAAATTAGGTGTCATCGCGGCAGCGCGATGACACCTAATTCAGGCGCCCCCCCGCATATGCGGAGGAGGCGCCTGAAAGGGAGGGGGGGAGGTCCTTCGGACCTCTCTCCCTCCCGATTGGCGGCGTTGCGGGGGTTAACCCAGGCACCATTTGGAAGGGCACAGCCTGCCCTTCCAAATGGTACCTGGCATTAACCCCTGGGGAGCCGGATCACGAATCGGCACTGAAAAGCGCCGGTTCGTGATCCTTTCCCGGAGCTGGCCGACATCTTGGATGTCGGCCAAGCCTCCGGGAACTCCCCCTGAGGACTGGCGTCATCGTGCATAGCACGATGACGCCAGTCCTAGAGTTAACCCCTAACTGCCACCAACGGTGGAGATAGGGAGTTCCAATGAACTCCCTATCTCCCGATCCGTAGCAGCTAGGGGTTAAAGTTTGGTATGGTTGGATCGGCCAGAGCATGGCCGTTCCAACGATACCAAACACTACAGTGAAAAAAGTTTTTTTAAAAAAATAAAAATTAAAAATTAAAATAAAAATATATTTAAAAAAAATTATAAAAAAAAAAATAAACATTTATTTTTTATTTTTTTTGGTTCGTTAATGCAGCAATATTGTTCCCATTTCAATTATAATGTGAACAATGATGCTGCACTAACGATTTTTGTATGCGGTGCGTTTGTTAAAAATCGTGTAATTTTCCCCAAACAAAAATGTAACGAGACCCCATCTCTAATTTTTTTAACAAGCGCACCCCATACAAAATATAACCGCAATTGCTCGCATGTTAAAATGTGAAAAAAAAACACTTTACACATTGTAAATTATTGAAAATACATATTTTATTGCATTTTTTGTTATAATATACAGACAGGTCATGACGTATACATATAATAATGACATATTATGAATCTACCGAGTCTGACGGAAAGAACGATATATAATATGTCTGGGTCATATACTAAAATAAGCCTTCAAAACACGTTTAAACATGATGAGCAAAACCGGTAAAAATGACCTCAGCACAGAGGTGTGAAAAGCCTCAGCAGCGAAAGGGTTAAGGGGTTGAATAATTGTGTCAATGAAGAATTCACAAAAGAAACATTTACTACTGTATTACAAAACCAATTGATGTCATTTTAGTTGCATATGGTTCTTTAAAAAGTCCTTGTAGGATTTCATTCTGAATACAATTACAAATGTACACTAAATTCCCTAAAACCTTTTACAGCATTGGGGGTTGAATAATTTTGAACACAACTGTATATCACTGCATACTGGGCTCATATCTGCAAGGCCGGTACCGCTCCGGTACTGATCCTTACATTAAGACCCAGGAAAATTTTGGGAAGATGAGCATTTAATGTAACCAGAGGGGCATCAGGCAGGCACAGAGTTAGTTGATTTGGCAGCCTAACGGGCAACTTTGCAATACCTAAGAGGCTCTGCAAATTACACAAACTAAGTTTACCCTGGGAAATTTTGGGACATTCAATCTGTGTCAAAGCTGAGAGTGGGGTATCCCAACTTTGCCAGATTGAATTTTAGCAATGTCATCTGTTCTATGAGCCGTGGCGACAGCATCAAGCGCTGAGGACAAACTATAGGGGTTATTCAAGAGATCCGAATGGCTGCCTTTCCTGGCCATTCGGCTATTCAGAGAGCAGGCAGTTCGCCAAATGTTGGCGAATTGCCTGCACATACGGTGACTGTTCGATGGCAGTGAAATCCCCATAGCTTCATCTATTCAGAAAACAAAACCCAGCAGTGAAAAGTTGCCGAATTGCCCTGCCATTCGGTGGCTTCATTCAACAGGTTTATGCAGGTGAATCCCATAGGCTTCAATGTTAAAAATATTGGCATTTTCGTTGATTATAATATTCTGCAGTAAAAAGTTTCTTTATTCATAGATTTTTTGGGATATTTTGAGCATTTTTCGGGATTTTTTTGCCAAAAAATGTTTGCCGGGTTTTTTTAATTTTCTTTTTTAAACGTTTGTTCTTTTTACTGTAACAGCCCTTTTTATTATCATTCCTTGGATCATATGTAAATTTCAGACTTTTTCGCTCAATAGTTTCTTTGCAAACAGCGTTTCACTTTTCAAACATTTAAGCAAACTGTTTCACTCCATTCGTCTGCGGTGTTGGGTTTTTCCGGTGGCTGCTCTGCGCTCTGATCGGCTCCTGCTCGGGTTTCTCCAGCATATTCGGCAGGGTTAATCCAGATGTTTTTGCAGGTTTCGGTGTGTATTCGCCTGGGTTTTGCGGCGAGTGTTTGGCAGGTTTTTGGCGTCTTTTCCCTGCACTACGACGGCCCTGTGGTGCTTGCTGAATACACCGCAGGGTTGCCGAAATGGGATCGCCAAATCGCGCCGAATTGAAGAGAATGAAAAGTCACCGAGTGTCATATTAATGATAGGAGAAGCTACAGCAGAATAATTCTTGATAAATCTCCTATAATAGTTGGAAAACCCCAGAAACCTCTGTATGGCTTTGAGGTCTTGAGGGAGAGGCCTTTCTGAGATGGCCGTGAGTTTGGAAGGATCCATCTCAAAACCTTCTGGAGTGATAATGTACCCAAGAAATTTTACAGTAGTAATGTCGAATAAACACTTCTCCAGTTTGCAATAAAGACCATTGTCTAGTAATTTTGCTAATACCTGTCTGACATGTTCATGGTGGGTTTTCAGATCGGGAGAGTAAACCAGTATATCGTCTAAGTATAAGATAACAAAGGATTGCAAAAAATCTCAGAGCACATCATTAATGAAATCTTGGAATACAGCTGGAGCATTACAGAGACCGAATGGCATGACCAGATATTCATAATGCCCACTCCTGGTGTTAAATGCTGTTTTCCACTCATGCCCATATTTTATAAATATCAGGTTGTAAACCCCTCTCAAATCGAGTTTTGTGTATACTGCTGATCCCCTTAACCTGTCGAACAGTTCTGATATAAGAGGGATAGGGTACACATTCTTGATGGTGATCTTGTTAAGCCCCCTATAATTGATACACGGGCGTAAATCTCCTTCTTTTTTAGAGACAAAAAAGAACCCAGCCCCTGCTGGAGAAGAGGAATGTCTAATAAAACCTCTCTCCAAATTCTCCTTTATGTACTCCTCCATGATTTGGTTCTCTTTTATGGATAAAGGATATACTTTGCCTCGAGGAGGCATGGTACCTGGATGAATATCTATGGCGCAATCATACGGTCTATGTGGAGGTAGTTTCTCTGCCTCTCTTTTATCGAATACAGCCCTGAGGTCGGCATACCAGTCAGGAACCTCTGTAGACAATGGAGGAGCTGTAGGTGTGTTCAGGGCACCAATATGCTGAATGGGTATTAAACAAGTCCCAAAACAAGCAGGACTCCAAGACAGTATCTCTCCCTTAGCCCAATCAATAACAGGATTATGTTCCACCAACCAAGGGAAACCAAGCACAACAGGATTGGAAGGTGAACAGATAACCTGAAATATGATCTCTTCTTTATGCAAGAGACCAGTGGTAAGAACCACTGTAACAGTATCGTGAGTAATTCTGGGGCAGGATAACGGCCTACCGTCTATGGCTTCGACAGCCAAGGGTGTCTCTCTTACAACCAGAGGGAGAGAAATGGAGGAAGCGTATTCAACATCAATGAAATTACCAGCAGCCCCAGAGTCAACAAAAGCGGTAGTATGCGTGGTCTTGGTCTCCCAAGCCACGGATACTGGTAACAAGAGTCTAGTGTCTTTGACAGGAGACATGAACGTCACACCAAAGGCCTGTATCCTCAGCTGCCTTAGGTGCAGTAGTTTTCCGACTTATCATGCATTTTAGGGCGAGTGGGACATTGAAGTCGTAAATGTCCTTTTAAACCACAATACAGGCACGATCCCTCACGAAGACGCCTTGTTCTCTCTTCCTCTGTAAGCCTAGTATGGCCTAGTTGCATAGGCTCAGAGGGAGGGGATAACTCTCTTGGTGGTGCCTGAAAGACAGGGGCCAACCTTGGTAACAGTCTCTTAGGTTTCTCTCTTGGAGTTCTTTTGTCCCTTATCTGATCATCCAGATCTATACAATAATTTATAAATTCACTCAACACCTCAGGTAATTTACGAGGGGCCAACTCATGCATCAATGACTCCGATAACCCCTGCATAAAAGCCAGAACCAGAGCCTCATTAGTCCAGTTCACGTCTGAAACCAACGTTTCAAATTCTATAGCACAATCAGACAAAGTCCTGTTCCGTTGACGTATGCGGAACAAGGATTTGCCAGCTACCTTGGCCTTTCTGGTAGGATTAAACGTACGTTTTAACTCGGCTATGAATTCTTTATAGTTCAGTACGATAGGCTTCTCTGCCTCCCATAAAGGATTCGCCCATGTCAACGCTCTGCCAGACAGATGGTTAATAATGAACCCCACTTTAGCTATGTCAGTGATAAACATTTGTGGATTTAATTTAAAATGAATATCCACCTGGACCAAAAATCCCCGGCACTCCGAGGGAGTACCGTCAAACCTCATAGGAGCGGTCATGTGTACCTGGGATGTCTGAACAACAGGGGACACAGGTATAGCAGGCGGAGGTGCATCCCCAGCTGGTTCCAGGTGAGCCGTACGAGTCAGGATAGTTTGTAAGGCGAGAGCAAACTGATCCATCCTATGGTCCTGCTCGTCCTGAATGGATACAAAGTTACTCAAATGCTGTTTTAAATCTGCGGGATCCATTTGGCCAGATCGTAATGTCACGGTTCCCGGATCCCACCACGCAGTCCTTAAAGCCCAACACTCCACAGAGCCAAAAACTACCAACAGGGTAGCCGTAAAGGAATCCCTAACTGTGTGGTCCTTAAAAATTGGCCAGGTATATGTATACTAGCTAGACAGAAAGAGTTAATCAAAGACAATGTCGTAATACAAAACCAGGTCAGCAACACGGGGGTAGTCAGACGAGCCAGAATCAGGAATACAGAGTATAGAATAGTCAAATGGAATAGCCGGGTCGATATCAGTGCAGAAGCGTAGTAAAAGGAAATAGTCTAGGGCAACGGAAGGCAGAATAGTCAGAAAACAATCAACAGCGGACAATAACAGGTTAAATCACGATAGAATTCAGGTACAAGGAGCTCAGGTATGGATAACCACGATCTGGCACTGCTTAGAAGGAACTGTTGGTTTTTAAAAGACCTTCACCAGACCGCGCCCTCCTCTCCAGCCGCGCCTCATGCAGCCACCTCCCTGCCTGTTTCAATTTAAACCGGGCGTTGGTGAGCGAGCAGCATCAGACATGCTGCCGTCAAGCACACCGGAAAGGCTGGAAGCCCCCAACGTTACAGTGGGAATACGGTAGGTTGGGTACAGTATACAGCAGTTTACACAGCAGGGCCAGAAGTTAGTCAATAACACAACAGAGCTTGGATACACCATCACCTGTATTTAAAGACATAGGGACAAGGGTGATGGGCACACCTTTACCTGGGGAGTGGGCTAGTTCATTAGGATTAGGATAGAAGCTGTGGCTTCTACAGTGAGTATAGAAAATAACCCCCGCTTGAAAATAATCACATGTTGTTGCTTTGCAGCCTGAAATAAAGACAGACACAGTTTTTGTTTATCCAGTTGTATTTACCCAGTGCAACTTATAACATCCAAGTGAAAGATAAAAATAAAGACAAATCAAAAACAGAATCACTGAATTGGAAAAAGGATCACCCCCTCTTAAATATAACTTGTAAACTCAATCTGGTGTTGCTAATCGCCTTTTCAACAGTACACACAACCATTTGACTTTCAACTGTGCTCATAAATGTTAATCACTTTGATTCTTTTGTGGTAGTGAAATGCCTTTTATTCTGGGTTTGCTTTAGTGTATTTCTCATGGTACAATAAGAAATCAAGGGTGGATCCAGACACAGGTTTCGGGGAGGGGGGGCATTCTACCAGTTTTGGCCAAGAGCTGGTGTTGGGTTCCCAGTGACAGGCAGAGACGTGCCTAATCGCAAGCTATGTTCGTTACAGTCACCCTCCCCAGAACATTGCACAGGGTCTGTCCTCATGTGGCTCATGAGCCCTGCAAACCCTTTCCAAGAGAGGGGCCCAGGTACCCCCTCCCAGCACATACCCCTTGAAGCTATGCAGTGTAGGGTAACCCAGGCGTGGGCTGCCCAGTGCACCCTTTCCATGCTGGCAGGACACACGTGGCACCCCATCTGCGCAGCCCTGCGAACCCTTTCCATACCATGGGCCCAGGGTACCCCCCTGACCAACTCACATGAAATATATTGCCCCCAGCTCACATGGATATATATTGCCCCAGCCCAGCTCACACATGGATATATATTTCCTCAGCTCACACATGGATATATATATATAGCCCAGCTCACATATGGATATATATATATATATATACAGTCAGGTCCAGAAATATTGGGACATCGACACAATTCTAACATCTTTGGCTCTATACACCACCACAATGGAGTTGGAATGAAACAAACACAATGTGCTTTAACTGCAGACTGTCAGCTTTAATTTGATGGTATGTACATCCAACTCAGGTGAACGGTGTATGACTTACAGCAGTTTGCAGATGTGCCTCCCACTTGTTAAGGGACCAAACGTAATGGGACAATTGGCTTCTCAGCTGTTCCATGGCCAGGTGTGTTATATTCCCTCATTACCCCAATTACAATGTGCAGATAAAAGGCCCAGAGTTCATTTCAAGTGTGCTATTTGCATTTGGAATCTGTTGCTGTCAACTCTCAAGATGAGATCCAAAGAGCCTTCACTATCAGTGAAGCAAGCCATCATTAGGCTGAAGAAACAAAACAAACCCATCAAAGAGATAGCAAGAACATTAGGCATGGCCAAAACAACTGTTTGGAACATTCTCAAAAAGAAGGAACGCACCGGTGAGCTCAGCAACACCAAAAGACCCGGGACACCACAGAAAACAACTGTGGTGGATGAATGAAGAATTCTTTCCCTGGTGAAGAAAACACTCTTCACAACAGTTGGCCAGATCAAGAACACTCTCCAGGAGGTAGATTATGTGTGTCAAAGTCAAAAATCAAGAGAAGACTTCACTAGAGTAAATACAGAGGGTTCACCACAAGATGTAAACCATTGGTGAGCCTCAAAAACAGAAAGGCCAGATTAGAGTTTGCCAAACAACACCTAACAAAGCCTTCACAGTTCTGGAACAAGATCCTATGGACAGATGAGACCAAGATCAACTTGTACCAGAGTGATGGGAAGAGAAGAGTATGGAGAAGGAAAGGAACTGCCCATGATCCTAAGCATACCACCTCACCAGTGAAGCATGGTGGTGGTAGTGTCATGGCGTGGGCATGTATGGCTGCCAATGGAGCTGGTTCTCTTGTATTTATTGATGATGCGACAAAAGCAGCAGGATGAATTCTGAAGTGTTTCGGGCAATATTATCTGCTCACATTCAGCCAAATGCTGCAGAACTCATTGGACGGCGCTTCACAGTGCAGATGGACAATGACTCAAAGCATACTGCAAAAGCAACCAAAGAGTTTTTGAAGGGACAGAAGTGGAATGTTATGCAATGGTCAAGTCAATCACCTGACCTGAATCCCATTGAGCATGCATTTCATTTGCTGAAGACAAAACTGAAGGGAAAATGCCCAGAGAACAAGCAGTAACTGAAGACAGTTGCAGTAGAGGCCTGGCAGAGCATCACCAGGGATGAAACCCAGCGTCTGGTGATGTCTATGTGTTCCAGACTTCAGGCTGTGATTGACTGC
This sequence comes from Leptobrachium leishanense, assembly GCA_009667805.1. Classification (NCBI taxonomy): domain Eukaryota; kingdom Metazoa; phylum Chordata; class Amphibia; order Anura; family Megophryidae; genus Leptobrachium; species Leptobrachium leishanense. The sequence goes on along the minus strand of CM019066.1, from coordinate 303,114,090 downwards.
AAAGGATTTGCAACCAAGTATTAAGAAGGGAAAGTTTGATTTATGATTATTATTCTGTCCCTGTCAGGGATCTGTACCTGTATGTGGCAGGAACCTGCCCTGCATGTGTGCATACAGGAAAAGTGCTACCTCAGTCCTATCCAGCACCTATATGGGTTAATCCCTAGTGAAACAGTCAAGCACAAACACACACCACACCCCCTGTCTAATAAAAGAGAATCCTTCCCCTGTGCAACTTGGCTTTTCATTACAAGTCAATCCTTTGTACTATACAGACCTGCTCTATACTCCTATTGATAAACCGTGTACCAGACCCTGATTTACCCACCGACCTTGCCTCCTTGCTGCCCGCCTATTCGACCCTCGGACCGTCCAGACCATTTTATCTCGCCATCCCATTTGTACTGCGCTATGGACTGCTACCAACCAGCCTATTCTAAGGTACAGTCTGAATACTCCTGCCTAAAGGGCTCAAACCCCCTGCAATGGGGTCCCACCACGGCGTATGCCAGGTGCCACCCTGACAGTCCCATTACTTTTGGTCCCTTAACAAGTGGGAGGCACATCTGCAAACTGCTGTAAGTCCTACACTGTTCACCTGAGTTGGATGTACATACCCTCAAATTAAAGCTGACAGTCTGCAGTTAAAGCACATTGTGTTTGTTTCATTCCAACTCCATTGTGGTGGTGTATAGAGCCAAAGATGTTAGAATTGTGTCGATGTCCCAATATTTCTGGACCTGACTGTATATTTATATATATATTGCCCCAGCCCAGCTCACACATGGATATATATATTTCCCCAGCTCAGCTCACACATGGATATATATATATGGCCACGGTCCAGCTCACACATGGATATATATATTGCCCCAGCCCAGCTCACACATGGATATATATATATATATTGTATAGAAAAAACACTAGGCAAGTGCTAATGTGTTTGGCGCTGTGGTTATTCACGTAAAGTATCTGTAATTAGTGATTATCCCACAATCATGCAGCTCACCACAAGGTGTGTCCCTCACCCATATAATATATATATATTGCCCCAGCCCAGCTCACACATGGATATATATATTGCCCCAGCTCACATGGATATATAGTGCCCCAGCTCAAATTTTAGATATATTGCCACCAGCTCACGGGGTCCCATCGGTCTCCTGTCGTCTGCCTCCAGCCCCAGGCCAGGCCCCTTCGAGTGCCTTTTTTCGAGCGGCCGCCGGCATGAAGCTCAGCTGCTCGCCTGCGAATATGTGCAAGCCGCGGTCTCGCAAGATCCCGGAGGTTCACAAGATCGCCAGAGGCCGAGCTTCATGCTGGCGGTCATTTGAAAAAGACACTCAGCAATATTTTCTCCGGGGGGCAAATGCCCTGTACCCCCCCGATCCGCCCTTGTAAGAAATACCTTTGTAATTTTACCTGCAGTCACTTTCTTGGGTATTTCACTTTAAGAGGTTATTCACTAAACACAGCTGAAGCAGCGAAGTTCATAGTAGTTGTCAAGAGTAGGGATGGGCTGCCGGTTCGATGCAAATATGAGTTTGCATCGAACATTGGCCGTTCGACCGTTCGCCGAACGGCGAACAATTCCGCGTGTTCGCCACGTGTTCACCCACAATGCACCACAATGGACCACAATGCACTGTGCCCTGGCCTGTAGCTTGTAATTGGCTACAGCCTTGCACCTGACCACAGGTCAGGTGCAAGACAGGTGCAAGACTATGCCAATCAGGGCTCAGAGTCCTGATTGGGCAAATTTTGCCCAATCATGGGCTCACAAAGATAAGTCCCGCAGCACACTACATAAGGCTTCCCTGCAGCCCTAGCGTGTGTGTTGCAGGAGTGAATCAGAGAGGAGAGAAGATTGTTGGATTTGCAGGGACAAGCTGGCAGGGGCAAATAGCAGGGAAACTGGCAGCCTGGCTGTGAAATATCATACCACAGTTGAATCTGAGTTCATCTTTATCTATTCAGAGTTGAATCTGGGTCTTGTTGTCAGCTATCAGGGTGTATCACTGTTATAGCAGATTCTGGAAAATCTGTATATCTTTAATCTAATTCTAGATACCACAGAATACCACAGTTGAATCAAAGTTCATCTTTATCTATTCAGACTTGAATCTGGGTCTTGTTGCCAGCTATCAGGGTGTATCACTGTTATAGCAGAGTTCTGGAAAATCTGTATATCTTTAATCTAATTCTAGATACCACAGAATACCACAGTAGAATCAGAGTTCATCTTTATCTATTCAGACTTGAATCTGGGTCTTGTTGCCAGCTATTAGGGCGTTGCAGCCTGCAGGAGAGGAAGTGAATCAGAGAGTAGAGGACATTGGCAGCCTTGCAGGGAAAATATAAGTGAAATCGCTGATTTATAGCAGAGTTCTGAATATCTTTAATCTAGATAACACAGTTGAATCAGGTCAGAGTTCTGCGTATCTCCAATCTATATACCAGAGTTGAATCAGAATTCTGCATATCTCCAATCTATATACCAGAGTTGAGTCAGAGTTCTGCATATCTCCAATCTATATACCAGAGTTGAATCAGAGTTCTGCAATCTGCATATCTCCAATCTATATACCAGAGTTGTATCAGAGTTCTGCATATCTTTAATCTATATATCACTCACCACGTCAGAAAGACCAAAAAGGACAGGCAGACGCTCCCAGACACAGATAAGAGGGCAAGCAGCCTCTGTGTCGGAAGGCTGTGCCCCTGGTCGTCGTGGACGTGGTGCATCCTCTGCAGGGGCACACTTGTCCTTTCTAACTGGTGCTCGCCGTCTTATGCAGCAGCAACATACAGAGGATTTGGTGGATTGGCTAACCAGGCCATGCTCATCCTCCGAGTCCTCTGCCAGCCAGGTTTGTAGTGGTTTACAGTCCACCTCAGCTGTCAAACCATCTAATTCAGCCTCCATGTCCACAGCTACTCCTGCCGTAGCCTCACCATCATACACGGAGGAGTCAGCTGAATTGTTTGACTACAATGACAGTGACATGCTGCTTGAGGATGCGCAGCAACTCCAGTGCTCTGATGTTGACTCTGAGGTTGAGGAAGGGAGTAAAATCAGCCTAGAGGGAGGGAGTGCCAGTGACACACAAAGAACTGGCACTCATGTTCCCCCAGCAGCTGCAGAATACTGCCAGGTTGGTTCCAGTGACGAGGGGGTGATGATGATGAGGTCACTGACTCCACCTTGGTGCCTGATCGAACAGAGGAGTCAAGTGAGGAGGAGGAGGTACAACAAAAACGAGGCACAACGTCCTCTATGAGCAACCATAGCCAGTCCAAGGCAACAGAAGTCAGAGCTGCTCAGGTGCAGAGCGCTGTTGTCTCAAACCACACATCCAGGAACTCTGCTGTCTGGCAGTTCTTCACATGTGCAGCAGACTGCAGAGTTGCTATTTGTAAGCTATGTCTGAAGAGGATCAAGCGTGGGAAAAACATCAGACGCTTGGGTACCACGTGCTTGATGCGACAAATGACCACCTGCCACGCATCCCGTTGGCACAACACTTTACATAGGTCCTCCTCCTCATCTGTCTCTACCCCCACTATAAGTCCTGCCATGTCATTGTCTGCAACCTCCACTGACAGGGATGATGCTACAGTAAAGGGTGTACCAGGTCCTTCCCCAGAATGTGACAGCATCCCATCAGCTGCAGATTTACGTAGTCAGATTTCATTGCCCCAGCTGCTGCAGCGTAAGAAAAAATATAGTCCCAACCATCCCCTTGTACAGCGTCTAAATGCCAGCTTGGCAAAATTACACGTATTACAGCTGCTGCCTTTCCAGCTGGTGGACTCTGCCTCCTTCCATGAATTTGCCAAATGTGCTGTACCACAGTGGCAGGTTCCAAAACGCCAGTTCTTTACACAGAAGGCATTCCAGCACTATACCAGCACGTGGAAGACAATGTTATGGAGTCATTGGGAAAGGCAGTCAGCAGCAAGGGGCACATTACTTTAGACACGTGGTCTGGCAAGCATGGATAGGGCCGTTACATGTCCTTCACGGCACACTGGGTAACTCTGCTTGCAGCTGGGAGGCATCCAGAACGGGGCTCTGTGCTGGAGCTTGCTCATCCACCACACCTCCAGAAAGCTGCTTATATGAGATCTGTCTGCTCCACCACCTCTTCCTCTTCCTCCTCCTCCTCCTTCTCTGTCTCTGGCAAAGTGGCAGTTAAACCAACGCGTGGCAGGGGCTACTCAATGGCTCAAGCAAAAAGATGCCATACTGTGCTTGAGCTGGTTTGTTTAGGGGACAGGAGCCACACCAAGACAGAAATTCTGTCAGCTCTGCAGGGGCAGGTGCAGAGATGGTTAACACCACGCCAGCTTGAGCTGGGAATGGTCGTCTGTGATAATGGCAGCAACCTTCTCTCCGCCCTACGCCTGGGTAAGTTGATACATGTACCATGCCTAGCACACGTCCTAAATCTGGTGGTACAGCGTTTCCTAACCAGGTACCCAAGGCTGGAAGAGCTTCTCAGCCAGACCAGAAAAGTCTGCAGCCACTTCAGACGGTCATTCCCAGCAAGTGTTCGCCTGGCAGAACTTCAAAGAGAATTCCACCTTCCCACAAACCGTCTGATCTGTGACATGCCCACCAGGTGGAACTCGACATTGGCAATGCTGCACAAGCAGCAGAGGGCCATCAATGAGTACCTGTGTGAGTATGGCACAAGGACAGGTTCAGGTCAACTTGGTTCCCCCCGCAGTGGCTGATGATCAAGGATGCATGCACTGTACTGTCACCATTTGAGGAGGCAACGAGGATTGTGAGCAGGGACAGTGCATGCATCAGTGACACAATTCCTTTAGTGTTCCTGCTGGAGTGCACTCTGCAGGGAATTATAGATGTGGCACTAGAGGCAGAGCAGCGGGAGGAAGAGGAAGACTTCCCTAGCTCTCAAGGCCCCAGTCTTTACGCAGACAGCATTCCTGCGGGTCCTCAGACCAGACAGGAGGAGGAGGAGGAATATTTAAGTTGTGGGGGCATTGAAAGTGGGGATTCCTCAAGGGAGGATTTTGTGTCCCCAGAAACTCAAAGACTAGTACGTGGCTGGGAGGAGGTAATGCACGATAGGGTCATCCTCAGCGACCAGGAAGACTCGGAAGCTAATGCCACCTCCAACCTATGCTGCACGGGCTCTCTTATCCTGCAAAGCCTGTTAAAGGACCCCTCACCCCAGGATTCGTGCTATCAAGGAGAGGGATCATTACTGGTTGGCATCCCTTCTTGATCCACGTTACAAGGGTAAGGTTGCAGAGCTCATCCTGCCCTCACAGAGGGAGGACAGGATGAAACAATTTGAGGACGCTCTAAAGCGACGCTTGTGTAACACCTTTCCAGGCACTGGTAGGTTACCAAGTGCTGACACAGGTGCTTCTGAGGCTGCAGTTGATCAGAGGAAGAGCGGTGAAGGGGGCCGCTTGATTGATGCCTATTTTTTAGTCCACGACGCCCAGGGTCGTCAAATGTAGGCACCCATTGCCAGCGTCTTCACCATATGGTGCAGGACTACCTAGAGGCAAGGGCAGACCTGGATACCTTTACAGCAGATGATCCACTGGCTTACTGGGTGTTGAGATTGGATCACTGGCCAGAGTTTAGCCAATATACTATGGAGCTACTAGGTTGCCCTTCATCCAGCGTGCTTTCTGAAAGGACGTTCAGTGCCACTGGAGGTTTTGTCACAGACAAAAGGGTGCGTCTGTCCACTGACTTTGTAGACCGGCTGACATTTATAAAAATGAATCAGTCCTGGATCAGCAGCTATCACTCCCCTGATGCTGATGTAACTGAATAGATCGGGGATCTCTCCTGCATTCCCAAAACCTCCAACACTGCACTCTTCCACAGAATCCACAATACCTCAGAGGGGTTACGGACAGTGTGAAGGCACTGTTGCCAACACTAAGGCTAGGGTCAGACGAACGCATTTTTCGCGTCGTCCGTGAAAAAGTGCGGTCGAACGAATGGACGTATTTTTCACGGAATACGCGATAGCGGTCATACGATGCGCATTTTCGGCCGTGATTTTGTACGGATCATCAATAAAACACTTTTTGCGTCTGGACGTTATGTTGGCCGGACGTGTGCAGCGTCTGACGTCTCCCAATCACGCAAACACGCCGCTATACGGCCGCAGCGCACTCTGTACGTCAGTAGTAGCGGTTTGACGTTCTCGAAAAAATGCATTCGTTTGCCACTTGCGTTGCACGGACGAACTTTCGTGCGGCCGTTCGTCGTATGTTCCCCGGCATTGGACGTCATTTGCTGCTAGCACGGCTGTGATTTCGTGCGGCTAAACGCACGTTAAAAATGCGTTCGTCTGACCCTAGCCTAAAGGCCCAATTTTAAAGCACCTATTGTTACTTTCATCCAAAGCCTGCATAAGAGGCACCATAATTAAGCCAAAAAATCACTAAACTTGTTCTGCGTGTCCTAAAACGCCTCCTCTTTTCATACAGGCTGCCGCCCAAGCAGTTGTTTATGAATAGATTAAAGGAAAACCATTTACCGTCATTTGAAATGTAATTTTTTTTTATTTTGAAATGTTTCTATACATCCTACAAATCCGCCACTTCACGGGCAGGTTATGGGGACCTCCTAGGCACGATATTTTAAGGAATTTTTCGTTTTTATTCTTAACCTTTATGTCATGGAAAAGTCACTGTTCCTTTAAAAACATTTTTTTAACTTTATTTCCTTGTTTCCTGTCCCCCAGGGCACTACCCGGACCCCCATACACCTTTTATGGGCAATATCTTGCATATATGCCCTCTTGGAGGACACTCTGAAATTCAAACGTTCGAATCCCATTGACTTGCATTGAGTTCGAATCGTGTTCGCGTTCAAATTCGAACTTTTTAAATTGTTCGAGTTCGAATGCGAACCGAACACGGGGGTGTTCGGCCCATCCCTAGCCAAGAGAGTTAAAAATCACATTTATTGCAACCACAGTGAACATCGGCTATCCACTGAAGGAAAATTCTATAACGTTAAACGAGGTCGCTGTGGAAAACACTGAACATTGAGACCACTCGTTATTCCTTTGTAAAATTAGCAAACTACGATTGTTCTCCTTTCAGTGTTGTCCCACCACTGTTTGCATTCTGGAGAATTCACTGTGCCCATTATAGATGATCTTGATTGAACTCCCATAAAAACGATAGTGAAAACATTGGTAAAGGATAAAAAAAATTAATTGTCTGACACTGCAGTTGAAAGAACAGTGAAATCTATGTTGAACTATGCTAAACATGTATGGCAGAAACTACAGTAGAAAGAATGGCGAGAAACATTAAGAACTTTGTTGGAACCACCCTGAATAGAAAAGGCAACGTAGTTTCACTACCTGATCTATCTTAACCCCTTCGCTGCTGAGGCATTGCACTGCTGTGTGCTGAGCTCATTTTTAAACATGATGAGCAAAAGCAGTAAACGGGATTTAAAGCCACGTTTTATTATATGACCCAGATAAATTTAATATCGTTCTTTTCCTTTGCGTTTATATTTTCTATGGGGTGCGCTTGTTAAAAAAATTAGAAATGGGGACTCGTTACATTTTTTAGGGCTTTGCCGGGGGTCGTCTGAAAATGACATCATCGCGCCTGACGTGATGATGTCATTACATCGGGGGGGGGTCTATAAATGCAGGGCCTGACTTCGAGGAAATCAGAATGCCGCGGGACCCCGGACCAGAGAGGTGAGTATCTCTCTGGCCCCCAGCTGAGCGGAAGACGTGTGGGAACGTCCTCCGCATACAGCGGGAGGCAACGAGGATGTTCCCCACACGTCTTCCGCAGTGAAAGGGTTAAGGGGTTATTCAGAGAGAGGTGAAACCCAGGAGAATGACTGGAGAAGTGAAAATTCTAGGTCAAAATAGCCAAACCAGAGAAATTCTCCCATTTATCTCACTTTCCAAATCGGCTATTTGGTCTAGATTGTTCTCTCCTCCTGCCATTCTCCTGGTTTTCACCTTTCTATGAATAACGCTGTTTGTTACCAAAACAAAACCCACCGTTCCTTCAAATGAATAATCCTTCATGTGGATTTGTCTTGGTCAGAGCTGAACATATTTCTGAGGTGCCCCCTTGTGGACATGACACATACCCGTGCTTGACTGGTGATATGTTGGTGGCTATTATTCAGCATATTTCCTATCATGTACAAAAAAAGATTCACAGATCCAGGAATAAATTAACATATTGGCTTATTCAGAGAAAGGTGAAAACCAGGAGAATTGACACGAGAAGAGAGCAATCTAGACCAAATGGGAGAATTTTTCTGGATCGGCTATTTTGACCTAGAATTTTCACTTCTCTGGTCAATTCTCCTGAGTTTCACCTTTCTTTGAATAGACCTAATAGAATCATAAGATGTTATGGGCACTGTTATAATAGCACACTATACCCTATGTCCCTTTCTTAGTCAAATCATGTATAAATTATTAATTCATAGCTCCGTCATATGATAAAATATGAAATCTTTTAATGATTACTTAACATTACAACCATTTACATACAGGTCTATTCACTAAAGATGAAACTCAGGAGAATGACTGGAGAAGTGAAAATTCTAGGTCAAAATAGCCAAACCAGAAAAATTCTCCCATTTATCTCACTTTCCAAATCGTCTATTTGGTCTAGATTGTTCTCTTCTCCTGCCAATTCTCCTGGGTTTCACCTTTAGTGAATAGACCTGCAAGTGCCAACAGATCCTGCAGCTCTTTAGTGTTGCAAAAAATAAGATACAAACATGACACATACAGATACAAAGGGAACAAGTGGTCCTGTCCTGGGGACACAGTGGCAAATACAGTCAGCACTGGTACAAGTTTTCTGCCAGCAGCCTGCAAGCTTTCAATCTAAAGGTGATAAAGGGATATGAGAGAAAAGGTTGCAGGAGCAGGGGAGACTATGGGCAGAGAGGGCATGAAAAAACTGACTAGGGTGTGACGGAGTTAATAAAATGAGCATAGAGAAGTGAAAACACCTGAAGACACATAGCATAAATATAAGGCAGGACAAGAGGAGTTAGGTGGACACCAGACTAGTAACAGTGAGTAAATGAGTTGTAGGCCTTAAACAAGGCCCAAACTGTAACCGCGCATACAGCAATGTTACACTACAATGTAAATATGCAAACAAGACAGTGGCTCATAAGAGAAACTATGAGGTGGTGCCTTCATCAAAGCCTTCGGGAGGGTTGTGGCAGGGTGATGGAAGTTGTGGTCTGCATGGAGAGCAGTTTGATATATCTGTTTATAACATACTAAAGCTGTTTCCCAAACCTGTCCTCGGGACCCTCAGCCAGGCCAGATTTTGCAGATCACCTTGGGGGAAATGCAGACTGAATCCTGCAATCACTGAGCAGCAAATCATATCACCTGTGCTGTGCTTCGGATAGCTGGCAAACCTGGCGAGGCGGAGGGTCCTGAGGACAGGTTTGGGAAACCCTGTACTAAAGGGTTTAGGTATCTTTTTAATGAAGTACATGCAAGCATAGTGCTAATTTTAAATTGACCCTCCCCATGACGTGATGCTGCAGCATAAAACGCTGCTGGGTCAGGTCTCACATTATACAGCGGACGCCTTATCAAGTATTGGATTCTCAACGAATACAACTAGTTATCTTGATGTAATTTTAAGAATTCCTTTGCATAGTAGTACAAAGAATTGGCATTTCAGGATTGTGCCTCCGCTTTTTAGATACTACTAATCAGTGTAGAATTTCTTGGCATTAAATTTCTGCCATCAAAAAAATAACATTTTGAATTTCTGTGGGAAATTATGATTTTTTTTTTTTTTTTTTTTTAAATTTTATGAATCTTTACACTTTTTTTTAAATCCTAGACACTTACCCAAACCTACGGGAAACCTATTTCTAAATGTGGATGGTGTATATTTGCTATAGTGAGTCTGTACCGTTATACTTGCACTATGCAAGATGTCCCATAGATGGCAGTACTCTACAGAGCAATGTATATGGAAATTTCGCTGTTTTATGCATCAAGGTTAGAAAAATACAAAGTTTTTGAGTATCTGGTTACTCAATTCCTGCGGTGAATTCAGTCTGTTGGCTTTGACCAATATAGCATATCAGAGTGACTGTTATAAATGTCAACTGGAAGCATGGCTTATGTATAGAAGCATACGCACACTGTCACGCCGCACGTCATACTGGGGGTGCCTGTGTGCATTATTCTGTTCATAATTTTGTGTTTTGTAACTCCTTGTATGCGGCCTAGCCAATGGGAGGATTTTCTACCCTACATATAAAAAAACTTCCTCTTCCTAGGGAAGTCTCCCTGGTTTCTGTGCATTCTTAATGTGTTATTCCAGTTTTGACCATTTGGCTTGTTTTTTTTTTTTACTATGCTTTCCTTTCGACTTTGGCATGCCTCTGGTCTTTTACTTTCTGGAATGCTTACTCATTGTCATGTTTACTCTATCAATACCCAACCATTACAAGGACCAGTCTAGCATTCAGGGTTTTCTCTAGTCTGTGGGGTTACCCCACTGACACACGCAGCACATGCCATTGGGTTGTGTACTCTTTTTAAAGAAGCTGATTATATATTCTATTCTCCGTCATAAAGCTAATTTGTTGCTGTACAAAATGTTTTTACTTTGCGGTATATTCTAGTAGAGCCAGTCATAGAGCGACTAAAATGGTAGCTTTGCAAGAGCAAAATCACAATCATATAAAAATCACTCGTCTGCACTCTCCAAGGCTCCCTTCCTCCCTCTTTTACAAAATCAACAATCTCTAGTAATAATAATAAAAAATCTGATCTCACATTGCACAGGATGGTCCAATCCACCATTGATTGCAAAAGAAAATGGGGTTCACTTGGTGATAAGTGTTCTGCTGACCCTGAGTGACCCCACTATGTGCACTCACAGCTTGCGCAGGGCTAGCATTGGTCTTCATGGAGTCCTATGGAAGACAGGAGATATGAGGTGGAGTGCGACCAGTAATGCTGGTCCGTTGCCAACTAACAACTCCCTTCTATTGGGCATTAAAGTGCTATAATGGTAATCGAGCTGGTGTAAGAAGCCACCTAGAATTAATGACAGGCTAACATATAGCTGCTCCCTAAAAGCTGTAATAGACTCAGAATCTCAAACATACCATGCTGTAAATCATGGAGGTTACAATCTGTAATAACCTAACCAACAAACCATCCTGTGCTAATCCCTCCCAATACTACATCCCCGTCTATATAGTGCATTTTCCTTATCTTGATCATGGATAGCAACTGTCAATATTCACTTCCGTGTATTGCCTAGAATTAAAAAATTCTACATATTAGATTTGTAGGCTTGCCATAATCGAGTTAGTGGTTTTTGGTATTTGTAAAGTACTAAACTAAGCCCTCAAATTTGGACTTTGCTAACAGAAGCATTTAATGGTGGCTTGAGTAGACCCTAAAAACAGAACTGGTTTGTGTCTTAAAACTGCAATGCACTGAAACGAGAGCGAAGGCCATTGTGATATCGACCCACAAGGGCCTATGAACCAAATGTTAAGTGTATTTCGCTATTAAGCGGGATCTTGAATCGATAAGGCAGTAGTGTGTATTCTACCCTTAAAGATCTAACGGTTATTCAGAGAGGTGAAAACCAGGGGAATGACTGAAGTGAAAATTCTAGCTTAAAAAATCCAGAGATTCTCCCATTTCTCACTCAAATTGGCTATTTTGACCTAGAATTTTCACTTCAGTCATTCTCCTGGTTTTCACCCCTCTGGATAACCCGTAACAGAAAAGGGTAGAAAATAGAACAGTAGGGTCATCGGTAAGACCTGCCTGCGATTGCCCTAAAGTTAATTCTAAATATCAATTTCAGCACAATATTTAGACGCTTGTCCTAAGGGTCTTTGTATGAAATTGGCCTTGTTGCCTATCCTAGTATTTTTAATAGATGTGGAGTTTCGGCAAATCTGGTCTGGTTTCTTTTTTACTGTGATGGGAGACTTTATGGCTTTTGGACGAATGAAGATGTTGGCTTCCTGCCAAGAGACAATCACTGTGGCAAAGGTAACTCACAGGGCAGCTGGGCATTTCCACTCTAGTTTTGTTTGTGAGTTAAGGTTTACAGAGTACTTTGTATTGCAACTTAAAACCATTTAGCCTACCCCCCCCCCGACTGTAGAGCTACTTAGTAACTCTGTCAGTGGTGGATGTGTTGTAATTAGAATTGTAATGTTGATTTGTGATGTTTCTCTCGTTTTCCTGTATAAGCTAATGTCTCCAGTAATCACTGTTTCCACTCTGTGTGTTGGGTCTTGGACTTTGCTTTCCTGTATAACCTCTCCCAATACCAGACAAAATCCCAGTTTGTTCCATTACTTTTATATCTTGTTCATGTTTTCTGCTGACTTTTTCTTTAACTATGAAGTATATTTGAGGGAAATAACTAATGTCTAACTTCACAATGGGAGAGAAGTGATGATCCATATGTTAGTGATGAGGAACACTGGGCTGAGATGTGGCACAAGTTCCTTTTCTTTCTGGAATTAATGGAGCCAATGGCCTACTGGGAAACTTGTGATCTAGCCTGTTGGCTTTTTGGGTATAATTGGTTTTTCATGCAGATATAATCAGTCTTCTGATGGATTCTTTGTTTTAAAGGGGGAAAAAAAATATATACACTCCTGTTCAAAAAAAATTGAGTCAGTCTTCAAAGTCACCGGAGACTAGATTCAGCAAGTATAGGCTTCAATCTTTGCTTATCTAGAACATACAGTAATTCACACTTGGAGTTTTGGAAGAAGTCTTTGAATTTGAACACTTGACTAAACCCAAGATACCATTGGTATCCACGGCTTCCTCTGGCTGCCAAGAGGGGAAGACTGGGAACAAATGGTTCCTAAAATTCATTCTTGACTACTTGGATTATGCTAGGTTCAATGGAGTCCTATTGACCCAGGAGCCATTTCCCTCAGTGATGTGTAATGCTGATATCTGCATGCAGCTCTCAATTGCAACCTAAAGTGCAAATATATATAGTTTTGGTTGGAATAAATTGGAACAGGTTGTCGGCAAGGGAAAGCATATGTGGACTTTAAGCAAACCAATGGACAAGGTTTATTCTGCCAATGTAGTTGAATTTACGTTTATCATCCTATCCTAATGAAAGTAACTGTTACTCTGTGACAGAATAAACTGTGTCCGAAATAACAAATCTGTTCGAACACTAAAATATAACAAATTGATTCAGTTTTTTTTCAGATCTATTCGTAATACCTTTTAACTCTGATTCAGTACTGCATTCCTGTCGATTGCCAGGGGCGGACTGACAACTCATGGGGCCCCCTTGTTCCGCACCCACAGGAGGCCACACTCCTAAAACCCCCACCCCCTACAACACCCACATGTACATTATTGTGCTAAAGAATTTATTTCTGAACTCTTAAAAATAAACTTTTTGAAAATTGTGTAAATAAAATCCATTTGGACCCAGCAGTGACTTGGGGATCCATTGTGCCTCCTCCATATGTGGCCACCACACTGCTGCAGCAGACATCACCCACTCATTGCAGCTAAGGCTGCGCCGCGGCACAAAGTCCCTGTGGAAAATGTAGGAAACTGCCGATCACTTTAAGATACTGTACGTTACTGACACACTGAACATGACAGAGCTCCACAGCAATAAAACTCACAGTAATGTGCAGTGTGAGCGTATTGCAGATTTCCACAGCAATAAAACTCAGTAATGTGCAGTGTGTATCAGCGTATCACAGAATCCACATAAAAAAAACTCCAATTTAGTCAACCCACCCAGCATACAAATTTTTGGGCATTACACCCCCCATATATAACTTGCTGGGCATTAGATCCCCCCCATATGTATAAATTGTTGGGCATTAGATTCCCCAGTATATAAATTCCTGCGGCATTTGAATTATACATGGAACAGGGCAGCAATTTTCCTTTTGCTCACCCTCTTCATGAAATGAGATGGATCCAGAAAAACATGGCTGACCTGGTTACCATAGTGTTGTGTGTCCTGGTGTAAGGGCATGTTCCTGCAGGGCTAATCCGGATCATTTTAACTCTAGATTCATAAATTCTTCAGGCTTTTGTGTTGTACAAACATCAGCTCATTTTCCGCAGCGTCCTACTCGCCCTCTGAGGGGTTTGGGGTGATCTCCTCACCCTCTGCCACCATTAATCTCTTATGGCTATTACAGCCCTTGGCTCCCCAGTATATTAGGCTTTACTGATCCCATGAACGTGTGCCTGGGAGTGTTTGCTTTTTTCATGTACGTCCACCACCCTAAACCTCATAGCAGCCTATAAAGCATATCCTTCAATGAAAACTCCCCCCTCCCCCCCCCGGTGCTCACTGGCTCCTCGGCAGCACGGTCTTGGGGCCCATGGGCCAGTAGAGGGCCGGATTTGTGAGACAGAAGGCCCCCGCCTCGTGTACTGGAATTTATTCTTATCCCTGTGTAGTAGCATTTGACCCCAGAGCTCTCCCTGTATTCTTCCCTCTTCCAGGCTGTTGTAGCTCAAAATTGAGCGAATTGAGGGTGTTAGCTTGTAGCTTTACAGTAGTACAGGGTAAATGAAGTGAGCATTTTATTTCCCCCACAGAAGATCACCATTTTAAAAGGTATGTAAATGGGATTTTATGACAAATTAAATTTATTTTAACACAAATAATGCATGTGCATTTATTGTAGATAAAGTATTATAAGCAACAAATCTATAAAACATTCCATGAAAACAGAATAACCTAGATTTCCTTTAACCCATCGGCTGTGGAGGTTGTCCTTGGGTGTCCCTGCTGTATGAGGACTGTAACAGATCGCTGTACCCAGACAGGGCCACATCTGTCAAAGGTCACTTCATCGCTGGACATTTGGTTTCCCCTCGTGTCTCCCATGTCTTTCTCCCGTTCTTTATCCGCAGCTTAAAGCCAGGTACACACAGAGCCTGGCTAGCATCCCCCAGAAATAAGCCAAAACTGTAGACCTGGAGCCTTTCATTGGCAGAGCGAGCAGAAGATGGCTGCTACCCAAAACATGAGCTGTGACTTCATGTTTGAGCAGAGAACTGCTTTTAATCAGAAGCTCAGATATTTGAGGTCAAACGGGGGTCATTTACATATAATCACAACCTGTTGTAGGGGTCCTAATCACACTGATTCAGGTAATTGCACAAACATTGACTTTCTAATGTAATTAGATTTCTCATTCCAAGATGGTTACGGTAAACACTAACATTTAATGAATTAAGACAATGGGTGATGGTGATTAAAGACAGCTTACAACCTACTCAAATATAAGCATATGACCTCTACATACAGACAAGACAGCGAGGCCATATTCTTGCATAATCCAGTTTACGCAAACCTAATTACACTATAGAAACTCCAATTTTTTTATTTCTTTTTTTTCCCTCTAAAGTAGCCACCCAAAGTCTATTTCCAGAGGGAAACAGTCATTGTCTGGAAAGAAATATACATTTAACCCAGCCGGGCTAATATGAAAGTTGCCCATAATAGTTCCAAACGCACAGCTACAATAACCGTATTTGCCTGGTTCAGAGGAACTGGTGACCGCAGATGTACTTAGCGCTGTGCGTCTGGGTGTGGGAGACGGCAAACAGCCCCAAAATCTCCAGTTTATCTGCTGGGCCATAGTCTGTAGGCAGGATGCAAGCCTACAGCCCCCTCCAAATCGCAGTGACAGCGGGTTCTGTCTCAAGGACACACCCCATGTTTCCTGTTAGACTCTCCAGTAATTCCATGGTGATCACCAGCTTCTGTCTAGAATTGTCAGAAAGGGCATCTGGCTAATCTGGGAGAGCATTAAGGCAGGTACATCATAACAGCTTCACCCCCGTATCTCCAGTGAAACTGGATGATTTACAAGTGGGGCCTTTAGACCCTTTTATCTCTACTTCTGGACAACCCACAAGGTTAGAGCCTGGCATCTCCAGTCATACCACTGTATTTCCCTCAACAGCCGCTGTGAGTCCCTTCACTGGCTCCTCATCCACTGCAGAACTTAATCCTCACCGTGGCCTACAAAGTCCTTGCCAACTCCACTCCCCTCTCTATCCTCACTAATCACCAAATACATGTGTATTCTTCAATAATGACTTAAACAGCGTTTAAATGTGAGCAAAATGAATATAGGGGTTAAACAGCTCAGCTTTAAAGGGATTAAAGTGATCTGAATTTTGATTTTATACAGGGCAGGCATTCATCTGGAATTCCAAAACACTGACACTTCTGAAAAGCAGACTAGTCGGAGCTGTCAGTATTTTACTTATTCCACACAAGGAGTGTGCTGTACAGTCAGTGTCCTGGAACCATATTCCCAGTATTACTGTAGCACGTGCTGGTAGTCTCTTGGCAGCTCCAGCAAGTGACATACTGCCCGTCTCGCTGAAGGAGGAAGGCTGCAGAGCTCTCCCACCCAGGGCCGGATTTACATCTCAGGAACCTGTAGTCACAAATCTTGAGCCCCCTCCCATCAAAGTGCAAAAAATACTTGTTATCCCATGAAATCAAATGTCCACTGTGACACGACTGTCCCTTTTTACATGAGAACATTATACCCAGAAAGAATTGCCTTTGTGATTCACTTTGGGACACATTCTGGACAATTACTTGGATACTTGAAGTATTGGAAAAATATTTGGAAGTCGTGATTATCCTCATGTAGTGGAATTTAAAGATCCACTCTTGATATCCTTTAAAAGCAGTAAATCCCTGAATTTTTTTTTTGTAAAATTGGAGTACAAGGTCCTAGGCACTTACAGGCAGAGACTTTTGGGTACACCAAAGCAGGGTAATTTTCCCTGCTTAGGGTACTGTGTAGTGGTATAATAAACAAGTGATAATTTTTCACACCCCTGAACAGGCAAAATACTGTATATAACATCAGATATTTATAGTATTTTACCAGGAAGGATACATTGAGATTTCTCATTTTCAAGAACATTGAAATGTTAGTCGTTACAGAAATAAAGTAATACAATGCAAGATATTAAACACAAATCTACAGATTAACACAGAAAATAAATGTGTAAAATAGTCATTATGTTACATGTGCATTCCTCATTGAGGTATGTTAATAGGGAGCTCTTGAGTGAATTAAGACTGGGGGAAGATTTGATGGTGTCTGGGAGGTTATTCCATAACTGCGGTGCTCTGTAGGAAAATGAGGATCGAGCCACTTGCTTTTTGTATTGTGGTATTGCAAGTAAGGTGCTGGTCCTGGATTGGAGGTTATAGGATGAGGGAACTGCTAGGGGAAGCAGACTATTCAGGTAGGGTGGCAGCTTCCTAGAAAATCTCAAACACCAGGTTGGAAAGTTGAAGAGTGCGTTTAGACTCCAGCGATGGCCAATTTCACTCTTACCATGTCACAATGGTGGGTCATGTGGTTACATTGTAGTGCAAAGCGGCAGAATGAGTTATACAATGTAGTAAGTTTCTGAAGGCGTGTTTGCAGGGCAGCTGCATACACTACATGTCCATATTCAATAGCTGGCATACAGTAAGCATTTGTTGTACAATCTGCTTTCTTACCGCGGGGTTCAGGCAGGATTTGTTTCTGTACAGGGCACCTAGTTTGGGGTAAATATTTAGATGAGTTTTTCGATGTGGGGGCCAAAGGATAGATTTGGGTCTAACCACATGTTGCAGACCCCGTTCAGAGGGCCAGCAGACAGATGTAAATACCTGTAAAAACAGGAAAGAATCAGACAGACAGATTGGCTGCTTGCTTCCACAGTATCCTCGTGGTTATCTTTATTAAATGCATATTTTCCAAATGCTTTTAAAACAATAACATTTTCATTCTAAATGACCTATTAGCATGTCATCTTCATTTTCGCAAAACATCTAACTTTCCCTGTGGAAAGTTGTGAATCCGTCTCACAGACTATACATCCTATTATATACAGTGTGCAGCGTGCTACAGCTATTCCTTTTCCTTCTGCACATAAGGGGATGTCATATCTGCCAAGACATAGAACAATTCCTTTCTAATAACAAATAATAATGCATCTAAGATTTCTGCATATTGAGTACATTTAAATGTACATAACTGACTCTGCATCAGGAAATACTGCTTTTACCATTATTATTGTAGAGTACCTGGAGCCTCCACCCTCCTAGTGTTTACATTAAGGATATCTCTTATTGTCTCCCATCTGACTCTCTGCACAGTTAATACAGCTGTATATAACAGGGATTCTTTATTTTAAGTGTTTGGGAGTTACTTCCTGCTTTAGGCTTACCTGTAAAAACAGGAATGAATCAGGAGACAGATTGGCTGCTTGCTTCCACAGTATCCTCGTGGTTATGAGGGTAAGCAGGAACACATCACCAGTGCCACACCTATAATCTTCCCCCAATCCTTCCTGAACATAAGACCCTGTGCATCATAATAACAGTCCCCTGCTGCTGCTGCAGAGAGCTGCATTCTCATAGTGACTTGTTATAGGCACCATATACCACATAGAAAACATAAACACATACCTTTCAATGTCACCACTATACATGACAATTACTTACTTTATACAATTGTGCACATACCTCGTATGTGTCACACACATACCTAGATATTTGAGAGCAGTGACTGGTCAGCGTGCCATTTTGATTTTGTCCCAACGCATAGATGGGGTGTGTGACGGATCCCGGTACTCGGGGTGTAGATCCGCCGTCAGCGCCGAGTACACCTGGAGGTCGGTAGTGTGGTAGCGAGGTGCTCGTAGGATACCCCGAGGTTGCAGCGCTGTAGAGGTCCTTGAAGCGTCCCGGTTCCCAAAGCCCTGTTATCCCCAATTACTAGCCGAGGCAGGAGTAAAGGTTCAAACGAGTGATTTATTTTTCATGGAGAACACGGCTTATTTATGGGGGGGAAAAAAGACCTTGTTCTCCCCTGGTCTGCCTTCAGCCCTCCCAGGGTGATTTCTGCCATGGCCCAAATTCCCTTTGTTCACCTGGGGCCCCCCTGGTGGGTGCAGCCCTTATCTTGAGGCTCGGTGCCAGCTCGTCTGAACTTTCTGTGGCTCTGAGCGGTGAACAGGGAAAGGCACATTGGGGTACTTATTAAAAGTTCGTTAGCCCTTTATTTTTATAACCCACAAATAAACACTTGAACTGCTGTACTGCGCTACAGGGTGTTTGCAATTTATGTAGTTTAGATGCTGTTCCAAAGAGCATCGTTACCGTTTTGTCAGTGTTTTTTTTTTTTGGACAAATTCACTAAAATGGATGTGTGGTGTGTCTTAGATTCTATGCTGGTAGTTGTTGCTGGTTGATAACTTATATTTGTTACATTATTGTAATGTTATGTATTTATGCAGTGGGTTAACTATAGCCTGTACTGATTGTTCACAATTACCGTTTTTTATCATGCCTAACTGTCCGTGTGACGTGACTACCTATAGATTTGTATAGTCAAAATGTTGCCAGGTCCACTTAAGTGTAATAAAAGATCTCTGGTGTAATCCTGGTGTTTTCTTTAGTTTGTTCCCTCTTGATAGGGTCTTTATCAAGATGCTTTTGTTTTAAAAAAAAAAAAAAAAAAACTTACCACTTAATTTGCTTTTATTTTTTATTGCTCAACTTGTTGGTGTAGGGACTGAGGTTAGTGCAACATCACTGTTCACTTTTTTATTATAAAGTAAATAGTAGTACTGCTAGAAGAAAATCCTCTAGATTTAGGGCTAGTTTTTCAATAAACCTGGTCATTTTTCCTTTTTAGCCTGTAAGTCTCCAGAGATGCAGGGGTCTAAATTATTGTAACTTATTTTTGTTACTGCGCGAGGTGTCTCCACATGCCTACTCTGCCTAATTGTAAATCCAGCCCTGCTCCAACATGTGTATATTCTATGTGCTGTACCAGGCATGTTATCACATGTCTTCCACTGCACTCTTTTATTTATTTTATTGATAAAGTATTTTACCAGGAAGGATACATTGAGATTTCTCGTTTTCAAGTATGTCCTCGGTTCAAGAACATTGAAGTGTTACTCTTGCTTTGAACTATCACATTCTTCTGAATTCTAAAATCCAAAAGAATCGAATGCAAGGGGTCCTGAGCATTCCAGATAACAGGTGCTCAACCTGTATGCCCAAAGTTACCCTGCAACCCACGCTTATGAACGCAATATCGTGGTTTACATTGGTTTGTTTTTGCCATTATGTGCTTGCATGACTTGCTGTGACCATGCAAAAGATAAAGCAGCGGAAACTTATCCAAACATATGAAGTTTTGTTTCATATGGTCTGATTTTGTGTTCATATCTTGCATTTTACCATTTTGTATTTCTGTAACCACTCAATCTTCTTTAACCCAGGACATACTTGAAGATGAAAGTATCCTTCCTGGTAAAATCCTTTTATAAATTGTGAAATGCTCTTGTGTTTTTCGTGAAGTCCCATCCCCTCGTATCTTGCCTATAGTTTGGAAACTCTGTATAGCAGAAATTGTATCCGTAAACCTATGCTAAGTCATGTTGCATAACTAAAGTACAAAGTGTAAAGCCTCCCCTCTCGTTTTACTAAACAGTACTGAAAGCTACTGGAGGAACAGTCAGACGAGAACTATGTCTAGCTCAAAGCCGAAAACTGAGCGTGAAAAGCTGCTTGAAGTAATGGAGAAAAGAAGCCGTGAAGCAATTAATCTAAGTAAAGAAGATATGCTTTTTAATTATAAAGGGGTCCTGTATCCCACTTACCTCAGCAGTATAGAGACCTTCCAAGCTCTGCAAACTCTGGAAGCCAGAGCAGATGATATGGTGATCGTTACCTATCCAAAATGTGGTGAGTAGAATAATTACATGCGATCATAACCTCAGAACATGCACATTGATGTGATGGTTTGATTAGTTTATTTGGTCCTTGGTACATTGTGGTTTCATTACAAAGTTATGCCCTTGCCTTTTGTTGATACAAAATGTTCTCAGTCTATAAGCCAGTGGCAAAGAAAAACTGACCAATTTAGAGGATCACCTACAGGTTATTCAAAGCATCGCTGTTATAATTACAGGTGACCTTATCGGGGATTGCAGGACCAACAAATTCCTGCATTTCACAAAACTTAAACAGATCTCCACTGTAAAGTTTATATTGTCATTTTTAAATTTGTGACCGGTTGGCACTCGACACTGCAATACTGGCTTTTTTTTCCAGCAAATACCAATGCTTTGTGAATAATCCCTCTAGGGTATGTTAAGGCTGGGGTCAGACCAGCGCACTTTTAACGTGCGTTCTGGCGCACATAATTACGGCCGCACTAGCAGCAAATGACGGGCAATGACAGCCAATATACGAAGTACGGTCGCACGAAAGTCCGGCCGTGCAACGCAAGTGGAAAACTAACGCATTTTTCTGAACGCTGAACCGCTAGTACTGACGTACGCAGCTGCGGCATAGCGGCGTGTTTGCGTGATTAGGAGATGTCAGACCCTGCTAATGTCCAGCCTACATAACGTCCAGACGCAAAAAGAGTTTTATTGACGATCCGAAAGAAATCACGCACGAAAAATGCGCATCGTATGACCGTTTCCGCGCATTCCGTGAAAAAAATACGTCAATTCGTTCGGACGCACTTTTTTACGTTCGCGTGTAAAAATGCTTTCGTTTGACCCTAGCCTAATCTTAAAATATTTTGTTCCTTCATGCAGTTGGTTATCATGTTCAATTGGTAAAATTCTTAAATGTCTTACTCCCAAGAAAATAATTTTCATTGCACAGCAGTTGAATGAGTGTATTTGATATCGTAACATTAACAGGGTTATTCAGAGAGTTAAAGAAAATTTCTAGGTCAAAATAGCCAAACCAGAAAATTTTCCCATTGATCTCCCTTTCCAAATCAGCTATTTTGACATAGAATTTTAAATTTTCCAGTCATTCTCCTGGTTTTCACCTCTCTGAATAACCCCGACTGTAATTTTTAGTTGACAAGATAAAGGCAGCTTAGCATATCCTACAGGGTTATTCAGAGAAAAGTGGAACTTTTTGGAGAGGTGAAAATTCTAGCCAAGCCAGAAAAATTCTCCCATTTATCTCAATTTCCAAATCGGCTATTTTGACCTAGAATTTTCACTTCTCCACATCAAGAGTTTCACCTTTCTCTGAATAACACTGCTTGTGTCTTAAAAGCATTAAAGAAGCGTGCTTATTTTCCTGCTTTAGCTTTCTGGCAAGGATAGCTATGATCAGCCCTCACAATTTCCACTCGCCTGCTCGCTTTTGGCGAGTGGAAATTATCTGAGTGGGGTGGACTGACCCGTGCTGGGGCCAGGTTGTGTGCCGCCACCTTTTCACAGCTCCAGTATCAGAATCTTGGAGTCCGAATCCGGAGCTGTCTCTGATCGGCGCTGCCCCCTCCCGCGCGGGTCACCTGTCCACCAATGTGATGCGTTGCACACTCGCAGCGTGTGATGCATCACATAGGAGGGGTCAGGTGACGCACAGGAGGGGGCGGAACCGCTGCAGCGTGCTGCAGCCAGGAGCAGATCCAGGAGGGAAAATCGCCACCGGCGTTCTTCAGCTGTCCCAAGGAGGTGAGCGGCCGCTGATATGCAGCTTGGCTGCTCGCCTGGGATGAGAACCGGCTGAGCGGCTGGTCAGGGGGTTCCCGGCGAGCGACCAAGCTGCATATCAGTGGCCGCTGAGCGGCTGGTCGGGGGTTCCCGGCGAGCGACCAAGCTGCATATCAGTGGCCGCTCACCTCCTTGGGACAGCTGAACGCCGGGAGGTGTGAGCTGGGGCAGTGTATCCATGTTCTGGGGCAGTTCCACTGTCATACTGTCATTTTGTAAGATCTTTTAAGAGGGCGTGTTTAGGGGAGGAGTTAAGGGCAGGGGATAGGTGGGGCAACTGGTGGCGAGTAACTCTTAATGTCTGGCTAGTAGCTTGGGACTTGAAATTTTGAGCCCTGGCTATAATGCAACAAATCTCCTCTATGCAGGTATTAGACTTCAGCACCTGGTGTCAGTCACTTCCAGAATAGATTTAAACCGGTTGTACATTAACAGACATTGGGCGCTTTGAGGGTCTGTGGAAAGCATTAAGTTTGTTATTAAAATAACTTAAAATCGCCAGACCAAAAGTTCTTTACAGTGTTAAAATTCTTGAACTTTAACAATTTTGCATTGTAACCCCTTTAAAAGCAATCATTGGCACATCAAACCCCATTCACATATATTTAATGATGGATTAGTATGCCCCCTGTGGAGAAATGAAATCTTGTTTTAATCTCTCTCCAATCATCATTCTGGAGAGGTTAAAATAAGATGCCAATAATGGCCCCAAACATCACTTTAAGAAAAAGTTCAAACACTTTGCTGCATTACAACAGCCAGGGAGAGGACAGAATACAGGGAGCTCTGGGGTCACTCAATGCTGTATAGGGATAAAATTCAGGGGGTTATAATTGCTGAAAATCCCCAGAGTACAGAACTGGTATTGAGATGCAAGTATATCCTTAAAGCAGAGCTCTAATACCCACCCCATTAACCCCTTAGGCAGATGCTAATAGCATCTACCCAATTATGTTTTACTTAAAGTGAAATAATCCCATTTGCTCCCTCTTAGCCAAACTGGCCCCTTTTTTAGGCTCAGGGCCAAAACACAGAACTTTAGCACATACGCTACATGAATTGCAAATTTTGTGGGAACTTTGTTACTATTGCAGACGAGCAACGCGAGTGCCTGTGCAGAACGATGCATAGCTCCAGTCCTTGGCTGTTTTCTCCCAGAACGCTTCTGTGAGCATTCAGATTGGATGATGTTGGCATGTGAAGCTTGCCAAGATTCTGTCTGAGTGGTCTCTGGCAGGTGGAATATACAAAATCCCATTTGAGTGACAGCTTTGTGGGAGGAGTAACCTCTTCTACTTTGCAGTGGGATATACGTTAAATGGCTGGAAGGTGGGGAGGGCACTCCATGCAGTGACTACTTGATCAGGGTGTGTGTGTCTCTTTAAATCAGAACTGAGAAAAAGATGAATTGCAGCTGACAAGTTTCAGCACCAAATTTAAAAATGAGCCCTTTGCCTCTAAACTGGTTTTGTAGAGGCTTAGATCTTACAGGTGTTCACAAGAGTGTTATTTATCCATGAGCTGAAAATACTGTTAGAGGTGTCAAGTATCATCACAAATGTATATCTATTTCAGATTTACTACAATCTCAGATTAATCCTATTTTTGCATTATTGCCCTTAGATTTTGCATTGACATTAATAGATAACTCAATATTTTTCACTTAAATTTTTTAGAAACAAATCTCTGTGGGGATACATACATATGGAAGAGTCCAATAGATGTTCGTTCTTGCCATCAATGCATAAAGAGACAATCCAAAAAAAGTCCTATATTGTGCAATATTATTGATAATATTCAGGAAGAAAATGAGTGTTCACATTTTTGGGAGCGCTCTGACTCTGGGTGTATATGCAAGTGGGCTTTTACTATTTTCTTGGGTGCCCACACAGCTTCTCTTCTGCACCTGATTTCCTGCACCTTATGTAGATTTGTCGAACATGGGATTCATCCCCAAATGTTATCCTGTATATAAACTTCTACCTTTTGCATAGACAAATGCCTACCTACTCCAGCATGAGCCTTCCTAGACTTTATGTGTGGATTTTTGAGTGAAAAACCCAACCAAAACCACTCCAAGCATTATGCAGCAATCTTGCAACGATACAATGAACTTTAACCATAACCATAACGACATTAAACTAACGCTTTTTTCCATTTTATAGTGTCATCAGCTGTTCTATTAGAATCCAATAGAAACGATCCGCTTTATATAGAATGCCTCGTTATTCAGGAATTGTAGTTTATTCAGACATGTATTTTTAGACCTCAGTCTTTAGACCACAACCAGGTTTCCTGCTCCACCATCTCAGACATACAGTATGCACAAACATCCCAGCGCACCATTCTGGAACAAACCCATTCTTCTATTTAGCCATCTCAGACATGCGTACATTGTCCTTGGGCTCCTGAATGGAATGCAGAAGTACTCTTGTATCTGCCATCTTTAACACTTTCTCTGCAGACTACATGTGAGATGTAATTGCCCCCCACTGTATGCAGAGGATGTCCCCCACATGTCTGGGCAGTGTAGTTTACTGCCCTATTGCCTCAGGTCCCAAGGTAATCTGACTTCCTTGAAGTCAGACCCTGCTTGTAGACCCCCTTCTGGTGCACGATCGTCATGACCCCTGGCTATTCTCAGTTCTGGTTTCTGCTCATGTTCCTGTTTGGTTTAAATTCTGTGTACGGACCCTGGCTATAATATCTGGACCTCTGGCTTAGTATTTGTACTGCACTCTTTCGTCTTTGTGGGTTCAGTACTTTTATGCTCTGTCCTTGTTCATATTCTCTTCAGTTCAGATTCGGCTATTCAAAGGACCAGCCTATCATATTAGGGGCTTCATCACTTAACTGGATTTTGTCTGCATGCTGGATTACTCCCTATCCTGATGCTTCTAATCTACCCCTAGTGATGTCCTTTAAGTGGGTGATCAACCTTTTGGCAACATTCTATGGCCAAAGCCACACAGTGAGGAGCAAAAGTGTAAAGATATTGTGGGGGCAGTTTACAACACAAAAGATCACAAAATGGAAGCACCCAGTGACACCTAAAGTAAAATGGGTACTTGTAAGATCTCTCGGCATCATAAAATTTATTTTTTGGTCGGCATCTTAGCATTTTTATTGGAGCCCTAAAAATAATGGGGTAGCATACATATCCAACCTCATGGGCAACTTGTTCTGTACAATTATGTATGTGAACGAAGGGGGGGGGAAGCAAATGGGTAAGGGCAAACGTTAAACACTTGGTGTGCCAATCATACTGTAATGTAATAAAAGTGGATCAGTAATGTGAGCTTGGCCAATAGGTGGGCCCTATTCCAAATGGGCCATTATATCAAGTGAATCAGTTATACTTAATGGTTCCCCTTCGTAATGACTTTTACTCTTCCAGCCAAGCCCCCAACTATACATTAGCAACTTGCTGGAAGTTAACCCTTTCACTACCAAGTGACTGGAAAATCCTTTTATACAGGAAGACTTATTTGAGTATAACTCCAGTATTCCTTATTGTATTAACCTATTTGGCAGCCAGTTCTCAGTATTTGCTGGCCAAAAGTTAAAATTACAACTGCAGCTGGGAAGGGTCTGTTAGCCACATCCCCAGAGTTCTAGCACCTTGGGCATCATGGCCATGGTGCCAAAAACTTTAGGGTGACTTTTTGAAGACCTGAGTTAACAGCTGATTCACATAGGCATAACAAGCTCTTCAAACCTTCCTTCTCACCTCAAGCAGGTGTTCTGAGAAATATTCCAGTTTGGAGACAATAGTGAAGTGGTTTGACTTTAAAAGTGTTAATGTATGGAGCTGGAAAATAAGTGATTTCCAGGTGTAAAAACACTAGAGCCTTAAAATTCTATAGCGTTGGTAAATTTACAACAGCTGTTTAGGTTTTCAACTGACTTGCAATCTGTAAAGCACTGTTTACAACCTTTAAAGTGATTAATTGTGCCTCTATTTTTAACGAATCAAATTTTTTGAGCATTTGTAGTTTGTCTTGTTTATAAAGTTTAAGGTCCTGGAATTTTAAAATCTTTCTTTCGGTAAAAATTTTTTGTTTAAATTTTGACAATGTACAGCCCTGAAGGTCTAGTATGTTGATTGAATTTTTTTTTTTAAATTCAACTTCTGCAGGAACAAACTGGATGGTACAAATTCTGCATGAGGTATTGTATCTTACTCACAACCAAGAACCGACATTAAAGGACACACTGCTGGAATTTGGAAAACCAGATAAACTAGAGGTTGGTGAAAACCAAAAAAACATTACAACACAGAATGGAGTCATGCAAAGATTACGTGAAGCTGTGCCCTCCCTTTCAAGCCCTTACATTAGCAGATTGCTAAATGTTGGCAATTAAAGCTGTAGCGCACCAATGCAGGCAGTATGCACTGAGGCCTCCAGAACATTGTGCTTTACTCCCAGATCATCTCTTTGCCTTCTCGTGTAACCAATAGTTCTGGGGAAGGACACAAATGGCCTATTTGACTGTCTTTCCAGTTGCTTTAAGAGAACGCTGTAGATGCTGCTCTTTCTGACATGATAATGTGTTTCTAGTCCTAGTGTGTTTTGGGGACCTCTGCCCTAGTGTAAGGATTAGCAGTCCTTGTATGGTTTGTAGTTCTTATGCCGTGCTACAGATTGTTTGCTTTTTTTTCTCTCTCTAACTGGTAACCTTTTTCGGTAAGGGAAAAAACCTCTTTGTTAGTGGACCTAGTCCAAATATCACTCTTGCTAAAGTTGACGTTTTTGAGAGCAGCAGAAAGGACTCTGGGGCTGTGCAAGGGCTGCAGAGGCACTGCTGAAGGACAACTTGAACTAGGTTCCCAGTCTCTTCTTCTCTGGACTGTGCCACTGATCTGTTTTATTTTTGCAAATACAGAATTACTTGACACCAGGTTCTGAGAGTTGGCATTAATTTCAAAATTCCAACTCAAGCCAAGGAGGTGCCATGAAATATCGCTGTTCTCGTTTTGAGCAGTTAACGGCTCCTATACTTTGCAAGAGCCGTTAATGTAGAGTGGGGTTGTTCAACCTTTGCCCTCCAGGTGTTTTGGAGTTGCATTACCTACAAGGCTGAGTATCATGATGTAGTTCTGAAACATCTGGAAGGCCAAGGTTGGTCCCCCTAATGTAGAGTAAGGATGACCATTCCAAAGTTGGAATGGCAACTCCGACCATTAATTTTTTTTTATTTTTTTTTTAAAATTTGTTTTTATTTTGCGAAAAGGTCACAATTCGACCACCAAGGTTGGCCACGCAGGACCAGGCAGCGTGTACTCATAAACATGTAAAATGAAAAGGGAGGGGGAATCTCTAAAGATGCTCAGAAAAAAACGTTGTAAAGCTGGTGGGGGGGGGACACAAAAAAAAAAATGTCAGCAGGTACAGTTCAGAGAAAATAAAAGTTCAGCATGAACTCAGCATAAATCAGTATCAAATCAGTAGCAAAATTTATTTTTTCTTTTATCCCGGCCGGGGATAGTCAGCGGGAAAAGGAAACTAAAATGGTGTCCAAAGCGTCTCTAAGCGAAGGGGGGGGGGGCAGCATTGGGAGCACAGCAATTTGCCTTTAAACAGGTAAAGGGGGAGAAAATGCAGACCTGATGTCAGCCAGTGTCCCGAAACAGCTGAATTCGTGGTGCAGGCAGGGTGAGGCAGAGCAGGCGAGGCCTATCGGCAAAATAGAAAGCTGGCATATCAAGTAGGCCCTCGCCCGCACCGCCACCAGGGTTTCCGGCCATCCAAGGCAAAGCCGCAGGGAGCTCCAAGGCAGGGGACCGCAGGATGAAACCAGGCGGAATCTCTTTTTCAAAGGTGGGTAGACAGTCGATCCCCATGTCCCGATCGATGCTGGCAGGTGCCTCCAGCACACCCACCAGTTGCCGCCGGCCATACGAATCTCGACATGCGGGCACTGCAGAGGCACGCCTCGTGGACAGAGCTCCCTCCGGAGGGACGAACAGCAGAATCGGGGGATCCGGCTCTCCCTCCCGCAGCTCCTCAGCCTCCGCTTTCTCATACAGCACACCATCATGTGGCACCCCCGCGAGCGTCTCGCTCCGGGAATGCCGCTGGCTGAATCTTCGGGTCTCCGGCCGGAGCGCAGCATCTCCACTATGCGGTGCATATCGCCCCGTGTCACAGGGCTCTCGTCGTCCGCATCCCCCAGTAACTGCAGCACGGCGTCCAGCACATCCGGGAGACGTGGGCCCTCCGTCCCCCCGGAAGCCGACATGGACCCCAGCTCAGAACCAGGAGTCAGGAAAATCTGCAAAGTAGGCCGCAAAATGGCTGCCAGCGGCGACCTCCAGCCGGAGATGGCGTCTAACAGGCGAGTCTCTGGACCGGAGGGGGGGAAAACGGGCTCCGGTCGGCACAATCCCGTTGGCCAGCCGCCCAGGGTCTCCAGGGAAGGTAATCAGCGGTTTAAGTTCACAAAAAATGCCTGGGGAGAAGAGAATGCTGCGGAGCTCCAACAACATGCGACCTTTCTCCTCGGCAGCCGGCCACGCCCCCCCCGACCATTAATTTAACTGCAGGAATACAATGGTACTCTTGGTGTCTATAGTGAGTTCTAGAGACTGAGATAACTGTCACCAGTCCTGGATGAGGCTGGAAGGCTGTTGCCTTAGTGTTTAAGACTAACAACTTTCTAATGACTGAACTTAAACCCTTAAAACCATCTCCCTGATTCTATAATTTTAAATAAAATATTTAAAAATACTGCTATCAAGACCTGGGAAACATATAATCTTTAAGAATACTTGAAGGGACAGTACCACTTGCGTAAACTGTACCTAGATTACTTGTGCATTACAAATAAAACCTTGTAAAACGTGCTTTTTTTCTTTTCTTGCTGTAATTGCATGTAAGAAGGTTTTGGGCTTTCGTTTTCACTTTGTAGCTTTCTCCTGAAGCAACATTTACCAAAAACTTTGATCTTGTTTAAACAGTTAATGAGATGGAGGCATTCTTTATGCTAACTAAGATGGCAGCTGACTGAGATGACTGGGAGTTTAAGACTTCTAATCTACCCCCTGGTCCTTTGAAGACATCCCACACAACACAATCGTTTGAGTCCGTGACCTATTCACTCCACTCTAGGGCCAATGCCACAGTGAGGAGAAAATGAGGTAAAGATACTGGGGGGCGTTTCCACCCAGTGACACCAAATGGAGTAAAATATTTTATCTAACCATAAAAGAGAAACCACTTGATATATAACCTAAATGTAACCTTGCCAGCCCTCCCCACAATAGTCAATTTATTGATTATAACCAATAGTAATGGCACCAGAAGTTGCTCCAAGAAAAGCAGAAGACCTTTTAAAACCTAAACATAACTTAAACCAGAAGTAAAAAAAAAATGCGCGCGCACACAAATCAGAGCGTTGTTAAATCTAATGCATAACATTACAAATGTGTGTACAATAAAACTTCAGGCTTCCTTAGAACCTTTTTTTTTTTTTTTTTTTTCTTTCAGTCTATTAATGGCCAATCTTCACCAAGGATCTTTTCAACTCACATGTACTACAGTGACCTGCCAAAATCATTTTTGGAAAAAGCAAAGGTAAGCATGACTTTCATGGTTTGTTTTAAAATTTTCCTAGATTTACATCTTTATTAGAAAGTGTGCAAATGTTATGAAGCACCTTCATAATATAGGATAAGGTACAGGAAGAAAATGATCACATGATACAGAATATGAATACAAAATATCGATGTATATATGGAAATGGAGAAAGGCAGTACTAGGGGCACTGTGCATGCAGTGACAGTCTTGTTGGCAGTGGTTGGCATTGCAAGCAAATTTTACAATGAGTCACAAAAAAACGTGCGTGCATCGAAGGATGCAGGGTTAAGCAACTCTGTCCTAGACCCAAATAATGACTACACAGCCAACAATCCCCCGCACACGCTTGCCTAACTGTCCCAGCAATGCCTTTGCTCGCGACACGCACACAAATGTGGTGAAATGGTCACAGGATTGCAACACAGTATCCATCTACTCTCGACCCAGAGTACAGACTACATTTCCCACAATCCCTGTACCCACTTTTATTATTCGATTCGTTACACTGCCACCTCAAACCAACCTTTTTATTCAAGCAGCTTATTGCTGGACCCACAAACTCTGGTCATGCGCCCCAACACAACTCACCGTTTGGTAGACCCGGATTTACACAAAGGCAAATCTCTAGGATAATCCAGTCCTTCAGTTAGCGTGGATCGAATATCAGGCAGAAACAGAGCTCAATAGATTTTATAGCCTTCTTTTTTTATATCATAAATATATCACAGTGCATTTAGGGTTACAGAAAAATTGATTTAACACTTGACACACAAACCTCAAGAAAATAACGAGTAAAACAAAGACCCTACTCACATGTCAGTAAGCTAACATCTGACTCCTGGGGCTGGAGATTAGAACAATGGGCCAAAATCTTCACCTTCTGATGTGAACCCCAAGTGGACAAAAGGCCCAGCCACATGGTGTGCTCCAGAATATATAGGTCTGCCTTGTTCCTCCCAGGACAGCCCCTCACTGCTACAGCCTGTGCACTACATTTCGCAGAATTCCTACTCCTGGGCACACTCGGTGCACTTATTCATTTAATTCCCAGGTATATCCATCTCCAGATCACCTAGTGATCAAAGGATGTGATTGTTTCTTTGATCTACGTGACCACTTACAAGTTGTTGCCGTGGCATCTGCCAAAGAACTCAGGTGTGAATTCCTGCGGAGGGAGGAAGAAGAGGGTCCATTTGACCAAATGGATAATTTCCACCCTGATCCTGTAGATTTGATATCCCTCCAAGGGGGGGGGAAACCATTTTAATTACTTACTAGCACATACTCAGAGCTGAGGCTTTCACCAGGCGGCTGTGGAAATTGGACACTTCGTGTGGGTGGAGGGTGAAGCATGGAGATCAGTGTGTCCTCTCGACCTAGGGGTTCTGGAGTAGGAGGGGTGCCATTGAGACCTGGGAGGACTGTAATGTGCCAGTAGAATCACCTGTGGATGTTACTTAACATTGCCATATGCCATTTCAATACATTCCTGTGGCTCTAAATTGTTCAACCTCTCAGCCAGGCAGCTAAAGATGGTCTACTGGCTTTCTGGTATGGCCAATTTGGCTGCATTGAACAGGCATATGGCAACTGACTTTTTACAGGTTGCAGCTGCATTTAGTGTGGTTGGAAGACAGAAGGCTGAGGTGTAAAGGAGGTTGCACCAATACCTCAACAGTTCACGTGTATTTATTGGGGCAGAGCCTGCACCGGTTGTCCCGCATATACTGTCTGGAGTTCTGTGCCGGCAAGTGAAGGGCTTTATAAATGGCCTCCTGTGCCCTGATCGCTGTAGAGCAACCTCTGGCCAAGGTGCCAACGTTCTCCCACTGGTCCTCAAATTGAAGGTAAATACTGTTCCAGTGTGGCACATTTTTGGCTGAATGTAATCAGATTGTGATGGAGTGCTCCAGTCTTTGCTTTGTTTTAGAACAACCTCCAGGAATTCAGTTCCTTCCAGTAGGTTTGGAATTGAGAATGCCAGTCTGTAAGGGAAGCCACAAGACCCAAGTGCCATGAATAAACATACAAAACTTGTTGAAATAGCTGAATACTTTAAAAACATGCTTTTATTTGAATATGACAGATTTTGGTGATTCTTCGGAATCCAAAAGATGCAGCTGTATCCTTCTACCATTTCTGTAACAACCTTCCAGTGCTTCCCAACTACAGCTCTTGGAATGCATTTTTCCAGGATTTTATGAGCAGAGAAGGTAAATAATTTTTTTTTCTTGCATATAAAATTGGTACTTTAATTCAGTCTCATCCAAACCTCCTTATTTCACATTTTGTTTTCATCCTCATTCCAGGCAAATTGACCATTCGACAGATGTTCCCGATTATAAAGGAGTTTCCATTTTAATGGTTTTTTTTTTCTGCTTTGACTGTAGTAATTTCAATTGTCAGTTTAAGTAAACCCATATATGCTGTTTTTACCTCCTGTAGGAAATTACAATATATATTATAGTGCATTCCAAACACACCATACCAGCCTGTGCGCCTTGAATCCTTTATGGTGTGGTGGCAGACCCGGTTTAAAGGGTTTGGAGCTGAATATTTTGTCTGTTGCAGCCCTGTAAACCAGGAATGCTCTGGCGTGGCCCTCCAGAGGTTTTAGAACTACATATCACATGCCATCTCAAAGGAATTCTTTGCATGAAATATAGTTCTAAAACATCTAGTGGGCCATGAATGAGCACCCTTGAGCCACATTCTGCCTCAGCCACATTGTTCTCGCCTCCCATTGTGCCTGTCTCACCTCTAGTGGTTCCTTGGCTACAAACTGCCAAATCCTCAAGTCTCTCAATCTCATTTAGATGGAGTTAGTGCTGGCAGCTTTACTAGGCCTACTTTGGGGCCTAGAGCTTCAGCTCCAATGGCCACTATGCTAACGTATACTCTTGCTGGTCATACATTACTGAATATAGAGAATGCAAATACAGGTGTATGTTTTC
Organism: Leptobrachium leishanense; assembly: GCA_009667805.1. Lineage (NCBI taxonomy): Eukaryota > Metazoa > Chordata > Amphibia > Anura > Megophryidae > Leptobrachium > Leptobrachium leishanense. The sequence goes on along the minus strand of CM019066.1, from coordinate 303,080,949 downwards.
CATTCCAGTTAATGTTGTAGCAATTAAGGAAAACGGCTGCACTTAAACATAACAATGCTTGAAATGCTATTGAAGCTGAGTTGCAATCTTTTCTTGCGGGTTGGCTGTAGTGCCTCGCTTCTGTACATTGTGGCAGCTGGATAATAACTAGTGATTCAAAGGTCCCTTGTTGTCTCAAGCCAGTATTCAAGAAATCAGCTCACAGATCCTGGTGTGTAAATGCTTCAATTAATCTCTACTGGTGCCCAGGCATGTACTGGCCATAGGGACACTAGGGAGATTCCTGGTGGACCGATGGCTCAGTGGGCAAGTGAATACTGGTTCACTGCGTGGCTCACACTGCCCTAAATGGGTGAAGTGAGAACTTCCTCACTTGTCTGTAAAACAGACGCAGTCTGCCACATACACCTAACGTTAAGACCTGGTGCGCTCAACCTTAGTGCCGCTGTGTTGCTTTACCCAATTACTCTGCAGCAACTCCAGTATCTGCAGAGCGATTGGTTGAGCAATCCAGTTGGTTTATATACTATTTTGTACGTGTGCATAATTAAAGTGGGCCGGTCTGGATGAAGACGGGGCTGATTTTATTTATTTTGTCAGTCCTGCTGGTGCCATGTTGCAGAGGATCCGCTGCACACAGAAGTGGGCTGGAAATGTTAATACCCACTGTCCTTTCTCTGAACCTGTGCACCTTAACTTGCGCAAGACACTGTCTCCATGTACTAGTTCTCTGGACTTCAGGAAGCACATAGGACTGCTGCTCGTATAAGTTACTCAATTCTGTGAGTCGAGCCCCTAGTATAGCAATTTGTTTCTCCAAAAAGCACCAGTGTTAAACTGCTGCGTTGATGGTGGGAATTGCATCAACAAATGCCAACATTTCACAAGTAGAATCCAAAAAACAAGCTTTGCAGTGACTTCTCTTGTTGCTCCTTGAATCGTATTCATGTGAAATGCCAGCGTTTGTAGCTGCTGTAACTCTGATTTTACTTGGTGTTTGCAACATGGGTGCTTTGTGAATAACCCTTAAGTGTTTTAGAAAATGTGTCATGTATGGATTACACCAGCATGTGTAAAGCAGAATCGTAACAGAACAAACCCAGGGGTCAAGTCCTGCAAGAACGCATAGGAACGCAGTTCTCACTATTGTAGCAGGAGGAACTTGGTTCCCTTTTGGCTGCTGTACTGAAGCTGCAAACCCATTCTAGAGACCATTTTATATAATTGAGTTTTTTTTCCTGGATTTAAGCACATTGGGAAGGCATGGGAATGACAATTTCTCAGTTTGACAGCGGAATGGCTTTCTCCTGCATAAAGTGCTGCAGCTCCCAGTAATCTTTGAAACCAGAATGTACAGAAATGTTGGGAAGTTCTTTTTTTTTTTTTTTTTTTTAGGACTTGACCCCTGAACAAACCTATTAGCTCAAATTATATAGATTATTATACAGTTCTTTCAAAGACCTGTACTTTTTTTTTTCTTTCTAGTATGCTATGGATCATATTTTGACCATGTTCTTTCCTGGAATGAACACCTAGAGGAGAACATCATGGCCGTTACATATGAAGATTTGAAAGAGGTGAGTTTGACGGCCCAGGATTCACATGCATTGCTCTTAATACATTGCGAGGGGAGGCAAAGACTTGGATACAGGCATTAAATTACAGGATGGTTATGATTTCATTGTCACTATGGCCTAACCGGCTAATGTCTGCTGATACTGTAAAATGTTTCATGTTCTGGAAAGCTCCATATATGGAACAATCTTCGACTAAAAATCATTAAATCAAACGAATACCTTTTAATCTACTAATTTGTAGGTTCAGACTCTAGTGTAATTGCAAATAATGAAATATCTTTTCCATAATGTGAAATGCAAGTGGCTCAACACTAACTCCTTGTGCTAATATTTAAAACTGGATATTTATGTAAATATGGTTTTTCATCAGGATTTTGCTGTGCATCTGAAAAAGATAACTGATTTTTTTGGGCTCGATCTGACAAAGGATCATGTTACTGAGGTTGAAAAGAAGACTACTTTTAAAGCCATGAAGGAAAAATCTGAAACGACACATGGCGTTGTGTCTGATGCCATGTTCCGAAAAGGTGAGTCGGCATGAAAAAGTGAAGATTAAATTTCATTTGCTAATTGGATCAGGTAAGTACATATAAAAATCGTATTTTTGGTACATGATCACACCACTATAGGCTGGATGTACCATATGCTTCCTGACGAGAGGCTACTAGCAATAGTTTAAAATTATAAACAGATGGAAAATGGGTCAGCATTGGATAGTAAAGGATTCAAAGTGCTGTTTTCAGGATCGAGGTGCAGGATGAAACCATATTTGTCCTGATCAGACTATAAAAAAGCTGGGAATCTAATGTGGTTATGAAATGGGAACAGCAAGTAGATCTGCCCCAAATTTGTTTTCAGCAGTAGCAGAATAGCAACAAGAGCGAGGTAAGGCTTAGGTATCCATCTTGAGCAAGGTGAAAATAAAAGTGATAACCAATTTTCAGAGTCTCTTCCAAAGGAGACTTTCACATGAAACCACAACTTCCAAGGATTATAGTTGGTGAGGAAGCCAATGCCTTCCGGGAGCAATCTGCATCTCTCGAGTCCCAGGAACAGGTGAGAGGCACAAATTAATAAAGCAGCGGTCAGGTTAGCAACAAAATCGTTCAACACCAGCTTCAAGGAGACCTTCTTTCATAATGAAATGCAGTCGCACAAGTTAAATTGGATCAGACTGCACTTCCATGCGGAGGTGAAAATTAATGCCTCCCATAATAAATATAGGGGAGGTTATTCAGTAACCTTGCGCGAGGAAATGCTAGATTCGAGCCACAAGCAGTTTGTGGCAGTAATGGAATAGTGACTCCAGTCGATACACATAAAATCTTATAGTTTAACATTTCCTGTAGTTATCTTAACTATGGAATATGGCCCCCTGTCAGGTGGTATGTAGGACATTATGTCATTGAGATCTAAACTGCATTTTAGTTTTTAGAAAGCTTACATGGTTCATTAGGAAACCATGGCAAGAATTGAGGTTTAAAGATGGACTCAAATTTAACTAGAGCCGCTGTTAATTTTCACATCTCAACTTAAAATGTACATTTTATTTACAATAGATACGGCAATGGGGATGGCATATTGGTCATAATACTAACATTTGTACCTAAAACACTAGGAGGAATTTGTTTCAACAAAAGACGTGGTTCTACATGGACAGGATCTGACTAGTGCAGATATATGATATTTTGGTGATATGAAATGTCAAGTTATTGGAACTTTCTGTACAATGACCCGGTAAAGTTTAAGAACTACCTCAGTTCAAGACGGGTCCAATAAATTTAATGTACCTGAACATAAACAAATCCCAACTTGTTCTGAAACAGTATCGCAAGACCACTTCAAATCAACTCAGGTGGGGGTTGCCTTAAACCCCCAGAACAGGATATAAGCTTGCAAAGGAATTGATTTCCCGATTGGAAGATTTCCAAGCTAAAGATCTCCAGGACACTTTTAGAAAATGGTTCTTAAATGGCTAAAAATGCCTAGAATAGAGCAATTTTAAGGGATAGTGTACCCTCCTGTAGTAGCTGGTTACAATCTACAAAAAACAAATTGTGCCAAAATGATTATTTCCAATGAGCCCAATGTTTATAAAATCTTGCAATACTAGCAGACATTGCCGATTTGTGACATCGCTACAATCCTCTAACCATGATTGGGACTGCTTTTTGTAGAGACAATGTCAATGTTCATATATATTCAAGTTGTCTGCATCAAGCCCCAAAAAAGATAATGGTATGTGATATTAAAAGCCTAGTGCCCATGATTTCACATGCAAACACATCCTCTGAAATTTCAAAACTTTAAAAAAATCTTAAAGGGAGCTAAGAACTTGAATTTCATCAATTTGAAAAGCATTGCACTGGTGTAGCTATTGAAATGTTCATGTCGATTGCTCTGTGGGTAAAACTATTCACAATTCATACTCTGGATTGTGTAACACACCCCTTCAGTTTCACATAACCTTTACCTTTGTATCACCATCTGGAATTCATCACCAAAATCAAAGACCAGGGGATAAGCTCTAAAAAAAAAAAAAATTTAAAAAAAATTAATTGACCTTAGACTCTGGCTAAGTGCTTTTGGATCTAGAGATGAATACCCCCATGTCTGAGGAATTCATGCTTTGTTTCTTATTTGCACATGAGGGGTTCAATCTTCAGCTTCATGACATATCCACTTGTTCCGTTTTAATAAAGCTTAGACCTTGATGGCACCACTTAATTTGCTAGGCCTGTCTGGATCCTTAGAATTAACACTTTAGTTGTAATAGTCTATGTACTGAAACTTACTAGCTCTACTAAATTTCTGAATGCTGACACCACTAAGCAACATATCCACTCTTGTAATCTCCCACCTGGACTGCTGCAACAGCCTCATGACTGACCTTCCGCTCTCCTGCCTTTCCCCTTCCAAACTGCATCAGCCTAGTTTATCTTGCCTGTCACTCTGCCACACCTCTGTGAATCCCTGAAAATTCCAACTACTCGCCCTGACCTACAAACCTCTCACTAACTCCACCCCTCCCTTCCTGTCCTCACTAATCACCAAATACATCCCAGCCCATCCCCTAAGATTCAACAATGACTGGCTCCTGGCATCCTCCATTATCACCTCTTCACATGCCAGACTGCAGGACTTTTCTTGTGTGGCACCGACTTTATGGAATGCAATTCCTCGCAAAAGCAGACTCTCCCCAAATCTGGCTTCATTTAAACACTCCCTAAAGACCCTTCTGTTTTAGGGAAGCCTACTACCGGACTCTGTAATGAGACATCTGACCGATCCAATAACCTTCATCCTCTCAACATCTCATCACTGCAGTCATCCCTACAGTTTCACCCCCCCCCCATCCATCTAGATTGTAAATCCTGTATCTGTTGGTGGAATACTGACTTGCCTTGTTGGCGTATTGTAGAATTCTCGTCTCTATCCACTGTAATTTTTTGTACAGCGTTGCAGAATGTTTTGGCACTTACTAAATGGCCTTGGCTCCCCCTGAGCTAAATTTTGATTTAGACAGCTTTTGAAGTCATGGACATTTTTGTCATTGACATTCCACATGCTCAACTTTCTTTTTGTAGAAGTTGTCTTTATATATGCCCTTATAATATGCCCTTGGAAAAAAGACGAGACAGAGGAGATGTGATAAACATTTAAATACGTAAAGGGAATCCACAAGGTAGAGGAAGGGAGTATATTTAAAAGGAAACAAAGTAGCAAAACAAGAGGACATAGTCTTAGATTAGAGAGGCAAAGGTTTAAAAGTAACATCAGGAAGCATTATTTTACTGAGAGGGTGGTGGATACATGGAACAGTCTTCCAGTAGAAGTGGTAGAGGCCAAAACAGTGATTGAATTTAAGCAGGCATGGGATAGGCATAAGGCTATCCTAAACAAAAGATAAATCCAGGTAAAGTATCCATGTAATTGGGCAGACTAGATGGGCTGAAAGGTTCTTATCTGCCGACATTTTCTGTTTCTAGGTTTCTTTGTGTCATGCCAGCCATAAAGTGATACTATATTACAGGGCTCAAAATTTGAAGTCCCAAGCTACTAACCAGGCCATAAGAGTTACTCTCCACCAGTTGCTCCAACTAAATCCCCTACCCAGCCCTTAACTCTGCCCCTAAACACACCTTATATTCTCTTATGAAATTACACTGTTAAAGGTTTTATTTACAGTTACAAAAATAACAATACCCAGACATCAGACCCCAGGTACATGTATACCCAGTCATCCGACTCAAGTGTAAGCAGAGCGAGGAGGCAGGGAAGCTCCTCTCCACTCACCTGCCAGTGACAGACGAGATTGATCAGGTTAGGCAGCTGATCCCAGCCACTGTGCAGCCTGGGATAAAATTTATTGTGCTGCCTGTGTGCATTTTCACTCGCCCTCACTTAATTTCCACTAGCCAAATGCTAGTAGAGTGGAAATTGAGCCCTGCTATTCAGTACATAATGTATCGTACAGATGCAAGGTTGTTATGGATCTCACTGGTTTAAAATGACCTGTTACACTTACCCCAATGAATTGGTATTGATGACTTATTGCAGTCTTTAATTTATTAGGACATTCACTTTTGGGCATTGTCACTGTTTAATTGATGGAGCTTTTTATGGTTCTTTTCCATTGTAATGCATCCTCCCTCATAAAAGGTTCTCATGGCAATGGCCCCATTTCTTGTCCTGTATGCCCAGTGACCAGGATTACCGATGAGAAACCAAGTTTGCGGACAGTCTGATCCCATCTGTAAATGTTTTTTTTTTTTTTCTCTTTTGGCGCGCTAAATCAATGACTAAAGCCATATAAACTAGGGCTGGGGAAATAACGATTGATTAATCCTTAACGTTTTTGATAAAATAAGTTATTTTGATTGGGAGGGGGGCCCCCCCATCGGCTCTCTAGGAGTCCGAATCCAGAGCTGTACTGGCTTCCTGGGGCCCTGGGCAGCCCTACAGCAGCATGCAAAGCACACTGCTTTGGCACCACCCTCCAGTCACGTGCGCACGCATCACACACAGCAACTGGCGCAGGAAGACAGAGGAGCGGTGAGTATGGTGCTGCCTGTCTCAGTCCAGCAGGGCCCAGACCCCAGGCTGACTGGGCCCTGGCCCAAGACCCAGGGCGATCAGCTAAAAGTAGTTGGATCTGTATGTGCGTTTTTTTTATAATTAAAGAAAATCGATTTTAATCTAACACTAACATTTTAATCAATACCAGCCCTAATATAAAATCTACTTGTGTAGCTCTTTTTTTACATGCTACTGAGGAAGCTGCTAATTGACATGGTAAAACATGCTGAACATGGCAACAGTGGAAATGGCATAGCAACATTACCAAAACCTGTCAATGACTGACTTTGGTAATATAAAGTATGAATCGGCTTTTTAGGCACTTTGCCTTACCCTCTTTATTGGTCTCCATCAACGTGATCCCGAGTCTTTTCTATCCAATGCAGGCCCATGAAAGCCTATTTTGTTTGCCTGAAGTTTTAGTGTCACTGGATACTTTCGATTTTTAGTTATGTAGCCAAAGTTGGAAATATTGTATATCTACACTGTTTGCCAGGTAAAATCGTGATGTAGCTTCCACTTAATGGATATCTCAATCCTGCATCATAAAGTTATTTCTGGGTACTGATGTGCCAATGACTATTCTGTAAGCTGTGGAGCTTCTACAGTGAAGTTAGTTTTTCCATAAAAGTAAAACTTAACGAAACAATTGCTACGAACGGTACCACTGTCATTCTATAAGCAGGGCTACCATCAGAAATCTTGGAGCCACTTACAGAACTGATCAGGGGGTCTCTTCCCTCGTGTGCCCATCTCTAAATCTCAAATTCTTATGCTTCCTCTTAGCCTTTTATTTTAGGCTGTCAGACGAATGCAGTCTGAGCGCACTTTGCATGTGTGCCTAACGAACATACGTACAGATGGAAGATACTGTAGATGCCACAGTCGGGTTTTTAATGAAGAAAAAGGAAAATCTGAAACAAAATTAAAATCAAACGTCAGCCAGACCAAAAAAACCTGAGCGTCAACGTGATGGACGTTGCAAATGTGCTGTGTCTGTCACGTCCTCATGCACACAGGCTGTGGTGCACTCTGGGTGTCCGTTGTAGCACTTTTACATCGGCCTGACTGGCGTCAGTTGCCACCTGTGTGGTGCGTGCACACTTCAGTGCGCACATACTTTGTTATCAATCATAAATCAATGCTACGACAATGTTAAACTGCGGCAACAGACATGACTGCGTTTGCTAGCCTTAGTGGGCTAAATCCTTGTTGATCCAGCAAGGGGATAGTTTCCCTGGTAGCAGGGCATATGGTCTGTACCTCTATCTGGTGCAGACCATGCTAAGCTCTGTCAGTGTTCATACTGGCCTCAGATGCTGTGGCCCACCAGGAATTTTATTGGAATCCTGGATCAGTCCTGGGTGGCATGGGGGTCTCTTAAATCTAGGGTACTTGGACAACCTGCGCAGGATTTGGCAAGGCTCAGGACCCCTGGGAACCACTGGGCTTGTGATTCTATTGAATGGTCACTTCATCGATGGCGACCCGGTCTGCAGGAGTCAAATGCGGCAATTCCTTTACCATTGTTTGCAATAAGTGCCTTTGACAGTCAGGAACAATAGTAAACACTGGAACTGCTAGGGTGACCATCAGAAATTGGTGGAAACCACGTTTATAATTAGTGGAACTTCCCTAGATCGTTGAGGTCTTCTTTGCAGACACTTATGCATTGACATTCCTGTCTGTAAAACCTGCCTCATTACTTCTATACTTGAGTGACCGCTTGCAGTGGGTGAGATTTGAGTATCTTGGCAACCTTTTGAAGGACACTCCATTGTGCCAGTGTCAAGGCATTTTGGTCATTCATCTTGTATGCATAGATTAGCACATAGAATGTCTGGTTTCAGAATTTTGGGGTGGAAAACTGTATATTCGAGTCATGTATTTTTTTTCTTCTTCCCTATAAGGTGAGATCGGGGACTGGCGGAGCCATTTTACTGAAGAACAGAGCAAAGAGGTGGATGCAAAATTTGAGCAGCTTCTGGCTGGAACAACACTTGGAAAGAAGATAAATTACAAGAAATACTGCATGTATTAGATTCAATGCTACAAAAATTATAGATTACATAAAGAGCTAGTTAAGGTTTGAAAACCTTAACAAATTGGTTTGCCATTCGACACAAAGTTCATATAAAGCTTATAGCATATATGCAAATGTACAACAGGATATGGAACCGTTTAATAACTTTTTTTTTTTTTGTGCTAAAAATCACTGCCAGTCTGTCAATGTCTAAATTCTCACTTGAGCCTAGGCCATTGGCATGGGTCTTTAGGTCACAAAAAAGCTGACACTGCATATATTGTCATACTGACCTAGATGAACAATGCGTTTCATAGTCAGACACCTGTAGATTGAAGAAAACACTGCTAGGTTTATGCTTTGGATAGATGGTGACCTTTTTCATAATAAAGTTCTTAAATCTGTTTCGGCTGCTGATCAAATCTTTATCTAAAGTCAGAATACAGGTGATATTCACTGAACTATGGATTCCTCAAACTGGAGTTCAGATTCAGTTTTAAGGTCCTTTTAAACTGGTCAGACATGAGGGGAAAATGAGAAATCCCTCACATGGTGTAAACAGATACACACCAGTGGAATATACTAAGCAATTTGGCACATATTTATAGCGGGAACATTTTTACCTAGACATTCCAGAAGATCTCTCAAAGGAATTTACCGCTACATCTAATCCTATTTTTCTACATTGAAAATTCACAGGTGTTTGATTAAATGGCCATTAAACAACCACTAGAGGCCAGACTCTAGTAATGTATTCACAATATGATGACTTTTTTTACTATTGGGTTTTGTACAATTTCTTGTAATGGTTTATTTACTTTGAGGCATTCGATCCAGAGCTACAGTGCATTTGTTCAAAAGATGTGAAATGATTTGTCACAAAACTGCAATAAAATCTATTAATTACCTGTGGAATTAACTCAAGCACTCATCCGGGATGTTCAACTGTCCTGTTTACCTTTTTTTTTCTAGCCAAAAAAATTATAATTCATCTTCTGAAACCGTTAGTAAATCCCTAGAGCGAGGATGGTACACTCTAGAGTTGCAGAGGTCATTCATATCAGAAAATAGTGATAGGATTTAAGAGGACAAAGCCATAAGGTGTGCCAGAGGTGACCAGTATCAGGTCTACTCAGAACGGTGACACTCCAGCCAAACCAGAAAAAAAATATCTCCCCTTTTTTCACTTTCCAAATCCACTATTTGGTCTAGATTCTTCTATTCTCCTGGTTTTCGCCTTTCTCTGAATAACCCTGTATGTCTATTCACTAAAGGGTGAAGGCAGGAGAATTGGCAGAAGTGAAAACTCTAGGTCAAAATTGCCAAACTAGAAAAACGCTATTTAACCCACTTCAAATTGGATTTTCAGTCTAGAATGTTTTCTTCTGCAAATTCTCCTATGTGTTTGCAAAGGCGCTCAGTGGAGCCCCAGGAGTTACAGAAGGCATGCTGTTAGTGGGATTTTAGTTTCCAAAGGTGCTAATTGGGTTAGAAATCTAACCTAAACAGCAACCGACTAATATTGTGCACCGAAAGCTTTGTATAGGATGACCGTTTTCAAATGAATAATAAAGTTAAAATGTTTGATCTCTAACAGCAAATACAAAATGTCATACTTGTTGTTTGCCAGATTGTAACCATGCAAAAAGATTCCAAGTTCTTAAAGTATTCGCGCAGGGATCGACAGACAGTAATGTGAGGTTTATTGCGAAGTCAGCGTGAGCTGGTTTTCTGGGAGGGACGTGTTTTGCCAGTGTTGATCAGCCTTGGAGTCACACCCTCTCTGCACATTCATAAAGTCAGACCTTGAGACTGCAGGATTATTTCCTCCGAGTAGAACACTACAGGAAGATGGCTGAGTCCCAAACAAAACAGGAGAAATTCCTGTCAGAAATGCAAAGGGTAGTAGAAGAGGCGAGCAAGAAAACACCAGAAGAACTAGTGTTTGACTATAAGGGGGTTCTTTATCCCAGTACCATCTGCAGTAAAGAAACCTTTCAAGCCCTAGAAACTCTGGAAGCCAGAGATGATGACGTCATAATTGTGACCTACCCTAAATGTGGTGAGTATTTGAAACCAAAGTTAGCAGTTATTGTATTCCAAAACCTTTTCAGCTTAAAACCTAATACAGGTCTATACAAAGAAAGGTAACTCCAGGAGAAATAACTGGAGGTGAAAAATTCCAGGTCAAAGCAGCCAAACCAGAAAAATTCTCCCATTGATCTCACTTTCCAAATCGGCTATTTCGTCTAGATTGTTCTCAGTCTGCAAGTTTTCCTGATTGTCACCTTTCTCTGAAGTATCTGAACAAAGTCTGTGTACATTCACACAGTTATATAGTATGCCCTTTCTACGAAAGCTAAAAATGTATTCGATTTATGTACTGTGTATACACGGGTCATTGTACAGTACATTGGGTCATTCAACCCAACTGCTGACCTCCAAATACAAACTGTAAAAATACAGGTTTCACATTACCAGCGTTTACTGTGTCGACGCTGTATCCGAACCTCCTACCGAGTGTTTGAATTTGACTAACTTTATTAAAGGTTGTCCCTTTTTATAGGGTGTGGAAGCGTTTTATAGATTCTGCTCTACAATTGAATCGGTGTGTACAAATCCTCCCAAATACAGAAATTCTGCTACATGCCAAAGTTTACAACAGTGATTTCTGCAGATGTTTTCAGTGACAAGCGCTGGCCTTTTACAGTAGAGAAATCCAGTTGCAGAAGTTTAACTGAATCTTCAGCATTTGTAACAGATGCCAGTGTTTGCTGGATAACGACCACTGTGAAATAAATCACAGGATGTCTAAATAAACTCTGCCAATGAGAAATTGATACTTGTCCTGTAGTTTATAAGAATCTAATGCTTTTCTTCCCAGACACTCTTGTGTGCCCCATGTATTCACTCTGTATTTTAAATGTTTTCAAATGAATAAAAGGTTAACAGCAAATACAAAATGTCATATACTTGTTGCTTGCCAGATTGTAACCATACAAAGATTTCAAGTTCGTAAAGGATTTACTGTCTATTGATCCCTGGGAAATCTGAGATTTATTGCACAGTGTGAGCTGGTTTTCTGGGAGGGACGTGTGTTTTTTGCCATTGTTATCGGCCTTCGAGTCACACCCTCTCTGTACATTCATAAATTCAGAGACCGCAGGATTATTTCCTAGGAGTAGAACACCTTACAGAAAGATGGCTGAGTCTGGAACCCAAACAAAACGAGAGAAATTCCTGGCAGAAATGCAAAGGGTAGCAGAAGAGGCGAGCAAGAACCGTTGTTACTACTTGGCATTTATATAGTGGCCATGGCTCCGGGCGGCATTTTGGCACCCTGTCAAAGGCCACGTTATGGAGCACCAGGCCCGATCCACGACTGAGCCCCTGGCCAGGGCACTGTGTGACTGTGGATGTGTCGTGTTATGGTGTGTGTGAAACCACTGTACGGTGAGGGTGCGGAAACTGTTGGTGCTATATAAATGATGACAATAATAATATGTGGTGCTCTGATACACTCACATTACTGAGTTTTATTGCTGTGGAGCTCTGTGATGTGCTCATACACGTTGCATATTTATTTTTGGGGGGGCAGCAATTCATTCTCGGATCCACGCAGCAGAGTGCCTTAGTCCGGCTGTGCCTGGAGCTATACAGTTGTGGAAATGCAAACGAGGCATACCTACACCAAAGGAACAGAGCCCTGCTCCTGGGAAATTGCAACGCTAAGGCTAGGGTCAGACGAGTGCACTGTGCGTCCGTGCACAACGGACGTACTTTCTGACTGACGACAAGGTAGTGGCCACACAGTCCGTTTTTGTGACTGACGTTTTTTTTGACTGATGTAGATGGGAAATAAATTAATACGAAAAACATTGTCAAAATGCTGAACGTCAAAAATGCAGCCCGTCTGACTTCATTCTATCACTCGCACACAAAGCTTTGCGGATGCAGCGCACTCTGTGCGTCTGTTCTAGCAGTTTTACGTTCTTGCCTAACTTGCCTCCATTTGCCGCATCCGTTGTGCGTCCGTACTTCTGTGCGGACGTACTTCGTGTGTGGGTCTCTATTGATCGTAATTGTATGCTACTATGGACGTTAAAATGTGCGGCAACACGGACGTGAACACTGCGCTCGTCTGACCCAAGACTAAAGGTCGGGCACCTGTAATCTGAAATATTGAAAGGTGCTGCAGCACATTCCTGCAAAATCCAGAAAATCTTTATTTGAAATGCTCTTGGTCCTGAGCATTTTGGTGTAGGTGCTCAGCTTGTACATACGAGTTCAAAATCTAGGGTAGACCTGAAGGGGAGCACTCACCTGAGCATGTATACATACTGCAGGTGCTTATTTGTAGATGCAACAAATGAATGTGTGATTCACACAACCACAGCTTCCAAAATTATGCAATATGTGAGTCTTTAAATATCCGTCATTTTGTCAGTTTTTTTTTTATTTTTTTTTTAAATGCACACATATGCGTCTGTATGCTGATCTACAGTTCTGCCAAGTCATCGGTCATGAACATGCCTTTTAACCCTCATTTAAAGTGTCCTCGAACACAGCTATAGATAACATTAACCAGTGTTTGCCTCAACTCTCCAGTAAAGTTTTCAGTGACTGATAAGGATTGTTTTGCCTTCAAACCACAGATTGTTTCCCTTGACCTTATGCAGTGTAAACATCAGAGACGAAGGGTTCTAAAGAACATACTCGCCACCCAGGACATACTTGAAAATGCGAGAAATCTCAATGTATCCTTCCGGTTAAAATCCTTTGTCAAAAAAAACAAAACGTGCAGTTTAGGTTTTCGATGAACCAATGCGTAATAATGAATTGTGCCATCTCCTCCACACTTGCTGGCATTGTGGGAAATGAGAAGGTGACGCAGTGCCTTATCATTGTTCATGTTATAATTGAAAAGTGAACAATACTGCTGCACTAGAGAAATTCTTTTTTTTTTTCATATAACCTGGTCGGGTTTGCTTCCCAGTGATACCCTGCATAGCCCTCCACCTATTATGGTTCAGGAGATACAGGGGTCCGAAGTACCCCTGCATCTCCTCCATAGCTAATTCCCTGCCTGCCAGGCTGGGAATCCCTTTCTGTCAGTGGGCGGGGGAGGTCCCGGAGGGGAAGTCCGTGATGGGACTGTGGCGACGGGCTGAGCTTGTCCACCACACCCTAACGAGAAAGCTGAGGACGCGCTCAGTGCGTTGTTCGCAGCTTGATTAAAAAAACAAAAGACTCCCGTCTGCCTCCGTCCCCTCCACATTGATTTCAGGGGGGATATTTGTTCCCCCCCTGGTTCCGGCACCGTGCATCCAGTGGACGACCAGTCTAATCCAAACAGAAAAAGGAGAGGCTTAAGGGGACACTACTGTATAGACAAATCATAATGGCATCTACTTTCTTTAATTTTCTGTGAGACTTTGCAAGTGTACAGTGGTTTGGGAACATTCCCCTTTTAACGTGTCTGAGACACACATAATTTCTACAGTCTAGTGCGAGGCCCATGCGAGTGCTCCACTGTCGTAAATCTATATGCTTCAGGTAGAAAATCCTATTCCCTTAATAAATTTATTTCTGTCCTAGCTGCACCACATGGATTCTACACGATGCAGGGGATCACTTTCCAATGCCGCTCATTAACCTGTATTTGTCCCAGAAGATATTGGCAGATTTGGGCAACCCTAAACCATGGGATGTGGCACAATTCTGCTTGGGCCACACAAAGTCCCACAGGCCCTCACATGCAGTGATCAAGATGTGGGACATGTTCTTCTCACTCTCAAGGGCACCTTGAGTGCTTGATTCTGTTTTTAATCCCCTCCTCACTGTCTTTTCAGGTGTGTGAGGATGGAGAGGAGTCAGGGGCTCTCCGGAGCATATGGTTGGGTATTGGAATGTCTGTTTAGTGTTCCCTTTCATGAAGTCCTTAAACCGTAACTTACTGTTGTTTTGTAGTATGTGGATGATTAGTCTTTCAACTGTCTGTACTTTGGAGCTATTATATAGCCTTGAACAAATCTGTGTCATTCTGTTTCATGTTAAAAGGTGCTCATTGCAAGGAGTATGAGACACTATCAACACAATTGTCATTGGTGTCTTTTGTACTTTGAATCTCTGTAGATACTCGAGTATACCGCTAGATTTTGGTGACAAAACTTTACCTTAAAATTGCAGGAGTCGCGTTATATTCGAGTCTTCTGCATCGCGTGTAAAAAATAAAAATAAAACTTTCCTTGCTCTGGATCCCAAGTCTCCTGGAAGTTCCAGTGGTCTTGGTGAAGTGAATGCGGGCTCCCTGATGCATGCAAACACTTCAGGAACTCCTGGATTCGGGAGAGGTGGGATCCATCACGGCCAGAGGGCCCGCTTGGTTTAAGCCAATCATTCACCTCGCTTGCCTCCGCCGGCCATCTAATCGCTAGTAAAGAAGATGAATGGCCGGCAGCTTCATACTTAGTAACAACTGCATTCTCTCTAGAGCAGAGCACCCTGACCTGAGGGGGAGCCTGACTGTGTTAAGAGAACCTGGAAGGATTTTAATTGTTTACCGTTACAGTAAAATTTTGTTCCTCGCGTAATATTCGAGTCTTGAGTGTTTTCTCATTTCCATAATAAATCTCTATCCATCGCATTACATTCGGGTCGTGCTATACTCGAGTATCTACGGGTAACTTTTTTTCCCTCATAGAAATCAGACATGATGTAGGAAAACAGAGCAGGACCTTCTTTTTGAAGATTTTACCAGTACAAATGACATAAACTGCTAGAGCAATGTTTCCCAACACTGGTCCTCATGACCCGCTGGCAGGCCAGGTTTGCCAGATATCTGAAGCACAGCACAGGAGATATAATTTTCTGCTCAGTGATTGCAGGATTCAGTATTTCCCAGAGGTTACAGTTAAAGTATTTATACAGTGCTAACAAGTTCCGTAGCGCTGTGCAAATCCTTGAAATATGACCTGTAAGGCTAGGGTCAAACCAAAGCATTTTTACACGCGAACGTCAAAAAGTGCGTCCGAATGCATTGACGTATTTTTTCACGGAATGCGCGAAAACGGTCATACGATGCGCAATTTTTGTTCGTGATTTTTTACGAATCCAAATCAGGAAACTTTGGGTGTCTGGGCGTTATGTTGGACGGACATGAGCAGCTTCTGACGTCTCCTAATCACGCACACACGCCGCTAGCGGACGCAGCGCACTCTGTACGTCAGTACTAGCGGTTCTGCGTTCCCAAAATAATGCGTTCAAATTCCACTTGCGTTGCACGGCCGGACTTTTGTGCGGCCGTACTTCGTATATTGGCTGTCATTGGCCGTCATTTGCTGCTACTGCGGCCGTAATAAAGTGCGCCAGAATGCACGTTAAAAGTGCGCTGGTCTGACCCCAGCCTTAGAGGGTCATGCAGACAGATTTTGGAAACACTGCCCTAGACACTCATTACTAATATCTGAAGGAGGGAGTCTCTCTGAAGGAGTCTTCCTAGTGAGGAGCATAGAATTAAAAATGCTTCATCAGTCAATGCTAACAAGACATGGCACTGTGTGCTGAGGGGAGTATTTTTCCCTCACAAATCTTAGGCCAGTGTCAGACGAGCGCACATTGTGATGCTGCGACGAGGTCAGCCATACGCTGTTGCGCGCGCAACAGTGGCCGTGCTGTGTCCGTGCAGCAAGCCTGCCCGTCAAGGCACTAGGACGCGTGTAGATGGGGCTGCAAAGCGCGATCCACCATAGGATCGAACTGCGCTCAGCGAGGTCGTCAGACAGGCGTCGAGTGGAAGGAACACCCACTCTCACGGACATTCCTTCAGTTCTTCAAAACGCTCGTCTGACCCAAGCCTTAACCCTTTCATTACCATGATTAGATTAACGCAATATTCAAACGCACCATAAGGTACTGAAATTGAGTTAATTCAATCTGGAGATATTCTGGAGAATTGAAAATGAATTTCCTTTATTACAAATCTATTTCATTTGCGCACATGCTCCAGAATATATTCCTAAAACTTAAAATACATCGATCGATTGTGACAACTCTCGGAAGCCATGTAGGCACAGAAATCTAGAGCGCACCCCTCCAAAAAAAAAAAAGTTCCCAAACAAGGGGAAATTAAAACTTTTTTTAATTTTGGGTAAACCTTTTTTTTTTTTTTTTAAACCTTTTAAACCTGAAAGACAGTTTCTCGTCTGGCTGCGCTCACATCAAAAGAATGGGCAGAATCTGTTGCCTTATAATGGAGCAGAATCTTTGGGCTCCGGTTATCCCTAACCCTAAGGCTAGGGTCAGACGAGCGCATTTTGTACGGACTGTGCGTCTGTGCAGTACGGACATACTTTCTGACTGACGACAAGGTAGTGGCCACACAGTCCGTTTTTTTCACTGACGTATTTTTTGACTGATGTAGCAGGGAAAATAAATTACAATGATAAAACATTCTGTCCGTCAAAAATGCTGGACGTATAAATGCAGTCCGTCTGACCACGCTCCATCACTCATACACAAAGCTATGCGGACGTTGTGGACGTGGCGCACTCCGCACGTCCGTTCTAGCAGTATTACGTTCTTGCCTAACCTGTGTCCGTTTGCAGCGTCCGTCAGCCTCCACACTTCTGTGCGCAGGTACTTCGTGTGTGGGGCTCCATTTAACACAATTGTATGCTATCACGGACGTACTTATGTGCGGGCAACACGGACGTTAACACTGCGTTCGTCTGACCCCAGCCTAAAACAAACACAACTAGTAACCTAACCCTAATTTCTACCCCTATGGAAAATTATGCTCGATTTCAGCCCAGAGCATCCATTATTCTGGACATCAAAACTCGGCCAAGGGTCTTTTTCAAGACATCACTTTTTAACACTTCCGTTCATATTATGATGCTGCTTTATTTTCGGAAGTTTTTCAATACTTTTCAAAACTTTATTGTTGGTATGGGAAATGAGGTGAGTTAATGCAGCATCATTGTTCACTTTATGGTGTAGCGATATCAATGTCCTTCACAGAATACAGTGTCCCGTTTGTAATCTTTTTTCTCCAAGTTTTCTTCTTGTGATGTCCCTCAGAGAAAACACAGAGAATAGATCATAGTGCGACCTGTATATAATGTCATATATATATGAATAAGGTGGTAGCACTCACATGAATTAGAACCCTCCTCGTTCTAGGTATGAGGAAGCCTAGAGCTTCAGCTGAGGAAGCCTTATGATACTTTAATGTATTGGTGAAACGCGTTCTGGTTTATTTGCCCTATTTGTTTTATTATTTTATTAAATTTTTTACCCTGTCTTGGAGTTTCTTTTTATTTTATTTATTTTTTGAGGATCTCCATATTATTAGCTACCTACACGGAGCTTTACCTGATTCCAACCACCAACCATCAGCCACTTACACGGAACTTCATCTGATTCCAATTGTGTATTGCTGAAGTGAATTCAACCTCCATCCTTGGAAACCTGATGGGGATCCAGTGATTCATCTTTGAAAAGGTTTTTGGGAAGCCAATAATATCCCTAAAGCGAACATACCTAGAACCAGGAGGGTTCTAATTCATGTGAGTGCTACCACCTTATACATATATATATGACATTATATACAGGTCGCACTATGATCTATTCTCTGTGTTTTCTCTGAGGGACATCACAAGAAGAAAACTTGGAGAAAAAAGATTACAAACGGGACACTGTATTCTGTGAAGGACATTGATATCGCTACACCATTTTTCATTTTTGTCTATTCCTGTGATGGTTGAGTAACAAGGACCATTAGGTGTATAAGCGATTTTCCTATATTGATCCATTTATCAGCGCTACATTATCTTCTTTGTTCATTGTTCACTTTATAATTGAGAAGTGAACAATAGTGCTGTTAGAAAAAAAGGAATAAAAACCTTTGTAAATCCTTGTCACTTCATTTTTACATAAACCTGAAAATCCTTTATTTTTTTTTACACATAAAATTTTACATGGTCATGTTTGGTATAATTAGAAAGGCCAGACTCTGACCTGTCCATTGGCACTTAACATGACTTTGTTTGTGGGGTGTAAAGAATGGAAATACAGGGGTACAAAGAACACCCACTCTCCTCAGAACGACTTGTGGTTTAGATGGACCAATTTAAATTAATGCTTTGCCCGATCAGCTTTACATTCGGTTAATAAAGTGTTAACTGTTTTATCGTTAACTAATCTTGGTCGAAAACAAGATATTGGGCACGTTTAATATAATTAATCTTTTAAGTTTCATTGATCTTTTATAACATTAAATTTATTTTACCTTTTTTTTTTTTTATTTCAACATTTTCATTATGTAATCATAACTTACAGCTAATACATTTTCTTTTGTTTGCTATTCAGGAACTAATTGGGCAATCCAGATATTTCATGAAATGATATTTCATTTGCAAAACAAGGAAGTAACGATAGAACAAGCAATGATTGAATTTGGAAAGCCTCAGAAAATAGAGGTCAGTATTTGGGGTATGGAAATTATGCCATCATTGTGGAGAACATTTTGCAAATAAATTTTAACCTCTTCACTACCGATAGAGAAATCCCAGGCTTCAAAGGCACCATCTGGTGCCCCGATCGAGATATTTGCTGCTGTAGATATTACCACCTACTACCAAATTGAGTTACAGAGGTTTAACCCCTTAACCTCCCTGGCGGTATTCCCGAGTGTGACTCGGGGTTAAATTTCGCTACTGCGAACGGTAACCCAGAGCCACACTCGGGCTGGATGTTTACTAACCTCCTCCTGGCTCCCTTGCTGTCCCCGCAGTGTGATCGCAGCGAGCTGCTTCCTGGATGGCTCCCTGCGAGTCACATGATGCAGAGGGGCTGGACCGCAGCAAATTTCATTCACAAAACTCACTGAATAAAAATGGAAATGTTTATGAACGGCCACTAGGTGGCAGTACAGGATAAGAAATAGAGCATACATCGTCTCACCCTTGTTCTCAGACAGATTTCAGTGTTTTTTGCTGTATTTCATTGAATATCATTTATTTGCATTATTTTGGATAATTATTTTTGGGATAATAAATTATTATTTCGTGTTTCAAACTTTATCGGACTCCGTGTATTTACTATTTTTTTTAAAATAAATTAATTAATTTATAAAGGATTTTACAAGTAAGAACTCTTGATTGCACGGATTTCAGTGCGTGATTCCTAATTATTAGAGGCTAACTATGTACAAGAACACGTTTCCTTTAGAAAAAAATTGATACGCTTTTAGACACAAAATTTTGAAAAAATTAGACCGCCAGGGAGGTTAAGGACTGCTGACGTACCCTGTTGTACGTCCTGTCCACGGGTCTCCCTTAGACCCGCGGACGTACAGGGTACGTCAGCGACGCCTAACCCCCCCTCCCGCCCGATACTTACCTCCCTCGCTGGATTCCTCGGCGATCTGGCAGGGAGGAAGCCTGCCCATGTGATTTACATGGGCAGGCGAGGTTGATGACGTCGCCACGCTGCGTGGTGACGTCATCCGCAGGCGCCCCCATGCAAATCAATGGAGGGGAGGGTGGGCTCCTTCGGAGCCCTCTATCTCCCCAACCATTGGAGCTAGGGAGATGCTTTTTGCACTGCTGAAAAGGGGACAGTCTCCCCTTTTCAGCGGTTTATAGCATTAACGATTTCGCTGCTGAATCGTGTTTCGGCGCTAATTGGCGGCAAAATGCGAATCGAACCTGGAGGGGGGCTGACATCTTGGATGTCAGCCAAGCCTCCAGGTCCCCCCCACCCACTGACAACATCACCATATGTGTGAGGATGTCAGTGGGCCAGTTAACCATCTAGCTGCCATGTAGAGATAGGTGGATCCTTAGGATCCCCTTATCTCCCGATCCATGGAAGCTAGATGGTCATATTTGACATCATTTGAAAGGCCTGATCATGGCCTTTCCAATGATACCAAACATGACCAGGTTTGGTTTAAAAAAATAAACAAAAATAAAAATATAATAACAAAAAAAAAAAAAGGGTTTTTTTTAAAAGTTTTTTTTGTCTGGGGGGGTTTAATTAAATAGGGCCTAGGCTGTCATCTCAAAATAATTAGCACAAAATGGTCAGAATGAGCACAGTGCACATAGGTGAACTGGCTCAGCAGTGAAGGGGTTAAAAAGCAAAAACATGTAAGAATTGGCTATTTCTAGTTTCGGGACAAAATTTTGAACCTATTTAGCTGGGGTCTTTTTTGGTGGTTGTAGATTTTGGGGATTAAATTATGAAAAAGTGTGTTTTTACCATTTTTTCATCATATTTCATATTTTTTTATAGTAAATTATTCGATATGATGGAAATAATGGTATTTCTAGAAAGTCCATTTAATGGCGGGAAAAAGGGTGTATAATATGTGTGGGTTGAATAAACGAGTAAGAGGAAATTTTGACCTAAACACTAACAGCGCAGAAACGTAAAAACAGCAGCGGTCACTAAAAGACGGATTTGTGTAAAACCGCCCGGTCACTAATCGGCTGCTGACTGCTTCTGACAGTCTGATATTTCAGGGGTTCAACAGCTGACTTTACAGTTTTTAACTCTTTGGGGGCACCTTCTGCGGCCCAAAAGCAAATTAAATTTGTTTGCAGCAAAAGAATTGCATTTGCTTTTGGGCTGCAGAGCAGCATATCGAGATCTCTATATCGGGGCACCAGACGGTGCCTTTGAAGCCGAGCTAGCTCAATCGTGGTAGTGAAGGGGTTCAATTTTATTTCACTTGACAGGTTTTTTTGAGAAATGATTTTACCAGGAAGGATACATTGAGGTTTATCTCGTTTTCAAGTATGTCCTGGGTGGCGAGTATGTACCATTGGGTGTCTTGCCCAAGGACACTTACTGGAGAGGTGCTCTTGCCGGGATTGAACCCATGTCTCCACAGGTTCTCTCCACGCAGAGCAGTGATGTTACCTCTACTCCACCCAGCCGGTACTTGGATGACTGTGATGTCTATTTGCTTGTTGGGTTATTTAAGGACAGATAATGAAGTCATGTTAACAATCAGATAATTTTTCAGATCCACGAAATAAAACATGAGTGGTAGATGCACAAAAGAGCATGAGCGAAGAACTATTCACTGATGCACACTGCGAAAAGTTTGTGAATGGAGACAGTGATATCCCACCTCTCTTTTTGCTTTTTTTTGCGGACAAGTTGCGTCTGAGTTTGTTTAAAATCCCGCAGAAAGCAACTCTTTGGATCACTGCAAAGCTGCAGGACTTGCCTGAGCAATTTTCTATGCTCAAGAGAATCTATATGCTTAAAAAATTGTAATTCTCTTTTTTAATCTCCATAATCATTATATAAGAAAATAATATCAGAAGAAAATGAAATGCTCAAATGCTAAATTAACTTTTCCAAGAAACTTTATGTCTACCATTATCGCTAGGCTAATTGTGTATTACAGTTGTACATGGCATGTAGGAACCCAAGGAAACCCTTTCTACACTATGGTAATCGGTGTTTGGTTATAGGATTACAAATGTTTCAGTTCTGGTGTTTTTGTGGTTCTTACAGAATACTAAACACAGCCTTCAATTTTTTTTAAAGAAATGTGTACCTCCCCTCCACAGGGCCTCAGGAAAGGAGCCTTACTGGATAAATCGCAATGCATGATCTCATTGTGTTGCTTCAATGTAGGGCAAATTGTGTAAGCGCAAAGCAAAAATTCCTGAAATTCCTGTGGGATTGTCGTAGTTTAGAAACACACACAGAATTCCGCACCACAGGAAAAATTTGTGGTTCTATAATTCAGAAGGCAAACCACACTGGGCCCTATTTCAAGCAAGCCGTTATAAATAACGAGTCTTTATACTTAATGGCTCTGATTTTTGCATTTGCAAAATCATTTAACATCAAAACAATCCATACGTACCTCTTGCCCCACAGTGCAATGTCAATTCACTGCCTCCGTTTCCTGACACATACTCCCAGTGTCCTTCTGTCAGACCCTGCAAGAGCAAGTATATGCAGCCTTGCTGGATGGCTCTATCTGGTCTCGATGGAGTCCTATGAACTCCAGGGGGTGCTCTAGTAAGTGTTAGCTGTTCCAGTATGTTAGGACTCAAGAGGGAGCAGGCTACGGCTAAACAGAAAATTTGTCCATTTCCATGTCGGCCAGAATAGGGCCCAGTGTTTGTGCTACTGTTCAACAGGGAGGTGAGGCTAGACCATTAGTTAATTTTGGCTCACAAGAATTGAATCCATGTGGCATACACAAATTAGAATTTGGCACCTTATTTATTATTGTATCTACGCTTCACATAAGCAGTAATGTCATATTATTACAAGGACCATGTCACTTTTAACCTGATGTGTGATCTGAGCAAACATCTAATACATTAAACCAGATAAAGGCTAACCCATGTGTATATAGCCAAACAATAAACAAAATCAGCCTGCATCCGGTCTAACTTGTCCTGACACAAAAGCATTCTTAGAAAGGGATAGAATGTAAGGTAAATACTGTGCACATTCATCTTCACAATCAATACTGGAATCAGATACGGGCGTAAACTTTACTTGTATGCTAGTAGGCGGCACAGTTAAACCTTAGGAGGGCAAAAGCCTGGATACCATTTAGGTTAACTCATTCACTCCTATTGTGCCTTTCAACTCTTTGTGCTCCGGGTGCATTTATATATATATATATATATAATTTTACCAGGAAGGATACATTGAGATTTCTCTTGTTTTCAAGTATGTCCTGGGCAGCGAGTATGTACCGTTAGGTGCCTTTCCCAAGGGCACTTACTGGAGAGGTGCTCTTGCTGGGATTAGAAACTGTGTCTCCACGGTTATAGAGCAATGATGTTACCTCTACAGCTGGTAGTTTCCACTGCCTTAATCCTCTTACTCACCCTCGTGCCTCTACTCCAATTACACCCCTATGCCTAAACCATACATACATCAAACCTCTATCCTTTACCCATGTATCGAGACTTTCAGTTGCTTAGACCAAGGGTGAGCACACCTAGCATACTTACTATAGACCCATGATAGTACTGGGTGGGGAGGTTAGCCTCTTCAGGCGATCCCACATAAAGTACAATAATAAAGCTTTGGATTCTGGTATGGATATGATACCTAATACATAGCATTATGCTTTCCAAGGTAGTGGGGTGTAGCAAGCCACCTACTTCAGTTTGCACAGTCCTCCACACCTTGGAACCTGGGTCGACTCCAGTGTGCCCCATAGAAAGACGCGCTTAGGTATAGCTGTGAATGCTGTAACCCTGGGAGATACTCACCGTTGCTAACCTATGCATTTGCAATTCTTACATACCTCCTCCCTCTGCCGGTCCCTTCACTGGCTTCTTGTATCTTTCAGGGCACACTTTAAAATACTGACTCTCATGGTCAATGCCCTCAGTAACTCTACCCCCCCTTACACCTCTTCCTTGCTACACAAGTACACCCCTCCTAGATCACTCCTGTCTGCGGATGACTTCTGCCTTTTTTGTTTCCCCATGTACCACTAATTAGCTCCTCCAAGATTTCTCTAAGGCAACACCAGTCATGTGGAATGACTAAACTCACCCATTCAGACTTTCTTCTAATCTTCAGTCCATCAAAAAATAATCACCTGAGTCTCTTTGGTTGCCGCCTGTACAGTAAATAATGCAAACCTGGTGCAGCCACATAAATAATGTTGAGCCCTGTTGAGTGTTATCTGTAGTCTAAGATTTGGCAATTACAATTAGACCTTGCTCTATAATTAATACTCATTTTATTATTGGAAGTTGATCAACAACAGAGCTATCACTTCTACTTCATTGCTAGCTTACTGTGCCTTTTGTTTCTCATGCTTTCGGTCAATCCTTCGAAAAAATGTGCACAGCGCGCCAAACGGTTACCCTCCTGCTATATTAGTGTTTCAGCTCCCATGATCTGCTACAGTACTTATCACATGCCTGATAACAATAAGCTCACACGATGTGTTAATATGAAAACATCATTGAACCCTTTATTCCACAATATAACATTTTTTGGTTTTCTTGTTTTTTTCCCCAGTACTTGAAAGAACAACCGTCACCAAGAGTTTTTTCGACACATCTTTATCCTGATGACCTCCCCAAGTCCTTTTTTGAAAAAAAAGCCAAGGTAATTTCTACTTATTTTATCACTGTTAAACTGTCATCTGAAAGCCATAGCTATGAAAATGAGATAATAAAAATTATATGTATTCCATATTCTATGTTTGATATGGTCACCTTGGATGCTGCGACAGATTTAATGTACCTCCGTCCTGTACACACTTTTGTGATCTGTGTTTTGGAGGTCACGGGCATCTTTCTTGTATGATTGTATGCACTCACAATTCAACTCATGCATGACATGTATGTGGTTCTAGGATGATGATTTACTAATGAATTACCAGATGCCTGAGAGCCAGTGAATACGCCAAGGTAGGAGTAGTATGTTGCACCTTCATGCAAACAAAAGGAGAGGTTTCGACATAATGGCCACAGTGGCCTGTTGGGAAATACACAAGTGGTATGATCGAAGAATAAAAATGAACTTTTAATAGCAAAGTAATGTAAAAGGGATCTGCAGATCCTGCACGATACTAGACAAAACATGAAGGGTTAAGTTGTCAGTGTAGCCCCTTAGGCTATGACGATCGGATAAACTTCTGTACAGCAACCCAATATATATATATATATATATATATGAGTGATTGATTAATCTATCAAGCAGAGAAAGGAAAAACATGCCTTCAAGGGTCCGTAATATATAGGAAAGGCAAACGGAACACTCTAGGATGTGCTGTACTCAGTGACACAAAGGAAAAGATACAGTAGACGGGTCTGTCACACACCGGGAAACAATGTTTCCAAAATTACCAGATGCCAAAAGATCCCTGGATTCACAGTAGTAAAGAAACGTCTGAACCAAAATATATATATATGTGCTGCCCCATTCCCAAAAACCACTTGGCCCTGTGGCTCATTCACAAAATTGGAAGCATAGAGAAATTCGAGGACATTGCAATTTATAATCTTCCATGACGTCTGCTATAGTGATTAGACCCAATTACGTTCAGTTTGTTCTCTGGGAAACCATGCTTTCTTCTGTTTAGGCTAGGGTCAGACTGAGGCAGTGCGAACGCGCGTGCAGCCGCACATAATCACGGCCGTGCTAGCAGCAAATGACGGGCAATGACGGCCAATATACGAAGTACGGTCGCACAAAAGTGCGGCCGCGCAACGCAAGCGGCAAACAAACGCATTTTTTCGAGAACGTGAAACCACTAGTACTGACGTACAGAGTGCGCTGCGTCCGCTAGCGGCGTGTGTGCGTGATTAGGAGACGTCAGACGCTGCTAATGTCCGGCCAACATAAAGTCCAGATGCAAAAGTGTTTTATTGATGATCCGTACAAAATCACGGATGAAACTGCACATCGTATGACCGCTATTGCGTATTCCGTGAAAAAATACGTCCATTCGTTCGAACGCACTTTTTCACGGACAACGTGAAAAATGCGTTAGTCTGACCCTAGCCTAAGATGCTTCAATGTATGTCGAGACATAATCCAAATGCATTATTTTATAAAAATTTTACTTTCACATAATACAATTTTACATGCGTCTATCTTGTGTAAAATCCAGACAGCTTTTTTGTAGTTTACATTGATTCCTTTCACTTCCAAAATCAAATTAATTTGATTTTGCATTGCAATACATTGAAAAGAAGTCATTAGCATATCTAAGCCCTATTTGCATATCTTTTTTTTTTTTTTTTTTTATTTAAAGTTTTTTATTTTGAAATAAGTCAGCATTACATCATACTGTAAAATAATGGATGACCTCGCAGGGCCAAACAAGAAGACATAACAAGCAACGGAAACCACACATGGCCAAAAAAGTGTCATCGTAAAAACAGCGAATCGAAAAAATCTAAGGATAGCAATATGTTAGCAGAAAACATCCCCTAGACGGGGGGTCTCATCAAGGTGGGAAATCAAACATATATAAATGCAGCCACTTAAGGCCGGCCAAGGTAACTACGGTCAGCTGGTCAAAAAACATGCGTCGCAAAGAAGGACAGGGCGGTAAAAATAAGTAAAAAGGCAGAAAGTACCATGTGCAGGCAAAAAAGCAAAAGCCCTATGCAATGCAGGCTGGGACTGATCAAAACAAATTACGAACCGTCCTGAAAGTCCAGGCACTAGGCCAAGCTAGAGACCAGGGACACGTAAGCATATAAGAGAAATGCAGGGGAGGGGGTGTAATTCAGTAAAGCTCAGACCTGGAGAGGTAGAGGGCATAGAAACCAGCCTTCAATCCGGTCGAGGGTCCGGAGGATCTGGTGAGAGGCCCGCAGCCGCAAGGTCAATCCAAGCCACCGCGGGATCCGTGATGGTATAGGGGACATTTGCGTGGGTCACCACCAAAGCTCCTGCCAGACCCCAGCGATATCGGACACCCTGTCGGCGAAGAACTGATGTCACTTCACGAAAACGCCTGCGAGCCATCAGGGTCTGGAATGGGAGATCATGATACAGGGCCAGAGTGGAGCCCTCAAAGCGTACGGGATCCCTCGCGCCCGGAGCAGACATAACCTTGACCTTGAAAGCCACTTCACGGAAGGCCACTACGACGTCTCGAGGAGCCCCAGGTGGGTTCGTCGCAGGTCTCCTGACCCGAAACACCGACCCAAGCATGTCAGGTGTGTCAGGGGGAAGCCCCGTGACCTGAAGCACAAGACGAGTCACGTAGGACGGCAGAGCGTCGGAGGTAATAGAGTCCGGGACACCCCTGACCCTGATGTTTCGGCGTCTGTGTCTCGTTTCAAGCATCTCCACAGAGCGTGTCAGAAGTTCGACTTGGTATCGCAAACCAGCAACCTGACCAGACAGGTGAGTTTGTTCCGTTGTCACAGCAGAAGTCGTCTCCTGTACCACCTTCACCTGAGCACGCATCGCCGCTATCTCCGTGCGGACCGCCGCCACCTCAGGCTGCCACACCTCACGTATCACCCGAAGCTCCTCCAAGATCCTGCGGAGATCCCCCTTCGTGGAGGGGAGATGGTCGTCCTCCTCCTGCACCTGTTGCTGTCGAAGTCCCGTCCCCACTGCAGACCGATGATCCGAGGTCACACTATTACTGGCGGAGGTAAGGGGAATCTCAGTCGGGTCCCCATCAAAAATATCCTCTGTGTCCGGCGTTGCCCCGGACGATGTCCGCATTGCTGATTTTCTCTTCTTCTGTGCCCGTTTCCTAGCAGCCGCCGAGAGGGGTCGGGAGTCAGACGCCGGTGACTGCGGGGCAAGCCAGGGCATCCCAGTAATACCCCCCTGAGGTTCATAGTCGCTGTCAGCCTCTGAGGAGCCATAGCCCGGGGGGAGGGAAGAAGAAGCAGTCAGTCCCGTAAAAGCGGACCCACCTCGCAAAACATCCCGAATGTCCCTCTGTCGGGGGCCCGTCGCTGGAACGACCGGTAGGCATGGTTCCGGAGATGCTGGGCTGGCACGAGGTCGCAGGGCGGTGAGGGAATCTCAATACGCCTCGAGTAGGCTTCCAAGATGGCCGCTGTGACTAGGCCCAAATCGCGCTGCCGGCAGCAATCTGTCCCCGGGCACGAAACTCAGGGCTAAATCAGGTACCTCAACTCTCCAGGATCCCTCTAGCCAACCGGGAAGCTCACAGGGCAGTGCAAACGGCGAAAAAAGCAATAAAATCCGTGGTAGACACAGAGCTCCTCCAAAATGCTGCTGCTCGCTTCCACAGCTAGCTCCGCCTCCTTGCATATCTTTTTAAAGCAAGATTAGTGTGGCCCCAGAGGAGAAATGAGATCCACTTTCTTACCTCTCTCCGGTCACCCTGTATTACTGTAAACACTACTAAATACTGCTGATAATGAAGATCCTGCGTGAAATTGTGTAAGATAAGGGACACCATCTATACTCCAGAATCTTTCATTCCAACAATATTTCCTTAAAGGATAAACCAATGGAAGAAAAATTAAAAATGAGCAAATTTGCATTGTTATATTTTTTTTTTATCTCAGAACAACAATATCTGTGCAAAAGTTCTATTTTCTCTATATTTAATTAACTCTGCAACTCTTTTTTCAAAAATACGTTATAATAATTTGATTTTCAACAAAAAGCGCTTGGTAGTGAAGGGGTTAAAGACAGATTTACAGGGTTATTCAGAGAGTGTGAAAAGCAGGAGAATGACTGGAGAATGAAAAATTCTAGGTCAAAATAGCCGATTTGGAAAGTGAGATGAAAGGGAGAATTTTTCTGGTTTGGCTATTTTGACCTAGAATTTTTCATTCTCCAGTCATTCTCCTGCTTTTCACGCTCTCTGAATAACCCTTTATGTTTTTTCATCACATCAACCTTCAAACTGACAGGTTATAGCATTACGTATGTAGCATTGTGCTCAGTTTGTTTCATGCGCTCGCCCCTTTTTCTACAGATGTTGTTGATTCTTCGTAATCCAAAGGATACTGCTGTCTCTTATTACCATTTCTGCAACACCAATCCTGTGCTTCCTTCCTTTGCTTCATGGGATTTGTTTTTCAACGCATACATAGAAGGGAAAGGTAATCTTTTGAAATACTTCTGAAATTTAAAATATTCAGATTTGAGCAGCACACTCAGCATTGCATTTTGCTTGCATGAAAATGTAATTATGTATTTATTTTTAACATTACAGCCCTTTTTAAATGGTACCACCACATTTTTGTTTATCATTTTTAAAACCAATACCATTGGGTTTATTTAGCCTTGCCACACAATCATCACCAGTTTTATTTGTTAGTTTAAAAAAACAAAAAAAAAACACAAGATAACAATGTCCCCCATTTCTTCTCTTACTACTTCTGGCATAGACATTTAACTACATGAAGTAGCTCGATGCCTGTTGTCCAATAAAATGCTCATGAAGAGGATAAAACATGCATGCATGGCTACAGTGCACACATCCATTCAACGATTCTTCTTGCAGAGTTCATTCAAAGTTTTATTTATGATCACGCAAAATCACAAACAGACTCACTGAGTAACGGCCACGCAGGGCCTAAGTGAAGGCTAGCGAAATGTTCCAAGAAACATTAACAGGACACGACAAGGGTCACCAACAACAGGAGATACAGCACTCACAAGAGGAAAGACGTACTAGCCGGTAGACTGGAAAGCTGGTGAGAGAAAAAAAGAGGTAGGGAGAGTGGCACAAGCCCACACCGTGACTTTCTTGGCTCGCTCCCGGGAGTCCAAAGGACTAAAGGAGACCATGGAAGACTAATCGTCATGAGGCCCGGGTGCTACAGGGCCAAGTGTAGTAGACAGAGCAACAGTGGCATGCCTCGAGACATCCCGGAAAGTGTCAAAAAGAAATGAAAATAAAAAGGGGGAGGAGGGGAGAGGGCGGTGGCCACCATCAACAGAGTAAGAAGTGCCTAACACAAAAGGGGGTACACCACTGCAGAAAAATCGGTGACAAAAGGCAAAAAACTATCCCAAAACGCGTCCCAAAAGCACAAAAATAACGCAGAAAAAAATCAACAGTCTGCAGAAAGTAAGAATGTCTAGGGGGAGACAGAAACCACCCAAGGGGGGCCACCCACCTAGGCAGTGTGGGGCAATTCCCGGGAACAGCAAGCAAGGGCCAGGGAGGGAGGGGGGATCCTCCCGAGGAGTGAAGCAGCCCTCCAATGCATCAGTCAGTCCGGGGCAGGGGAGTCAGGCGCCCGGAGCACTCCCAGGGAAGACAGGAGGGGCCACCCCTCCTCCAGAGTAGCTGCAACATGTCGAACCTCATTACTGGTAATCACCAGGGAATCAGCAGGCCCCCATCTGTAACGGAGCCCCGAAGCTTGTAGGCGGGCCGTCACCTCCCTAAAACGGTGCCTCGCCACCAAGGTTGAGAACGGGAGGTCATGAAACAAGGACAGCGAGAGTGACTGAAATGTCTGTGGGCAAAGTGATGCAAGCAGAGCCTTGAGGTGAAGCTTCAAGGATGTGTCCCGAGCTACTGACAAAACATCTCTGGGTTCATCATCTGGAGCCATCGGGGACTTGTAGAAGCGTTTTACAGTCCAGAAGACGTCGGGGTCATCTGGGCCCCTATAAGCCCCAGGAGATCTCCAGAGGGCATCGACTCCGGGATGCCATGTACCCAGATGTTCTGTCATCTATGCCGGGAAGCAATCTGGGCCTCCGCCTGCTACAGTTGATCCACTTGACTCCGCAGAGCGTTTGCCTGGGACCTCATGTCGGCTCAAGTAGACTCCAATCCTGAGGCCTGATCCTGCACTGTGCTCACCTGGGCCCAGACCCCAGGCACCTCGGCATGCAGACTGTAAATGTCATCTTCCCATGTTGCTTTGATGTCTGCGAGCATCTGCCTGAGATCTCATTTCGTGGTGGGCAAATGAGCGTCATCCACTCTGTCCATCGCCAAAGCCACTGTAGGTGTAAACCCCAATGAAACACTCACCGGGCCCACAGCAGCCTCCCTCCGGTCGCGCGGTAATTTCTGCAGGGTAGCATCACCTAGTGGGATCCCAACTGCTCAGGCCAGGAGCCCTCCTCCTCACCAGGTGGCTCCGGAGCACTGGGCTCCAGGGGGAGGTCACACGTCATCTTCCATCGTCACCCAGTGACACGGTTGTTGCGTTGGCGAGTCTTCTTACCCATATCACAGGGTAGGGGGGCTCAGTACGCCACAGAAGGTCGTAAAATAGCTGCTCCAAGTAGACCGTGATGGCAGGGCCAAAGCACGACATGGGTCGACATGCATGCTGGAAGAGCCCCCTCGGCACGTCGATTGGAGGGCCACACCCCAATAGGCAGACGGACGGAGGATCACAGCCCGGTAGTGCAAGTCAGCAGGAGAGCTCTTAGATGCGTCCTCTCTCATCAGCAGTCAGCCACGCCCCCTCTACAGAGTTTATTTAAACCTGTTTATTCCTATTCAAAACTATATCTGCACCTAATACACACTGATGTAGGTGAGGACCAAGGATGGCCCAAAACCCTTGGATTAGAAACAGCCTCTGAGAGACTGCCTTCCAGGCAGCAGTAAATCCTCTGCTTTGAGCTGTCACAGTGCTTAGAGAAAGCGCGAGAGGGAAAAAGAGGATAGTGCCCTGCCATCATAACCAATTAAACAAGCTTCAATGGCTACAATGTCCCTTTAGTTCATTATGAAATTACTATTCTTCTTTATTTTTGTGATGCCCTATGATACATTCTTTGATGTAATTGGGAAACCACTTGTAATGTATTTGCTACTGAAAAGAAAACTGGTCAATTAGCTTATAACATTTCTCAACATACAATCGCTTTAAAATACTCCCCATAATCCCCTTAGGCGGTGATTACAGTAATACCAAAGATACAGGTAGCGACTATGTGTATCAACTTCCAATGACTCCCTATAATTTATAAGTTGTGCACAGAATTGTCTTTCCATGAATGCTAAAACCCACTTGAGAAGTTTGACCTTGTGTAATATGGCAGAGAGAATGACATATTGTTATTATACTTTATTTATAAATATTGTACAGCAAGGTACATAGCTAAAAGGATACCATCAAAAACACAAGTACAATATGTCTGAAAGGCAAAACAAAATTTGCCAATCAAATTCAAGAGGAATTGAGGGCCCTATTGTCAGAAGACTTTACAATCTAGATGGGTAGAAGGGAGGATGTCAGGGTGGCACCTGGCATACGCCGTGGTGGGACCCAAGTTCAGGTTGTTTGAGCCCTTTAGGCAGGGATATGCAGGTTGTATCTGAGGTGAGGCTGGCAGATGCTGGTCAGAGTCCAGGGCGCGGTACAAAGAGGTAAACCAGGGAGAATAGTCAGGACAGTCCGTGATCAGTGGCTAGCAGCAAGGAGGCAAGGTCAGTGGGTCAAGCAGGGTCTGGTACACCGTTAACAGCAGGATAACAGAGAGGGGTCAGAACACTTTCAGGGAATGACTTGCAATGCAAAGCCAAGTTGCACAGGGGGGAGTTTCTCTTTTATTGACAGACAGATAGGAGGGTGTGGTGTGTGTTAGGGTTTAAACCAAAGTGAAACACCAATTAGTGATGGACAGGTCTGAGGCAGCGCTTTTCAAGTATGCATACATGCAGAGCAGGTTCTTGCGCACATACAGGTACTGATCCCTGACAGAACCCCTCCCCAAAGGAGCGGCCTCAGGATGATCCTAATTGGACTCAAAGCTGGGCACCTGCGGGCAAGAGGAATAAGTCCATTTTGCTGCTACCTGGTCCCAGGTGGTGAAGACAAAGGATCCCTGGACTGTATAGGGCCCTGGTTCTTCATGTAGAGGGTCTGAACAGATAGAACTATCATAATCACGGAGAGACCTGGAAACAGATGGGCACAGATAGGGGTCAAGGGCACCTGAATACATTGTGCTCACGAGGGCAGAGGGGCAAGCTGCACCAGGTCTTCAGACTCTTCAGCCAGGGGTCTTATATGAGTAGGCTGACTGTGTTTCTTCCGCTGGCGTCTCAGAGTCCTGGCTTTGGATGTGGTACCGGTCTCGCCCTCCAGGGTGTTCTGGACAGTACAATTGTCCGTCATAACAGTACCCACACAATGAGGTGGTACTCCTGCAGGACGTTCTTTTTCTTCAGGCTTTTCATCACCAAAAGAGTCATTGAGCTGTATGAAGGTCTGCCCAGATTTCTTATGGGGAAGTGTGGTGATAACCCCCACATACGTAGTGCGTTGACCCAGGGATCCTCTGGAGCACCGAGCGGTCTGCAGCTGAGGTTCACCATCTGAGTCCATGGTGTCCCAGTCCTCTGACTCGGGGGCTTGTGGGAAACAGTGCCAGGGAGATGGAGATGATACTTGCTGGCTGGGAGTGATGGGCGTCACTGTCAGCGTTAACTGTGCCGTCTTGGGTAATGTTGCAGCTTGCCTGATGTACAGAGCTTCCTCAAATCGTGCCAGATCTTCCTTCCGCACCACCGTCCCAATGGATGCAAATACACAGTCAGATTGTTCTGCATATGCAGGTTCTGGGGTGGTACAGGTAATGACAGTTCTTGGTAACATGAAGATTCCTTGTACACTATATGGGCCCTTTTCCTCAGGTACCTGCTCTGGATCTACATAATCTGAGGATAGACGGCCAAATGGCAAGAATTCACACGGAGAGTCATAGCCAGCACCCTCCACTTCACAGATGGCCGGGTCTTGCTGGCTGAGAGTGGTTGCACCTGGAATCTGCATGCACATAATCTCCATAGGGAACGGAGGTTCTGTTTCCGCAGGTGTACTTTGATAGTCCATAGAAACAGGAGGGTCAGACTCCTCAGGTATGGGGGTCGCATATTCCATGGGCAGTTCGGGTTTTTCCTCCTCTTCTGCATAGTCCTCCAGAGACTCCCTACCCCTGGGTACAGCGGGCTTGAGTCGTCTGGGCGCAGGCTTCGGTGTAGGAGGCTTTCTGGGTGCAGGCTTGGGAACCTGTGGTCTCCTGGGTGCAGGCTTGGGCTGTGGTGCAGAGATAGGAGCATGGGGTGCATCTTTAAACACCAGAGTTTTTTCACACAGTCTTTTTCCTAGGGGTTTGCCGTGAGACCCTAGCCGGCTCGGGTGTGGGAGCTGGCCTTTTTGGGGGTCTTGCGGGACAGGCTGCGAGCCAGTGGTCTCTTGAGTCACAGTAGATACAGAGACTCTCCACTATCCTCCTGGCGCGCTCCTCTGGCGCTAGCGGGCCTTTGGTTTTTCTTCCTGGGGAAACACACATATTGGGAGCGGTGCTTCTTAGGGAGTCTATGAAATCCCATACATCCCCCAGTACAACACATAACAGGTGGGCCAGATCTTCCAGGGCTGGTAGCATCCCTGCGGGCTCAGTAGATGGGCTTTGCATTCTGTCAGGGTGGCACCTGGCGTACGCCGTGGTGGGACCCAACTAGTTCAGGTGGTTTGAGCCCTTTAGGCAGGGATATGCAGGTTGTACCTGAGGTGAGGCTGGCTGATGCTGGTCAGAGTCCAGGGCGCGGTACAAAGGGATAAAACAGGGAGGATAGTCAGGACAGTCCGTGATCAGTGGCTGGCAGCAAGGAGACAAGGTCAGTGGGTCAAGCAGGGTCTGGTACACAGTTAACAGCAGGATAACAGAGAGGGGTCAGAACACTTTCAGGGAATGACTTGCAATGCAAAGCCAAGTTGCACAGGGGGGAGTTTCTCTTTTATTGACAGACAGGAGGGTGTGGTGTGTGTGTGTGTGTGTGTGTGTTAGGGGTTAAACCAAAGTGAAACACCAATCAGTGCTGGACAGATCTGAGGCAGCACTTTTCAAGTATGCATACATGCAGAGCAGGATCTTGCGCACATACAGGTACTGATCCCTGACAGAGGAGAAGCAGAAGGATAGGGACTGAGAGGGTGAGATTGATGACGATAATGATGTTACCATATGTTGAGTATTATTGGGAAGGAGGGCATCTATTGCAGTTTTTCTTCTGATTAACAGAATGACAGGGCGCCATTGGAGAAAATATTATCTTACTGTAGGAAGCAGAAATTCCGGTATGAGGAAATTAGCCTGATGTGCATCCGTTGTGACACCCTCCTAGCTTTCATTGCGTTTCAATGGACCGGCTGGGTGGACCACACAATGTAATGTGCGAACTTTGTGTTACAACAGACTTGGATTTTACCTCCCCATTGACGCTATGATGAAAGCCAGTAGGGACTACAAAGCCCAAGCATCCGTAGGATCCTTGTGCTTTGTAAAGCTGTGCGGAAAAATGTACATACAGCAAGGTGGCCGCAGGGGTGTACGCACGAAAATAAATCCTTTCCGCACTCCTGTACATTCATGTGGCCCCAGCCTTAAAGCAGGGGTCTACAAACCCCAGGAGCCAGGTCGCAATGGCGACTATAAATAGCGTCCAGGCGCCTGGGCTTTTGTCAGCCCATTCACCGCAGGCAGTGGGCATTAAAAATTGGCCAGGCACCAGATTTATTGTAACATCTAAAGAGAAAAAAGTTTAGCGCTGCTGCGGGTCAGATGCTGCGGGTAAGATGCTGCAGGTAAATGCTGCAGGTAAGATGCTGCAGCGCTAACCGTTTTTTTCTCTTCACATACCGGCACCTCCGTGTATTCTCCGCCCCCAGTAGATGATCTGTTGCTGTTGGATACTTCTACATGTCCCTTTCCCTCTGCATTAGCCAATATGTGCCTGAGGGCGGGGCTCTGCCTTGTTCGCTCACTGCCCAAACATGAGCTGGATAGGCTGCCTCCACAGCCAATCATCTGACTGTACTGAAGGCGCACCGTCCCTCCCCCCTGCAGCCACGTGTCTGATACTCGGCAGGGAGAGGTGAGACAGGAGCCTGGAACTGTGTGTGGCTGCCAGAGAGATTGAGTGTGTGCCTGGCAGAGTGAGAGTGTGTGGCTGGCAGAGAGTTTGTGTGTCTGGCAGAGTGTGTGTGTGTGTGCATCTGTCAGAGTGTGTGTGTGTGTGGCTGGCGGTGTGTGTGTGTGGGTGGCGGAGCGAGTGTGTGTTCGTGGCTGGCGGAGCGAGTGTGTGTGTGGCTGGCAGAGTGTGTGAGTGTGTCTGGCAGAGAGTGTGTGTGGCTGGCAGAGAGTGTGTGTGTGGCTGGCAGAGAGTGTGTGTGTGGCTGGCAGAGAGTGTGTGTGTGGCTGGCAGAGAGTGTGTGTGTGGCTGGCAGAGAGTGTGTGTGTGGCTGGCAGAGAGTGTGTGTGTGGCTGGCAGAGAGTGTGTGTGTGTGTGGCTGGCAGAGACTGTGTGTGTGGCTGGCAGAGAGTGTTTGTTTGTGTGGCTGGCAAAGAGTGTGTGTGTGTGTGGCTGGGTGAGTGGTGTGTGTGTGTGTGTGTCTGGCAGAGTGTGTGTGTGTGGCTGGCAGAGTGTGCCGTGGGTAAATAGGGTGTCCAAATACAACAGAGCAAATAAAATAAGTAAACAACAACAAATAAATATACCTTGATAAAGGCGAATCCTCGCAGAAACGTTGACTCCTAACTTTCTGGCTCCTAGATTCAAAGCAAAATTGTCAAGCCCTGGCTTAAAGCATTTTTTTGGGGAGAGAACAGAAATAATTTGAGAAGCACAATAATATTACACCAGTACACTTAACGCTAAATTAAGTTGCTATCTGCAGAAGTGCTGGCTGTATGGGCTGTCTAATAGTTTTTGTGTGTGTGTGCGCTCATGCGCGACTCCCACCGAACACCCACACTAACATCATGCAGTTATTGCGGTGATGTTTAAAAAACTTGTGTAGAATATGTTTACACCGTGCAGTGGTAGAAGCAACTTTGCACATTTGTTAGTGAGCACATATCCCTTTATTCGCGGTTGTCGATTAAATCATTTCTCCTATCGACTATGATTTCTTTTTCAAACTGAGAAATACCTGAGTTTAGTATGTGATGTTTAACATCTTTTACTTTTATACCAGTGATCTATGGATCCTATTTTGATCATGTTCTTGACTGGAACAAGCACAACGATGAAGAGAATATCATGGCTGTAACTTTTGAAGACCTGAAAGAGGTGAATTTAAAAATTATATATTTTATGTTTGAAGGATTTGCTGCTTTGCAGAACTGAGATATAAAAAAATGGACATTAATGTACATAATGTATGTGCTGTTGATGCACAGTTGCAAATTCTAGATGCCTTTTTTTATTCTATATTAATTGGATACTAACAGGGGTCAAGTCCTGGGAAAAAAAGTGAGGGAACTCACCCACGAATTCCACAACCCCCATTACCTGAAGAAAATTATATATATAATATAATTATATATATAATATATATATATAATCACGAGTATAGCAGCGCGTGCCGGTGATACCATTTTTATTGGGTTAACTTTACATTTAAAAGACAAGCTTTCAAGAGTGTAACCTGGAAACTATACTGATCAGTGAAAGGTATCACTACGTACAGGTATACTCGTGATTGTGGCAACTGGACTAACGCATTATATATATATATATATCTCCAGGCACAGACCCCAGAATAATATACACAGCGCTGAGCCCCCAGAATAATATACACAGCACTGAGCCCCCAGAATAATATACACAGCACTGAGCCCCAGAATAATATACACAGCACTGAGCCCCCAGGATAATATACACAACACGGAGCCCCCAGAATAATATACACAGCACTGAGCCCCCAGAATAATATACACAGCACTGAGCCCCCAGAATAACATACACAGCGCTGAGCCCCCAGAATAATATACACAGCGCTGAGCCCCCAGAATAATATACACAGCACTGAGCCCCAGAATAATATACACAGCACTGAGCCCCCAGAATAATATACACAGCACTGAGCCCCCAGGATAATATACACAACACGGAGCCCCCAGAATAATATACACAGCACTGAGCCCCCAGAATAATATACACAGCACTGAGCCCCCAGAATAACATACACAGCGCTGAGCCCCAGAATAATATACACAGCGCTGAGCCCCCAGAATAACATACACAGCACTGAACCCCAAGAATAATATACACAGCACTGAGCCCCCAGAATAATATACACAAACATTGTGCCCCCAGAATAACATACACAACACTGAACCCCAGAATAACATACACAGCACTGAGCCCCCAGAATAATATACACAGCACTGAGCCTCCAGGATAATATACACAGCACTGAGCCCCCAGAATAATATACACAGCACTGAGCCTCCAGGATAATATACACAGCACTGAACCCCAAGAATAATATACACAGCACTGAGCCCCCAGAATAACATACACAGCACTGAACCCCAAGAATAATATACACAGCACTGGTTATATGGATATATTTTCCCCAGTTCACATGGATATAATTGCCCCAGCTCATATGGATAATGCCCCCCAGCTCTCATGGATAATGCCAGCCGCTCTCATGGATAATGCCCCCAGGTCTCATGGATAATGCCCCCAGCTCTCATGGATAATGCCCCAGGTCTCATGGATATTGCCCCCAGGTCTCATGGATACTGCCCCCCTGGTCTCATGGATAATGCCCCCCTGGTCTCATGGATAATGCCCCAGCTCTCATGGATATTGCCCCCTGGTCTCATGGATATTGCCCCAGGTCTCATGGATAATGCCCCAGGTCTCATGGATATTGCCCCCCTGGTCTCATGGATATTGCCCCCCTGGTCTCATGGATAATGCCCCAGCTCTCATGGATAATGCCCCCTGGTCTCATGGATATTGCCCCAGGTCTCATGGATAATGCCCCAGGTCTCATGGATATTGCCCCCCTGGTCTCATGGATATTGCCCCCCTGGTCTCATGGATAATGCCCCAGCTCTCATGGATAATGCCCCAGCTCTCATGGATACTGCCCCAGGTCTCATGGATAATGCCCCCGGTCTCATGGATATTGCCCCCTGGTCTCATGGATACTGCCCCCCTGGTCTCATGGATACTGCCCCCCTGGTCTCATGGATAATGCCCCAGCTCTCATGGATAATGCCCCAGCTCTCATGGGTACTGCCCCAGGTCTCATGGATATTGCCCCCAGGTCTCATGGATATTGCCCCCCTGGTCTCATGGATATTGCCCCCCTGGTCTCATGGATACTGCCCCCCTGGTCTCATGGATACTGCCCCCTGGACTCATGGATACTGCCCCCCTGGTCTCATGGATACTGCCCCCCTGGTCTCATGGATAGCCCCCCTGGTCTCATGGATACTGCCCCCCTGGTCTCATGGATACTGCCCCCCTGGTCTCATGGATACTGCCCCCCTGGTCTCATGGATAGTGCCCCCCTGGTCTCATGGATAGTGCCCCCAGGTCTCATGGATACTGCCCCCCTGGTCTCATGGATACTGCCCCCCTGGTCTCATGGATAGTGCCCCCCTGGTCTCATGGATAGTGCCCCCTGGTCTCATGGATAGTGCCCCCCTGTCTCATGGATAGTGCCCCCCTGGTCTCATGGATAGTGCCCCCCTTGTCTCATGGATAGTGCCCCCCTTGTCTCATGGATTAGTGCCCCCCTGGTCTCATGGATAGTGCCCCCCTTGTCTCATGGATAGTGCCCCCCTTGTCTCATGGATAATGCCCCCCTGGTCTCATGGATAGTGCCCCCCTTGTCTCATGGATACTGCCCCCCCCCGCTCACCTTTGCTGCTGCTCCACATTGCCAGCGGCCGCGTGCTTCCTGCTTCAGCGGCCGCTGACAGGAAGTGCAGCCGCTCGCCTGGGAACTATGAAACAGCCAGGCGAGCGGCTCCACCTCCTGTCAGCTGGCCGTTGTAACAGGAAGCACGCCGGCCGCCGGCAATGTGCGGCGGCGACGTTCGGGCTCGGGCCACAGCGGGAACGCTGCGTTCCCGCAGCGTTCCCGCTGTGGGAAAAGTGCGGGAACGCCGTTCCTGCGCGTTCCCGCTCGACTCGAGCCCTGGATACTAAGCTCAAATGAATAACTATACATTTGTTTCACTACGCCACTTGGTGGATTTTGCAAGTCATTGGGCTCAGAAGGGGTTATTCAAAGAGAGTCAAATTGCCCACCGAATTGCACTGAACGGCAAATTTCTGTGTATGGTGCAATTTCGTGGCAATTCAGCTATTCGAAAAGCTGGCGATTTTGCCAAATATTGTCAAATTGCCAGTGAAATCCCCCATAGAGAAGTAATGGTTAATCTATTCAGAGAATGGCGAAAAGCAAATAACCACCCAGATTTGCGGTGGTTTTGTTCGACAGGTTTAAACGGGCAAATCCCATAGGTTTCAATGTAAAAAGATTTCCCCGTTCTGATTAAATATTCAACCATTTATTCTTTTCATTTGCCGCAAAAAGTCTTTTTATTAATTCATTTTTTAGCCATTTTTCTGGGGGGTTTTCAGCAAAATTTTTCATTTCCATTTGATTTTTAATGGCTTTTATTAAAACTTCTGTAACAGACCTTTTTATTGTTATTAATAGGACCTTCTATATTATTTCCATGCGTTTTCATGTTTTTTGTTTTTTTTTTAAAAGCCATCTTTAAAAAGTTGCAGGTTTTTTCCATTTTTTATTTTTTTTACAACTGTTTGGTGGCTGGCCGGCTTTTTTGCAGAGGTGTTCAGCGGTCTGTTCGTTGGATAGTCGGGTGCATTGGGAGTTTTATCGGATGCATTCAGCTGTTTTTTGGCAGTTTATCGGATGCATTCAGCTGGTTTTCGGCAGTTTCAGGATGCATTCAGCCGTTTTTCCGCAGTTTGAGGATGCATTCAGCCGTTTTCCGGCAGTTTGAAGATGCGTTCGCCGGTTTATCGTATCGATTCGGTGGGTTTATCAGAGGCGTTCGGTAGATTGATCTGACACATGTCGGGGACCCTGCAATGAATGCTGAATGCCGCAGGGTCAGCGAATTGTGGATGCCGAAGTACGCCGTACTGAAGAACACTGAAATTTTGGTACGCTTTGAATAACCCCTGGAGTGTATTTAATATTGCACGTGGAATAACCGTATGATACAATTTTTTTTCATACACTTTAAGATCACTGAGCTAGGGTTATTTTACTAGAATATACATTATACAACAATTAACTAGTATTTGTTACATCACTGTGTGTGTTTTTACATATGTGTATATACACTGCCTGGCAAAAAAAGTCACCACCTGGATATAACTATAGGTATCAGCCTTCCATCGCATAATTACTGCAGTGATTAATATGTTTAGCTGGCAAAAAACAAGGTCAACTGAATATCTAAATATACTGGAGCGGGTTTTTCCATGAATTAATTTTTCTTTCCTGATGGCACAGTGGGCATATTCTAAGATGGCAATGCCAGGATTCATTGGGCTCAAATAATTGTGTAAGAGTGGTTCAGAGAGAATGAGACATCATTTTCACACATGGATTGGCCACTGCAGAGTCCAGACCTTAACTCCATTGATAATGTTTGGGATGTGCTGGAGAAGACTTTACACAGCGTTCTGACTCTGCCATCATCAATTCAAGATCTTGATGACAATTAATGCCATGCTGGACGGAAATCAATGTTGTGACTTTGCATAAGCTTATCGACACGATGCCATGGTGAATGTGTACCTTAATGGAAGCAAAAGGTACAAAATATTAGAGTGTGGCTATTTTTTTTTTTTGCCAGGCAGTGTATCTTGATACAAAAACCCACATAACTAAACATTATGTTGAATACAGTACATAAAAGTTGGAAATGATGAATAAGTGCGCAATAGGTAATATGTATTTTTTTCAGACATGACAACATTTTGTAATGCTTCTAGCAAATGTAATATATAAAGCATAAGAAAAAATGTTCGCACTCTATCCCTATATTTAGGAGCAGCTGCAAATATAAAATTTGCCATATTTTACAAACATGAGAAAAAGAAATTAACAAAATACCAGTGCACTATTCCTTAATTGAAAAAAGGAAATTTTTTATTCCATTTTCTGGCCAAAATATGTTACTATTCCCTGCTGTAATCTATATTTATAGTGGGTTTTATATTTTCAAAGGATTTTCCATCAGAACTTCGGAAAATATCTGATTTCTTCGGGCTCTCTTTGACAGATGAACAAATCGCGTTAGTTGAAAGTAAAACTACATTTAAATCCATGAAAGAAAAATCTAGTGAATCACATGGTAAACTTGGAAATGTGTTTTTTAGAAAAGGTAAGACTTTAAATAAGCACACAGATACTCTATGTATACATGTATTCTCTATCTATTTATATTCATGACCGATCAGAAAATGTCACTAAAATGGAAAAAAGTATTTAAACATTATATCTTATTTCTATCTTAAATGCAACATAATGACTGCTCCTACATAAACATTTCACAAGCGAGTTCATGCTTATATTTCTATGTTGTTTTTTTAAAACTTTGCAGTAATAATAATAAATGTGTGAAGGCTTGTTAATCTATAATCTTTGCCCCATTTCAGTGAATAAATGTTGAAAATTTCACAAATATAGCTGTAATTTGTTCACTCTCCAGCATAGTTTTATACATTCTAACTAGCATAGTGTTGCCTGTTGTACAGAACAATGACTTAACAAATTTCGCACAATATAGAACAGGGTCAGCAACCTATTACACACATTTTTACATGTACTGAAAAGTAAACAGGACTTACGGTTTTAGTGTTGCCCAGTGAAACCTTTCCATGCTGCCAGTACACACGTGGCACCCCATCTGCGCAGCCCTACGAACCCTTTCCATACCATGGGCCCAGGGTACCCGCTCCCAGCTCTCACTTGGATATATTGCCCCCAGCTCACACATGGATATATTGCCCCCAGCTCACACATGTATATTTGCCCCAACTCACACATGGATATATTGCCCCCAGCTCACACATGGATATATTGCCCCCAGCTCACACATGGATATATTGCCCCCAAGCCAGCTCACGTGGATATATTGCCCCCAGGCCAGCTCACGTGGATATATTGCCCCCAGGCCAGCTCACGTGGATATATTGCCCCAGGCCAGCTCACGTGGATATATTGCCCCCAGGCCAGCTCACGTGGATATATTGCCCCCAGGCCAGCTCACGTGGATATATTTCCCCCAGGCCAGCTCAAGTGGATATATTTACCCCAGGCCAGCTCACGTGGATATATTTAACCCAGGCCAGCTCACGTGGATATATTGCCCCAGCTCACCTCTCCTCTGCAGTCTGCCAGGCCCCTCCGAGTCCGAGAAAATATTGTCGGCCCGCCGCCATGAAGCTCGGCCACTCGCCTGGGATCCATCAACCAGCCAGCTGCGATCTTGCGAGATCGGAGTTCACGTGAGCTCCGCGAGATCGCAGCTGGCTGTTGGATCCCAGGCGAGCAGTCAAGGTTCATGCCGGCGGCCACTCGTAGGAGGAAAAGCACGCGACGGCCGGCAACATTTTCACGGACTCAGAGGGAGGGGCAATCCGCTCACACGTGCCAGCAGAGACAGACTCGCCTGGCAGGTGTGCCGGGGGTTATCGACCCCTGATATAGAATATTCATGGAATGTACAATATTTTATTAAGTAACTTACGTTTAAGCTGTACTGGTTATATTTTTTTTTTGCTCAAAAAAAAAAAAGACCAGCAGCTCAAACTGGTGTAACTCAATTTGGCAGTATATGGCGCCATCTACTGGCTAAAATGGGTTATTTACCATAAGAAATACAGTGTGTATATTTATTTAATTATAAAGTATTTTACCAGGAAGGATACAATGAGATTTCTCTCATTTTCAAGTATGTCCTGAGTTCAAGAAAATTGAAATGCTACAGTCGTTACAGAAATACAAAGTAATGAATGCAAGATATTAAAAAACAACACAAATATACAGATTAATACAGAAAATAAATATGTAGGAAATATATTCACTGTTACATGTTTACAGTTGCATTCCATATTGAGGTATGTTAATAGGGAATATATATGCTCAAATATATTTCTTACTTTATAATTAAAAATGATTTTACAAAGAAACCACTGGTTTCTGACAATGTTTTTTTGGAAAAAAAAAACCAACCAAAACACACTCAATAGTGAAGGGGTTAAGAATCCGTAGCTGATCGAACAGTCCATACATCGGAGTCCAAAATTGACGAAATAAGTAACCCCTTAGATTGCTAAATCATGTAATGGCTTACTGAGTAGTTATATTACAGGTCTTTATGAAAAGACCATGTCATTGACATAGATGTTCTAAGGCAAACCTGACAATATTTGCATCAAAGTGTATGACACTCCTGAATAAGAGCTACAATGCAAGAAAACATATACACTACACAGGCAGGGACGTATATTCCTGCTACCTTTCCAATGCCAGCCTGTGGTGTGTATGGGGTTTTGTCTGCAAATTTATTACCCTAGGGCTGAACAATAATAGAATATATAACCAACAATTATCAGAGGTGGCCTGTAGAGAAAGGCATATGACAGGGAGTGTTACGCAGAAATACTAGAGATTGGAGTTGTAGTCCTCAGTGATTGCATTTTCTTAGAGGAACTTGTATTGCTCTTTAAGGTGGTTTATGGTTTCTTAGCCAATTTGCAGCTGGAAGGAAATATATCTAGATGGAGTGGCAGATATATTTATTTATAAAGTATTTCATCAGGAAGGATACATTGAGATTTCACTTGTTTTCAAGTATGTCCTGGGTTCAAGAACATTGAATTTTTAAAGAGCTTCTTATTTTAAGAGATAATGCACACAGT
The DNA here is from genome assembly GCA_009667805.1 of Leptobrachium leishanense. Taxonomy (NCBI): domain Eukaryota; kingdom Metazoa; phylum Chordata; class Amphibia; order Anura; family Megophryidae; genus Leptobrachium; species Leptobrachium leishanense. The sequence goes on along the minus strand of CM019066.1, from coordinate 303,036,086 downwards.
TCCCCTTTCTTGTATAGGTCTAGGATCAGCTCATTAAGTCGGGGATAATTGAATGTTCTACGAAACCTGTAGGGAAGCAATTCTGTTAGCCAAATATCCCACATTTATGTCAATGGGATGCTGTCCACTTACCCTTAAAGCAAATTTGTTTATCACTGACCTATATCTCAAACCTGGATGTAGGTCAAACCGCCAAAATAAATATACATTATGTAGACAGGGTGTGATTGGTTTTAGAAGTGTAAATGTGTGTGTGAGGGCCGCTGGCCTACCGGCGCCAAGCGTTGTGGCCTCCTCGCCCGCCCAGCGTTCCGTTGCGGTGAGTCGGCTGACCCAGGAGGACCTTGCAGCCAGTGTTTGCCGGCTCACCTCCTCGACGTGGCTGGGGTCCTCGGGGGGAGGATTGGTGCCGGTTCCTCTGCAGCCGATGGTCCCCGGCGGAGCTCCAGGCTTCAGGCCTTGTCTAGGTCTCTGACCAGGGACACGCGCGACGCCGGCCTCCACCAATATGGCGGCTGAGTCGCGGTGCATACCGATGACATCACAGGCCTCTTAGCCAATCAGCTGGGAGCTACTGGGTATAAAAGCAGAGAAGGCCCATTTCTTCCATGCTCCAATATCAAAGCAGTTCCCCTGTATCCTAGTGCCTTAATATCCTGTTTCTTGCTGACCATTGCGTATGACCCGGATTGAACTTGACCAATGACTTAACCAGTACCCAGCCTTTCCTTACCGTCTGCTGTGTCCCTCGAGCTCTCTACTTACCCCCAGCAGGGAAAACCCTGACAGTGTTAGGCACATGGATCACTGTGTGATTTGTAATGGTGTTTAATGATGTTAGTAAAGGTTACATTTTGAATAAAAATACCCCTTAACAGTGCTAGACTAGTAACCCAGGACACAGAGGCCTCAAGTAGGGCATATGTCTCAAGTAATGAGGCTTCTCATGTATTTTTTGTTATTTTTTTTAAAAAAGAAAATGATGTGTTCGATAGGGATTATGGCCCAGTTAATTTTTTGATGACTACTACCCAGTTACGGTTATGCTGTAGGATTAGTTTGCCCTTAAGGGTTTTGCTTTGTCTGAAAGTGTACATTAAAATTCACTAATCCCTTACTGAAAATGCTATAAAAATACTGTTATTAAATGCCGTTTATGCAAATGATTTTTCTTATTTGTAGGAGAAATCGGTGACTGGAAAAACTATTTCACTGAAGAACAGAGCCAAGCGGTTGATGCAAAGTTTGAAGAAATTCTTGCGGGAACAAACCTAGGAAAGAAAATCAATTACAATAAATACTGCAAGTCTTAAAATATGCATTTAAGCTAATATAGCAGAACTGGTGATTACATTTCTTTTTTTTTTTTTATTCAAAATTTTTATTTTATATATAAGTCAGCGTACAGTCAAACATATAAAGTGAGGGCCTCGCAGGGCCACCCAAAACTGTTAGCATACGCACAATGCAAGAAAAATAATAAACATCCCCAAATAGGGGGGGGTCTCAGCAAAGAATGTCCAACAATAGGGGAAAAACAAAGAAAGAAGTCATCAAAAAATAGCCAGACATTAACAATTAACATCCCCAATAGGGGGTGTCCTGTCCCCACTCCACGTACCCCCGGGGTCTATGTGCAGCTTAACAAGCAGGTAAACCTCTCCTACGAGTCAATGAACGGGATCGGTTTGCAGTCTGAAGGTTTTATTAACCCGTTGTAGGAATGTGGTAAAACTATAGGAAAACAGAAATATACGATAAAGATACAGAATATATACGTGTTTTACATAGATAATAATACAAAAAAGGATGTGTCCATATAAAACGTGGGGGTTTTATAACTAGGCCGGACTAAAACTACATGAGAAGCAGCTGGCTGCAATGTAAGGGTTTACAAATTTACAGCACATAAGGTGCTTCTAAAGCTGAGGGAAACTGTAAGGTGACTGGGAGGAATTTAGACCATAACCTTACCGACGATGCTTTCAATAGGGGGAGAGATTGTAATGAGGTGTTCCTTCCAGCTCCTGTGGTGAAGGAAATGGTGGCCTCTCTCCCACAATCCCCTGTAATAGTGAGGGAAGCACATGACTTAGCCTATAGGAATTCTGGGAAGGCTGAGTACCAGGGTGCTGTAAAAATAAACGGCCACGAGATGGCGTCTCTAAACACATTACATTTCTGCTCTGGAGGCAGCACAGGGGGGTCTCTACTATAGTTAGGCAGTATAAAATATTGTCCCCAGCCGGGGAATATCATCAAAAGAGTCCGCTGTATCTGCGGTAAAGGGCAGATAGAAGGAAAAAAAAAAAAAATTAATTAAAACAAAATCATGGTAAAGGAATGTCCTCCAAAAGGTGGAGTGTCTCATGGAAAAGAAAAATAAAGGGTTACCCTCAGCCGGTATCGCGGAACGGCACGCTTCGCATGGCAGGCAGGACGACATAGAACAGACCGTGCCAGTCACTTGTACTGCTATGCCGATTTCCAGCCTCGCGCGGTAAGGCCGCAGGCAGCGCCTGACCGAGGGATGGCCGGCGGGGCTTAAACGGCATCCTCTTCTCAGTCGCGATGGGGCCTTCGGTCACGTCCAGGTTCCGGTTAGTACCAGCGGGTGCCACCAGCACACCCGCCAGCTCTGCCCGGATAAATGACTCTCGAAAGGTGGATGCTTCTGGAGCCTGCCACGGGGACATCACTTCCAGCGGCAAATCGTGCTGCGGGATCTTGCGATCCGGCATCCCATCCATGCCTCGCGGCACTCCGGCATCTGTCTCCACCAGAATCGCACAGCCATGCAGTACCTCATCAGACCTTCTGTCCCCAGAAACACAGCCGCCCGGATCATCAGCTGCCCGTCCGGTGCGCAGCACGGCCATAACGCGGCGCATATCTCCCCGTGTCAGAGGACGCTCATCGTCTTCCAGAACCTGCAGCAAGGCATCCAGTATGGCCGGGAGACGGGGGCCCTCCGTCTCCATGACCCTCATCACGGCCTGTAACAGGATCAGGGCACACAAGGCAGGTATTCTGGGAGACAGACAACGGGGCCGAAAAAAGGCTGCAAAATGGCCGCCGGCAGCACACCCCAGCCGGAGATGGCGGCTAACAGGCGAGTCTCTGGACCGGAGAGGGGGGAAACGGGCTCCGGTCAGCACACCCCCGATGGCCAGCCGCTCAGGATCCTCAGATGATGGTTCTCAGCTTAAAAAAATTAGGAAAAGGCCCCAGGGAGAAAGAAAACACTGTGGAGCTCTGGTAACATGCGACTTCTCCCTTCAGCGGCCGGCCACGCCCCCTCGTGATTACATTTCTAATAAAAAAAAAATTAAGAGCAGCTACATTATCTGAATTCTTGAAATAAGGGTGTATTTTTCTTTGATACCATTACACACAGTTGATTTGAACTAAAGAAGCGACACATCTTGATATTTTCTGGTATCAATCAAACGTGCAAAGCAACAAAATCAGGTTTGCCCAAATCAACTGGGAAAAAAATATATATTTTTTATTTTTTTTTATACGTACAGCATTATGTTGAAATGGCAGATTGGTTTGGTCAACTATTTTTGTTAGAAACGTTCATTAAAAACAACGAATATGGAGAATTCAGACTGTTCAATTTTGCTACTGTTTATTATTTTGCCTATGTTTGCAATATTAATTGAATTTATATATAATTTTTCGATTGAATATACAGTATACAGGTTTGAAATGGGTGAGGTTCAGAGGGGGTCATGTTTATCCCCTCCATCCCTCCCTTACTTACTTTTTTGATCCCTAGAATGCCCCAGAACCATTTTCTTTACCATCATGAAGTTAATGTGATTGTTAACCCCTCCACTACCAAGAACGTTTTGTTAAAAAAAATATATCCTGACATTTATTTGAAAAATGGGATGTGAAGTTAACAAATGTAAGAAAAATTTGCTCAAATTTGTGTTCTGAAATAGTTAAATTTAAATAATGTAAACGTGCTAATTTTTATTTTTCATGTATTGGTTTATCAATTGCAGCGTTATTATTGGAATTAAATATTCTGAACGCTAGACGGTGTTTTATCTTGCATAATTTCACACAGGGTCTGTTATTATAATACAAGCAGAAATAGTCTGTCTGTCAGTACAGTAACTTTGATATAGATAATAAAAATGGTCAGATTTCATGCTTACACGGGTTTCTTAGTGATCATAAAGAGATTATTAGCAATGCAACTTCCCAAAAATACCAACAGAATATGAAAATAATATCTGTATGTAGCATAATGCTTGCACATGGGAAAAAAAATAAATCACGATAATACCTTGTATCTGTACAGTACAGGAAGCTCAGTTAAGCAATTAAACCCCCTAATATGACAGACTGGTCCTTAGAATGGCCAGCATGAGAACAATGACAATACTTATCCCTGTGGTTTCAGTACATCTAAGAGAAAGATCGCAGTACAAATACAAGCCGGAGGTCGGTACACAGAATCAGTATAACAACCATACCGAGAGTACAGAGCAGATACTAAAGCCAGGCTCAGAAATCAGAATCAGTTTACGCTGAACAGGGACACGAGCAGGGCCGGCCCAAGCCACTGTGCTGCCTGGAGCGAAGTATGAAATGCTGCCCCCCCAAAAAAACACACGTGACATGCATGAGCGTATCTGAGCTCCACAGCAATAAAACTCCCAGTAATGTGCAGTGTGTATGAGTGTATCACAGAGCTCCACATCAATGAAACTCACAGTAATGTGCGGTATGTATGAATGTATCACAGAATCCACAGCAATGAAACGCAGTAATGTGCGGTGTGTATGAGCGTATCACAGAGCCCCAGCTCTGTTTCCTATCTTCCATTGGTTAACCCATACTGAGTCTCCTGGACAGTACTTGTGTAGGGGTGGGAACAGAAAATAGAGTATATGCTCGCTCTCCTATTTGTATATACTCTGCATCGTCTGATCTAACCTGATCACTTACTAGCGTAGGTCAGTTTCCCATAATACACGGGGATCCCCCCTCAACCCAGTTATCAAAGGGATAGGATAACCGAACATTATCTTGTATGGGCTCAATTTTAGGAGTGAGGTAGGATTTCTTCGGACATGCAGCAGTACGATTGGCAACACATCCAGCTATTTCAATGACGTTTCTTGGCACATTTTAGCCATCAATGTCTTGAGAGTTCTATTCATTCTTTCCACTTTTCCAGAGCTTTGAGATCTGTATGCGGTATGTAGCTTCCACAAAATTCTCAGCAGGCGGGCGAGTTGCTGTAAACAACTTTTGTATGAAGGCTGGACCATTGTCTGATCCGATTTCAAGAGGCAGTCCATACCTTGGAATAATTTCTCTCATCAAGCATCTCACTACTTCAGCAGTCTTTTCTGTTGGAGTTGGGTAGGCCTCAACCCATCCCGTTAATGTGCATACTAGCACCAGTAGATATTTATATCCTTTGCATGGTGGGAGAACAGTAAAGTCAATTTGAAGGGAGGACATTGGAGATAATCCAACCGATAATACTCCTGGTGGTCGTACTATCCCTTGCCTTGGGTTGTTCTTAGCACGAGTGACACACTGATGGGCAATTGCTTTGCAAATGGCGGTGAGTCCAGGAACATAGAAATACGGTTCTAGTTGTTGCTCCATGGCTGTCTTTCCTCCAGGAGTCCTGGAATGCAAGGCCCGGACAATTTCAGGTGCCAGAGTGTCTGGTAAGACAATTCTTTCATTCTTCAACTGGTACCATCCGTCTTCTCTGTATTCTCCTGACTCGGAGAGTCATTTCTTCTCTTTTTCAGAGTAGGCCGGAGTCCAGTGAGTAATGGGTGTTGGTAACAGGGACGTCACCACTGGGAGAAGCCTCTTGGCATTCTTGGATATTCTGTGCTTCAAAACATATTCAGACAGTGCATCTCTTTCATGATCATTCTTTACCGCCGGCAAGAAATACTTCAGGGCACTTCCTTTCATATTTTGCAGCTGATCTTCAACCAATATTTCTTTCAGGAAGAACTTCACCAGCGTAGCTTGGTATTGTGCAGCTCACAGCTCTCCCATGCTTTTCACAATTCAGGTAATTCTCAGATTATTATGGGTGTTGGTATTCAAATTGGAGAAGCGTGTCGAAAAATTTGAGTCTCGTATCACTTCTATCTCCTCTTCCCCCACTAATTTTACGCCGAAGAAATTCAGCATCAGTTTATAGGCTCTTCGTAGCCTATGTTGGATTTCAGCGGTGTTTTTCATAATTTCAATTTCAGAAATAGTCAGAGGCTTTGCATGTTCATTTCGGCCTTGTTCACGTAGAGGAAACAACCATTGGATATAGCTGTGGTGCTTCTCCAGAAGTTCATATTCACCGAACTAGTGGCAAAGAACATCGTCAATAAATTCTCCATGAGGTGCAAATCTTCTTTTATTCATATAGAAGTCAACATTTGGCTGATCTTGGAAAACAGCGTTCAGACAGAGCAGAGTTTCGACTTTCATTTGCGGGGATTCGGGTTTACATACCGGAATCTTGACAGGTGAGTCATCTTGAACCAGTCCTCTCTGGGGAACCGAAGTTTCATTTCGGTGTTCCGGATTTCCATTCCGGAAGCTTTTCAAGTGATTTTCAGCATTTACTGGGTATCCTCTCCGGCAATCGGGGTTTCCTTCCCGAACACTTTCCAGGGGATCTTCATCTTGAACTGGGTATCCTCTCCAGTTTAGTTTCAAGTGAGTTTTCTCCTGCTGCTGTCGAGTACTCTTAGCCTTGGTTTCTTTCCAATCACAGCCACGCTCAAGGGCTTGTGTCTGTCTGGCTGCTTCCTTTGCTGCCAGATCTGCTTTTCGGTTTCCTCTGGGAACTTCTTTGCCTTTTTTAGTGGCCACGGCAATGAATAACACCAGCTGCGGACGGTTTCCATACTGCATTCAGTAGATTCAATATTTCAAGGGCATATTTGACTTGTTTGCCTGCAGATGTTAGGAGGCCACGTTCTTTGTAGAGTGCTCCGTGAGCCTGAATTGTCATGAAGGCATACTTGGAATTGGTGTATATGTTCACCCTTTTGTTTTCAGATAGTTCTAGACCTCTGGTAAGGGCAATAATTTCAGCCAGTTGAGCAGAAGTGCCATTGGGCAGTGGTTTAGCTTCGATTGTTTTGTCAAGAGTGACTACTGCGTACCCAGCAAATCTTTTTCCATTTTCTACAAAACTGCTTCCATCAGTGAACAATTGCATGTCGTATTTGTCTAGGGGTATGTCTTTGAGGTCAGATCTGCTGCTATATACTTCATCCATTACTTGAAGGCATTCATGCTCTTGATCTTCTGGAGCATCTGGAAGCAATGTAGCTGGATTCAGTGTGGAGATTAGTTCCAAGTGGACTCTTGGGTTTTCACATAGCATAGCTTCGTACTTGGTCATTCTTGCATTGCTGAACCAATAATTGCCTTTATAGTCTAGAAGAGTCTGGACTGCATGAGGGACTTTTACAAAGAGTTCTTAGCCTAGTGTGAGCTTGTCAACTTCAGCAACCAGGAGGGCAGTGGCTTCAAGCAACAAAGTCTTTAATTGGGTGACAGCCTCAGTTTGTTCTTCACCCCATATAATAGGGTCAGGCTCTGCACCTTTGGTGACTTGGTACAGAGGCTCAGTAATTCTCTTATTTGGCAATGAGTCTGTGGCTTGAGGGACACGGCAGACTGATTATTTGCGTTCTGGATTGCACGCTCAGTTCCTGTAAAATGGAAGCCTAGATACTTGACACTGTCTGCAAATCTGTGCCTTGCGTCTTGAGATTTCGTAGCCTGCCTTGTATAAGATACTTAACAGTTCTTTTGTGGCATTGAAACAATCTTCTTGAGTTGGTGGAGCAAGCATGAGATCATCAACATACTGCCATAGGGTATCTTTGTCTGGCTGAGAGTGAAAGGCAGATAAGTCTTTGTTCAGTGCTCTCCCGATGATAGCAAACCTTGAGGGAGGCATATCATTTGATGTTTGAGCCATTCTGGGCGTTTTCCCACTGAAAGGCAAACCATGGCTGATTCGCTGGAGCCAAGCGGATACAGAAGAACGCATCTTTTAAATCAAATGTAGAATTCTGTGTTGCCGGGTATCAGAGCTAGGAGATTACACTCAATTGGGTCAAATCCGTATAAAGTCACTGTGGCAGAATTAACTGCTCTTAAATCCTGGACAGGTCGGTACTCTTGGGTATTCTCTTTCTGCACTGGCAGTAGCGAAGTATTCCATGGAAACACACAAAACTTTAGGAAAATCGTACTTTAAACAGATGTTCAAGGTGGACTTGGATGTGTTGCCAAGCTTTTTGTGGGATGTGGTAAATACACATTTTATAACACGTTTCTCTTTTCTCATCATCAACTTCTTTGTGTATTCCACATTTTACTTGTCTTTTCTATTTAGTTTACAATTTCTCCAAACTGATCTAACGCCTGCAGTATTTTTCTCTATATCTGTTGCCTTTCTCAGATGTTACTAATAGCCCATCCCTCCCACCTTTTCTCCTTCAGTGCATAAGGGGGGGGGTTTGGGCTTCAGACTTTTTTTTTTTTCTTTAGAATCAGCAGAGTCTCTTCCTAATTTAGCCCTTTTAATCAATGCTCTGTAGGGGCACACCTGAAAAACACAAAACAACGTCTGCGCTTCTCAGAAACCACATAGACACTATACACACCCTATCCCAATACACACAACAGGGATTACATACATAGATCATTTTCATTGTAATGCATACAAAACGAAAGATCATATAAACCCACTATACACATATATAGCATTTATACAGACTGGGCAGCACATATACATTGTGCCCTAAACACAGACACAGCACATATATGCACTTAGTTTCTGCAATAATACTAACACATTGCGCACCATTGCCTGAAACAACCGGACACAATGCTAGGCAATATAACTTTCTCACATATAGCCTAGATTATATAAAACTATTTCGATTTAGTCTGTCAAAACAGACCTAACCTAATATATCAACGCAAAATATAAACATACAATCAACAGACTATATCCATTCTAAATTCGCTGCACAGACACATAAAGCGTTAATGCCTTTGTTCATCAGGGAGCTGACTCCCTCCCTCCCCTCTATGTAAAAAGGGGGGGAAACAAATGCGGAGAATCTCATTACTCTCAGCCATCACACACTCTAAATTAACATCCAACCCTTATTACAAAGATAGATCAAAAATAAACAACATATATATATATACTGGATTAGTTTCTTCCCATTTGGCAACTATGGGACATATAGCTCCCTGATCAATCATAAACACAGTCAGACAAAAATATTCTACCATATAACCTTCTAGATTACCATCTGATCCATTGATCATCTCCTCTTCTTCTGGCCTGGGGGGAAGTGGGGGCTCAGAGACTCCTGCAGATCATCACACAGTCCACACACAGGGCTTGTAATTTATCTATGTCTAATTATTCCCACACTCATGTTTATATTTATTGAAGGGCATACCAATCTTTCTTTGCCCTGCTAACATAACAAAATGGCTTTTATCTCTCACACAGTACCTCCAAATATCTATATATGGATACTGATTTGGGTGGCCATATCTCCCGGTGCCCTGGGAGTACATTTTCTGTATTATCTCCGGGTCTATAGATCCCTGTTCTGGCCATTCAGGGACTAACATCGGCCAGATTATTGTATACAACAGTTTTAATTTTTCTTTACTCAATTCCATACCATAGTGATGTCTCATACAGCGCTTCAAAATTGTGCATCATATATTCCAGGGGTGTTTCCCCCTCCCCTGTTTTTTTTTTCTTGGTTTAAAAGACCCATTACCCATAGCTATTTTTGAAGCCTTTTTTTTTTTTACAGTGCAGATGTAACTTGCAGCAAAAACACTTTAAAAATCATTTGTCTATCGTATTCGCTTCCTCCGTCAGTAGCCGGACTGCAGTCGCCTGAGCCGGAAACGTACCTTGGGAGTCCACTCTCAAGTTTGATTCCTTGGTAAGCAAGTAGGCGCACACTCACTCACAACATTCTCAGCAATCACAGCACGTACTGTATCAGATACATCCACCACAAAACAGTACATAAATAGTTCTATTCTTCCAGGTAACTTCTCCTCAGAGGGAACAAGTCCACTTCTCCTGCACACTCAACATTAGATATAATACACATAAAATACAGACACTATATTAAAAAAAACAGTTCTTTTGTTGCAGACAGCTAGCTCTCAATCATTAAATACAAGTACCTACTGCAACATCAGTATATACTTCACCATCAGTATTTATTTACCCTACTGCAGGGCTTTAGCACTAGGGGGTGATTAGTCCCCTTGTCAGGGATTTAACACTTTCCTTAGTTAATCCGGACTGGCTTTAGAGCATCACAAGCTCTTGAGGCTCTACAGACCTCTCTATTCCTTGCTGGAGGGCAGTCTGTCCCCAGCCCCTGCATCACACACAGATACAGAAGTCTGGACTCTCTCCCTCCACAGCGCAGACAATTCTACAATTCTATACACTAATTGAAGCTAGCTGCTGGCATTATTTAACACACAAAAATACAATTATATTAGTTACCCCCTTTCGCCGTGGTGTCACCAGTTTCCTCGGCCTGTTCCTTTTCGTGGATTCTCGGTCAGGAGCGTGCCCCCAGCAGGTTGATGGTCCACAAAGCAAGAATTTCTCGCTTGGTACCTTTAGTAGAAAATCAACATGTCTGGGCTGCAGCTCCTGCTGGATCCCAGCGAAAATGCAGTAAATACTGCCGTTCAAATCTCCTTTGTTGAACCAAGGCCCGATCACCGGACGAGACCTCAGAATTGTTATAGCCAGCTGACCGGGAAATCGTGGGTGATGGTTCGACGAAGGAAAGCAGACGGAGGCCTTTGTTTCAAAAGAAAATGGCGTTTATTCAGCTGGCACCTGCTGGACTCAAGAGACAGATCTTATCTGTTCAAAAAGCTTGAGTGGCGAGGACATCAAACTCAGCTGCTTTTATACAATGTTCCAAAAATACGGTTCTCCTCCCAACATATCCAGATTGTCACGTGACCGTTGCCATATGTCTGAGTTAGGACCTAATTTTACACACAATGTCATCTTTCCCCTTCATTCTCATTTTGGGCTTTCAGCTGTCTTCCTAGTTCTGCACTTTTGCTGACAAACTGAATTCTTTGGGCATGCAGATTGAAAATAGAATCTCAAGAGCACTCAAGGACAGCAAGTGTATTTTACAACACGAATTGGATGAACATCTAAATGGCGGATCACTAGATTAGTATAGTTCTAAATTAAATCCCAGGAATTGCTATCTCAAGAGCACAGAGAGAGCAGAACACAGAGAGAGAGACAGAACACAGAGTGACCGAACAGAGAGAGAGATACAGAACACAGAGAGAAAGCACAGAGAGCAGAACACAGAGAGAGATACAGAACACAGAGCACAGAGAGAGATGTAGAACACAGAGAGAGCACAGAGAGAGATACAGAACACAGCACAGCAGGGGTCAAGTCCTGGGAAAAAAAGTGAGGGAACTCACCCACGAATTCCACAACCCCCATTACCTGAAGAAAATAATATATATATATATCACGAGTATAGCAGCGCGTGCCGGTGATACCATTTTTATTGGGTTAACTTTACATTTAAAAGACAAGCTTTCAAGAGTGTAAACTGGAAACTATACTGATCAGTGAAAGGTATCACTATGTACAGGTATACTCGTGATTGTGGCAACTGGACTACCGCATTATATATATATATATATATATCTCCAGGCACAGACCCCCAGAATAATATACACAGCGCTGAGCCCCCAGAATAATATACACAGCACTGAGCCCCCAGAATAATATACACAGCGCTGAACCCCCAGAATAATATACACAGCGCTGAGCCCCCAGAATAATATACACAGCGCTGAGCCCCCAGAATAATATACACAGCACTGAGCCCCCAGAATAATATACACAGCACTGAGCCCCCAGAATAATATACACAACATTGTGCCCCCAGAATAACATACACAGCACTGAGCCCCCAGAATAACATACACAACACTGAGCCCCCAGAATAATATACACAGCGCTGAGCCCCCAGAATAACATACACAGCACTGAGCCCCCAGAATAATATACACAGCACTGAGCCCCCAGAATAATATACACAACATTGTGCCCCCAGAATAACATACACAGCACTGAGCCCCCAGAATAACATACACAACACTGAACCCCCAGAATAACATACACAGCACTGAGCCCCCAGAATAATATACACAGCACTGAGCCTCCAGGATAATATACACAGCGCTGAACCCCCAGAATAATATACACAGCACTGAACCCCAAGAATAATATACACAGCACTGAACCCCAAGAATAATATACACAGCACTGGTTATATGGATATATTTTCCCCAGTTCACATGGATATAATTGCCCCAGCTCATATGGATAATGCCCCCCAGCTCTCATGGATAATGCCCCCAGCTCTCATGGATATGCCCCAGCTCTCATGGATATGCCCCAGCTCTCATGGATATTGCCCCCTGTCTCATGGATATTGCCCCTGGTCTCATGGATAATGCCCCAGCTCATGGATAATGTCCCAGCTCTCATGGATAATGCCCCAGCTCTCATGGATAATGCCCCAGGTCTCATGGATATTGCCCCCTGGTCTCATGGATAATGCCCCAGCTCTCATGGATAATGCCCCACCTCATGGATAATGCCCCAGCTCTCATGGATAATGCCCCAGCTCTCATGGATAATGCCCCAGGTCTCATGGATATTGCCCCCCTGGTCTCATGGATATTGCCCCAGGTCTCATGGATAATGCCCCAGCTCTCATGGATATTGCCCCCTGGTCTCATGGATATGCCCCAGCTCTCATGGATAATGCCCCAGCTCTCATGGATATTGCCCCAGGTCTCATGGATAATGCCCCAGCTCTCATGGATAATGCCCCAGCTCTCATGGATAATGCCCCAGCTCTCATGGATATTGCCCCAGGTCTCATGGATAATGCCCCAGCTCTCATGGATATTGCCCCAGCTCTCATGGATATTGCCCCAGGTCTCATGGATAATGCCCCAGCTCTCATGGATATTGCCCCAGGTCTCATGGATAATGCCCCAGCTCTCATGGATATTGCCCCAGCTCTCATGGATATTGCCCCAGGTCTCATGGATAATGCCCCAGCTCTCATGGATATTGCCCCCTGGTCTCATGGATATGCCCCAGCTCTCATGGATAATGCCCCAGCTCTCATGGATAATGCCCCAGGTCTCATGGATAATGCCCCAGGTCTCATGGATAATGCCCCAGCTCTCATGGATAATGCCCCAGCTCTCATGGATAATGCCCCAGCTCTCATGGATATTGCCCCAGGTCTCATGGATAATGCCCCAGCTCTCATGGATATTGCCCCAGGTCTCATGGATAATGCCCCAGCTCTCATGGATATTGCCCCAGCTCTCATGGATATTGCCCCAGGTCTCATGGATAATGCCCCAGCTCTCATGGATATTGCCCCCTGGTCTCATGGATATGCCCCAGCTCTCATGGATAATGCCCCAGCTCTCATGGATAATGCCCCAGGTCTCATGGATAATGCCCCAGGTCTCATGGATAATGCCCCAGCTCTCATGGATAATGCCCCAGCTCTCATGGATAATGCCCCAGCTCTCATGGATATTGCCCCAGCTCTCATGGATAATGCCCCAGCTCTCATGGATATTGCCCCCCTGGTCTCATGGATATGCCCCAGCTCTCATGGATAATGCCCCAGCTCTCATGGATATTGCCCCCTGGTCTCATGGATAATGCCCCAGCTCTCATGGATAATGCCCCAGCTCTCATGGATAATGCCCCAGCTCTCATGGATATTGCCCCAGCTCTCATGGATAATGCCCCAGCTCTCATGGATATTGCCCCCTGGTCTCATGGATATGCCCCAGCTCTCATGGATAATGCCCCAGCTCTCATGGATATTGCCCCCTGGTCTCATGGATAATGCCCCAGCTCTCATGGATAATGCCCCAGCTCTCATGGATATTGCCCCCTGGTCTCATGGATATGCCCCAGCTCTCATGGATAATGCCCCAGCTCTCATGGATATTGCCCCCTGGTCTCATGGATATGCCCCCCAGGTCTCATGGATAATGCCCCCCAGGTCTCATGGATAATGCCCCCCAGGTCTCATGGATAATGCCCCAGCTCTCATGGATATTGCCCCCCTGGTCTCATGGATACTGCCCCCCCCCAGGTCTCAGGGATACTGCCCCCAGCCAGGCCCGTCTTTAATATTGATTGGACCCTGGGCAAACATTTTCTTGGGGCCCCCCTGAAAACCTGCCCACCGCATAATTTTGCTCCCCACCCCCAACACCCCAAAAAAAAAAAAAAAGCAACACATAAACGTCATGGACTTGTCTCAAAATCGTTAATAATGTAAACACAAAGAACTGGCTCACAAACAAACAGGTCCTTAGATTGATCTGTATCAGTAGATACATGCCAATTCTAGCTTCATCTTTTCTCGTCATATATTTCTATTAACAGTTCTATGCTCTTGGGAGAAAAAGGCATGTTAATATCTTAATAACTTTCAGTAATAAAGTGCAAATGAACATTTCCACACTAATGAAACTCACAGTAATGCACGGTGTGTATGAGTGCATCACAGAGCTCCGCAGCAATAAAACTCACAGTACTGTGCAGTGTGTATTTATGAGCGTATCACAGAGCTCCGCAGCGATAACTCACAGTAATGTGCAGTGTGTATGAGCGTATCACAGAGCTCCACAGTAATAACTCACAGTAATGTGCAGTATGTGAGTGTATCACAGAGCTCCACAGTGATAAAACTCACAGTAATGTGCGGTGTGTATGAGCGTATCACAGAGCTCCGCAGCAATAATACTCACAGTAATGTGCGGTATGTATGAGTGCATCACAGAGCTCCGCAGCGATAACTCACAGTAATGTGCAGTATGTGAGTGTATCACAGAGCTTCGCAGCAATAAAACTCACAGTAATGTGCAGTATGTGAGCGTATCACAGAGCTCCACAGCGATAAAACTCTCAGTAATGTGCGGTGTGTATGAGTGCATCACAGAGCTCCACAGCGATAACTCACAGTAATGTGCAGTATGTGAGTGTATCACAGAGCTCCGCAGCGATAAAACTCACAGTACCGTGCAGTGTGTATGTATGAGTGTATCACAGAGCTCCGCAGCGATAACTCACAGTAATGTGCGATGTGTATCAGCGTATCACAGAGCTCTGCAGCGATAACTCACAGTAACGTGCGGTGTGTATGAGCGTATCACAGAGCTCCGCAGCGATAACTCACAGTAATGTGCGGTGTGTATGAGCGTATCACAGAGCTTGTCTAATTTAAAGGAACACTATTGAAAAGTAGTGTCCTTTTGCCCTTAAATAATTGGGCAGAGGTTGCTGACAGCCTCTGCCCAATTATTTTTTTATTTTGCCCAGTTTTACTCACCTTTTGTCCTACGCCGGGCGCAGCACCTGCTCTTCGGCTCAGGGACTCCTGCACGTTCCTGAAGCTTTTCCATGAAGTTTCCGCTTCCTCCTCTACTTTTGTAGTGTAGGAAACACAAATTGCGCACTGCTACAAGACTTGCAAACTTTATGTACACAAGTCCCGTACCAACAGTGCAGAATGATGGATCAAAGCTGTGCGCAGGCGCAGTTGTGATCCATCGCAGCCTGTCTGAGACTGGTCGCTAATGAGACTGGTCCCTGTGAAAGTGACGTCAACATGTCCCTCTGTGCCGACGTCACTAGTAACTGAGTAGTAACTGGCAGGCAGGAAATTCTAATTACTGGCTACTGGTGAAGCTGGGTGGAGAAAACTCCTCCACTTCACCCAGCTTTATAGCAAAAATGGGGGGGGGGCACTTCTCATATCCCGACCATTTAAAAAATATAAAGTGGTCAGGATGTCTAGAGTGTCCCTTTAACAAATACACTCGCCTGATACCATACATACTGTTAACACAACCTGTGATTAAAAGCAATTCAAGCTGCCTCAACTAAATTACTTAAAACAGCCACAAAACAAGCAGACAGGCATGACTATTATTTTTTTAATTTTTTTCGTTTTTAGAAGAGGAGTCTCTTACTGTGCTGCTCCTGCTATCAATCAGCTGGGCCCAGCATCCTGCATGTGTAGGGGAGCTGTGATACGCTTCCTTTATGCCTGTGCTCAGATCCCACAAGCTGTGTAGGTGAGGATGCGCTGACCTGGAACCATGAGGAATGCAGGGAGAGGGCTCTGCTCATAACTCTATGCAGAGCATGGACGCTCTGTGTCCGGCAAACAAGATTAACCCCATTACGCCTGATGGCTGAAGAGGGAAGCAGCTGTGACCCGTGTCTTATCTCCCTTACACTCTCTCTGCCGCCGGTGTGGGGAGTGGAGGCAGCAGCGGTTCTGGCCAGGCTGAGGTAATGCTGTGAGCTGTGCGAGGGGGCAGCATGTGATGCACGCAGGCGCAGTAACACACGGACTCCTGACTGACCAACAGGCAACTTTCTCACGTGACCTGCATGCAGCTGCCCATACGTCAGCTCTTGAAATCCCGCGAGATGCTCACACAGCGGCGGCAGCTGGAGGAAGGAGGAGAAACACGCTCCGTTTCCTCCACTCACTCATTTGGGCTGCTGGCGTGTGATGTGTGGGTCGCCAGAAAGAAAAGCCCTGGATATCCACAGTTTACGGGGGCCCAAGTGGCAGCTGCTTTGGGCCCCTCAACAATGACTGGGCCCGGGGCAGCTGCCCCTTTTGCCCCGCGTTAAAGACGGCCCTGCCCCCAGCCCAGCTCACCTTTGTTGCTGCTTCTGCTCCTCTGCCAGCGGCCGTGTGCTTCCTGCTTCAGTGGCCGCTGACAGGAAGTGCAGCCGCTCGCCTGGGAACTATGAAACAGCCAGGCGAGCGGCTCCACCTCCTGTCACCGGCCCTTGTAACAGGAAACACGCCGGCCGCCGGCAATGTGCGGCGGCGGCGTTCGGGCTCGGGCCACAGCGGGAACGCTGCGTTCCCGCAGCGTTCCCGCTGTGGGAAAAGTGCGGGAACGCCGTTCCTGCGCGTTCCCGCTCGACTCGAGCCCTGCAGCACAGAGAGAGCAGAACACAGAGATACAGAGCACCGATAGAGCACAGAGAGATGCAGAGCACAGAGAGAGAGCACAGAGAGAGACAGAACACAGAGAGATGCAGAACAGCGAGAGAGAGCACAGAGCAGAACACAGAGAGCGAGACAGAACAGAGAGAGACAGAACAGAGAGAGAGAGAGAGACAGGACAGAGAGAGACAGAACAGAGAGAGAGAGACAGAACAGAGAGAGAGAGACAGAACACAGAGAGAGAACACAGAGAGAGAGAGAGATCAGAGAGAAACAGATCACAGAGAGAGAAACAGAACAGTGAGAGACAACACAGAGAGAAAACACAGAGAAAGAGATAGCACACACAGAAAGAGACAGAACACACAGAGAAGGAACAGAGAGGGTGCAGAACACACAGAGAGGGGGCAGAACACACAACATTGCGGCCGTGCACTTGAGGCCTGGGAGGTTGTTCTGATTATATTTTTAATTCATATATCCCACATTTTTCCGCCCCTGACGGGGGGCCACCTGGAGCCCACGCTCCACGGACGGGCCGGCCCTGGACACGAGCAGAAACCTGAACCAAGAATGCTTAGTTGGGGTTCAAAACAACAATCACAAAAATACAGGAACGTGTTGTGGGGTATAGAAAACCTCAACAGGGCTCAGAGCTCTGTCGTTTCTGCTATATAGAAGCCTCCTAGGTCTCTGACCAGGTGCAGAGGTCCTAGAATGCCAGAATGGCGCATTCTCTGTTGAGGAAACCTAACTGCAGGACCACCAGCTGGCTTGACAGTTAATTGCAGCTTGTTTACAGTAATACAGGGTGACTAGAGAGAGATAAGTCGGTGGATTTAATTTCTCCACATGGGGCACAGGAATTATGCTTTAAAATGTATGCTAATGGTGTTTTCATATGATATTGATTGCTTTTGAAGTATTACACTGAAACATTGAGTTAACACAATTTTTGTAGTGAAAGGGTTTAAGGCATTTCCAGGTGCCCAAGATCAAGTAAAACTGATTGTATCTTATTATTGAGCAATGCAAATGAAATTAATTTGCTTCAAAAGAATTTTGTTTGCAGATATGAACTTCTGCCCAGTTACAAGCTCACCTGCTGTCACGAGTTCCTTGTCCAAACACGCAGTACAAATCACAATCTACTCCGTACGCTGCCGGTCCTTAGAATAGCTGGTTAGTAACCACCTAAAGGATGAACGGAAACAGGGTCTGAAACCAACAGGGTCAAGAGACAGAGAAGAAATCCAGGGACAGTTAGTAACGAAGAAGGCATATAATATCCCAGAGTCAGTGGAGCACAATAAATCAGAATAGTCCAATGGAATAGCCAAGGGGGCTGTTATGTGATTTCAATCTATGAACTACTAACCAGTTTTCCACAAAAGAACCACCAGAAATTGAAGAAACTGAAATATGACATAATTCCCCCATGTAATGCACATAACTAACTGTTTTTTGTTCGTTTTGTTAATTTCGTTGAGATTTGGACTGCCTGACAAATTGCCCAGAATTCAGACTAATTATGGGTCATCTGAAAACGAATGCTCAGGTCTACTGAAAATAGTGAAAATAGGTTAAAATGTGCAGTGCAGCTATAAAAATATTTGGATATAACTCACACTAAGTGAAAAATACTTATAAGTAAACCGGGTGAAATCTATACAGGAAACAAATGTGGAACAACCATAGCGTTATACTGCAGAGAACAGTAATACACAATAAGCCCCTGCTAAAACCACAATCCCAAGATTAAAAAATCAATAACGCATGTAAACCATCAGGTGTCAGGGGTCAAGTCCTGGGAAAAAAAGTGAGGGAACTCACCCACGAATTCCACAACCCCCATTACCTGAAGAAAATAATATATATATATATATATATATCACGAGTATAGCAGCGCGTGCCGGTGATACCATTTTTATTGGGTTAACTTTACATTTAAAAGACAAGCTTTCAAGAGTGTAAACTGGAAACTATACTGATCAGTGAAAGGTATCACTATGTACAGGTATACTCGTGATTGTGGCAACTGGACTAACGCATTATATATATATATATATATATCTCCAGGCACAGACCCCCAGAATAATATACACAGCGCTGAGCCCCCAGAATAATATACACAGCACTGAGCCCCCAGAATAATATACACAGCGCTAAAACCCCCAGAATAATATACACAGCGCTGAGCCCCCAGAATAATATACACAGCACTGAGCCCCCAGAATAATATACACAGCACTGAGCCCCAGAATAATATACACAACATTGTGCCCCCAGAATAACATACACAGCACTGAGCCCCCAGAATAACATACACAACACTGAGCCCCCAGAATAATATACACAGCGCTGAGCCCCCAGAATAACATACACAGCACTGAGCCCCAGAATAATATACACAGCACTGAGCCCCCAGAATAATATACACAACATTGTGCCCCCAGAATAACATACACAGCACTGAGCCCCCAGAATAACATACACAACACTGAACCCCCAGAATAACATACACAGCACTGAGCCCCCAGAATAATATACACAGCACTGAGCCTCCAGGATAATATACACAGCACTGAACCCCAAGAATAATATACACAGCACTGAGCCCCCAGAATAACATACACAGCACTGAACCCCAAGAATAATATACACAGCACTGGTTATATGGATATATTTTCCCCAGTTCACATGGATATAATTGCCCCAGCTCATATGGATAATGCCCCCCCAGCTCTCATGGATAATGCCCCCAGCTCTCATGGATAATGCCCCAGCTCTCATGGATATGCCCCCAGCTCTCATGGATATTGCCCCCTGGTCTCATGGATATTGCCCCCTGGTCTCATGGATAATGCCCCAGCTCATGGATAATGCCCCAGCTCTCATGGATAATGCCCCAGCTCTCATGGATAATGCCCCAGGTCTCATGGATATTGCCCCCTGGTCTCATGGATAATGCCCCAGCTCTCATGGATAATGCCCCAGCTCATGGATAATGCCCCAGCTCTCATGGATAATGCCCCAGGTCTCATGGATATTGCCCCCCTGGTCTCATGGATATTGCCCCAGGTCTCATGGATAATGCCCCAGCTCTCATGGATATTGCCCCCTGGTCTCATGGATATGCCCCAGCTCTCATGGATAATGCCCCAGCTCTCATGGATATTGCCCCAGCTCTCATGGATAATGCCCCAGCTCTCATGGATATTGCCCCCTGGTCTCATGGATAATGCCCCAGCTCTCATGGATAATGCCCCAGCTCATGGATAATGCCCCAGCTCTCATGGATGATAATGCCCCAGCTCTCATGGATAATGCCCCAGGTCTCATGGATATTGCCCCCCTGGTCTCATGGATATTGCCCCCTGGTCTCATGGATAATGCCCCAGCTCTCATGGATAATGCCCCAGCTCTCATGGATATTGCCCCAGCTCTCATGGATATTGCCCCAGGTCTCATGGATAATGCCCCAGCTCTCATGGATATTGCCCCAGGTCTCATGGATAATGCCCCAGCTCTCATGGATATTGCCCCAGCTCTCATGGATATTGCCCCAGGTCTCATGGATAATGCCCCAGCTCTCATGGATATTGCCCCCTGGTCTCATGGATATGCCCCAGCTCTCATGGATAATGCCCCAGCTCTCATGGATAATGCCCCAGGTCTCATGGATAATGCCCCAGCTCTCATGGATAATGCCCCAGCTCTCATGGATAATGCCCCAGCTCTCATGGATATTGCCCCAGGTCTCATGGATAATGCCCCAGCTCTCATGGATATTGCCCCAGGTCTCATGGATAATGCCCCAGCTCTCATGGATATTGCCCCAGCTCTCATGGATATTGCCCCAGGTCTCATGGATAATGCCCCAGCTCTCATGGATATTGCCCCAGGTCTCATGGATAATGCCCCAGCTCTCATGGATATTGCCCCAGCTCTCATGGATAATGCCCCAGCTCTCATGGATATTGCCCCCTGGTCTCATGGATATGCCCCAGCTCTCATGGATAATGCCCCAGCTCTCATGGATAATGCCCCAGGTCTCATGGATAATGCCCCAGCTCTCATGGATAATGCCCCAGCTCTCATGGATAATGCCCCAGCTCTCATGGATATTGCCCCAGCTCTCATGGATATTGCCCCAGGTCTCATGGATAATGCCCCAGCTCTCATGGATATTGCCCCAGGTCTCATGGATAATGCCCCAGCTCTCATGGATATTGCCCCAGCTCTCATGGATATTGCCCCAGGTCTCATGGATAATGCCCCAGCTCTCATGGATATTGCCCCCTGGTCTCATGGATATGCCCCAGCTCTCATGGATAATGCCCAAGGTCTCATGGATAATGCCCCAGGTCTCATGGATAATGCCCCAGCTCTCATGGATAATGCCCCAGCTCTCATGGATATTGCCCCAGCTCTCATGGATAATGCCACAGCTCTCATGGATATTGCCCCCCTGGTCTCATGGATATGCCCCAGCTCTCATGGATAATGCCCCAGCTCTCATGGATATTGCCCCCTGGTCTCATGGATAATGCCCCAGCTCTCATGGATAATGCCCCAGCTCTCATGGATAATGCCCCAGCTCTCATGGATATTGCCCCCTGGTCTCATGGATATGCCCCAGCTCTCATGGATAATGCCCCAGCTCTCATGGATATTGCCCCCTGGTCTCATGGATATGCCCCCAGGTCTCATGGATAATGCCCCCCAGGTCTCATGGATAATGCCCCCAGGTCTCATGGATAATGCCCCAGCTCTCATGGATATTGCCCCCCTGGTCTCATGGATATTGCCCCCCCCAGGTCTCAGGGATACTGCCCCCAGCCCAGCTCACCTTTGTTGCTGCTTCTGCTCCTCTGCCAGCGGCCGCGTGCTTCCTGCTTCAGTGGCCGCTGACAGGAAGTGCAGCCGCTCGCCTGGGAACTATGAAACAGCCAGGCGAGCGGCTCCACCTCCTGTCACCGGCCCTTGTAACAGGAAACACGCCGGCCGCCGGCAATGTGCGGCGGCGGCGTTCGGGCTCGGGCCACAGCGGGAACGCTGCGTTCCCGCAGCGTTCCCGCTGTGGGAAAAGTGCGGGAACGCCGTTCCTGCGCGTTCCCGCTCGACTCGAGCCCTGGGTGTTATCCCTCCTTGCGGTGGTCTCTGAAGTTAGCTATACGCTGACGAAACGCGTTGGATGTTTATGTTTGTATCGGAATAAATCAGTTCTGTTTTCATCTCCGGTTCCTGTCAGATTCTTCTGCTAAACGGAGCCTCTGGTCCCCCATTGTGGATGTGTTAACTGGTGGATCTACTCAGCGCACAAGCATTTACTGTTTCCAGCACACATATTGATACAGAGACCACCGCTAGGAGGGGGTAACACCTGGTGGTTTACATGCGTTATTGATTTTTTTAATCTTGTGAGTGCGGTTTTAGCAGGGGCTTAACACAAGGGGGCTGGACACTAAAAGGAGATAACTAGAACAGAGCAATAAATTACCAAAATACTAATCCGACAATAGCACAGAATGCAATAAAAAGATAAACAGATGAATACAATAAATATAAATCCAGAAAACAAAATAGCTAAGAACAGGCAGGGGATAATCAGAACTAAGCAGGGGGTCTAAAACACAAGGGGTAACTACTGAACAGAACTACAGAGGGGAACAGAAATACACTATGAATAAATCTGGAAAACAGAAGTCCTAAGGAAAAAATAAATACTTGGTTCAGACACAGGAGATCCATAAACAGCACTGCAAACAATCAGGACTGTAGGAAAATGTATCAGTGAGAGTGAGATCAGATCAGATCAGATCAGATCAGATCAGATCAGATTGAGGATCAGAATGAGGCAGCGCCCTTCCCAGGGTGTTGCCTGCTTTTAAGCACAGTTCATTTAGAACAAGAGAGTCCAGGTGAGGCTCCATGGCGAGAAATCCGAAATGAAAGTCCAGGAACTTCAATGGCAATGTCCAAATACACCAGAGGGGGCGCCTGGGACCCAGAACGTCACCGGTTCAATGTGACAAATGACTCATAAAATTACAACCTATTCCCGTAGCACAAGTATGAAATGTACAGATACGTAAAGAAAATTAATTGCCTTTGCACCACTCAGGTAAACCTGAACCAGCTATAATAGGCTCAGACTATGAGCTCTATTCTATAAAGGTAAAGTAAGGAGAATTAGCAGAAGAGAACAATCTAGACCAAATTAGCCGATTTGGAAAGTGAGATAAATTGAATTTTTCTGTTTGGCTATTTTGACCTACATTTTTCACTTTTCCTGTCAATTCTCCTGACTTCACCCTTTGAATAGACCTGTATGTCAAAATATGAAAAAATATTGGTCTCACTCCACAGGATCTCAAACCAATCGCCACAGGACACTCACCAGTCATGCGAGGCGGTGATGGACTATTTTAAATAATTTATACACTACCAATAACTGCAGATGTTCCACACCATGCCACCAGAAGTGAGTGACAGTGAAAATTTAGTGGGGAATATATATACTGTATATATATATTTTTAATTGTACTGTATGTGTTAACAAAAAATGCTAACATGTAAATGTAATGAAACCCATTAAATTAACTCAATAGCCACTGCCATGACAGCAGGTGCACTTTAAGAGGGGCAAATTCCCTAGTGCACTGCATTGGACATGAATTGGTGTCCTGATTTTGGCAGCCAATAAAGCGAACCTCTTGTAATGCAACATTTTTCAATGACTAGTGCTGAGTGAAAGAAGGGATTGATAAAATGAGTACAGGGACAACCAGTGGTCCCATCCTAAAAATAAGAGTGGGAACTCTGCAGTATTTATGCAACTGCAATTACAATCACAAGTATTTGTAAAGTGCTAACAAGTTCCACAGCCCTTTATAATGGGTGGGACACGGGGACAAAAAAACACAAATATATAGTACTGTGCAAAAGATTTTAGGCATGTGTGAAGAGATGCTGGAAAGTAGGAATGCTTCCAAAATTATATATTTTAATTGCTTAATTTTATCAATTTACAAAATGCAAAGTGATCAACTAGGAGCAAAATCGAAATCAAATCAATATGTGGTGTGATCACCCTTTCCCTGCAAAACGGCATAAATTCTTCTGGATTCACTTACACACAGTTCATGAAGGCACTTAGCAAGTAGGTTGCTCCAAACATCTTGGAGAACCAAAGATCTTCTGTGGATGTAGGCTGCCTCAAATCCTTCATGTAATCCCGGACAGACTCAATAATGTTGATACCAAGTCAGAGACATAACTAGAAACCTCAGGACCCAGGTTCAGGAACCACAACGCCCCCCCCCCCGCCCTAGGCAAAAACATATTTTGTCCCCCCTCCTGTCAACATGCATTGATCCCCTCCAGGTCCACGATGTTGACTCCAGACAATCAGTGTTCCATTTTTTCCAAGTCCACTATGACCTCTTCAGACTATCCCATTTTTAATGTAATGTGCACTATTTGTATCTCACATAGCTCCACAAAAATAAAACTCACAGTAATGTGCGGTGTGTATGAGTGTATCACAGAGCTCCACAGCAATAAAACTCACAGTAATGTGTGGGGTGTATGAAGGTATCACAGAGCTCCACAGCAATAAAACTCACAGTAATGTGCTGTGTGTATGAAGGTACAACAGAGCTCCCCGGCAATAAAACTCACAGTAATATGTGGTGTGTATAAGTGTAACACAAAGCTCCACAGCAATAAAACTCACAGTAATGTGCTGTGTGTATGAGTGTATCACAGAGCTTCACAGCAATAAAACTCACAGTAATATGTGGTGTGTATAAGTGTAACACAAAGCTCCACAGCAATAACACTCACAGTAATGTGCTGTGTGTATAAAGGTATCACAGAGCTTCACAGCAATAAAACTCACAGTAATGTGCTGTGTGTATGAGTGTATCACAGAGCTTCACAGCAATAAAACTCACAGTAATATGTGGTGTGTATAAGTGTAACACAAAGCTCCACAGCAATAACACTCACAGTAATGTGCTGTGTGTATAAAGGTATCACAGAGCTCCACAGCAATAAAACTCACAGTAATGTGCTGTGTGTATGAGTGGGTGCAGAGGGCCCTTCAGTGCCAGGGGGCCCACACTCGCCTGTCTGGGCCTAGGGACTTGCTTATATTTTATATATAATTATTTTTATAATTTATTTTATACTTATGTGTGAGTTTCACTTTGGAGCTCTGTGTCTCCAAAGTGAAACTCACACATAAGTATAAAATAAATTATAAAAATAATTATATATATAAAATATAAGCAAGTCCCTAGGCCCAGGCAGGCGAGTGTGGGCCCCCTGGCACTCAAGGGCCCTCTGCACCCTTACGCCCCTGGATAAAGGTTTTGTGTCACCAAACCATCACTTCCAGGACTACTTGTTCTTATCTACACTGAAGATAGTTCTTATTGACATTGGCTGTATGTTTGCGGTCATTGCTCAGCTGCAGAATGAATTTGGGGTCAATCAGGCACTACCCTGATGGTATTGTATGATGGATACGTATCTGCCTGTATTTCTATGCCTGTATCTGTCTAAAATATGTTCACAGTACTGTACATAACGTTATACACACTGAGAACAATTTGAGAAGAGGACTCCGATCAGGAGCATATAATCTAAGTGACCCCTGTCATCTTTCTCTTTATCGACCACCCCACACTCATATCTTGATATGCATTTTTATACTCATGTTTATGCTGATTTATAGGATATAATTATGATAATCATCAAAAATATCATGCTTATTAGTAATTATCAGGGAAACATGTGGCTGATCACCTGAATGAAAGCATTGCAGTGGATACGCCAAATAGGAACATCAACATAGCTGAGGTATTAGAATCCCAAGCATTCCCAATTGACTTGAACTATGGAAGCAGCGTGCTTACAATCAGTGGCGTCGTAACGTGGGGGCGGGGGGTGCGGCCCGCACCAGGTGACACCCGCCTTTAGGGTGACACCCAGTGGGGTATCTAGTGGGACCCGCCGCCCCCATGTTCCGAAAAAACCCCGCAGCCAAGCGTTCACGCGCAGCTATTACTGTCTGCGCTGGGAGGAAGTGATATAACGTCACTTCCCCCCAAGCACTCCGTCTCCACCACGCAGATGCCGCTGAGGAGAGAGGTGGCGCGATGTGGCTGATCCTTCCGTGCCACCCTGACAGCCCTGTCGCCTCACACGCCTGAGCTTGCAAGAGGAGGAGCTGGGCTATGACCGTGGAGCAAGCAGCAACCCTCCCAGATGGTAAGCAGCGGCACCCCTTCCCCCGGGAGCTCCGGGGAATGTCACATCCACCCGACCATTCCCTGCCTCCTGTCCTCGTTACCCGCCAGGCCCGGTCCCTCTCTGCCCATCATCGAAGGAGTATGCTGGGAGTCCCTGGGCCCCCCTTCCCCTGCTGGCCGCTTGCTCTACTTGAGCCCCCCCCCTGTCTCCAAAAACTGACAGGGGGTTGAAACAAAAAGAGTGGGGGGTTTGAAAGAAATCAGGAGAGAGTGGGGGGGGGTTGGAATTTAATATGGAGAGGGTGGGGGGCTTTGAATTTAATATGGAGAGGGTGGGGGGCTTTGAATTTAATATGGAGAGGGTGGGGGGTTGGAATGAAATGGAGAGGGTGGGGAGTTGGAATTTAATAAGGGGAGGGTGGGGTTGTAATGAAACGAAGAGGGTGGGGGGTTGGAATTTAATAAGGAGAGGTGGGGGTTGGAATGAAATGAAGAGAGTGGGGGTGAGATGAAAAGAGGGGTCCGTTTGGAATGAAAAGATCTAGTCTCCCAATTACATGGATACTTTACCTGGATTTATCTTTTGTTTAGGATAGCCCCAGTATTTCCATGAGAGGAGCTGGGGCAGTATATCCATGAGAGGAGCTGGGGCAGTATATCCATGAGAGGAGCTGGGGCAGTATATCCATGTGTGCTTGGGGGCATATCCATGAGAGCTGGGGCAATATCCATGTGTGAGCTGGTCTGGGGCAGTATATCCATGTGTGAGCTGAGGCGCAATATATCCATATGTGAGCTGAGGCGCAATATATCCATATGTGAGCTGAGGCGCAATATATCCATATGTGAGCTGAGGCGCAATATATATCCATGGGTGAGCTGCTGGGGGCAATATATAACTGTAAACTGGGGCAATATATCCATATGTGAGCTGGGGACAATATATATCCAGAGCTGCTGGGGGCAATATATATCCATGTGTGCTTTCACTGCCTTCGAACAGGCAACGTACTTGCTGGCAGTTGAAAAAAGTTCTGTGAGCATATGAGAGAGCTCCACAGCAATAAACCTCACAGTAATGTGCGCTGTGTGTATGAGCATTCAGTGTTATATGGGAGTACTGATTTTAGGAGTAAGAGTAGTTAAAAAAAAAAATCTTTAAAACTGGGGGGGGGGGGTGACACCATAAGTTACCGCACCGGGTGACACCAACCCTAGTGACGCCACTGCTTACAATGTTATTTCAGGATGACACATGTCCATTAAAGAATCTTGCTTTACCTGTTTGCCAGTGGCAGTTCATGATGTTTTTAAATAGGAAGGGGGAGGGGGTGAATGGCTCCAGTAATCTCATATACCTTAATTTTGCTCACTATAAATGCACAGGGTAATACAGACATGGATTCCTTGCTCGAGGTGCCTTTCAGAGATCTTGGGCCAATCTAAGTTAACAATACACATTAAAAATAAAATGTAGTCATGTTGTCACCACCAGTCACCATCAACCAGGGACACCTACCAACACCGTAGAAAAAGACACTACCCATATATGTGCGGTAGAGTGACACTCAAACGTGAGCCCGATTTACTTGAAGGCTCCAACATTGGTGGGTTATCCCTTCCTTCTTTATACATGTGAGGAACTACGGGGACAGGACCACAAAATAGAGCTGTGCTGCCCAGTCGACGTTAGGTATACCAGACAAAGCCAATCCTTACAGCTCTGAAACATGTGAGTGGACATTTTAGAGAACATTACGTCCTTATGTCCCCAAGATAGTTGCAGTATGGCTCTATGTGTTTTATTTCTTTATTTATTTTTATTAGAAATTGGATCTCTGGAATGGACTGACTTTGGAATATAAGTACTCTTTACTACTTCTGGTGTTTTGTCACTACCTTTTTTTTTTATATCCCTATTTGGGTATAGAGAACTTGTCTTATTTTTCCTTCACCCACATCTTGCGTAAGATTTACCCTCTGGAATTTTTACATTATTTATAGCTATATATGTTTGAATTAACTGTCAGTTTAGCCTGCTGACAGAGCATAATGGGATATATAGTCCATAGGGAATAGCAGCACATAAGGAATGCTATAAGACACAGAGGGCTCTATTCCAAACCTGGGGTGAGGTCACAACCTGGGCGCTATGCACAGTGCTCGAGCCTTACAGCATAATGACTTGAGCACTGCGCTTCATTTTACAGTGTCCTATTACATCTGTGATGCAAGCTCATCTTGGGTCTCGGATGTAGCACCTGGTTACCGTACATTAACATCTCCTATACATTGTATGTGAGTTGTTAATGTGCCCCAAGCAGATGTAGAACAAACTATTCCAACCAGCCTTTTCTCCATCTGCATCTGACGTTATTCAGGTTTGAATAAAGTTTTTCCGACCCTGATGTTCAGTGATCGGTCACTAGTGACATCAGCACGCAGACAGCTTGCCGAAGTCACACTTTCGATTAGGCGCTGTGCCCAGCAAGAGAGAGAAGATAAGGAAAAATCATCAAAAAAGAAAAAACAATTATTTAAGGGCGAAAAAGACAACTATTTTTTAATAGATTGCTCATTTAAATTTAAAGCAGGGCTGGGATAGAGTCCATAGATGACCAGGGCTGTTATCTTGTTGACAAGCATCAAATCGATGGAGTATTTTCAGGTTTACCTTTTTAGATATTTTAATATTAACCCCTCTGACCGCATCTTAATGAGGTCCTGGAAGGGAAAAAAAATCTCCTACAGAAGACAACATGCACTGTTTACTACAATGTACAGCTAATATAGCATTGGAAAGGCTAGACCATAACCTGTCCAATGACAACCGACTTGACCTTGTGAGATGTATAGCATGCAGATAAAGGACACCCACCTCGCCCAGCTTGTATTTACAATGGAACAGATCGTAATAAGATACTACTCTTTCACCTCCATGCTTGCTACCAGTGTGGGAAATGAGAAGGTGAGTAACTGATGCACCATTTTCTACTTTATTATTGAAAAATAGACAATGGTGAAGTTTTAGAACACAAGAAAAAAGGAAGAAAATTTTTCTTCTATTTATTTATTTTACTTTGATAAAATTCATGGTCTTGTTTGGTATCAATGGAAAGGCCAGACTCTGCTCTTTTCAATGACACTAACCTTGTGGGACTTTAGAATCCATAGATACAGGGGTCTAAAGAATACATGCATGTCCTGTAATCGGATTTCTCTGCTGGACAAGAGTTTGTGACTAACACGTATGGGGTGCAGTCCCTCAGCCTACGGTGCTTGAAGCCCCTGATCGCCGGAGAGCTGGGACTAAGCAATGATGTGTGTGGAGCATCATCTGAGTTGGGGAATGAAACACCATGACACTCCATGCAGGTCCACACAAAAATGGGGGTTAAAACCAGCTGAGGAATATCTCTAAAGGACAGCTCCTCAGCTGATCCTGCAAGGAGCTCAGAACTGTAGTATCTCCATTTGGCCAGCAGAAAGCAACATCTGCCAGCAAAATATCTTCTAACAGTAAGAAATACATTGGAAATATTCCCAAATACTGTTTATTTTATTAAAATCCCCCAAAAAAACATTGGTTTCTGTCTGGTTTTTTTTAATCTGGAAAATCACTTGCTAATGAAGCAGTTAACCACTGTAGGAATAAAATGATGGGAATTTGGTTACATAATATGATCATATGTTGCTTAATCTGTCACAACATCAATGTATCCCACTTTGACAAGTCCTATGATTCCTAACCCAATGAATGCACTTATGGGATCAAAATGTACCGGCTGGGTGGAGTAGAGGTAACATCACTGCTCTGCGTGGAGAGAGCCTATGGAGAAATGGGTTCGATCCCGACGAGCACCTCTCCAGTAAGTGTCCTTGGGCAAGACACCTAACGGTACATACTCGCCACCCAGGACATACTTGAAAACAAGAGAAATCTCAATGTATCCTTCCTGGTAAAATCCTTTCTCAAAAATTTTTTTTGTAACTTGGGGCAGAATCCTCCCTGGAGCACCCTGCAGTACAAGATTAAATAGATCATGTGATGGAATCCCCTGTGACTGGGAGTGATTCCTATCCAGAGGTTTGCCCCCAAACATATACTATACAATGGAAAAGGCTACACTCATCCCCTCACACCTTATTTGGTCTGTCCTACCAGTCATTGTTCCTGCTTTGACTCATATTTTAACCTCTCCCTTTCCTCTGGAGTCTTCCCCCTGCATTCAAACAAGCTCTGCACACCCCCATTCTAAAGAAGTCATCTCTTGATCCCACCTTCCATTCGAACTACTGTCCTATCTGTTTGCTCCCCTTTGCCTCTGAAATCTTAGAACACCTGGTCTTTAACCAGCTCACCAGTTTTCTCTTTGCTAACTCTCTACTTGACTTGCACCAGTCAGGCTTCTGCTCC